>JADMLL010000005.1:11308394-12028266 GCA_016920875.1 Columbicola columbae
TTTCCCAGAGTTCGCCCATGGCACTGAATCGAAAGGCCTTTTCAAAGTCCACAAATATGGCGAACTTTCCTCTTGGGCAATGCAGTTGATTCCCAATGCGGCGTTGGACGAAACCTCCTGCAACCTTTGCCCTTCTGGAATCCGAACTGTTCTTCTTGACTTTCCGTGCGTTAATCCAGGAGTGGATTCTGTCTGCCATGATTCGAGTTAATAACTTTAATGCATTATTCAGTAGAGATGCCTCTATAATTATTTGGTTGTTTGTGTCCCCTTTTTTGTGGATTAGATGCAGTCTGCAGTTCGTCCATGGAGTTGGGAAGGTCTCTGTGGCTAATATTTTGTTGTAAACGTTCAAAAGTTTTTGTAACCATGTTGTAGGTAGGTTTTTGTAGATCTCGTTGGGTAGTTCGTCAGGTCCTGGAGCTTTCCCTTTCGTGGATTTTTGATTGCGGTGGATAACTCCTCCATCGTGATGTTGCCGTCGAGAATGGGGTCCGTTGTGGAGGGTATCCGTGGGCAGGTGAGTGGTTTTGCCTCATACATAGTAGCGAAGAATTTTTCCCATTCATCGAGGGTGATTGTGCCGCATGCTGGTGTCTTCATTTTGAATTTTTTAATCGTAGTCCAAAATTCTTTAGAGTTTTTAACATCTCTTAACTTCTTTTTAATCCCAGTTACATACATTTGCTTTTTCAACTTGATCAACCGTTTGTGGTTGTCTTTTTGTTTCTTATAGATGGTAAAAAGTGTGGGGTCGTAATTGTTTTTCCTTAGTTGTCTGAATAATCTTCTGGTTAGTTGTTTTGACGTAATGCATTCCTCATCGTACCAAATGTTTCTTCTGTAGGTAGTCTTTTTCTGCCCATCCCTGCGTTTAGCGCTGCCTTCTGAAGAGCGAGTGTGAGGGCTTCCCAGCTTCCTGGGTGGAGAGCAGGAGAGGTCGGGGTGCTTGGTTTGCCCAATTCTTCTTGGAGTTTTGAGATACAAGATGTGTTCCATATGATTTTCCGTTTTTTAAACGTGTTCCGTGCTCTTAGTTGGGTTTGTCTTTGATGTTCGGGTGATTGGAGAGAGAGTGCTAACGGGAGGTGGTCAGAGAGAAGAGGGGAATCCAGGATTTTAAGGTTAAGGACCATGGGGAGCGTGGCAACATTAGTCCAGACCAGGTCGATGACACTGATGATTTTGATGGCCCACGTAGGTGTATTGGCCCGGGGTGTCTCCAGTAGTCCTTCCATTTAGGACACATAGGCCGAGTTCCTCCATGCAGCTGGTCAGGAGGGAGCCTCTTTTGTTCGTGAGTTGGTCCAAGGATTCTCGGGAAGTAGAGATGGTTGAACTCTCGAATGACTCGGGGTTGTGTTTGGTTGAGAAACTGTTAAGACTTCCGATTCTGCAGTTGAAATCTCCTGCAAGGATCAATGGTTTGTTGGGGTCTGTGGTGTTGGCTAGATAGGAGATCATACATTTCATTAAGGTGGATCTGAATATCGTGGGAGGGGTTTAGGTACGCATAAATGAGGGTTAAGGGGCTGTTTGGTAGAAGGACATCGAGTGCAATCCAGCTGTTGCATTTTTCCATTAGTTTGCATGGTAGGTGTTTCCTGAATAGTATCATAATCCCGCCCGAGCTTCTGCCCAGGGACTTCTCTTTGAGAGCTGGTTGAGAGAAGAGAGAGTATTCATGGAGGAACCCCGGTAGGGAGGTGAGCTCGTTTTCTTTCCATAGCCACGTTTCAGACAAGCAAATTATGTCGTATTCTTGTAGATCTTTTTGTTCGTATTCATCAAGGCTCCATAGATTTTTGAATCCGTGGCAATTCCACATGAAGAGTTTGAGGGGTTTGATGGTTGCTTGAAGGTCTGGCTTGAGCATGTTTTTGATGGCTTTTCTGTTACTCTTTGATTGCTATTCATTTGCGAGATCCGGGGAGTTCCATTCTATCCATTTGTCATTAATTTTGAGCTTCTGGTACCCCACAAATACTTTGGCGCCATTCTCTTTTTCTTTTTGGGCAATGCTCCTTAATTTTCTTTGAATTTCTGCTTCTTGTTTGGTCCGGTCGTTATTAATAAATATCGTTTTCCCTTTTAGATTTTTTTTGTTTTTCATTATACTTATTTTATCTGCCAAGGAGGTGCATTTTAGTTTGAATATCTCGAAGCCAGCTTTGTTCTTGGCGAGGTGCTTTGGTGAGTGCAAGGTTATGTTGATCCCTGTTATGGCACTACAAATTTCTTCCCCCCTTTTTTTTAATTCTTCTTCTTTTCTTGGGCTTGTACTATCTGTTTTTTCTGAGATTATAATGTTTAAGGTTCGCTCTGATCTATCTCTCTTTTCCTCCTTGTCAAGCATGACTTTTACTTGGTTCTTGAGGATTTAAGGTCTTCTTCTAGTTTTGATACTTTATTTTTTAGTCTCAGATTTTCTTCCCTAAAGGCTGTATTTTCTTTTCTTAGTTCCAAGATTTCGCTTTTTAATTCTTCTTTGTTCTGCCTCGCTTCATCTCTTATTTCCAGCAGGAGGAAGTGAGGTTTTTAGTGATGGGTCCTCTAGGTTCGAGTGCTTCTCCGGGGGGGTCTCCTGGTTTCTGTTTGGTGACCTCGTGAGTTGCTTTTTAAAGGCTGATTGTTCCTCGTTTTCATCTGAGATCATTTTACGCTTGAGGTATTTTTCGACTGTATTCGGGCTGTCTACTCTAGGTTTTGGCTTTTGGCTCATTTTTTGTTGTGAGATTGAATTTTCTGGTTGAATTGTGTAGATGAGTGGACGCTATGGTGGATAAAACTCCTGGTTCTAAGGATCAGCTGTCACGCATGCGTTAGACTTGAGAGGTGATAACTGCGCTTGCGCGGAGCACGACGACGTTATGGGAGTTCTTGATTCGTGACGTCAATTGGCAGTGTCAGAGCAGAAAGGGCATAACTGCATAGGCGTCCGTTAGAGTTTTGTGCCGTTTTGGTATTTTCTCTTTGTTTGACATTTAACTGACAGATCCTGAAAGTCGTTGTTCAGATCGTTCTTAAAATCGCAAATTTCTCTCTTTTTACTTGCCCGAATTGTCTGCCCTTTCTCTCACTCGTAGCTCTGAGGTTCCCAATGCCGTGTGTGAAGATTTCCTTCGTTTATTTTGGCTGCTTATATTAAAAAATAATTTAAAATAACCGGAGCGAATTTCCGTTTTGCACTTCTCACTAGGGCCAGGATAGCCAATTTAAGTAACAAAATATATAAATAATAACTATATATAACCAATAAATAAGTAAATATAGACAAATAATCCTTTTTAAGGGAATAGTTCAAGCAATACTCTACTACTGCTCCTCTGCTTACCATCTCTCACTAAACAGTGCTAGTTTTAGAGTTTACAATGATCGTGACTCTTAAGAACCATTCAAAACTAACTTTCAAGACAATCAATTTATTTATTTATTTATTTATCCAAATTTTATTATTCCTCTCTTCTACGACGGCATACTCGTTGGATGGAACCAAACTCAGTATATATTGTTAATTAAAATTATATTCAGCTAAAAATTTTCTCTGTCTTTGGATAGGTTTATTAAGTCAAATCGGTTTTTGTTTGGGTTTGAGGAATGATTAAATAAATAAATAAATAATCTGTAGTATAATAAAATTAGTATAATTTGAGACTAACATATTGTTTTATAGAAACTCTCACCTCGTTGACTGACGGGGCAAAGTTTGAAACGACATCAGGAGGAACACTTTACAAAATTATTGTAATTTGATTTGAATGAATGGTTTAAAAATCATTCCGGGAACTTTCAGGACAGGTTATGTGTATTGTACTTGACTGCTATTGGACAGGTTCATACGCATTGGTACGAGTCGTAGAACAATTTTGAGTTTTTGTTTGGTGGTTGAAGAGTTTAGTTGGTTTTGTGCTGGGTGTGGAAGGACCTGTCCCAAAAGTTCCCGGAATTTGATTTGTACCAACAGCAAATTTTTTCTTTGTACAGATTTGCACATATCACATTCTGTGGCTGCTTTGATATCGCTGATACTGGTGAAGTGGTAGCTCCGTCAATCTCAGACCCAACTGAAAACAGAATAAAAACTTTTTATAATCAAATAATCATATATTTATAGTATAAACTATATATGTATAATGAATATAATCATATATATTGTTATAAATATATTGCTTATAATATCTAAGCAATGAAGGAAATAGAATTCATAAAGCCGAGCTCACAGTTGAGTAGTTGATCAAAACCAAAACTGTCAGTTAAGGAATTACTTTATCAGTTATATTGTATACTGTATATAATGTGTATATATTATACAGATTCTTTCTTTCTGTTTTGGCCTCTTTTGAGCTTTTTAAATAATTCACACACAAGAAAGGAATCCAATACTGGTTTAGTCTCAGTGGTTGATGAACTTACATCCCAACCCTTTTTACTTGTGCTTACTCAGCTATATAACTTTACTAACTATAAACTAACTTTAGCCAGCATTATGGCTAAATTCTATTAGCTACTACTACCTTTACTAAGTATTCCTAACACTCTCCACCAAGTAATTCTTGCTCAAATCATTTCAATCCCCACCACCATCCTACCCACTCTCAAACATCTTCCATCTCATTCAAGACCCCAATACACACATAACCAGAATGTCTTTTTCACAGTCCTTCATCTGGCATAATTAATTATAATTAACAAAAATAACAAATTAACATTAAGGAAACGCCTCAGTTACAAGTAAAATGGTTAGATAAAAGGAAAAATTTTTATTTGTTTTTATATGTCGGGAGTGTCACCTAGTTTATTCAAGGCACGCCACGCTCAACACCTACAATATTACCTGCCTGTCACACGACCGTACCTGAATACCTTATCTTTAGCGATTAGGTTTGTTTTTATCTGACAATTGCTTTTTTCTTTCTTTTTGTTTCTTATCTGTGAATGGTTGTTGCAGACGCACGACAGGAAATTATTTGATAAGTTTTGATGGGCTCCTGCTCAGTCCGAAAGGTGATTTTGATTAAAAGTTTTATAAGTTGACTCGTAAATAATAGCAAAAATTTGTATAATAGTAAAATTAAAATAGTATAAATAAATATAAACTCCTTTTTGGGTTTAGTCAGTTTTTATGTTAATAATATTTAGAGACTTTATTTGACACGTTGAGGACTGCAAGAGAATTCAATTCCTCGGTTCTTCAAAGATTTGTAGTACATGTGCTTGATGTGTACTGTAGATGTGCTGAGTTATTTAGTTCCACAAATTGATTTAATTTAATACTTTTTGTTGTTCCTTTCCGCTTACCCCAGCGGGATAAGAGTATACATTTATAAAAATTACATAATATATACAAATATCATACAACGAATGAATTAACAATAATATTATCCTGGGCTTGTTGCTCAAGCCATCATCGATTAAATAACATCTGTAGTCGTGTTAAAAATTTAAATATATTATACTGATAATAATATAGTGTAACATACGATGGTCGGTATCAATATGTTGACTTAACTTCTGTTAAAATTTGAATATCAACGGAAAATATATTTGGCTTGAATAAAAATGTCTGACTAGTTCACATCATCTAGCTTAGGGGTCGGCAACCTATGACCCGTGGGTCACCAGTGACCCATTTGCTGATTTTAAGTGACCCACTTTTGTTCCAACAATAAAATATAAGATATACCGTCGCAAAGGTATGAACGTACCAGATTTGAATTCAGTATAAAAATATCAGTCAAAGCTCCACCCGCCTGACTGGATATGGGATCGGCCGACAGTATGCGAAATGCAGCGACATTGTCCTGTCGCTGTTTTAATACGAAAATACCTTTGAGCCGAACGCCTCTTTAATACTCGCATTTTGGTTGATTTTGATCCTCAGCCAAAAAAGGTTGCTGACCCCTGATCGAAAGAAAGACAAACCGGTGGGCTGTCACAGTTTCTAAAAATTTATATAAAAATATATACTTATGATTAAGATTAAATTTTATATACTGTATACCTCTTTCAAGCTCTTAAAACTTCTACAAACTGTATAGGACAGTGGTTTATAGGTTAGCTTTGAGAGGTTGCATCTGGGGAACAAATCACTGTCATCTGTCCAGTCGCCTCAGGAGTGGATGAAGAGAGAGGAGAAGAGGAAGGTGGAGGGGGTGAAATTAGACAGTAAATTAGCCAAGGAAGGAGTGTAAATTAAAAGTATAATAACAAGAGAGAAAGAAAAACAGTAGAAAAGAAATGATGACTGAGAAGTGACCAAGAAGAGCTTTTTGTATATATATAAACATTTTTTGGTTATACAAAAATAAATGTGACAAATTATAATAATAAGTAGCTAAATTCTTTTTAAAAGACCTCCACCTTTTTTCAGAGACGTTATCACGAACAATGAGACTGTCGGACACCTCAGACAACAAAGAAAACATCTGCGTTCGAGCCGGAACGTCGCGAATCCATGGCAAAAAAAGGAGGGAAATTGGCATTTTCAAAATGGCCTCAAAATCAAAAATTAAAGTGCTATTATAATAACATATTTCTCTTTGCATAATAAAATGATCTACAAAAAGACTGTAACAAAGATCCTTTGAGGAAACACAGGGAAGACTCTTGAAAAAGTTTCCGCTACTGGGAAAAGTTGACAGGAATCAAAGACAGGGGGCCCACTCCGGAGCCCTCTTCATGTGTTTTAAAAACGACAAATGAAGGTTATAATAAATAAATTTCATATTTCGAGAGCCAAATCTCCGGGGTTCCTTTTTATTTTGTATGTAGAAAAATCTTCGCTTCCAGCGAATGCAAACTGTTTTTATTGCTGACAATAGAAGAGAGAGAGGAGAGAGGAAAAAATTGATTTAAGGTAGATAAATTATGAGACTGAGAAATGTTTTTACGAGGACCGTTGAGCCCTGTGGGAGGCTGTGAAATATATAAAGATCAAATATGTTTTTGTGGGTGTCGAGGGCGTAAAAATGTTATTCTTCTAGGAGGGGGTTAGGAAAGGTTAGGGTTTCACTGCACATAACCGCAATTTTTTATAGACTTTAATCCCGATACCTTTGTTTGCCATCTTTTAATTCACTCTAAATGTGGTTTAAAAGGTTAGTTTATGCATTTTTAGTGGGTGATACCTTTCTCAACAATAGTGATCGATTATGCTTTTGCGGTTCACTAACAGGAAGATGAAACTAGGTTTGGAGCCTTCGTACTCAAACCCCAGTGGGAACCGACTGAGTGAAAGTTCATGAAAGGCCTATCCCTCATTGTTAAGTCTGAACTATAGTGTGGGCAGTGGAGGGCAACTATAGTGAGTCGTGGAGGGCAAATAGGTTTCGGGTTTTAGTTATAGTCGAAGAGTTTAGTCAGACTGTGGCCCACCAAGCTCTACTGAGTGACCCCGTGGTACACTGGAAACCGATTCAGTGAAAATTTGTGAGATGAGACCCTATTGTCTGAACTATAGTGCCCCGACCAGTACGAATGTTCCGGGCCCGTGCTCAGAAACTGCTAACATTGTTTACTCCAACATATCTTTATGAGACAATATACAGAAAGAGGCTGACAGATTTACATACAAATGATGCTCTGAGGGTGCACTGTATGCCGGAAATTTGGCCCAGGAAGGGAAAAGCTTGAGTACCAAAGGTTTAGAGCCTGGATTCCAAACACTCACCACATGACATACAACCTTTTTGAGGTGACACATTTTCCGAACATCATACAGAAGATGATTACAACGGTTGGAGGTGAAAGTATGTTGTATAAACAATAACAATACACTCAAACCTGTGCGGTATTTTTGGTTCTCTCGTTTTGGGTCTCTCATACAGTATACAAATTTTTTTGATGACTGACACCTTTGGCTAGAATTCTCTATTGGGTATGAAACCAAGACCAGATTTCAATAATGATGCACACTAATGGGAGGGGTTCATTTCAAAAGTAATGCACACTGGGAGGAGGGGTTCGTTTCAAAAACATTGCACGGTAAGAAGAGGGGTTCATTTCAAAAGTATTGCACAGTGAGAAGACTGGTTCGCTTTAAACTATAACATACTGGTAGGAGAGGCTCATTTCAAAAGTACTGCACACTGATAGGATAGGTTCATTTCAAAAGTATTGCACACTGACAGGAAGGGTTTATTTCAAAAGTATTGCACACCGAGAGGAGAGGTTCGTTTCAAAAGTATTGCACAGTGAGAAGATGGGTTCGTTTTAAACTATAACACACTAAGTGGAGGGGTTCGTTTCAAAAGTAATGCACAGTGAGAAGATGGGTTCGTTTCAAAAACATTGCACGGTAAGAAGAGGGGTTCATTTCAAAAGTATTGCACAGTGAGAAGACGGGTTCGCTTTAAACTATACTGATAGGAGGGGCTCATTTCAAAAGTACTGCACACTGATAGGATAGGTTCATTTCAAAACTATTGCACACTAAGTGGAGGGGTTCGTGTCAGAATTATTGCACATCAAGAGGATGGGTTATTTCAAAAGTATTGCACAGCAGAGGAGGGGTTCGTTTCAAAATATTGCACAGTAAGAAGAGGAGCTCATTTCAAAAGTAACGCACACTTTTAACAAGCATATTCCAACTTCTTGAAGGTTATGGGATGAGCATATAAATCAGAAACTAACAGTCAATAATTGTTGACGCTCCAGAAAGACATAATGGACCAAGGAGGAAGTGTTTAGGAGGCGAAAATGCACGAACTAGGATGCCGAATTTGTATGAATGTGCGCGTGCGGTATGAATTTTTAACCTTTTTATTTCGGGGAATATTGGATTACCGGTAAACGGTTTATACGGCACTGTATCGATTCGGAATAATGAATGGCTGTCATCCTGATTAAAAACATTGTTTGATGGTTCCCTTTAGCATTATGCTCTGTCAATATGTCAAATTAAGTACAAATCGGTCGACGGGGTAATCGACTTAATTTATTTATAAGTAGTTGATTTACAAGATCGAATTTCGGGGATTATTAAAAACCGCGTCGGCGTCTTTATTGGTTATCAAAGGACAAGGGTTGACAGACTTCGGGCAAACATTGCCATGGGATCGAGATCCCAATTTTTCTAAATCACCCTGTATCAAGCTACTGTTTTCAATTTTCCCTTTCCCCCATTTTCCTTTTTGTTTCGTTCAACATTCAAGGCTGTCTGGTTGTTTCTCTGAGTTTTTTTGAGCTTTCAGTAAAATTGTTTTCTTAAAAATCTTCCTCCCTCAGCAAGTGGTAAAGATAACTTATGACCGACTAGAAAGAAATGTCTTCAGAGGAATTTCCGTCTCCAAGGAATTTCTTCAAATGTCTACAGAGGTATGCATACTGAGAGAGAGGTTTCACTAATAATGCACACTGAGAGGAGAAATTCATTTCAAAAGTAATGCACACTGATAAGAGGATTCATTTCAAAAGTAATGCACACTGATAAGAGGGATTCATTTCAAAAGTAATGCACACTGAGAGAAGGGGTTTGTTTCAAAAGTAGTGCACACTGGGAGGAGGGATCAGTAATGCACACTGAGAAGAGGGATTCATTTCAAAAGTAATGCACACTGGAGGAGGAATTCGTTTCAAAAGTAATGCACACTGAGAAAGGATTCGTTTCAAAAGTAATGCACACTGAGAGGAGGGATTCGTTTCAAAAGTAATGCACACTGGGAGGAGGGATTCGTTTCAAAAGTAATGCACACTGAGAGGAGAAATTCATTTCAAAAGTAATGCACACTGGGAGGAGGGATCAGTTTCAAGAGCAATCCACACTGAGAGGAGGGGTTGGTTTCAAAACTAATGCACATTGAAAGTAACGGCTCATTTCATAAGTAATGCACACTTTTAAGATATATGGAAACCTATAGAACCTCTTTACGATGAACACATAAATCAGAAGCTAACAATTTATAAAAACGAGGTATAGAACCTTATCTGTTGAGTTAGCTCGAGTTACTGAACCACATTCAAATGTTTGAGGTCCTTGAGAAGAAGAACAATTTCCTTAAGAGCTGTTGATGGTATCCTTTTCGAATCTACGTCTAACCTGATTCTCTTTAAAGACCTATTTCACCGCTGATTCTGTGGCCGTTGTGATTTTTGAACACATTTTATTAAATTCACGAGTGGTCCAGATTTCAAAGGAAGGAATCATTCCATATGTGTATACCTGACTCTGTTAGTGTTATACCTTTTTCACGATATCCATACTTCTGTGAAGAACTCCTCAATGTACTTCATAACTAGGGTTTAGGAGAAGGAGGAAGAACAGTCTTCTTATTCCCTCACATTTAGCAGATAGGAAAGAAGTTTTCATTTAGGCCTATATTAAAACAGCGTTTGTTCAAAAAGTCTTTCATAAATAATGCACACTTATTTATTGTGAAAATCAAAATAAAATAAAATAATTTTCTTATGCGTTGCAAATAAATGTCGACTTTCTCAAGAGGCTAAGAAATAAAACTATCAGCAAGATCGAGGGGGTAAGCAAAATCTGGTTCTCACAAACTTTTTTAAAAGCACTCAAAAAATAACAAAAAGGGCAATCTCTCCAAAAAATCTTTCTTCTGCATTGTTAAACGGATCAAAACGAAGGCAATTATGACGTAAATAAAAAAATTTTGGTTTTATTCGGTCGAGGTTTCCCGCAAGGAATGTTTCAAACGAGGACAATAAGACATGGCATCACACACTGAGATGGGACAGAGATTGCGAGTCGTTGATAACGCAAGACACCTCTTTCAGCTCCTTTCTTCAACCCTTCCCAGTCCGTTGTCAGGGTGATTTAAGGGATTCGACACCTAGAGAGACCGCGATTCTTCACACTGATAACGATTTTTCTTTCTTTCCCGCTTTGTGTTCCTTTAACTTATTCATCAATGTTGGTAAAAAGTTGTTTTTTCGGCTCAGACTCGATCGCATGTTTGCACCTTTATCATAAACTACAGTTAGTATGATTATAATAAGAACTACAGTATATTTATATGCTTATCTCTTTTCGTGGTTTCATAATTTTGGGCTCGAAATTATAAGTCAGAGTTTCAATGATAAAAATTGAAACAGTCACACTCATAGCCAAAGATACTATGCGGCGAATAGTCATATAAAGGTCAATATACAGTCCTTAGTTCCCGTATCTTATATCTTAGATATAATACTAAGAAGCAAAATTAATATATTAAACACATAATATTTATTTGTTTATTTGACATACACTTCCTATATCATGTGCAATCAAGTCTTCATTTCCAGGTACCCCTCCTCCACAATCTCATTGACATTGATAGGTCCTTCCTTTGTCTCAGGAAGAAGACTGTTCCTTTCTTCCTCCATTACCGGACTGTCCAAAAACACATAGTTTGGAGTGAGGCCGGCGTTGCACAGCCTGCACACATAGAGTTTCCCTATCTTACATGTATACATGTGCAATCCCAGCTCTTCTTTTCGGCCCAAACACCACCTTCAGGTATAGCCATCGTCCTCCTGGTGCCGCAGCTCCTTGAAGAAGCCCATGGTAGCTTTATTCTGGATATTCAGCCTGACCTCTTCCCTTGCCTTCTTGGAGACTTCTTCCTTGATGGCTTCCTCTCTTCTTTTTGTGTCTATAATATATTATAATATAAGTAAATAATCTCCACAAATAATCATGAATACGTTAACACAATCCCTATCTTGCACAGTGAGAGGGGTTTCGTTTCAAAAGTATTGCACACTGAGAGGAGAGGTCCGTTTCAAAAGTATAACACAACTAACAATAGAAGAGACTCAGAACAATTCATATCTTGTACAGTGGGAAGAGGGGTTCGTTTCATAATTAATGCACACTGAGAGGAAGAGTCCGTTTCAAAAATATTGCACACTGAGAGGAGGATCCGTTTCAAAAGTATTGCACAGTGAGAAGACAGGTTTGTTTCAAAATTATTGCACAGTGGGAGGAGGGGTTCATTTCAAAAATATCGCACACTGAGAGGAGAGGTTCGTTTCAAAGATATCGCACAATTAACAACAAAGAAGAGACTCAGAACAAAACAAAGTAGGAAACGAACAGTACAAAATAAATACCTAAGTAGCATACCGAAGCGAATAAACTAAACTGGTAAGTACGTATAACAAATACACAATTAATATACAATATATAATTATATAATAATTGTAAAATACACAACCAAAACCCTCAGAATAAATCAAATTAAAAAGTAAATAATTCATGACGAGCATCACGAAGCGGACAAAACTAAATGATTATACAGTATACTATACAGGCGTAAACAGTAACCTAGTACATTACAGAGCGAAATACTTAAAATATATAGTAGATCAGAAAGTAACACTATATATATGTTAAGTTAAAAGTTATAAATCGAGCGAGTATATATTTATTTCCGACGATTATTCTCAATCACCAACTAAGCCTGGTAATTACTGAATATTAATCACATTTACCGGGTAGTTTGTAAAATTCAATACAATTTTTGTCTAAGTACTAGTTGAATATTTTATAAAACAGTCCGGTAAATGTGATAAATTCTCAGTGATTTGTCACATTTACAAAGCTTAGTTGGTGATTAAGAATTATCGCCGAAAATTCCCCCGATTTGTCACTTTACCGGCTAGTTTGTGAAATATGCAACTCACGACGGAGAATTTAATACAATTTTTGGCTGATTACTAGCTGGAAATATTATAAAAGCGAGAATTTAACGTAAAGTCCGGTAAATGTGATAAATTCTCAGTAATTTGTCCCATTTGCGGCGTTTGGTTGGTGATTATGAATAATCGCCGGGAATTATATATACATTTGCCCGATTTATCACTTTTACCGTGGGATGTATTAGGTGTGACGCACAGAATTATTTTCCGGTTCAGTTGATACAACAAGTAGGAAGGAAAGGGACAAAAATTTTCAGAAGACCACACTAGACAAGATGGCAGCTTCACTTCTTAGTGCTTCCGGGTGAGCTTCTACAACTTCATCCCCATTTGATGTGGAAGTCTGATATGAAAAATATTTTTATGGTTTGAAAAGTGAGGATATTGACGCCGTCGGAATGGCCTGCATCAAGAGTGAAAATTAGACTCTCCGCGGGGAAAAAACTAAAATTCTAACTACCCACATTGATGATCGAGATTAACTCCATGAATCAATCAAGACTTGTATTATCCACTACTTCCTTCATGAGAATCAGACATCAATTAATGGAAAAGTCCTGGGGTGCAACGGGAGTGAATTTTTGCACCCTTAATTAGTCAGAAGTCGATTTAATAAACTGGTGAACTGTGATCGTAATTTATGAGACCGAGAGGATTCGGAAGCAATGCTTACTCACATCCTCCATATAGATACTAAAGACTGGTGTGTTAGTTCGGTAGACGTGGACAGGGGGGCACACAAACGGCAAAAAAGTCGTTCAAACCCTCTGGGCATTGGATTAGGGTTGATTTGAGACAAAAGACTTCCTTCAAAAAGGCGTCACGACAGAAGATTGATGGAAACGCGCGTTGGGAAACATGAATTTTCGCTAACTCGATCGCATCAAACACTTTTGACAGGTGATAAAAAAAATTATGTCAACCGAAATCGTTAAAGGTGTATTCATTCTGGTTACCGCAAAACATTCTCGTCTGAATGGGAAAAGGGCTCGATGGCTATACCATAAAGAGGGATCAGAGTCTGTTCTTCTTCGTGGCTAACTGACTAGCTAACTAAAAAAAAGGAAACTTAAAATAGAAATAAATAACAATAAATAATAAAAATTGTCCGAGGTTAGTTAAGCGAGACAGAATTTGCGGATTTCCCTATCAGACAACAGCCTCCTCCTCCTCCTCTTCAATGAATCATGTTTGAGACACCTTTGATCGATTTTTTTTACACGACTTTCGTTTTTGCTTCTCAGAGACGACTGTCTGATACAGATTTGAGCTTTGACTTTAAGATGAAGTTTGTTAGTTACCCGTTTCGGTCTTCCTATATCAGCTGAAATCAGTTATCTACCTGACTTCCTGAAGGTGTTTTAGGTTACAATTCACATCAGAAGGCTGCATATTGTAAATTAGTAACACTGGGAATAATGTTTAGGCGTCTATGACTACCGAATTATATATTTGACTACATGATAATATATATTTCAGTATTATTGTATTTTTTTATAAAGAACATACCCGGAGACTTAATCCAAACCTGTGACGACGGTTTTTTAAGAAGCTTAGTGGAATATACTGTCACCGAATTCATGACAGTCACTTCTGCAGTTAGCTTTATAGGATAAAGCAGCTGGTGGTCATACTACAACGGGAGAGAGGACTCACCTGAAGATGTTTGGGAGAACGAGAGGACACAGCTGTGAAGGATCGTCGGAAAAGCCATCTCCTACTAAACCAGGAGTCAGTAACCTATGACTATGGGTCACCGAGTGACCCATTTAGTAATTTAAAGTGACCCACTTTAGCTCCGAAAATAAAGTATAAGATATACAAACATTTTTGTCGCAAATTTGAACCCAGTATAACATATAAATATACCAGTTAAAGCCCCACTCCGCCTGACTGGATATGGAATCGGCCAATAGTATGCGGAATGCAGCGACATTCTCCTGTCGCTGTTTTAATACGGCCAAACGTCTCTTTAATACTCGCACTTTGGTTGATTTTGACCCCAAAAGGTTGCCGACCCCTGTGCTAGACTATAGCCAATGTAATACTCGAAAATGACAAGACAAATCAGTGCCTAACCTCTGCAGGCTAGATATACATATAAAATGAGTGGGTCACATTTTAGACCTTACTCTCAGGAGTAGAAACAGGTCAAAACCAAAACATTTTCAGTGGAAATGAATCAAACGCCATTTTTAATTTAATTTAAAATAAATTACCTCAATAAATGTGGCTGTGTTTATGGTTAACAATTTTTCACGGATCTTTTGACCTAGCTCATTGCACTCGGGTTAAAAATTTAGTGAAAAATTGCAACGGGACACCCTTATAAAAGTGTATATACTGTATTTATAAAAAATTCAAACCCTTGAAATTGATTGCATGTAGGCTGAACAACATACCCCAACATTGTTGTAAAACAGTTGGCAACAAACCGACGAGGAGGTGAAAGGGGTGACGAACTGATGGAGCTGATAATTTATTATTTTTTCACTCTCTTCCTCTTTTCTTTTATTCTCTTATTCTTCTTCTTTTAAATTAAAAATTCGTTTTCTTCTTTATCAGTTTTAATTCATCAATTTGAATTTAATTAATTCACGGAAGCTGCAAGATGCCATTTTCGCGCTCAAAATTCTCTTTGATTTCAGTCCTTTTGTGTCAACTGACATCTTGGTTGGCGGCTGTGATGATTTGTACAAACTTTAAAGAATTGTAGATAGAAGATGGTAGATAATATCACGTAAAAGTGGAGAGGTTGAGGTGTTTGTGAGGCATCGCTAGGATAACATACCGAAAATACCCGCTGGAGAGACTTCCGGAAGTAACCCGCCTTAGAATGACCCAAGTTTTGGTCAACACTATTAACAGCTATCAGCTTTTACATGGGTACACGTGCACTTGGCTTAAGGCTGTTTTATAGTTTCTGGAGGAGTGACATTCATTAATATATATATTTTCGTGTCCAAAAATTCAAATGACCTTGAGGCGTTCAGTCGAAATGCAAGGAGCCGAAATCAAAAGCAATATTCGATAGCCAGTCTCGGAGCTCCGCATCAACAACGTCTTTCCTGTTTTCCATTTTCATTTCTAGGTTTAGTATTAGTATTTTATAACAGTATATTTTATACTTTGTTTGGAATTAGAGTGTTTTTATCGATCATCATTCGTCATCAACAATTCACCTGATTCCGACAAGCTAAATTGACTCATTTCAGTGAAAATGGTACACAGTCAACATCCGTTAACCTATACTAGTGTCCTTATCATCATCATATCATTATTATTACTATTATTATTATTATATACTATTATTTATATTTTCTCTTTTCTCCTTCTGCTTCTTTGTCTTTTTTGCTTTACTTTAATTTATTTATTGACTTCTCTACTTTTTCTTTCTCTCTGTTGTTATTACTTTTCAATTTTAGTTGTTGTGTCCTTCCCATCCCTTTTTGTTCCTTTTATTATATCATTATTATCTGCCATTCATTTCCTAGGACTGACACATTAGTCCGTTCTCTAGATGTAAAACCTCTTCAAAACCAGACTCTACTGACACAGAAACTACTCTCGCTCTGACACAGTTGGCAGTTAACTGGGGAAAGAAAATGTTGATTAACTTTTGCGAGCTATAATTCATACTAAAAACAGAGACGCGTAATATTTATTTATAATAAAAAAACCATCGCGTAACTTTAAGTAAGCAGAATTTTATGTAAAAGCGTTAAAAAGAACCGCACAAAAATTCTCAAATTAATTTTATATTTAAAACCTTTTTGAATTTTATATAAATGAAAAATTTAATATAAATATTTATACGATTTTTATCTAAACTGACTTCAAGATATGCGACATTCCCAAACCCTAAAAGAAATTGGTTGACCGCTAGAACTAACCCAAAACCAAATCATTTCTTTTATGATTTACCTTTCTTTAAATTAATACAAAACCTCAAATCTTTTTTTCTTCTTGTTTACAACCCCTAAAAGAAATAAATTCAAACATCTCATTTAACCAATCGTGGCATGCGACAAAAAAAAGAGTCACCGGTAGACAAAAAAAAGAGAGAGACAAGAAGGAAAATGAAACAGAATTCTTTTCTATCATAATTCATCTGCAAAAGGAACAAAAAGTCAGTTTAAATGATGACCCCCCGTCACCAAAGTCGCTTCATTTCAAAAGAGCCCCTAAGAGGGTTGTCGGATAGGGTAAATGGATTCCTGACAAATAAGTTTAGCTTCTTTATTTGGTCAGATAACCTGCTCTCGTGATAACCAATTACTTAGGTGACCAATTATTATGTTATCTCCCTCCACGTCCTATTTAAAATAAACGAATTCAACTGACCGTTTATTGATTGGGTATAAAACCGGATGTTATTGACTTTATTATGGTGAACGTGGATTTTATTTATTTATTTTTTTTGGTGTCGGCACAGAAGGGATGTTTGTTTAATGACATGGAGGAGGAAATCTCGTGCCTGAATTTTTCGTTGGTGTGTAAGTAGAAAATTAAATTGTCCGGCTGATCTTTTTGGTCTGACATTTTGTAAATTGAAGTAAATCCAGAAAAGTTTTTTAAGGAGAGTTGTAAAAGGCTTATTTCCATAGATGTGGGTCGTAGACAGGTGATTTTTAGCTCGTCGTCGCAACTGGAGAATTCTTTCTATAAATCAGAAAAATGGAGGAGAAACGGAAGGCTGACGGTTTGCGAGAGAGAGAGGATTGGAGTGCACCTGGGTTCTGTGGGGACGTATTTTTGTTCTTTATGACTTCTGAATCTAATGCCACGACGTGTTTCCTTTCCCTTCCCCACCGCCATTTTGTTTTAAAACAAGGTTTACACATTTTGATAGCAGTTAATTTTCTTATTAAAATGATAAATATATATGGAAATTAATTTTCAGTATATTTTCAGTATTAAATTTTCAGTAGCCCTACCAAAACGACCAAAACGTCACAAACCAGGACTTTTCTTCCTGTCCTATCTTCTCCTCCAGTTCCATCCGTTCCTGGTCTTACCCACCTCAGATAGAATTCCAATTTAAAACTAAAAAGAGATTCTAAAAATATTTTAATTATCCCACTCCATTTTTATTTATTTATTTAAGTTATTAAGTCTTTAAATAAAGATTCCGTCCAGCTTTGAACCAGTTTAAAAGAAAAATGAAGTAACCATGACAGAGAACATCAAAACGGAATTAGGCGAATTGATAATAACACATCTTAGTTGGTGAGTGGTTGATGTCACACCCCTTGACCGCCGCCCTTTCTCTTTCACCCTCAGGGTTTATTAGGAACAACCCTTTATAATGAAATCCTCTTTTTGAGTGTCGATCATTTACAAAATCAATTTCCACGATGATTGTCATGAATTAATGGGAAATTTTGTTGATCTTTTTAATTGTGAAGCTGAGGGTAAGAACTACCCTTAGAATCGGGAACTCAATTTCCTTTTTTTTCTTCTTCTTTGTTTTGTAGTGATACTTATAAAACGTTTAGGATTTTGACAGCAGACTGCTTACTCTATGTAGGATTTAAAAATGTTTTTAGGGTTTCTTTCCATGGTTTCCCTGTTTTGCTGATGGGAGACTTAGGGTTAGAAGATCTATAGACACCCTTAAGACAATTTAAAAGATTTACAAAGGAAATGTCTTCTGAGTCAAATATCTGATGTTTTGATTCAGTCGTTGCTATAAATAGATTAAAAATTGTTTTTTCATAAGTATTGCACACTTTCATTTGATTATTAAGCCTTAAACCATGTTCAAGTTAACTGCACTCTTGTAGGTGATGTGAGGGAGAGAATTTTTCAGGGTCATCACGACATGATGAATAAAAATTTATTTTAATTGGCGAGATGGATGTTATAAATTAACTAACTAAGGGTTGATATTGTTCAACAGAGGGGAAGGGGAGGTTTCGTATAAAATTTCTTTTAATTAAAAATAATCGTAAATTCACAAGATATAGCTGTATGACTAACCATGGAGAAATCACTCCCATTCACAAGTTGACTTTGAGGAGTTGAAGACTTTGTGTCCTGATAATAAAATCTCTAATAATTCGGTTTGTGTTTGATCAGAGAGAGAGAGAGAGACAGGTTTCTAATCAAAACCGGGAGGAAGATGGTTAGTGGCTCATCAATCGCCTCTCATTAATGTCTTAATTCAGTTTCTTCATCTCTTTTTATTTTTTTATCTTCTTCTTCTTCTTCAGTGTCTAAATTATTATCATGAGGTGTATCTTCCTTGTCTTCGTCGTTTCCTGTCTTTCTATTTCTCTGTCAAGTTCTAACAACACAGCCCAAAAGGATCTGCACTCTTACAAATATTCACCCTCCATCAACATCACCTACAGGAACGTAGTTAACTAAAACGTGGTTTAGGGCTTTACCAATAAATGAAACCTTTACTAAAAGTGTGCAATACTTATGAAAAACAATTCTTCATACGGCTTTGTGTTAATAAATCAGGAAGGAATTCATCATTCCAGTGTGCATCATTTATGAAACGAAGACCTCACACAAGTGAGCGTTAGTTCTTAAAAATTCTCCACAAAAGTGTGCAATATTTATGAAATAAATCCATAATATTGTTCATCCCCTCTCTTTCTTCCCTTCTTTATAAGTTATGAATTAAAATTTAAAAAAACCAGATGAACCGAAATTCGGAATTTAATTTAATCGTCGGTCCGTTCCTCCATTCTTCCGGTCTGTGGATGAAGAATAATTAAAGGTCCAACATGTGGAGTTGTGTAGAATCTGATGAACATCCTTCCCCCGCTTCGAATCATATTTATTTTTTTTCGAAATTAAAAAAAGAGAGAGAAAGAGGATCTACCCTCAAAATTTAAGCAAATTTATTCGTCTTTCGTCACTCATCTGACCGACGAAGTAGTGTCAACTTTAATTGATGGCAATTCATCACACTCCGATGAGCTCTGTGTTTACCTTACGACCTCTCTCTTCCCCTTCGATTTATTTAATGTTAATCGTTTTAGCATATGTTTTGCTTTGCCTGACGTCATTCCAACCCTCCTTCCGTCTGCTACCACGTCACCCCCTCTTCAATTTTTTTTATTGTTCTTTTTTCATTGTGTTAAATTAGGTTCTTTCTCTCTCTAAATTAATAGAAAAAGGAAGAAGTCGACGTTTCGAATTCAGAAATAAATTTTAAGTAATTAAAAAATTTTAAATGAATATTGAAAGTAATTTAGGCACGGCAATAAGAAGGTAGCGGAAGGTTCAATGCCTCCTAGAAATGGATTTTGTTACTCTATGATTCAAATCAGTTTCGGAAGCGTTACACCGCCGCCATATTGGTTTTGCAATCAAATCATGTTTAAAAAAGCACGAACTTCTTTAAATAATGTCTTTATTCATTTGATTTAATTGAAAACGGAGGAGAAAGAGAGTCTGAGAGGAAAAACAAGAGATTATTTTGAGCCGCCAGTTCCAGAGTCTAGCGATAACCGGGGTAAATAAAAAGTTTAAGCAATCGTACTCCTTTATCAAAGCTTTGTTCTTTTCCCTCCTTGACATACTCATACGTCACACGATCAGATAACATGTGTATGTCATTTGAAAAGAAGAAGACAAAAGAACCGCAAATATTATTTTAATCTTCCTTTCTTTTTCGCCGTGTGGCTTCTATGAGTAAAATTTTTAAAAAATTAAAAAGAGTTTTCTTTCTTTTGGCCGTGATAAACATCAGTCAGTCTGTTGGGAAATTTAAAATGAGAACGAGATAAAATGGAAAAGTCTGAAATTTGACTGATTTTCAATTCTAAAGGAAACTTTTTGTATAGTTTGAGAGGGATTTGTTTTTAAAACTTTTCCTCAAAAATAATTTTTGGGGTTTTATCATTTTGTGAATTATTTACACGATTCCAGTTCTTTCTTCTTCCGCTTTTTGACTTTTGATAAATATCTCTATTCTGTGTTTCTTTGTTTCTACCGATTCCTTCCTCTCTCTCTTTTTAAAGGGTTTGTTGGCCTTTTTTATGACTTTTGGTTGTAGTTCTGAGCAAATACAGAATTAGGAGGAGATTATAGTGCTTTGGATGTTTGTAAGAACATTTATTTCAGGTTCTGTTTGCTCAAAAATGTAACACGTTACCGGGTACGCTATAATTTATTTAAACTACCCGGTTATCTATATATATTTAACCTTATGTACTTGGTTGTCACATTCCATCATATTTTTACAAAAAACCGGCGTAAAAATATTATACGGTATACAAACCCAGTATATAATGAAATACGTACAGTTTTAAGTTTGCGAAGTATGGCGGAAGTATCTCGCTAATATTTATCTACTTTATCTACTTATCTTTATTTGTTTTTGGTTATTTGGTATGCTGGAAATTTTTCTTCTTCTCATCAAATTGTAACACGCTAAAGGGTATAACCAATAACAATATTATATGTACCAGAAAGTAATATCGTATTTGAGTTACGGTAAAAGTGATGAATTGGGTGAAAATATACATAACTCCCGGCGATTAGTCATAATCACCAACTAACCTTAATTAATTAGACAAATTACTGAGTATTTATCACATTTACCGGCTAGTTCGTGAAATATCCAATTGGTACTAGCGAATTTGTTTACATGCTTAGCTTCTGTCGCTTTCCGACAAAAGACAATCGATCGCTCTGCTCTCCAGTAATAGTCTAGAAGTCTCCGAACACATGAAAAGTACCAGAACTCATGCATCTGAGTCAAATTTGATTAAAGTTACCATTATGAGTTGGGAGGATTTTTAAATTAGCCGGTAAATGTGATAAATACTCAGTGAATTGTCACATTTATCAAGGTTAGTTGGTGATTATGACTAATCGCCGGGAGTTGTATGTATATTTTCGCCCAATTTATCACTTTTACCGTAACTCAAATACGATATTAATTTCTGGTACACATAAAATTGCTATTAGTACACACAACTCCCGATTAGTTATAATCACCAAACAAACATAACAACCGACAAACTTTAAAGACCCAGCAATTAGAATGACGTTGACGGTCTCTCGGTTCGTTCCTTTTGAGCCTGAACTGTCTGTCTTTAACAGTTCTATTGTAATTCTACTAGGCCTACAGTTTATTTCACAAATAACAAAAACCTTTACCAAAAATTTATTTCATGAGCAACCTATACTTTCAGTTATACAGATTCAATTTATGAACATGTAAGCTACTCACTACATGATTATAGGTTACGGTAAAAGTGATAAATCGGACGACAATATATATATAACTCCCGGCGATCCTGATAACTTGATAAATGTGACAAATTACTGAGTATTTATCACATTTACTGGCTAGTTTATGAAATCTCGTAATGACGAATTTAATAAAAGTTTGTTTACACTTGGCATAGACAGGAGCCAAATCTCTGCTCTCCAGTAATAGTCTAGAAAAGTACCAGAACCCAAGCATCTGAGTCAAAATTGATTGAAGTTACCATGATGAGCTTGAGGGGAGGGGGTTTTTTAAACTAGCCGGTAAATGTGATAAATACTTGGTATTTATCAAGATTAGTTGGTGATTATGATTAATCTCTAATTTATCACTTTTACCGTAACGTGTAGGCAATATGAGTCAACCCCATCGCGTTTCTCTGAAGGATTGTGTCCACTTTTAACAGGTGAGGACGCCTTTTACGTACGTGTAAGCAAACTGAATAGCGGAAAGCAAATTTCTACCCCGATAGCACAACCCCTAAATTTATTTCTACTCGATCGCTCATCAAAAAAGAAAGAAAAATGGATTCAAATCAGACACATAAACGCAGAATTGTAGTAAATAAGGGAAGCATATGTTACGAAAGGCTCGTGCCTTCACACCAAACCCCTGGAAATTCATAAACCATGAAAAAATGAAGTACTTTACACAAAAAAAACTGACTATTTAATTCTTGGTCTATCTCTCTCACTTAGGGGATGAAAATGAAGTTTTTAGGGGTGATGCTCCAGAGCCAGATGGTTGATCAATGGATATAAATTGTTTAATACGGTAGTGAATTCATTCCTACCCCCCCGAAGGCAATAAACGTGAATGAGTCTAAGGTTTGTGGTTGTAGAGGAATTTTTAACGCTGGCCTGGATCGAACTGAGTCAATCTGACTCAATTAGTAGTTTTATTTCGTTTATGTTGGTACGACTGTTGTACCCCGGATCTTGAAAGAACATGTCAAAGATGTGTTCAATTGTATTTAGAATAATCGTTTTGTTATTTAAATTGATTTCGAACTACAATGAGTTATGTTGTTATCAACCCCAAACATCCCTCCTACCCTGTTGGTTGACTTCACGACATTTTCCTCCTCCTTCTTTCAAAAGTATTGCACATTTCGTTTTAGAAAAGCAGCTTTTTATAACTACTAAACTCTTTTTTCATAAATATTGCACATTTTAATGGAGAACCCCTTTTAAAATCAGTCGACGTCTATTTGAAGATGTCGTTTCATAAATACTGCACACTTCTAAGAGAGATCGGATGTATGAGTCGTGAATATTTGAGTGGAAAAAGAATTGAGTTTCAAGGTTTTTGCTCCCCCCTCTCCTCGCCAAGAAGTTATATTTAGCTGTTCTGAGTCAATTTGACTCATTTGGAACAAAAGTGTTTCATTAAACAACGAATCGGTTAATCGGAAACTGAATAATTGTGGGACAGTCGGGAGTAAAACAAAAGACTGGTAACTCGATGCCGGGAATATTTCATCCCCTGTACCACCACCCCGTTCATATAAATGGCATATCTCCATTGATTCAAGGAGTGACAGGGTAGAAGGATGATAATGATGATAATAAAATTTATTTTAATTGATTCATTAACGGATTAAGAATGGCTGTAGGATGTTTGGGGAGAAGGGGGTGGTGGTCCTGGAATCAATTTTCAAAATTTTGTTTTTCTCCGTGAACGACGGGTGACATACCGGAAACGGGAGAATGTGGGAAAACTCGTGTCCTTCTCTGCAAAATATGTTATGTAACAGCAGGAAAGGTTTCTGATTTTTATCTCGTTTGATAAATATGAAACGTTTATTGTGGGAACGGTTGTAGAGAGTGAGAGAGGGTGAACGGAGATTATTGACCCCCACAGTTTGAGCTTTTCTACTAGAATTAAGAGAAATTACAAATCTTCTTGTTGATGCAGATTAAACAAACCAAGGAAAGAAGTGAAAAGCGATTAGAAGAGATCATAAAATCCAGAATATATTCAGTCAATGAAAAAAGACTTATAGATAAATATTATAATATAATCAGCTGGACCAGAAAATGATGTCAGTTCTGTGTAGTATACCTCAAAATATAAGTTACGGTAAAAGTGATAAATTAGATGAATACATAAAAAGTGATTAATCGGGCGAAAATATACATATAACTCCCGGTGGAGAAGTATGATGGAAGTGTAACATCGCTAATATTTATCTACTTTATCTACTTGTCTTTATTTGGTATGCTGGAAATTTTTCTTCTTCACATCAAATTGTAACACGCTAGAGGGTATAATCAATAACAATTTTATGTGTACCTGAATTTGAGTTACGGTAAAAGTGATGAATTGGGTAAAAATATACATACAACTCCCGGCGATTAGTCATAATCACCAACTAACCTTGATAAATGTGACAATTCTCTGAGTATTTATCATATTTACCGGCTAATTTAAAAATCTTCCCCCCCAAGCTCATAATGGTAACTTTAATCAAATTTGACTCAGAGGCATGAGTTCTGGTACTTTTCATGAGTTCGGAGACTTCTAGACTATTACTAGAGAGCAGAGCGATCGATTGTCTTTTGTCGGAAAGCGACACAAGCTAAGCATGGAAACAAATTCGCTAGTGCCAATTGGATATTTCACAAACTAGCCGGTAAATGTGATAAATACACAGCAATGGGTCACATTTATTAAGGTTAGTTGGTGATTATGACTAATCGCCGGGAGTTATGTTTATATTTTCGCCCAATTTATCACTTTTACCGTAACTCAAATTCAGGTACACATAAAATTGTTATTGATTATACCCTCTAGCGTGTTACAATTTGATGTGAAGAAGAAAAATTTCCAGCATACCAAATAAAGACAAGTAGATAAAGTAGATAAATATTAGCGATGTTACACTTCCATCATACTTCTCCACCGGGAGTTATATGTATATTTTCGCCCGATTAATCACTTTTACCTATAACCATAACCATATTTGATCTTTGGTGAGTAGCTTACTTATTCATAAATTGAATCTGTATACATAGATTGCTCATGAAATTAATTTTTAATATAGATTTTCGTTATGTATGGAGTTAGTTTGACGAGAAGGACGTTGAGTTTTTAATCAACTGTATAAGAATTTAGACAGTTCTTAGGATTACAATATAATTCTTAAAGGAAGACAGTTCAGGTTCAAAAGGAACGAACGGAGAGACCGTCAACGTTATTTCAATTGATGGGTTTGTAAGGTTGTCGGTTGTGAAACTTTCAGTATAGCCAGCTACTTTATATTTATATGTTCGTGGGTCGTATCGTATTAATATACTAAATTGAGTAGAAACCGAAGAACGCCGGGGTGTGAAAGTGGTTTTTGAATTTTTGGTTTTGCTGACCAAAGAGGGAAAACAATTAGATTTAGCGATAAGCATCGGGAGGAATCAACTTCCATTTTCAAAAATTGAAGTCGCGTGCCGTCACGTGACCATCAGGTGAAGATGTAAATTCAGATAAAAATCTTCCTCTCGTATGGGGGTGGTGGTTCCAGCAAATGTCTCGTCATTCAAAGGGTGAATGTTGGGAGGGAATGAAATTAGAGGTTTCACTCTTCCGATTCTCGAAAACCTGGACTCCTGGCAGTTGGTCGGAACCAAGACAGACAAAAAATTTGCAGAAAACAGGAAGGAGATAAAGGAGAAAAGATAAAAACAAATGAACGTATTAAAAAGGCAATAAATTCGAGGGAAGATTGAGGTAAAGACAAAGGAAAGGAGATTGGAGGGCACAAAAGCTTCGTTTTCGTCGCCTTTATCTCGGGTAACGGCGACTCCCCAAAAGCCCGGCCTAAGCTCGCATTTATCGTTATCAGCAATGGCGGAGGATAATTAACTTGGTGTAAATCTCCGTCCCTTTTGCATCCAAGATCTTTTAATCTTGTCGAACTTTTACTTTTTTCCACTTACTACGACCTTGGTGAGATTTTCTCGACTAACACTATTAATGTTAGTAATGTTACTGGTTATTCCTTTGGCTGTTATGCTTACCAAGTCAAATTTCTGGAGAGAAGTTTGTCTTATCTTTATGTTTCACTTACTACCAAAGCTGTAGACATCCTCGACGGGTGAGATGTGTGTGGTTTCGACTCAATCAAAAGTGTGCAATATTTATGAAATGCCCTTCTCCTACAAATGTGCAATATTTTTGAAAGAAATTCTCGAAGAAAGTTTGCAGTATTTATGAAATATACTTCTAAAGGCGTGCAGCACTTTTGAAAGAAACTGTGCAGTTTTTATGGAAGAAATTCTCCAAAAAAGTGTGCAGTATTTATGAAAGAAATTCTGAAAGTGTGCAGTATTTATGAAGAAATTCTCAATGAAAGTGTGCAGTATTTATGAAAGAAATCTTGAAAGTGTGCAGTATTTATGAAAGAAATTCTAAAGTGTGCAGTATTTATGAAAGAAATCTCAAAGTGTGCAGTATTTATGAAAGAATGAAAGTGCAGTATTTATGTGTGCAGTATTTATGAAAGAAATTCTCCATGAAAGTGTGCAGTATTTATGAAGAAACAAAGTGTGCAGTATTTATGAAAGAAATCAAAAAGTGTGCAGTATTTATGAAACAAATTATTTATGAAAGAAATTTCAATGAAAGTGTGCAGTATTTATGAAAGAAATTCTCAATACTGAAACTCTCAATGAAAGTGTGCAGTATTTAAAAAACAAATTGCCGATGAAAGTATTTATGAAATATACTTCTCCTAAACGCGTGCAGCACTTTTGAAAGAGATTCGCGAAGAAAGTGTGCAGTATTTTGAAATAAATCCTTGAAGAAGGTGTGCAATATTTATGACAGAAATTACTTCATTAAGAGTGTTTAAGATTACCTCATGTGTATAAGATTTACAAAACGGATTCCCCATCAAAGTGTGCAATATTTATGAAACGAATTTTCGACCGAATTGTGCGTTATTATGGTTTCGACTGAATCCAGGTCAAACACTCAACTACAACAGCTTTGAGAGGAGGCAAAAGAGTCGTCTGGACGAGTATGCAGGAAACTGTTTCCTCGAAGGAAAAATTTGAGGCGATTTTATAGCCAACCCAAAAACGAGACTTATACCAAAGATGACCTTCTTTTAGAAGAAACATCTTTTAGAAAATATCAAAAACGGAAGTTGGGGTTCAAATTTTTAAAAGATTCAGATTAATCGTAAAAGATTTTTTTTATATTTGATTGATAAACCGATTCGTCACTGTCTCACGTCTTCGTTAGTCTCCAGAAAGTTGTTAACCTCTCGAGACAATCAAAGTTGGGGATGAAAAAAGGGGGATGAACAAGAGGACCGACAAAGAGAGACAAGAAGATGGGAAATTCATTCCGTCTTAAATACTTCCGATTAACTGGGGAAAGATTTCGTTTGAAGCTTTCAATCCGATAGATAACAAAGTTGGTTCTCTTAACAAACAAGAGCAAAACTTAAAAGAGATGATGATGATGATGATGATTTCTTTTCAAACTTTAGAATGGAAGCTGGTGAGAGGAAACGAAAATGGAGGACGGGGAAAGGATTTTACTTTTGAACAGAGATTTATATTAACAAGTGCATTTCCCCGGAGGGCTGGACAGGAGATGAAGAAAGATTACCGGGACAAGGTTGCTGTTGCTCAATCGAAAGGTAAAAAGGGGTGTTTTCGAAAATGAAAGGGAAACTCATTGTTATATAAATACTCTTGTAACAAGTTTCGTTTTTGTAATGAATCTCCCACTGATGGGATAAGTGCCTTAACATAACGGAACCTATATTAACTTACTTCCGTTTCCCATCCTTTGTTTTTCGATTTCTTTTTTACTCTTTTCAATAGTGTTACGTATATTTCACATAAGAAAAGGAACTCGAAACCCTACTGTACATGAGAAAATCCAAAGGAAAGGGTGAAAGGGGGTGAGATAAACATCCAAGAACACCGTTTACTGCACTCAAAACCTCAAACAATTTTTCTTTGTACACACACGTACAGTTTAGGGGTGTGCACGACTAACAACCGTACCAACAGTAAACTGTAACATTTTTCAAGGACAGGGCTAGAAGAGATAGAACGCAAAACAACACTAAAGAGAGGGATTATCAGGACAAAAATGTGCTTAAAGAAGAAGCAGCTTACAGGGAAAAGGTTTAGAATGTGCAGTGAAGGCTTTTTTTACGCGAAAAAACGACACCATAAATAAAATAACTTGTGAAACTATTAGTCGCATTAAAAAAGACCCTATTTCACCTACAACAGGTAGATAGACAAAGTTTCTATCAATACAATAATTACCTAAACGCACAACTTTAGGTTCTATTAAAAAAACACGCATAAAACGAGACCCATCTATAAGTAAATAGCTCAGAGAGTTGTGTTAGTGAATATGCACCACCCAGGCAAATAAATTATACTTAATGTGTGCAGTATTTATGAAATGGCACCTCCTCAAAGCGTCTTCTTTAAGTTTTGAAAAATTCTAAAATCGCATAAAAGAAGACTCGAGTATAGAAGAGGATCAAAATACCTTTTCCCACCAATTTTCATGTTCGAACATGAAGCCTTTGACCAGGCCAATGACCCCTCCCCAAAGTGTCCACTTCTTTTTAAGTAAACACTGCAACAGAATGAGACCACAGATAGAAGAACTTAAACTGTCAGTCGCATATAATAAGACCCTACTTCACCTAGAACAGGTTGACAGGGAAAGCTCCTACTACAAGTTTCTAAACGCACAACTTAAGGTTCTAAAAAACACGCATAAAACAAGACCCCTCTATAACTAAATAAGTCAGAGGGCTGTGTTAGTGAATGTGCATCACCCAGGCAAATAAATTATACTTAATGTGTGCAATATTTATGAAATGACCCCTTCCTAAAACCTGTCCACTTCTTTTCTAAGTAAAGACTGCAAAAGAACGAGACTACAAATAAAAAACATTCAAACTGCCAGTCGCATTAAAAAAGACCTTAATCTACATAGAACGCATATCTTTAGGTTCTAATAAAACCCGCATAAAACGAGACCCATCCATAACTAAATGAGTGAGAGAGTTGTGTTAACAAATACGCATTATCCGGGGTAATAAATTTTTCATAAAGATGTGTAGTCGTTATGAAGTAAAGTTCGATCAAATATGTGCAGTATTTATGAAATGACACCCCCTCAAAGCGTCTTCTTTTTTGAAAAATTCTAAAATCGCATAAAAGAAGACTCGACTATGTAAGAGGATCAAAATCCTTTTCCCCACCAATTTTCATGTTCGAATATGATGTCTTTGACCCGGATAGTGCGGTAGACAATAGAAAGGTTGTCGATGACTGTTCTGGAACATGTTTCACTTTTCAAGACAGGGAAATGGAGTAGAGAACAGACCGAGGACGTGTGTGGGGGTAGGGGTTAGGAGACGAAGGCACGGGCAGCTGCTTGCACAAGAGTAAATCACATTTAATGCTATAATTCAATTCGTGCACCTGTACACCGTTGAGTGTGTCCGTCTGTCTGTCTGTCTGCCTTAGTTTTGACAATGATTGTTTAATATTCAAATCGTATTCATTCCTCTTTTACGACTGGCAAATGACAGGGTTGTCGAACTTGAGAGCGCAAATGTTTTTCAATTCACTTATGACAACGCCATCTTTGACAAATTTCAATTTAAAAGGAAATTTAGGGTGAATTCGTTTTACGCGATAAAAGGAGACTCCGTAAAAACCTGGAAACAAATTAAAAACCGCGTAAAATAAATTCTAGATTATCCCGGAAAGCTGAGGGATAAAACGCACCGCGTAAAAAGAGACCCTGGGTATGGTTAAATAAATAAGAGGACGACAGCAATAAAATCTGTCAGAAAGCACGAATAATTATTTGCAGAATTAGTGTGCAGGACTTATGAAATGAACTCTTCACAAAATTGTGCAATAATTATGAAAGAAACCCTTTATAGAAGTGTGCATTAATTATGAAATGAATGATCTCACAAATTCTGTGTCACTTTTAAAATGAATTTTTCGTCGAAGTGTGCATTATTTATGAAACAAACCCTTCACCAAAGTGTGCATTAAATATGAAATAAATGTTTGGATTATCTAAAAAATTGTGCATTATTTTTGAGATAAATTTTTCCTCGAAGTGTGCAATATTTATGAAATGAATTTTCTCACAAATTTTATTAATTTTGAAAATAATTTTTCTTCGGAGTGTGCATTACTTATGAAACAAACTTATGACAAAAATTTGCATTATTTATGAAAGAAAATCTTTGTAGAAGTGTGCAATATTTATGAAATAGATTATCTCAAAAATTGTGTATTATTCATTAAATGAATTTTCCCTCGAAGTGTGCAATACTTGTGAAACGTATTCTTGACGATAGTGTGCATTAATTATGAAATGAATGATGTCACAAATTGTGTGGTACTTTTAAAATGAATTTTCCGTCAAAGTGTGCATTATTTATGAAATGAATCTTTGGATTACCTCAAAAACTGTGTATCACCGGTGAAATAAATTTTCCGTCGGAGTGTGCAATACTTATGGAACGTATTCTTGAGGAAAGTGTTCACTAATTATGAATTAAATCTTTTGTAAAAGTGTGCAATATTTATGAAATGGATTATCTCAGAAATTGTCAATAACTCCTGAAATGAAATTCTTTGTCGAAGTGTGCATTATTTATGAAACGAGCTCTGCACCAAACTGTGAATTAATTATGAAGAAAAACCCTACAATAAAGTGTGCAATACTTATGAAATGTATTCTTGATGAAGATGTGCATTAATTATGAAATACATCTTTTGCAAAAGTGTGCAATATTTATGAAATGGATTACCTCAGAAATTGTGAATTACTTTTGAAATGAAATTTTCGCAGAAGTGTAAATTATCTAGAGACAAACCTCCACCATAGTGTGCATTATTTATGAAATAGATCATTTGTAAAAGTGTGCAATATTTATGAAATGGATTATCTCATATACTTTTGAAATGAAATTGTACGTCGAAGTGTGCATTACTTATGAAACCAACTCCTCACAAAATCGCGCATGTCATCAGTGAAATGAATTCTCCTAACAAGTCTGGAATATACACTAAATTCTGTGCAATATTTATGAAATAAATTACTAAATGAAATTGTAGACTAATTACAAAAATTAATTGGTCACACAACTGCGCATTATTTACCTCACACTAACAATTGGATAAATCTTTAGTTCTGTACTTCTGACTCATAACTCAAGATTATACGGAGGAAACTCGAAGTTATGCGGTTGTTGATCAACATACTCACAATTATTAAGTTTGGTTCTTTCATTCCGACAGCAATATGACTTAGATATTCGGTTCTAATTTCAGTTTCAGCTTCCGCCAAGCGTAATCGTAATTAATCGTCGATTTGACTACCCCCTTCCCCGACCTTCTACCCAGTGGGGGCAACATTAGTCGTACTCCAGTTACAAATTCCCACGTCGTGTTTACTCGAGTGCAAAGGAAAAATTGCTTGTAACATTAGCTAACTGATTCGGATAAAGGTTCCTCGATTTATAAAATAAATATTTAAAATATTTACGAGGTAGAAAGGGAATCGTTTAATAGTCATTAGGGGTTGTCAGGGAGGAACTCGAAAAAAACAACCTCTCCTACAAAAGAACCTCTTTTCACATCAAATGAACGAGTAATTCTTTATTATAGTCCTTTTTATGCTGTCGGAACGGGAACACGACTCAGCAGTAGATGAATGAACCAGTCGGATGATTGGTGCCGGATTAAAGTAATCATTTTAGAGTGTGGCGGGTCGGTAAAAAAATATGATTGATGTCTGACCGTAAGAAGACGAGGGATTTCGTTTGGATGTTGAGTGCGAGGGGTGTCTTTTGCTGAAACGCGTCAAAGGGATGCGGACCAGCAGTATTTAAACAACACGCGACCCACAATTGAAAGAGAAGAGGAACGAAATTAACAATAATAAAAAATACAAGATTGATCTCTTTTAAAATATGGTTTTGTGTACAATCATGTGAATCCTCCGCATGTGGTCTTTTCCGGAGGAAAATTCTTTTCTTTTTCTGTTCAAAAAGGCTCCACAGTTTTTTAATTTTGAAATCGTTAGATGACCAAACGACCGCAATTCTTCTCCTTCCCTCTCAAAAATTCGAACCACACCGTATTACATCAACAATCTTGAAATTCGATGATATATTCTTACAATAATGAACCGTCTACGCAACCTACTCATATTATTTGTATATATCAGAATGAATGTTAGCTTACAAATTAATTTCAGTTGTAACGCATGCGCACAAAATCCCACAAAACGGCCCAAAATGGTAAAATTTTTGTGCACCAATTTCGTTACATTACGATATTTCAAATATAAATAAATATTATTAAGCTTGATAATATAAAGAAATATAATCATTTGTTCCTTGTTATTATTTGTCATAATATACTCAAACCTTTTTTTGTGCGGTGGTAGGGACCGCATAAAAGAAAACGCATTAAAAAAATTTCACAAGAGGCAATTATGATTATTATCAAGAGGTGATTATGGACCGCGTAAAAAAAGTCTCACATTCAGTTTCCTTGAAGTTTTTATTTATCGCACAAAAACAGGTTTGAGTGTATTTTTAACACTATGGCGTCTATGACCGCACGATTTCGATATGTCGGTGCTGGTGGAGCTGACTCGCGTAATTTCTTTAGAAGCCGGCGTTTTTTAGAGGTTCTTGTTTACTAATCTAATCGTTAGTTCCCATGTCTTTGGACAAGGTTTTTAAGGAAACAGTTTCTACTTTATCACTAACTGTTAGTTAAACAGAACACCAAACAGTAACTTTCGTTCGACAGCTTTGAATACAACCATTGACGCATGCGCAATAATTTCAGAATGGCACCAACGTGGAGCCACCGGCATTTGGCCAGTTGTTTTTGCACGGTGGAAGCACCGAACGCCATACTATAAACTGAATTTATTGTTCGTTATTTATTGAAATATTTCATATATACTGAAATTTGAATATTCGTACGTGTTTTCTCAAATTCAAATTCGCCAGCATTAGTGTATGGAATGAATTTGCCTATACAGTATGAGTTAGAACACCATCTGTCTCATGGTTCAAAGAGTCTATCACGACACCTATATAGTGTTAGAGAGTATTCTGAACTGAAAGGAGTTATAGTTGGCGGTGGGAATTGGGTCAGGACCCGAAAACCCATCTCCAAAAATTTTACAAAATTTCTCGAACCAGCCCCCAAAACCCACAACCACAATTTTTTATACAATATATAAAAATCATATACTATCATTTAGGGGTTGAAATATTAAGTTTATTCTTCAAAGTTGTTTTTAATTAATTAAATAATTTACGACCTTAATTCATTTAATACCAACCAGAACCAGGCACCCGACGCCATTTTGTTCTTAGTTCATCCAGTCAAGATACAAAAATGTTTCGTGTCTAGGTCAAGAAGTCACTTAGTCGACAAAGGACAATTGGTGGAACATATTTCAGCCTAAAGATTTCATTTAATTAATTAATTAATTAATTAAAACGATTCCTTGATTCAAGAATTTGTTAATTAGTGTTAGTACTAACATCAAACCCAATAAAAATAATTTCTCACAGCCTTTTCTAAAAATTAAAAAAATTTAATAAAACTTTAAAACGTTATTAAGTAATTAATAGTATCAGTAACTTCCTCTGTTTTGTGTTCTTTATTGTATACTGGATGGACCGGAAATGATGTCGGTTGTGTGTGTTACAGTTAATATATATTCCACGGTAAAAGTGAGAAATTTGGCGAATATACAAAACTCCGGCGATTATTCATAATCACCTAGTAGATTCGGTAAATGTGATAAATTACCAAATATTTATCACATTTACCGGGTAGTTTGTAAAACCTACAACTTTTAATCAAAGTTTGCTCAGATGATTTGTCACTTTTATTCGCCATTTCTTGTTGGGAGGTTCGTCAACTGTTCCTGGTGAACACCAACTTTTATTAATTTTACCGGTCCAACAGAAATATTAGGTGAACCAAAAAATGATGACGTTATACCTAATTTTGTTACGGTAAAAGTGATAAATCGAGAGAATATATATGTAACTGCCGGAGATTATTTTCAATCACCAACTAAGTTTGGTAAATGTGTCGAATTATGAAAGATTTATCACATTTACCGGTTATTTTATAAAATCCCAACTTTTAATCAAAGTAATTTAGTCACAGATTGCTCAGATGCTTCGCTTTTGTCACTCACTCATTCATTCATGTCCCGTTTATTTGTCTCTATTGTTGGGAGGTTCGCTCACCAGTTGACGAGCACTCTGGATCATTTGCCGACTGTTATCTGCAAAAATGGCGCCAAATTCAAACTTTGCCTTTATTTTGGAACACCCTGTGTATAGGAATAGTTTTAATCCCGTTTTTCACCTTTTTTGGGGGTATAACAGGATGCGGGAGGAGGATTCGAACTCACGAGTCAGGAGCTTTAACCACTACACTCTTGAACACCCTATATATAAAGATGGCGTTGAAGTCAGAAATCCGTACCTGCGAAAACAGTCCAAATAATAAAAACAGTAACGAACAGTTCCAGGTCTGATACACTCACCCCCTCTCCTCCCTCCTGTGTGAAAATGAAGAGGACAAAACGAGCCATAAATCAGTTCTCAAGTTTCGTTCTATTTAACCAAAACGTTGGTCACTTTTTTTGTGCGTCGTCTGGTCAATTTTTTTGTCTGAACCGAAGGAAGGAAGCTGAATAACTCGGCATGAGACTGCACGCGACTTTTCTACTTAGGGTAATTAATGGACAAAGAGTAAAAACAAAAAGAGAGAGAGGAAAACGGCATGGAGTCGTCCATTCTAAATATTTATATGTGAACATTAATAACAATCAAATATTCAATGATTCTATTATCCAGGCGCTTCACCCTTCCGTTGTCATGAAAAGAAGACTCCGGATTATTGTCTAGTTGAATATAAACACTCCGCACTACTTTTTTTTTCGTCCTTTTTTTATGCGATTTGAATGTTAGCAGAAGAAGGGAGGAGGGTTGACAACACAAAGTCAGATTTTTTGTCACCTTTGGACTTGTTTTAATTATGAAAGGTTACTTTGAAATTGTTTGTTTGTGTGAAGTTGGTATGTGATGTCACGTTGCGTGTGTACCGTTTTATTATTCCTCAACCTTTTGTCTTCTTCCACGTTACAGCTTCTCAAAATTCTTTGCGGTTTTGTTACATCAAGTTGGGTGGAAGGGATTCAAACTATCAACCTTTGCTAAGTCAGACGCTTTGAACGCTCAATCATTTGCCTCCCGAAGTGGGCAAGTTCCGAAAATAATTTTATACAGTGTGCAAAATTTATGAAATGACCCATCAATTCATTAATTATAAAAGAAGCAAGAAAGTGATGGTAAGAAGTCTTGTATTCCCCGTTCATATTTTTACAGTATTTATGAAAACGATTTTTCATTATTGTGTGCAATACTTATGAAATGAAACTTTGGTATAAGTGTGCATTATTTATGAAATGACTCTATCATACAATCGACCCATTAATGACAAAAGAAATAAGAGAGTGACAGTAAGAAGTCTTGTATTCCCTCGTTCATATTTTTACAGTATTTATGAAAACGATTTTTTCATTCTAGTGTGCAATACTTATGAAATGAAACCTTCATACAAGTGTGCATTATTTATGAAAGAAAGAAGGGACGAGTGACAAATAAATCTCCCAGTATAAAAAACAAATGAAAAGACAATGGGTTCTTTGCAAACTGAATTTGTATAACTCAAGGTGTGCATTACTTATGAAATATATCTTCACCTGAGTGTGCAAAACTTATGAAATGACACTGTCATACAATTGATCAGTTGAAGACAAAGAAATAAGGGAGTGATCATACGATGTTTTGTATCGTTCTTCCGTTAATACTTTTACAATATCTATGCAAAAGGAATTTTTACTCTTGTGTGCAATACTTATGAAATGAAACCTTCATACAAGTGTGCATTATTTATGAAAGAAAGAAGGGGCGAGTGACAAAGAAATCTCCCAATAAAAATAAACAAACGAAAGACAATGGGTTCTTTGCAAACTGAATTTGTATAACTCAAGGTGTGCATTAATTATGAAATATATCTTCACCTGAGTGTGCAAAACTTATGAAATAGAATTTTCACACACGTGACCATTATTTATGTCAGCTGGTCTTCTTTAAAGTGTTCATTACTACCTTCCTACCGGTGGATATTCGGTTAACGAACAAGTTACTGTTATGGGTGTGTCGTTTGGGAAGTGAATCAAAATTTCGTTCCGGAAAGGTTTTCGTTTCAAGGTCACAACATCATCATTTTTGTCATTGGTAAGGTCAGTGTATTGTTTCTTAACACCCCCGTAGTGAAATAAGTATGTGTTAGTCACCGGAAATCGGGTTTGTTGGTGAGAGAGGAAGAGGAGGAAGGAAAAGTTATCGGAAGGTTTCTTCATGAGGATGAATATTAAATGGGAACAATTAAAGAGCGGAGAAGGGGGACACAATAGAATTAGGACGCTGGAAACGGAGAGAGTCGGAAGTTAAATATTCAAACGAGAGCACACTCTAAAAGTATGAAATAAGAAAATGTTTTATTTAAAGCCCGCATCTTGGGCAACAGCTGAAAAATAATGGATAACGGACTATCTCAATTTTCACCAAGAATTATGATTATATTATCGGCTAACTTTGTGTTTATTACCCTCCGCCGTCACCTGCGATCGCTAACTCTTCCTGGTCTCCTTTATGTCTCCTCCTACCCCCTCCCGCCCCGGGAAACTTCCTTCCCCACTTTTTCCGTATAACTCCCAACCATTTCCATTTTCCAAGTTTTCAAAAGAAACTTTTCGCCGTCACAATGAAAACTGAGAAACTAAAATCTTTCGCAAGGATTCCCAGGAAAAGATTAAAGAAAACTAATTACGAAAGAATGGCAGACAATTATCTGGTTCCTCAAACTTTTCTGCCCTCGCCCCCGCCTCCCCGCCCCCGCTGTCTTTCTTCAAGATGGAAAACTTTGTTTGTGTCCCAGATGTTCCAGAAGTTTTTGGAAGTTTTGGGGGCGGGGGTTGGGGGAGGGAGAGGAAAAATTTTTAATTGCTTAAAATTTGCCAATCATTGTTCAAATTTATCTTTCTCTCTCGTCGAATCAAAGACGGTTCAAGTTGCTGACATTTTTTTTTTCTTTCTGTAAAACTTTTTTCTCTTCTCTACTCTCCTTCTAACTCTCTCTCTCTCGGGGATTTCTAGTTTTGTTTGAAAATTGTCGAGACTTCATCGGAATTTGTTTTGTACAAATTTTTGTTTTAGTTTTTGCCGAGAGAAAGGAAATGAAATGTATGAGACGACAGTGGCAGGTACTGAAAATAAAAATTTGAGACGAACTGATACGTGAATAGACAGTGTACAAGAGAGATGGAGATTTTGCTGACGGCCTTACTAATAGCAGTTTTCAAAATTTTCCCCAAAGCTCAGTTCAGATAACCATTAAACAAACAGGAAATTAAGCGAATACTGAAATATTATTCAAAAGACTGTGCATTATTTATGAAAGGGACTTCTTCGTACTCATGAGCTGTAGCTTTGAACTCTGTTCGTCAGTCTAAATTACCTTTGAAATAAAATTTTCACGAGTGTGCAATACTATTGAAATGAATTTTTGATAAAAGTGTGCAATACTTTTGAAATGAATTCTGAAAGTGTGCAGTATTTTTGAAACAAACTCCACTAGAAAGTGTCCAATACTTTTGAAATGAACTCCTCATGAAAGTGTGCAGTATTTTGAAATGAAGTCTTGATCAAAGTGTGCAGTATTTTTGAAATGAACTCTTCATGAATGTGTGCAGTACTAATGAAATGAAGCTAAAATTTATGAAAAAAAATTCTGAGTACCGAGCATTAAAGATGTCTGTAGCTTTCAAAGTAAGCGAAATATCTGGACAACAGTAACAGTCAATTGTTCTCTCAAACCCAAAAAGCCTGACGAAACATAATAGCGAGCACACTAACAATGCTAACTTTAATACTTGATTTCCAAAAATAAAAAGGAAAAAGGAATCCGAGGGTGCATACCAGAAGAGGAAACAAAAGGTCCTCCGCGGGAACCTTCTTTGCGACAGTGATGGATTTCTCTGATAACAGTATCTCGTGAAGGAGTAACAGCCAGAGAGTGATTAGCCATTTTGTTTTGAGTAACTTCAGTTTGAGAGAATTTCTCAGCCTTCTTTCCTCCTCTTTCAAAACCTTTTTTTTGTTACTAACCTTTTGTACTCGCTGATGGATAGTAGTTAGTCAGCGAGGTTTTGTGTAGTTTGAACGATAGGATGGATGGCCAATTAGAACCCAAAGAATGTTGGTGGAACTCTTGTATTGGATCTCTTACCGCTTACACACTTAGAGTGGATATGCATTTTGTCTGACTAACTCCTCCAGGTATTCTGCTAACTTTCTCAAAAATCAGCATCCGGTTAGCTGTTAGGTTTCTATACACTCTTTGATGTTCTTTTCAAGTATGCAAAAGATTCATTTCATTAATAATGCACACGCTTGTGATCAGATAAATTGATGAGTGCAGTATTTTAAATGAACTCAAGATATTGTGCTCATTTTCATAAATTTAGCTTATTTAGTAATGCAACTCTCATGAGAGTTCATACTTGAAACTTCTACATAGATTCTACATAGAGAAGATCATTTCAAAAACTACTGCCCGTTATAGACTTCATTTCAAAAATACTGCACACTTTCAGAAGAATTTTCATTTAGAATACAGATACTTAATGTAGCACTTCCAGACTGTTCGTTCATTTCATAAAGGTACACGTTAGGAGATTTCTATCACACCATCAGTATTCATTTCAAACGTGTTGCACACACTTCTAGAAAAGTTTGTTTCAAAAATACTGCACACTTTCATGAGGAGTTCATTTCAAAAGTACTGCACACTATCTTGAAGAGTTCATTTCATAAATACTGCACACTTTCATAAGGATTAATTGTGATATTTATGAGATGGGTTCTTCATTATAGTATGCAATATTTGAAAGACTAGTTTATACATAACACCCACCCAGGATGGTTGTGTCTTCTTCTCAGTCTAACAATTGGACGTATTAGAGAGACTAAGAGCTGTGGTAAAATGTGTGAAAGTGGCAAATCTATCAGAGGAGGAAAAGAGTGATTCATTAGGGGTTTTGATTAGAGGGCATGTTAGCGATGTTCGAGTAGGCCCTAAGAACCGAATTGAAAAGAAGGCTAGAATCGAGCAAAAACCCGCATGGATTCAGCCCTGAACTAGATTCAAAACACGCCACGCGTCTCCTTCAATAAAAACTTTGGATTGCCTCAATTACAAGTTTGCTCACCTTCGCCATCTCTCGAGCCTAGATTTTCCTGACAGCTGTCCCACGATCATGACCCATAAGATACATCGAAATTTTTCGTCTTCCTACAGTCCCAACTTTTGGACACGGTGATCCTAACAGACTTTCTATATACACATCCCATGGATTTCATCCCCAACTTCCACCCCCGCCTTTTCCAAACTTGAAATTTCGTTCTTTGTTTCCTATGACTATTTGTATTTGCATTCGTCTGTGTGACGAAATTTCGATACAAAGGAAAGAGAGAGAGAGAGAGAGAGAGAGGAAAAAAAGGAACGGAGGCACGGGAGTGGAAGGATTGGGGCACGGCAAGAGGAGAGCGAAACAGAGTTAGGCAAATATTTTGGGCTAATTAAAGAGGGTTTGATTGTTTGCCGAGGATAAAGGGAGTTCGGAATGAAAAAGAGAGAGCGGAAGAGAGAGAGAGGCGATCCGGACATCGGGTGGTTCCCAGCCAATCAAAGTGGCTTCGGCCTGGGAGTTCATTGTCGCATGAAATCGGTGCAATTTTCCAGAGACAATTTTCCGCTTTTTGGCTTAATCCTTATGCCGGAGATTTTTCAAACAAACAAAAAAAGACAGTAGAACGAGTATTAACACGTTTCTACTCTGATCTCTCACTTATAAGCTCCACTCATGAAGATTTTTATTTATAAATATTTATACAGTATAAAGGTAACTTAGTCAAAGATCATAATATCGTCAAACCGGTGACACAGCAGCACTCCCCTCCCCCTTCAGATGATATATATTAATAATCATATACTCTTGCTATCCGATTTATATATATATAACATACAGAAAGGTCTTATTCATCTTCCTCCGTTTTGTGTCCTGAGTTCATATCTCTGTCTTCTGTCTATCCCTCAAAGAAAATTTCATTTCCATTTGATTTGTCATTTTGCTGTTGCAAACTCACTAATTAACAGGTTTGATGTTTAATAAACATGTTTAAAGCGATAATTACAACAACCTATTTAAAAGTTATTGATCTCTCTCTCTCTTTATCCATTCGTCATTGCAATATCTATACACGGAACCCCTATAATATTCATCAGAGCTATCAGTCTCGTTGATAAAACCGAAAAAAAGTTTTTAAAGCGAAAACATGTCGTTTTTGTTCTGAATTCATTGTTAGGATGAGAAATACTAAACCAGAGGACGTTGGGATGGGGGTGGGGTGGGGGGGTATTCAAAAGTGTGGGCTAACCATCTCAAAAAAAATTTTTTTTTGTTTGGTCAATTCCCTCTGTCTCTCTCACTTGAGAGAGTCTTTCAGGTGATCTTCCTGGTCTTTTCAACCGAAGTCTTATCCTTCTTTTTACATTAACAATATTCTATTTCATGTTGAGACTGAATGAAAAGGTGTTTCACATCCTCTTCTGCTCTCTTTTGTTTTAACCGTCAGCCACGTACAGGTTTCCCCTTCTGTGAGAAATTTGAGACGGATCTATTCATAATTAAATTTTAAACGAATATGACGCTGTCGCTTTTTTTTTGTGGTCTCCTTTCCTTTTTCTACAGAATTCTATTCGATTTGGTTTGGAACCACGTTCACCTGTGATTTGTGTTCATGAGAAAAATTTCTTCCCCAAAAAAGAAAATTTGTTATACGTAACAAAAAAATTTTTATTCACACGGCTTAAAACTGACAGCTAAATCAGCTCTGTCTGGGGTGAGGGGAATACCTCTGATTGAGGTGTGCAGTAATTATGAAATAAATCATCCGTATCAAGTCTGACCAAACGAATTTCTATGTAGAAGTGTGTGTCATTGATGGAACGGTATCTCTGTGAGAGTGTGCCTTATTAACAAAATGAAACGTTCAATTCAGTGTGCAGTATTTATGAAATGGATTGGTAATAACAGAGCCGCATTATTTTTAGAATGAAATCCTTCTAACTGTGTGCAATATTTATGAAATAGTGGGAGGTCTTTGGTGTTGTAGCCAAAACCGCTTGAGTAGAGAGGGTATGGTCGTGGGTTCGACTTCTTTTTCATTTAATCTTATAACCAAGAGTTAGAAACGGAATTAAAACTAAAACTAAAACTAACAAACCAACTAATATCTATAAAAGGGTTGGAGGGTAAAATTTGGGTTTGGGTTGTTACGCAGGGTAATCATTTGAATAAGACATGGGAATCCATTCTGCAAATTTGTTTGGGCCGTATTTATGGTCACATAACTAGTGATAACAGTTTGCGTTAATTATACAACACACTCTATATGAGAGTGTGCATTACTTTTGAAATGAATTCGACCCAAAAGTGTGCAATATTTATGAAAGAAGTGGTATAGAAGCGACACGAAAAACTAGGGCTGTGTATTAATAGGATATACTTCAAACCAAAACAGTCAGATAGACAGAGAGTCTTAACTGACAAACACTGCCGAGAACTGTTAGATATGTTGTCAAAATGTTAGTTTTTTGGTCAACAGATGTCTACAGCTAGAAAAGTAGACGAAATGTTTACTAGAAGTAAGAGTTACCACTGTTTTGGTACGCAAAATTTGACGTGGGACAATAACCAAAGAACTAACTTAACGAATAGTAGTAGCTGCGAAAGTCTAAAATCTAAAAACACAAGAACAGTCAGTTGTGAATACTAAAAACTAAACTAAACTATGAATACTAAAACTATACTACTCAACAATATACTTTCGTAGCTCCTCATGTTTGTAAGCTATTTACACCTTCTACAAAACCACGCAAAAGTACGGCCCACGGGCCAACTCCGGAGCTCGAAAGTATTTCGACCAATCCGGCCACATGGATGGTATTAATACATGGCCCACTACAATTACGTTTTGACGTTCGAGAAGCTTCAAGTGGATTTGACTTAGTAGAATCATAGACGCATAGTCTACAGAAGAAGCTAAACTAACCGCGCAGTTCATTTGCTACAAATTTGTTCAGCTCCTACCTTAGTTCCTGTGGCCCGCCAAAAAATTTAAATTGGTCCGTTGATTAAATCTTCTGGCTTATAGCATAAATACTATAAAACGAAAGTATAGCAAAGCTAAAACCAGAATAAAAGGAAACAAGAACAAGTTTCTGGTCCCATTTTTCCAGGCTCTCATCCACCCCTTTCTCTCCAGTTATGGTTGGGAACCAACATCACTCAACAATCCGGAAATCATTTCCATGTTCAAATTTAACTCACCCACAATTAAACATAGTGATTCATCACAGCCTTCGATTTTTTTCTCACGTTCAATTTGTAAAAAAAAAGATAGTGATCAATTATTTTTCCGACAATCAAACAATTTATTAAATAAAAAATGATAATAATGGTAATGAGTGAGATGAGAAAAAAAAATTGATTATCATAGTTTTTATGTTCGTGATGGGAAAGCTAAACATGCAGAAAGATTTGGATGGGCGAGTGACAAGAGGCGCGTGTCTCGCTATCCCTACGAATTATATTGACATAAAAAAATTCTCTCCTTCATCAAGTAAAAAATTTTGTAAAATCAAATCTGATTTTTGGTCATGGATCATTTACTGCGTGGGTATTTGGTGTCCGTTTCGTTTTTTGACTTTTCCACAATATTTTCCCCCCTTTTTTGTAAAAGATACCAGAAAATTGTCGATTTCTATACTCATAAATCATCTACAATGGTTCTCACTAAAATGAAAAATGCCTGAACTGCTGTAAATCTTTTTTTTTAAATATCACTTCCTCTAGAATGGATAATAACGACCAAATCAACTAAGCTCAGACGCCATAGCTTCCTCCCATATTGTTTTTGCTTGTTTCTTTGTTTCTACCTCAAAACTACCTCCACTCATTTGTATTACATACAAAACATCTTACTTCTACCTCTACTTATTATCTAGATCAGTTTTTTAAAATTTTTTACATTACTTTTTGACTTTTTCTACAGCAACTCCACCAGACCTTCTTGTATTTATGACCGAAATTTTGGTTACAATAAAAATTTATTAAAAAAACTAAACGAGTCGATTGAGACTATTGTTCGCCTTTCTTTTCATACCTTTAAAAACCGAAGCGTGTTTGTACATGAAAACATTTTGATTAAAAAAAATTTTTTTTGTAGACTTCAATTAATTACGAACAGCAGGATTTTGGAAGAAGAACAAGCCTGACATCTATCGGACATTTTACATACTATTGCAGTTAGCACTCATAAAATTATAAATATTAATTACTTCACACAGGATTTTTTTTAATCATTAAAATATGTTTAAAATATTTTAATGTGATAACGTCTTTCATAGCCTGAGTTGAAATTTTAGTTTAAAAATTGAATAAAGATATAAAATAACGTTTAAAACAAAACTTACGGTTGACATCTGTAGGATATTGATCGTTTGACAGCGCCTTCTAGTGAGCGAAGAGTTTAGCTTTCTGAAATGCCCGATAGATGCCGCTGCGGTTTGGCGTTTTGCGACACGGTTAACGTTCTTTTTAACGGTTTTTCTTCTCCTAGAGAAAAATTATTTTAAAAATTTTTATCTGGTTTCTTTTCTATATTTCAATTAAAATTATTTACAACTATTAACTTGGACTAATGAATTTCGAAAGTATTTTTGCTAAACTAAAAGAAGAATTGTTGTTAAGTGAAACAACTCAAGAATTTTAGGAATTAAGGATGACTCAAATCGACTTGAACTTATTAAAAAAATTGAACTAATCATCAGCGAAATTATAGAACGAATTGGGAAAGGTCAAAGTCCTGTTTTCAAAACTATCACTCATGCTAAATGGGATAACTGCTTTTACGATAACAGGTAAAGGTGTTAAAAAATCAATTTTGTTATTTGACTGATTTTAAATTTGTTTATTTTTCTTTATAGATTAAGAATGAAAGAAGTTATGGTTAAAAGAAGAAAAGTTAGTTTTGGAAGACCGTCCAGTCGTTCAGGATTTGTCACCATAATTTTTTTATTGTCTAAAATTTATAAATTGTTGACTACGAAAGCAACATGTAACCGAAGGTAATTCCATATTATAGCCCAGTCTGATATTTGGAACCTGTGAATGATATCTGATCATTTCTTTTAGGGAGCTGTATTACCAGAATCTTGAATTGTTTGAGTCGCAAAAACAAGTTGATAATGGTATGAAAGATGTTTGTTACATTCTCAACTCACCCAGCTGGGAGTTAAGAGTGATGGCCACATCTAAAGGAATTGTGTCAGGTCCACTTGTATTAGAGCTAGCAAATGGTGATTGTGTAGATTGCAGCAAGAAAGGAGGTGAAAACAGATTTTCTAAGAGAATAAAAATATTAATGATTCAATAAACTTACTTGAATGATGATTTGTTAGGTGTGCCTGTTCCCTCTAACGTTTTGGGAATTAAAAATATGTCATCAACTGCTTCATGGGTGTTGATTATTGAAAAGGATACTTCTTTCCAAAAGCTGATGGATGATAAAACATCAACAGCACTAAATGCTTCCATTCTCATTACGGTACTTGCATTCTTTGTAGAAGATGGTTGCTTCCATCTAAGATAAAATTTGAAAAAAATTTTTATCTCTTTGAAGGGCAAAGGATTCCCAGATGTGAACACCAGAATGTTGGTTTGTAAATTTTGGGAACATCTCCAAATTCCCATTCTCGCGTTAGTAGATGCAGATCCTCATGGCTTCGAAATTATGTGTGTCTACCGCTTTGGCTCAGTGGTTGGTGGATAGTTACTATGGCACACCCACTAACACCTATAAATCCACATTCTAATCAACTACTCTTTCCAGTCAATGTCATCATATTCCGGATATTTGGCTTGTCCGGCTGTTCGCTGGCTTGGAATCCATCCTAGTGACATTAAGCCGTTACTTCTGGATGCAAAAGAATTGTCATTAAGAGACAGACGGAAGATTCATCTATTGCTACAAAGACGTTATGTGGAGGAGAACGAGAAGCTGAAAACTCAAGCATGTGATCCTCTCATTTTATTATTTCTTACTTACACATGTTCTTCGAATAATTTTGTTTCTTTTTTATTTCTAGTTAAACATACTTCTGGAAGGAAACGTCAAAGCAGAAATTGAGAGTTTGTCTAGTATATCAGCGTCTTATCTAAGTAATTTTTACCTTCACAATAAGATACAGTGTAAAGAATATTATTAGACGTATACACAATATTTTAGATTGATAATTTCAAATTTAGTGTTTTTGTACATTATTTCTACAAATCAGTTTCTTTGGTCTTTGGGTATTTGTCAACGTTGATAGGAGTGGTTTGTAGTGATACTTCCCGGTTGGAAAATTTTGTGGTGATTCTATAAATATATTTTGAAAGAATAAGTATAACTTTGTACAAAAAATGACTTGAAATATTATTTATTTATTAACTATAAAGTGTCTAGTGAGGATAATCACTGGAAACGTTTTGTTGGTAGCATGGGAGTTTGCTATAATACTCTAAAATTTATGCGTGTTATGATCTGGCTCTTTTATAAAATGTTAGTCAGACTTTGAGTTGTCTGTTGGACAACAGCTTTTTGTTACTTTTAAAGTTTATGGTAGAAAGCCCCTACTTTTGACCCGCCTGTAGCATAATTCTATTAGCTTAATTGAATAAATGAAGACACAAACATCAATAATAATGACCTCGAAAAATTTTGTACTCACCTATTCTGGTGTGAGGAAGTTACTAAGCACAGCTTCCAGTTGGACTATGAAGTAGGTGTGATGAGTTTTTCTTGTCTGATAGTCTGTCTAATTGTAACGTTTTATGTACATTTCTATAAAAATTATAGCAAGGTATTTATTATATACTATTCTAGAAGATAAAAGAGAACCGGCGCTTTTACACGACTGCCTTATTGCACAACACCAGCAAATAAGAGTAGAGCTGTAGAGAATCTTCGCCTCAGTAATCATCCCAACTCCTTAGAGTCCTTACTATTAGGTGAGGTTCTTTCCATTCTCTTGTCTTTGATTGATTCAAGATACCAACAACAATTTTGATTACGTACCAAATAATGTCTCCGTTATTAAATTTATATGTTTATTCTTTTTAATATATATATTATTTTAAATATTAGTGATTAGTATTAAAAAATAATAGCAAAGACACCACACTCTTCTTAAAAATCAACAAAAAATTTTCTCTCATTGATAATTTCTCTAAACTACAGAAAATGATCTCCATGTTCAGAATTGTCATCATCCGAGAACACCCAGTTGAGACCAAATGAAAATTCGCAAGATTCGCCAAGTCTGTCGGTCGTGGTCCTAGGACCAAATATGAAACTGGGTTCCTTGTCTTCTGGCTGATGAGCAACATGTCTGTCCGCATCTGAGGATTCTTGGAAGTGGTTCATGTTCTCTGGAGGCGGGAGAAGTTCGACAAAAGGCTGGTCACCAAATTCTCCAACCAACTTCGGCTCTTCTCCAGTTCTGCCTTCCACTCCGAAACCTACTTTGTCTGTTTCCGGTGATTTATTTGTAATGGAATCGTCTTGTTCGTCTGTTGTAGTGTCTGTTCTTCGTTTGTGAAGGATTTCACAAGGAGGTTCGTCACCAACATCTAAGTTCAGGTTGGTTTCTTTTTGACTTGAACATCTCTTTACCGCGTCATCTGTTACCGAGTCTTTGGAACAATGTTTAGTGTTGTCTATATTGCTGGAGGACAGTTCAGGGGGAGGTTGGGACAGATCTGCCTGACTTTGACAACTTGTCTTGTCTTTTGTTGGAAGATTTCCCTCACATGAGTCTTCTACAGGTTCGGAGTTATTGTCTACCCTTTCAACACCACCCCCTTCTTCCTCAACTCCTGGCGCCGTGGCTAAGGGTCTACTTTCCAATTCATCATCCTTTCGATATTCTCCTAGAAAAGTCTGTCCTTCGATCTCAGCTGTTTTAATAAAGCGTTCCTTGCTCCCACTCTGAGATCTTAGAAAATACGCTCTGCCTGAATCATTTTCACGATTCGACTTCCTCGTCTGGGTTTTACTTTTTCGCCTAAGGGGTTGCAGCAGGTGTTGAGACGTTTCACCGGAAGGTATGACTTGGGTCTGAGGTTCGCGATCCATAAAATCAATGAGCTGTCCATCGCTGTTGCCCACATCCTCATTCATGATGTACTGTCCTGATTCATCGTCTTCCAAATTAACGACGAAATCTGCGACATTGTCCCTATGTCCTGACTTTTCTTTCAAAGCTTTTTGCCGAGTATTATACCTTGAATTAGCTCCTGAACTTTTGCTTCTGACAGCACTCTTTTCAGAATAGTTGCAACTATCTTTGTCGAATTGTTCGAAGCAAGAGTCAAATGAGGTGGTCGATATTGCTAGTGAGCCCTCAAAAACTCTATAGGACGGTGTATCGCTTATAGTCTCCCACGAGTCTATTTTAGAACGGGAACTTAAATTCGAAAAACTCAGGTTTGTATCTGATCTTGGTTCCGAACAGGAGGCTCTGTTGAGCTCTAAAAGGTTAGGCATGATCCCGAACGCGGGTCCTGTTGATAGATTAGTTATTCGAGGACCGTCAAGTCTTTTTCTTTTGCTTTCCTCTGGACCGGAAATGGATAAACCACGTTGATAATCGTTAGGAGCTAAAGACGCCTGAAAGTTTCTCTTCTCTGGTTTTCTGGACTGGTTTCGAGAGCTCGAATTCTTGGAAGGATTGGCCTTCTGCTCCTTACTCTTGTTCGCATTGGTTCTCTCGCACTGGCAATAACTTTGAGATTTCTCGCTTTTACTCCTGTTACCTTTCGACTTAGGTTCCTTATCCTTGAACCTGGCTCCTCCTTTTTTGACCTTCGAACCCTTTTTTTCTCTTTTGGCATTTTTCTGTTCCAAGTGTTTCAATTCCATGACGTCGTATTCGAAAAGCATGTTTTGCTTTTCGGCCATTTTTGATTTGTGATTATTTTTTTTAATTTTCTCGTTGAAATAAAGATCGACTAATTTAGTTTGAAAACACTTTTTCAGGGTGTGAAAGGGGGCCAACACGACCGTGTTTTGCAGACTCCCGAAAGTTGGTCTCACAGACTTGCTAGCCTTCGCGGTCTTTTTCGCCTTTTTTTTGGTCTTCGATGAGAGCCGCGCTTTGTTGTTCCGCTTTCGTTGCCTGAATTTTGATTCGAATGGATCTGCGGGCATGTTTGATTTGGACGCTTCCACATAATCACCTCCAGCTGAAGACGTTCTGCTCCTACCACGAAGTGCTAATGATGTGTTTGATGGCGAGGACATAGAAGCCGTCGAACATGCTAACCTAGAATGACGCATTGATGTATGTAACAAAATACATAATTCACTTACATAAATAAGTTAAAGCTAACTAAAAACATAAATAAAAATAGAATTGTCTCAAACTAACATTGATAACTACAAGAAGTTAGTAAAACTCATTTTTTTAGGAGTATACTTGTACCAAATGTCAATTTTACCTAATAAAATGGGTGTTTAGAAGTACATCAAGTGTTACACTAACAATGGGATCTTGTGTTAACTATTTTAACACAAAAAAAAATTTGTAACAAACCCAAACGATTAGGCAAAATCACACCGTTCAAACGAACCATTGAAAATTTCATAAACTCACCTTCGTGCTTTCTGCATAGATGCAAGAATTAATTACACAAAAAAATAATATTTCAATATAAACAATAACACAAGAATATAATCAAATCAACTGGACATTTTGATTAAAAACAACTGACAAAAGATAATTTTCACAGCTATTTTGAAAGACCTCTGTTTACATTTAATTACCAACACATCGATGAACGGCAGCAAATTGTTTCAATAAAGTCAAATCGAAATCGTCTGTTTACATTCCAAAAGTAAAACTGAGCAAAGCATATTTAGAGATATTTAAATTTGAATTTAAATTTTGTCACGGTTTTTAGTTTTATAAGTGTCATTAGGCTGGCTATAATGGCTTAATTGGAATTGTTAGTTTGGGAGTTTGGTCTTCTTATTAACTTGCTGTTTTTGTTGATTGTTAATAATATTAATCACTACCTCATGATCGCTTATTGATCATTAATTGAAGACCCCACTTGTCATCGATTAAATTTGTAGAACTAAAAGTTGAGAAAAATGGGATTATAGTAGCCTAAATGCTGTTTTAGAAATTTCTGTTAGAATTATAAACTCTAATAAACGACGAAAACTGTACTTTTGGGGGTGTAACTTTTATCAGTCTTACACTAACCCATATTAAGTAGAGCACATTCTGTAACCCACACGACTGTCATTTGACCAAAGAATCACGTGATCTTAGCGTTAGTCATATCCTCAAACACACTCAGCAGCGCACACTTTGTTAGCTTCATCTTTAGTTCCTTTTAATATTTATCACACTTAAGGCGAATTGTATTAAGCACATGCTAAGAGTACACTCAAACCTGTTTTTATGCGGTCTTTTTTGTGCGATTTAACCACACATCTATTCACCGCGTAAAAAAAAACTTTTTAACTATGTCCGAAAACTATATTTTACAGCTATTCGTGAAGTTTTGTGATTTTTTTTAATGCGATTTCTTTTATGCGGTCTCTATCCACCGCACAAAAACAGGTGTGTATGTATTATTCATGACATGATTTCTTTGTGCACTAGTGTGCAGTATTTATGAGACGAGAGTGAGTGTGTAATATTTTAACAATATGATGTTCAGTGGCTCCACGGTAGTCCTATGCAAAAAACCAATGACTGAGTGCCGGTGACTCCTTGTTGGTGCCATTCTGAAATTATTATTTGTGGAACAAAAGTTATTGTTGCGTCTTCTGTTTAACTAACAGTTAGTGATAAAGTAGAAACTTTTTGTTTTCTTAAAAACCTAGCCCAAAGACATGGAAACTAAGGATTAGGTTAGCAAACAAGAACCTCAAAAAAACGACAGCTCATAACCGACACGACAAAACCTAGATTAGCTCTACAGACGCCATATTGTTATAATCAATTTTCCCACTAAACTGTGCAATAGTTAAAACTAACAGTCATTCAAGCTTGGGATCGAAAAATTCACACCCAGGAGAGTTAGTAACAATAAATTATTACCTCAAACTCAAAACAACAGCAATTTTAACAGTCAAACTGTCAGACATTAGCCCAGGGAATAAAATAATTATCAATTAATAAAAGTCCCATTATGAGATAACGATTTATTAAAACCTAATCTATACAACGAATTTATTTTATCATATAAAAAACAAACAATAGCCTAACTAATGACTTAATAAATTAGAGCCTAACCTAGAAAACCTAAAAATTTTTTTTTTTACAATTTTTTGGTGTATTAATATTTATTTTTATTATTAAAATAAAAAATTAACTTTTCAAATGACACGTGTTACTGGTTTTGTCATACACAGATACACAAAAATTTTTATTTTTTTTGGTTTTTGTGGTTTGGATTTTTAAGACCTGCTTTGTATAAACGAAATGATGGTGAACGATTAGCTAGTCTAGTCGTTTAAGTGATTAGTCTAGTTAGTCTGATGAATCGTTGCTTATAGTATCATGACTCGGTTGGCATAATGGTGACGTAAATTTTTGTTTCAGGGTTTCAGCTCATCAGTGACAAGGTAGAGGGACATTAGTGGTGAGAGGAGAAGGTAGCAAAGAGGTAAGGATAACAGTTTGTTGAGTATTATGATAACACTCCTAAAGTGTTACAAACCATAACAAACTTGTGGTTACTATAGTTATGGGTTTGGTCGTGACCGCATCAATGCCACCATCAGTAGACAGTATTCAGGTTTAGTTTGAATCCCTTCAAATTTCTCCTGATCAGCTTTAAAGTTAAATTTTAGTGTTAGTGGGATTATTAGAGTGGCGATTATACTACGTAACATTGTTAGCTTGATGGAATGATCTTCTAACAGCGATAACTCTTCCTGATCCTTCAACTATCCTCAACGGGTGTTTGGTTTCACTACAGGCAATCAAATAAATTAATGTGCATTATTTATGAAATGAATTTCTCAAATCAGAATGATTATGAAATGGATTACATTAGTGTTTAGTGTTTAGTGTTTAGGATTAGTTCCTTGAACTTAGTATTTGAACTCCACAGTATTTGAAACCTAACTCGACCCACTTAGGATACTTGTAGTGGAGAAAGTTAGCGACACGTTCGGGAGAGTTACTAAGAAGAGTTTCATCTTTAAAGTAACAATCCCACGAAGCGTAACAGCCAATATAATAATCATAATAACAGTTTAGGAGGTAAACAAAGGCAGACTGAATGAAGTTAGTAAACATATAGTAACACAACTCACAAAGAGCAGATCTAACCAATCCAAATGTTCCACAAAATCATTTTCTAATTACACGATGAACATTAATGAAATTTCACGTTTAAATAGTCTTTGGACAAAAATGTCTGTAACAAAAAATAGTCGAACACTTCGAACAATATCGAAACTGTTATTATACAAACACAAACCTAAAATTATAATATAATAACGGACATTCCTCATATTCAGTTATTAAATAGCCTATATTATGAAAGAAATGATGTCTTTTAACACTAGATCTATGGATTTTGATTGGATGTATCTTTTGATGGAAGTGAGTCAATTTGACTCAATAAACAAAATCAATATTTTCTTGCACCTGAATCAATTCGAATGAAATTTATTATTTGAACACTGTTAACATCTTCCTTGATACTGTAGACTGTTTTTGGGGCACTAGGGAGAGAGGGTACCAACTTAACAAATTAAAAATCAGACAAATTGACTCAGTCAGCAGTTATGTTAACTGGTTTTTGATGTAGTACTAACGTTAGTATTATTATTGGGGTGGTATTCTTTGTCTTTTCAACCCCAACCGGAAGCTACCCTCAAAATACGTAACCTGAAAAATTATTTTCTTCCTCTCAGTCCAATGATTAACTACCAAAAACAAACTAACCACAGCGTAACATTTGAAACGAGTCAAATTAGTTCGAACTAAACTCATATTAAAATTATATTAAGAAAACGCATAAAAATTTGAATATATAATATAGAGATGAGCAACATGTTTCCGTTGAACATGTTTATGCGGCCCGCCAAGAATTTCTGAACTTTAACTTATTTCATCGACTTTCTCCCATATTATATCTCCAATATATTGTTATAGAAATAATTATACTAAAACGGTAGTATATACTAAACCGAAATTATTTTTTGTGACGAGTTACTCACTTGTCGGCGACTTGTTCAAACATGCAATATGAACGCGTCACGTCTGTGCTTGTTTGTGTTGCCTTCTGTCATACAATCAGTCAGACTGGTAAGCTGTTGACTAGCGATTTCAGCAATTCTTGTCTTATCTGTAAGGCGTGAGTGTGATATTATTATAAAAAAGATGATATTAGAGTTTATATTAAAAATTAAGTTTCCCTACAAATTTGTGCGGTGTACTTTATGAGCGGCCCGTCAAAAAAATTTAAAATTTAAATTGGCCCACTGATTAAAAAGGTTGCTCATCCCTCATATAAAATATATATAAGTGAGTCAAAATGACTCAATTTAGACAGTAATTTGATCATATAACAACGAAATCATAATATAATCGTATAAAAATCAACAACGTAACATTTTAAGTTAGTCATACTCATATTATCGAAAATAATCGTAACAATATCAACTTCTACATGGAATCAGATCAAAAAAGATACAACAAATCAATACAACGTCAGATATTATAAATTGAGTCAAATTGGCTCACCCCCAAATATTCAGCCCCCAAACAACAGACCAGTGTTTAAGTCTCACAACGAAAAATCCATATATCTAGTGTTAAATATCCACCAAGATTCGCCACTGATTCAAATCCCAAACATAACATTCCACCACTCAACCTCTCATACAAACACACACCTCCTTCTCTTCCTTACGTATTTCCCGGAGGAAATAGATAAACAAAATTATCTATACAGAACTGATTGATATTCGAAAGACTCTCTAAAGCAAAATGATTGAAGTGAATGATTGATTGATTGATTTATCAACGTGGCCAATTTCATGCTATCAGGTACATAAATAAGCCAACTGCTTTCCATGTCACAAAAGCAGCCAATTAATAGATAGATAATTAAAAATAAATTAAAATTAGATAAAACAAATTTAATTTTTAAAAAAATCCCTGCGCCCTGGATTTATCTTTTTATCCGCACATTCCAATCAAGTAGATAATTATGCGCAGGTACCTACACACGAGGTAGCTTAGATAATTCAACGTTTTTAAATAGATAATTTATACACCATAATTATTCAATTGACAATTTTATATTCACCGACGGTTTATCAAACTCAATCTCTCTCTCTGTGGTATCCCTGTTTTAAGCTGTTTCCCTCGCTAACTTATTTATTAATTAATAAACCACATGATGCACAATTTTAAAAAAAAAGCTTTTTATTTATTTATTTTTCTTATTAATAAACATCAACTTTGAACTGGCTGGATTGTTTATTTATTTATTTATTTATTTTTAATAAATTTATTAAATCCATTAAACCTAAACAAATTTATTAAAAAGTATTTTTCACTCAATTTTTTTTTTGTTTTTTAGTTTTTGACGAATAAAAAAATTATCTTTTAAAATCACTGAAGTCTACACTAATTTTTATCTATATAGATAAAGCCCTAATTAATAATTTAAATTAATTAGTTATCGTTCAAAAAGCTTCCAATAAAATTGTTTTCATCGGGGTTTGTGTGTGTGTGTCGTTCTGCGTGAAAGATGGTGAAGACATAATCGGCTCACTTTCCTCATTCTTTTCCTTTAGGCTGGGAACGGGGAGGAGGAGGAGGAGGAAGGATTTTTGGGGATGATAGGGGATGGGCAAGGGGTGGGAGGGAGGAAAAATAAACAGCAGAAAAGAAATCGCCTTTCACCCATGAACGAGAATAATGAGTTGATGGCACGCTATAACGTACGCTCATCTTCATCCAAACTAAGGCACTCTTTTAAATGATGTTCCATAGATCGATAAACGTGGTCTAGAACGCCGACTAAGAAATGTCCTTCGTCCGCATAACTCTGAAAACAAAATATATATCCCCCCCCATTTTAGTATTAGAATCTAATATATAATCTGTAAAGTATATATTAAGTATAATATATGTTGGTGTTGTTAAAGACTAGAAGCTTTGTTTTATATTCGTGAGATCTATTTGTTTTTCTACCTATTGTCTAATTATTATCTATTTAGTTATTTATTTATTTATTAATATTTTTTTTGTATATCCAGTTATTTTTTTAGTTTTTCTGCGGTACTGTACAAAAATGGAACTGATGGAATCGATTCTGATGTTGATGATGATGACTCGAAGGACCGAACTGATGATTTAAATTGATTGAGGTGACTCGAAATAAGATACAAAAGATTTTGATACTGTCGGAACCAGGTTGTGTCGTTGTAGATGAACGAATGATGGACAACACTAATTCCGAACGTATATGATATATAAATATATAAAATATTATTATAATTATAATTTAGGAAAATGCAAGGATCCTGACGGTGCAGAGCTCCGGGACTGAATGAATTTAGCTTCGGTTGTCGTCTGCTTCATTTCACTGTACCCATTCCGGAATTAGGAATGTGGCGAACGCCACAATATTAACACTATGACGTCCGCAAGTCTCATGTAAAATTTTTCGTCTGTGCCGGAGGAACTGACTCTCATACTGCCTGAGCACCAATATTTTAAATTCACAGCATATGAACTTCAGTCGAACTCGTCCATATGTGTAAATACCCGTAAGATCACCAGCGACGCAATAATTTCCGACCGGCGCTCAGCCAATTGTGTTTGTGAATATTTCATGGCACCACAGTGGGGTCATCGGACGTCCTAGTCTTAACAGAGATGTACAATATATCGAGTTATTGATATATATAATACTCAGATACGATAGATATAATAAAACGATTTTATAGATACGATAATCTTCATAGGAAGAGCGCGATTAAGACTGGATAAGTACAAAAACAAAAGAATGAGTGAAACCAAAAGCTGTACAGCTGTAGCAGGATTTTCCAGGCATCAGGCACGGGTTCTCTGCTGTAATGGATTCCCCGCATTGAACCTCATTCGATCGCACTGAAATTGTAACAGGTACTCTATTTTGAAAGGTAGAAGTTTTCCTTAAAAATTATAAAATTTTCAGAATATTTATTTATCTGCCTATTTGTTTGATTATTGTTTATTTATTTATTCACATTTATGTATTTTCGCTCTCTGCCTGCGGCACTCTGCGTTATAAAGTATAAATTTTGCTTTAGGGTTATAAAATTTATTTATTTTTTCCAAATATTTATTTTTCAGCTTATTTTGCATACTGGTTGATTATTGTTTGTTTATTTATTTATTTACTTTATGTGTTTATCTTTTTACTTTTTTCCTACGATATTCTGCGTTGAGAAGTAGAAAGTTTGCTTTAGAGTCATGAAATTTATTTATTTTTCTAAATAATTATTTATCTGGTAACTGTTTATTTATTTATTTCCATTTTGGTTCTCTCCCTGCGGCATTCTGCATCGTAACTGGAAGCTTTGTTTGAAAGTTATGAAATTTATTTGTTTTTATATACATATACTTATCTACCTGTTTGCTTAATTATTCCTTACTTATTTACTTTATTTGTTTAGCTATTTATTTATATTTATATTTATTTACTACGGCACTTTATTTATTGTTTAATTTACAGCACTTTACTTTATTATTCACGACAGCAATCTGTGTTAAAAGAAGTTTTGCTTTTGAGCTTGCAGCAAAGTTTTATTTAGAGCTATTTGTTTGATTATTGTTTTGATTATTTATTTATTTATTTTATTTATTCGCTTTCTGTCTGTGACACTCTGCGTTATGAAGTATAAATTTTGCTTTGGAGTTATGAAATTTATTTATTTATTCGCCTATTTGCTTGATTATTTATTTACTTTATTTGTTTATAAAATTATTTTTTACTTTATTATTCACTACAGCAGTCTGCGTTAAAAAGTAGACATTTTGGTTTAAAGCTATTGAATTTATTTATTTCTCTAAATATTTATTTATCGGTCTATTTGTTCGGTTATTGTTTATTTATTTATTTATTCATATTATTTATTCATTTATTTATCTTTGCTCTCCGAGTGCAACATTCTGCGTGGGAAACTAGAAGTTTTGTTTGAGAGTTATTTATTTATTTGTTCTTCTATATATATACTTATTTACCTGTTTGGTTGATTATTATTTATTTATTTTATTTATTTATTTGTCCATCTAGTTACTTTTTACTTCTTTCGTAATGCAGTCTGCGTTCAAAAGTAGAAGTTTTGCTTTAGAGTTTGCTGTTAAGTTTTATTTAGAGCTATTTGTTTGATTATTGTTTGTTTACGAATTTATTTTATTTATTTATACATTTTATTTTTGCTTGCAGCGCTCGGCTTCGGAAAGTATAAGTTTTGTTTCAGAGTTATGAACTTTGTTTATTTTTTTCATACACTTGTTTCTCCACGTATTTGTTCGAGTTTCGTTCATTTATTCATTTATTTATTTACATTATTTATATTATTATTTCTTATTCTTTTTCGGTTTCCAGAAGGGTCGGGCCTCGTCGTATATTTTCTCCAGGTCGCTCTACTCCGGATCGTTGCTGTATTTGGAAAAATTTTCAGATTCCGCTGTATCCTTGACCACCAATTTATCGGTGGTCTTCCTTGGTCACGGGTTCTCTATAGGTTAGTTCTAACCCCGTCGCATAATATGTCTTCAAAGACGGAATAAAGTTATATACTGACTGATTAATATTACATATTAATATGAAGATAATCTAACCAATGTGCATATTCACAGAGTTACGGATATATAGTCTGCGATAACTAAAATTTAGTAAGTAGTAGGAGGTAGGTGGGTATGTAGTAATACTGATTGTTAGTGTTATAGTAACTCTCTCTCTCCATGTATACGGCAGTAACGTTTGAGAACAGGTTGGTTATTGCGTTCGGAGCTTTAATTAATTAACCAATTCACCTGGTATTTAAACATGACACCGGCATCAGCCAAAGCCTTCGCTAAAGCTACCCCATGTTGATATGGCGCTGTGACGTCAGCAAGGCCGTGAATGAGGTATAGCGAGTGACTGGGTATGTTCCTGGCCCTTTGGGTTGCATCCGCTTCTACGTAACCCTTGTAATTGTCACCGGGGAGACCTAAAATTCTTTCTGTAAAAGCACTGTCTACAAAAAATACATAATTAAGTAGATATTAGTTATTTATTATGTACAGATTTATTTATTCATATTATCTAAGGCATTTATTTATCTACTTACTGTAAAATAACCAATCTGTGATTGGAGATACAGCTATCCCACATTTAAAAATATTTTGTTGAGATCCTAGTAGCATTGTGGTGACATAACCTCCGTACCCCCAGCCCCAAACTGCGATTCTAGTTCTGTCTAGAAATCCGTAGGTGTCCAGCAAGTACCTAAAAGATAGAAAGTATAAGCACCGGATTTACGGAGTGAGTCAATTTGACTCAGTCAGAAGTTTAAACTCTCACCTCATGGTAACAATTTGATCCTGAACTTCAACTCCACCCAGGCGTCTATAAAGAGATCGTTTACCCAGACCTTTGGCACCTCTAACATCGAGCTTTATGTAGACCACGTCATTATGACTGGACATGTAAGTTCCCCAATCTACCGTGAATTTCTGGGTGACAGATTGGCTCCCTGGACGGCCATTACTGTGAAAATGTTCACGGTTATGTGTGTGGTGTCCGTCAAAGTCACGGAAACGGGACGGAAGTGGTAGTACTTACACCTCAACCAGTACCGGGTAGGCAGCATCACGCAGCTCCTCCCTCCAACTTGGTGGAAGATAAAGTTGCACTTGAGCTTTTGAACCCTGTGGTAGAGGCACCGAGAAACTTCTAGACGTCGGTAAGGCTAATTTTCGAAGATGACTTAAACGAGTATGCCTCGTGTTAAAAATAATTCTGAAAGAGAAGATGCCATCATTTCCTGAGGAGGAACAAATGGAGAGAGATGAGGAGACAGTCTAGACAAACTATACTCACCTTATCATCCGATGGGTGTCTGAAGCATGAAGGGCGGCTAGAGGCAGTCCAGGGCCTTCGCATTCTAAGACATAATGACCTAAAGCACCCTCCATTCGAATCGGAGGGCTGATGGCAGCATTGAAGTAAGTGCAATTCCCGTAGTGATATCTACTAGCCCAAAGGAATTCACCCATGTCGCAGGTGATGCACTGAGGCTCTAGTTTCTTAGGATCTTCCGCTGCCCCTGGATCCTTCACCACGTACAAATGCCTCTGACCGGGTCTAGTGTCGTGGGTACCTAAATAGTAACTACAAAACCAAATCACAGCAATTTTTAAGTATAAATAACTTTGGGGGGTAACTTATACGATAACAACGAGGACGAACTTACACTAAATGATTGGAAGTGTCCCATTGTAAAATTTTAATAACTTCGTAGCGGCCATGACTGAGAACCGCCATCCTCTGCTGTTTGAGCGTGACGTGCTTAATATGAGTGAAATGGTCGTTGGCTCCTTCCTGGACCGAAGCCAACAACAGAAAACTGTCTCCATCCCGGGAGAAGAAAGGTTGTGGCTGCACGTCTAGCCACATATTTTCTGGAGCTCTTTCCACATGAGTCTATCCAAGACAACAGCAACAATAAATAAATAACTCACCCAAAACCAAAATCACTCACTCACTCACTCACCTCTATACATGTCCAATTAGGAGAAACACAGGCACTAACGATACTAAGATTTTGAGCGCGATTCATCCAGACCGCGCCAACTTGTTGATTGCTATCGCCTACCCAACCTGCTGAGGTCAAGTAAAAGTCTCTGAAAAACAACAGCAACAGCACTAATTAGTATAATTAATCTAATTACAAAATCAATTAAAAATGAAAAGAAAAAGGGAAACTCACTGATTCTCAAGTGATTTTGGAGGGCTTACTTCCCAACGCACAGGTTCGCTTTGATTTTTTACATCGACTACCCATAGCCGCACTTTTGGATTTGGACTTTCAGGCTGAGGAAAACCAAAAAAAAATTTTTTTTATGTCCTAAACAAATTCCTTCCAAAAGAACTCTCTCGCCTTTCTAATCTCTACTAATAACCTAGTCTTTAGCTAAAGGTAACATTCCGATTTATCAAGCTTATCTAACTTGCTAAAGAGAGAGAGGATTGCGAGTCTCGTCTACTTTTCCTCACAACGAAACCTTTTTGCTATAATTTTAGTAGTCACTATAAATACTATGCACTAGGAATGCAAACCAGTGGCGTGCAGTCGACAGAAGCTGTACAAGAGTCACATTCCTTGTATTTGTATTAATATTATTATATATTATAAAGTAGATAGTTTAAATTATATATTTGGAGGTTGTGAGAAGGATTTCAATCCGAACAAGGACCAGGAAAGGACCAAAGTCAGGGACCAACTCGCTTAGGTTCGCGTTCAGCTATAAACAACGCGACCGTCCGCCTCCTCTCATCATCGAGATGACAATCCCATCAAGGTCGACATAGGAGCCATCAAAATCTGCATTTCCGACAGATCATCCAAGTTCAAACCGGAAAAGCTGCCCACGTTCAAGCCTATCAAAGACTCTTTCGTGCTTATCCGTCCTGGAAAGAGGACGATGGGAGAGGTGAGCGTGTACATCCGTCTCTCATTCCTGTGGTCCCAGAATTCCAATGCGGTCCCGACCTCAAGACAAGTCCCGTTTTGTTTAAAACTGGTGAAGGGAAGGAAGCTTTCGAATTCGCCGGAAGGGGAAACAGCCCTTCCCGAACGAAAAAGGTAAAATATATTATTATTATATATGTGGTTATCGGTTGGCTTATACTATAAATTTTTTAATTAGTTAGAGATCTCTATTTTTATACTTACTATAGTTAGTAAGGAAGAAGATAATATAACACCCGAAAAGGGTACGCAATTATAAATATAAATTATATCATATCAAATAGACATTATTCGATTATTGTTGTTATTCGAACATGTTTATAAAGTGTGACACTAAGACGAGATATGATATATTATAAACACCTTTCGTGGATTTTATGAGATAGGCTGTCGAGGGTGGAAAGAGCTAATAACACACGATTCATGTTTAGAGTGGAAACATTGTCACATACATGATAGCTTCCTGATATGAGATTAAATAGGCTATAAACTAACTATAGTTATATATTATATAGTTTATATTCAATCCCGTTCATAGCCTTGGATATAACAGGATACGGGAGGAGGGTTGAACTCACAACCATGACCCATATAGTCGGGCGCTTTAATTACAATACCAGGCCTCCGCTTATTATAGTTATAATTGGTATAGTTATTAACCGTTTATATATTATACTTTTATACCCTTTAATGAGTTGAGAGTTCTGTTGGTAAGCTTGTAGTATCTCAACTGAATGTAAGAATAACGTTTGGTCGTAAAATGGCCAAATTCTGTTCTTTGACGCAGCACAATGACTAATTCATGTATAAAATAGTCGGATTATACTTATTCGCGCATGCGCCTTGGGTCAGTAACCTTCTACATAGAAGCTGCAGACCCAAATATCACAAAACGCTTCCACTGACTATCCATTAAACCTCTCTTTGAGTATCTGAATGGGTTTTAGTATCAAACAAGACAATAACACTGACATGTTACTCTCTTTATTAACACCATGGCGTCCGGTGGTTTCCAGAAGTGGTGGAGTGCAAAAAAAATTGGCTGGTTCCGGTGGCTCCATGTTGTTGCCATCCTGAAATTATTACGCATGCGTCGATGGCTGTATTGTGTTATTCAAAGTTATCGTCGCGTGTTCTGTTTAACTAACAAGGTAGAAACTTTTTGTTTCCTTAAAAACTTTACCCAAAGAACTAAAGACTAAATTAGTAAACAAGGACCTCAAAAAAACTTTGGGTCCTAGAGAAATTAAGTAAGCCAGTTCCACCAACCTCAACACGAAGATAATCTAAATTAGAACGCCATGGTGTCAACGAAAACACAGCTTCGGTGTCACAGCACGCCACTGCCTTAGCAAAATCCCCTTAGAACGCTCCAACACTAACATCAAACTAATAAACTAAAACTACTCACCGTTGGATATCTAACTGTTTTGGAGTCTGGGAAAGTACCAAACGTATTGCTAGAACTACTGAGCGAACTTACACCGAACCAGGGGAAACTAAGCGTTCGAACTTTGCTGTCATTAAACGTGGCAAATATAATGCGACTTCCGTCAGGTGAAGGCCACAATGCTTCCGGAGAAGCAAGAACATCCTCTGCAACGAAAATCCCGTTTTGGCTTGAAACGTTCTCCTTTCAACTTTTACTTTCTACCAACTTTCACCCAAAAAAATAATAATTATTATAATTATTTACATAAATTAAAAACTTTGACTCGCCATTAAAGTTAATTTTTCGTTTTTGTTTCTTTCTTTTCATTCGAACGGCGTTGGAAGTTGGGGAAATTTTTGAAACACCGCCTGTCAAGTACTTCCGGTTGAAATCCTTTTTCTTAAAACAAAATTTTCTTCGAATCCGGGAAAATTTTTCCCTTTTTTTAGTGGGAATCCATAAATTAATTTAATGAGCTTAATCCCGCGAACGTTATCCCGATTTGAAAATTGTCTTCGAGACGGTTACTTCCGTTTTACCACCGTCAGCCATCACAGATGTTGTAACAACCTCCAATTTCATGAGAGTAGTTTGGAAGGTGAGTTCATTAACGACAAGAAGGCCCAACAAATTTTTTCCTTCTGATTTAAATCTTTTGTGTAAATTTACTCTCCGTTTTGTTTGTTGTTCCATCTTCCCCGTTTCCTCTTCTTCTTCTTAATCCGTTACTCAAACTACCACCTATTTCGATTAAATCTTTTTGTTGCCTTCGAGGATGTCTTCCGGTTTACACAATTCCCGGTGTTTGTTTTGGGTCGAAATATTCCACAACCGGTTAACCGAAGGGTGGTTGGAATGCTTATACGCCCACGTGAGGTCATTTTGTCCATTCCTACCCAGTCTACCCTGCCTCTGTCAAATTTTGGTAGCTAATTATGTGATGGGTGTGTAACTTTTTACACAGAATTTTTGAACAGACAGGGTGGTAACGTTTTAAAATCTTAGGTCAGCATTTGTAAGTCAGTTCAGTCAAATTCTGTCACGTTTGGATTTGCTAAAACATAAACGATTTGAGCCTTTCATAAATAATGCACACTTTAGAGCAGAACTCAAGTTTGCACAAAAGTATTGCACACCCAGATTTCATTTCAAAAGTACTGCACACCGAAGAGCAGAACTCGTTTCAAAATGCACACAGAATTTCATTTCAAAAGTATTGCACACTGAAGAGCAGAACTCATTTCAAAAGTACTGCACACTGTACAGCAGATTTCATTTCAAAAGTACTGCACACCGAAGAGCAGAACTCATTTCAAAAGTAATGCACACCGAAGGGCAGATTTCATTTCAAAAGTATTGCACACCGAAGAGCAGAACTCATTTCAAAAGTACTGCACACTTAACAGCAGATTTCATTTCAAAAGTAATGCACACTTTATATTGTAAACTGTGTTTAAAATTTAACTCAATTTGACAGTGGTAACTGACTCGAGAAAAGTTTTCAATTTGGAAGTGGGGGGGCGGGGGGCTCATACATTTTCCAAAAGGCCATTAAAATCGCTTAGCAATATGTCTTGCTTATAAAAAGAATTCACCTTCAACCTGTGAATCGTTAATTAAAATGAAATCTTCTTAAGAGTGTGCATTACTTTTGAAATGACCTCTTGATAGAAGTGTTCAGTACTTATGAAATGAATTCTCCACGAAAGCGTTATGAAATCCGGTCATTCGTCAGTCATTACGAAGAGACTGTCTACCATCAATTGACCTAAACCTTACACCCCCATCTAAAAACCGACTAAAACCGATCAGATAACCGGTAGATAAAAGATAAAAATGGTAGATAAAAGACATCCCCAAAGGCGTTCTATCATTTTTCCCAGAGAAAAACGAAAGAAAGTAACTCTAACCTACAAAATTTAGCAAAAAGGTCACTTCTAACAAATATAACCAGTTATAACGAAATAATTGATATCCAATAGATAAATAAATAGATAAATAATAATTCGATCCGTCCAGAGCATAGTCAACTAAACCTAAACCTACTTTATTCGAGGCTAAAATCACTTAATCAAACTAGAGAGGAGGCCTAGTCAGTCACAGTCATGGGGTACTCACCCTGATAAAGCCAATCAGGAACACCGTTGTAAATGACTCCAGGGACTCCAGTGCTGGTGATCTGTTTGTCTTTACCAACCGGAGAATCCCGTACGAAGATATTATTATTATGGATGATGGCTAAAGCGCTCGTGTTACCCAACCAACAAGTGTGCTGGAGTCTAGTCGCCGCTATTTTGTTCTCTATATTACGAACTGCTATAGGAATGAGATGACTGGAAAAGAGAACACAAACACAATAAGCTTTCGAGAGTCATTTCAAAACTCCGGGAAATAATTTTTCTAATTCTTCCTAAACCGCCCCTGATTCCACTACCCCCGGCCCCACCTCCACCGAACGCTTTTGTGAAAAATTGAACGTGTTGCTTGTTGCGGATGAGAAACCGGAAACTTTATTAAACGCATCACAATTTTTGCTGGACGATTTATCAGCAAAGGGATGATGTTGGTGTCCGGGGGGGGGATTTCCGGTTCCGCGGTTTTTTTCATTTTGGTGGTGTGAGCCTTTTTTTCTGCGATAACGACCGACGTTCGTGCTCTAACGTGAAAACCACGTTTTTTTGGGTTAGCTTAGTCGAGTTGATAACGACTCCCGGAAAGAAGACACCTGAAGGGACCGATGGAATCAAACAGAAATTCTCTGTTGGGCCAACGGTGATTACTTACTCATTAGTGACGTCATAAACGGTGTAGTGGGACAAGAATGAATTTCGAAAGACCTGAAATGAAAGAAAATAAAAATTTTAAGACTCGTTAGAAGAGCTTTCGGGACTGTTTTCCTTAATATTAGTACCTCGATTTTGTTTGGTATTGTTAGTCTTCCTTCACCCCCACCCTTAGTACTAATTAGTCAGCAAAACTATCCACAGAATTTAGTTCCTATAACCTATAAGTACAAAAGTAGCCCCGTAAATTTACTAAACTGTGGCTAAGACACCATTCAAATCACCAGAGTCCTCTTTTATTTCCTTACTGACATCAGTCGTGGCATCAGCAACTTTTGGCGCCAATTTTAAGTCGCTAACAAACCCAAAATAATTTTTATGACTTTTTGGTCGAAACCTACTAAAACCTCTAACTAAACACACCCATCAGCTATGGAAGTGAACTAAAAGTTTAGACCAAGCCACAGAATATCGCTTTATATTATCAAAACTTTGTCATACAAAGATATACTAATATAAGAACCGGAAGTAATATCATATATATGTCACGATAAAAGTGATAAATTGACCGAATATATACACAGGCCCCGGTGATTATTCTTAATCACCAGTTAAGCCACGTAAAAGTGACCGATTAATAAATATTTATCACATTTACCGGCTGGTTTATAAAATCCCTCAACTCGTATTGGAGGAATTTATAAAAAGTTTTCTCAGATAATTCTACGACCGGTAAGTTTCTTCTTTTTTATTTTACTTTTGGATTTTGGGGTTTCTTTGTACGGTTCTTCCCGGTCCTTCCGGACGATCGCTGTCCCTTAAATTTAATATTTATCACATTTACCGGCTAGTTTATAAAATCTCCAACACGTAATAGATAACTGAGTCAAAATTTGCTCAAATCACGAGTTAGACATTTTATAAACCCGAATGTGATAAATATTTATTAATCGGTCACGTAGCTTAACTGGTGATTATGAATAATCGCCAGGGCTTCTGTATATATTCGACCAATTTATCACTTTTACCGTGATATACATATTCGGTGTGATGGGCATTATTTTCCGGTTCACCTAATATTCACTCGTTTGACTGGAATCAGACATGACTTGTTGTTACATTCAGAGAATCATTTACAAGACGACAGAGCTATTTCAGTGAGTAGCTCAATCTTCTTAGGTTCCGTTATAAAAATTAAAAAGCGTAACTCCGAGACCGCGTAAAACTAAACCTGACCTCAATAACTGATATTTTAGAATTTTTTAGAAAAATTTAGTAAATCAGAGACCTCAAGAACGCCAATCCGAAGGAGTACTACCACAATAGAAAGCAAAGGACTACACTGACAGAGTATAACAGTAGCAGTAGATGAAGTCTACACGCTTTCAGTATTCGGATACCGAATCCGAGGGTAGTCTCACTAACCCCGGGGGGTAGTTTTCCGTTAGTTTGTCTAATCCTCCACGAATATAGCTACCCAATCCGGTGTTAGGAGTGACTACAACTACAACTAAACTACTATTTCGAGATGATGAGGAGTATCTTACCGTTTTAACATCGTGTCGAAACAAAATGTATCTGAGATCCGTGGTACATTCGAACCCTTTAACGTCTAACTGCCTCTGAAAAGAAAAATTTTTCTCGTCAATAAAAATAAATAAAAAGAAGAAGAGGGAAGCCATAGCAGAAGAAAACCGCAACTTTAGTGAGTGGAAAACAAAGGAAATAAAAAAAAGGAAAGTTGGAAATAAAAAATAAATAAATAAAAACATTATTTTGTTTTACTTTGTTTTAGAGCTCTATCAAGAGATAATTCGACTTTTGGGGATCAGCCCATTTTTTTATTGTTAGTTTAGAAGGGTATTACAAGGTTTCCCTCATAAATTATTACCGATTATGCTCTTAAAACGGAAACCCTGATAAAATGTCATTTCCGGTTACGATAACCGATATTACCATATTAATAAAAAAAATTTTTTTTTGTTTCTAATAACCTTTGGTAGGAAAATCTGAGAGTGGCGTGCGGCGACAATTCTCACGACACGACCTTGTCGGGAAATTGTAAAGCTTAAATTTTGACAGGATATAAATAAATAAATAAATAAGATCCATTTAAACAAAGCTTAATAAAAATATAAGGTCAAGTAGTATGATAACTAACTTCCGGTTTAGTTAAATAAATGACACAACCCTACTCGAGGGTGTCCTTAAAAGAGTAAATGAGGAACAGTTTTCGTGACTGATTCAGCCTTTAAGAACGATCTATTTCATAAATATTGCACACTCTTCGTTTCATAAGTAACACATACTTTTAAGAGGTGGGAGGAGTGGTGTAGTGGTTAAGTTCCTGACTGGGACGCCAATGGTCATGAGTTCGAATCCTCCTCTCGCATCCTGTTATACCCAAAAATTAAGGGTAGAAACCGGGATTAGAACTACCACCACATACTTTTAAGAGAGTTCATTCCATAAATAATGCACACTGTTAGGAGAATTCGTTTCATAAATAACGCACACTTTTGAGAGTGTTTATTTCATATATAATGTTTAATGCTTTCATGATAAATGCTTTTAGAGAATTTGTTTCATAAATAACGCACACTCTTGGGGAAAACTCGTCTCATAAATAACGCACAGTTTTGAAAGACTTTATTTCATAAATAATGCACACTTTGGAGAGAATTCCTTTCATAAATAGTGGACAGTTTTGAGAGAATTAGTTTCATAAATAATGCACACTGTATAAAAAGTTTATTTCATAAGTAATGCACATTTTTGAGAGTTTATTCCATAAATAACGCACACTGTAAGAGAACTAGTTTCATAAATAATGCACACTCTTGAGAGAATCTATTCCAGAAAGAATGCACACCTAAAGAAGAACTCATTCCATAAATAATGCACAGTTTTGAGAGAGTTCATTCCACACTTTTGAAAGAGTTTATTTCATAAATAATGCACACTTCCATGTGAGTCTTTCACAATTTTTGTACCGACCAAAGCAACACGCTCAGACAAAGACACAAACAAGTCACAAAGACTTGCTGAAACACGACGATACGATGAGACTTGTAGGAGAGTAGTCTACACGAAGCATATAAATACAACACGACCAACCGGTAGTCAGTCAGTCCTGTACAACGAAACGGCGAAGTACCTCGAACGGCTATCAGAACGACCGTCCTATTTTTTGTATATATTATTGTTAATACTATATATTTATATAAATTTATTTTTGTGTCAGATTCCTTGTTTTGTCTCATCGATACACTTAATCCCAGCAGTATCAAACTCATTCCTCCTATGACCTACAGCGACAACTACGACCTCAAATTAAACAGTTTGAAAGTGGCATTTTGAAGGGAAGTGACTAGATAAAATTAATTCTTATCTACTAAGTATATTTTTAATAAAATCCTTTAATAAAGAGTATAAAAAAACTTTTAAGAGATCTAACCGACGTATACGCTACACTTACACACCACCTTCCACCAACACCACGCCACTGAAACCTAATCCATTCGACCAGAAGAAAAGTGTTATTCGGTAGAGAAAAATCCGTCGGATAAAATGTGTCAGGAGAGATGGAGAAAAAGATAAAAATCCGTGTTATATTGCTCTTTGATTTAAGGGGTGTGGTTATCGAGAACGTAGACAAAGAGCCGGGGTGAAATATTTTTAAGGAATTCTTTTGCCAGCGTAACATTCTCACTTAATTTAACCCGTGAAGAACAAGAAAGAGAACAAAAGGAAGAAGAAGAAAGCGGACGGGGAAGGGGGGAGGGAGGGAAAAGCAATCAAGTTTTATTAGCCTCATCGAAACCTAGAAACTTTGTCAGATTTAAGGGAAAAACGTCGAAAGGAAAGAAAAGAAAAACATTTTCCGATAGCTGGGAACAGGAATTTATTCAAACAACACTTTTCCGGAATTCCGACAGACGAAGAGATAACGATAGGAAAACAATTGATATTAATTAGTCGTACATCCGGTTCCTCCGAGCCACGAAATTATATTAATTAACAATAATAATGATGATGATAAATAAGAAACAAAATTATTATAATGTAATTTTTGAAATTTTAAACCCTTTAAGCTTTTTTTTGAAGGAAAAAAATTAATTAAACTTCGTGGAGGAAAATTATTTTCTGGTCTTCTGTGCGACTGAGTTTGAGGCTTTGAACCAAAGATTAAAATCTTCGTTTTAATAAAATTACTACAGAAGGATTTCCCTTTTTTTAAGAAAGCTCTCAAAAAAATTAATAAAAATATTTCAGGGGAAGGAGTCGGTCTAATAACGGAATTCTAACAACGACCGCCATCTTGGGTAACCTTAAAAAAATATTTTCTTTGTTGGGTAGTGAACTGAGACAACAAACCAATTTAAATTCAAAGACATGGATTCAAGAATATTGGAAACTGCAATGTGAAATCAGATTGAGCTGACTATGAACACACCCAACTCAAAATAATTGAAGCCAGCTATTCAAAATGTGCTGAATCCCAACTTAAAGGAATGCAACTTCAACAACTGCCAACTGCCAAGTACCGAGTCTCAGATCTACGGGTTGGTAGAAGAGACATGGCGGCCGAAGGTCCCTAGACGATGGTACTACCTGGGTAGGTTCATCGTAAAAACAGAGAAGTGCCTGTACTGAAACCAAGAACACAGCTCTGCCAGTAAAGTTCTGGAATGTCCCCGTTGTGGTAGTTGGGGTAGTTTCACGGAACTGTAACAAATGTATAAAGGACAATCGCGGGCATTTGGCGTGGTAAAACCAGATACGCCTTGAACGCAGGGCTGACAACCTCAATTCGTAAATGAAAAATTAGCTGCCACAAGATTCAACAATAAGCCTCGAAACTCGAATGGATGTAACTGTATAAACCTCAGCAAAGGAAGAGGCACATAATTTGATACTTAGGTCAAGGAACGTATACAGCCTAAACAAAGCAGGAGCGGAGTGGGAGCAAACTTCAAAAACTAGTAGTAGTAGTAGTAGTAAACCAAATACATTGCGAACCGTTGATACAGTTTCAGCAAAGATTTCACCTCCGCTTTAACGAGTTCCTAGTGGCTAAGACTTTATTTCAAAAGTATTGCACACATTCATGAAGTTCTCATTTCAAAAGTATTGCACACATTCGTGAAGTTCTCATTTCAAAAGTATTGCACACATTCGTGAAGTTCTCATTTCAAAAGTATTGCACAAATTCGTGAAGTTCTCATTTCAAAAGTATTGCACACATTCGTGAAGTTCTCATTTCAAAAGTATTGCACACATTCGTGAAGTTCTCATTTCAGAAGTATTGCACACATTCATGAAGTTCTCATTTCAAAAGTAATGCACACTTTTAACAAGACTTCAGCTCAAAAACAAGTTTCTATCAGGTAATGTGCACAACAAATGATTACTACACTTTTGCACCACCATATATTACTTTCTAAAGCAACTCACGACGACACTGTGGCGATGCCAACCATAGACAGTAAATACGTATAGTACTGTAAATAGTGCTAAGGGAAATAAGTCATGGAAACATTCCAATACAGATTTTACCCGCCACAAACGTAAGTGTTGGTACTCCTGCGTCAAGCAAATTAATATAGTTTAAGTTTTTCTCCTAGAAGGGTACCACACACACCATTTTAAAAATAATGCACACTCTCATCAAGTATATAGCATACAGATCAACCAGATAATATGAACAACAGAAAGATTTTGGCTCTTCGGCACTCAAACTAATCGGAAGATAATCTAAGTAATCGGAGGGAAATTCTACAGTAGGACAACCACAAATGAGTATAAATCGACAAAGAGAAACCAAAGAGACCACAAAAGATATTAGTAGAGTAAAACTACAGAAGGAAGAAAAGCAGTAACATGAAAACGACAGGAAACCAAAGTAGAAGGATGTTAGGTTAGGAGAAAGCACGTTGTCAAGTCAAGAGGTTAACGTAAAATTTAAAAGACGGTCCCAGCCACCGCATAAAATTATTCCATTTCTTGTTTTACTTTATTATTGTCATAATTTTTTTAACGGCACAATAATATCGCATAAAAATGGAGTTATGGTCTTTTTTTATCTCTCCTCTTTTGCGTGTGTCAGTGTGTAGACCTCAGGTTTTGAGATATTAGAAGTCGTTAGAAAAAAAATGATTCCTTTCCCACAGCGGAATGATGACATTTCCACTACATTTTGACGCTTTATTTCCACCTTCTCTGAACCGTAAAAAAAAAGGTCCTCGGAAATTTCTTTCCCTTTCTAATTTTAGAATTTCAGGTTCTAACTTGCGTATGTGTGCCGACGATGAGTGGGAATGGCTTATAAACAATCCTCAAGCTCACATCTTTTGGGTGTCAGCCAAATTCGGACATTATCATAGCAACCCAAACACAGAGTATGTGTACTCAAAAGAAGAGTGACATCTGTCGTACGAAAGTTTAATTTCCTCAAAACACTCCCATCATGGACCCCTAAGTCATAGTTCAACTTCTTCTGTATACTCAGTATACCGTTCAACTGGACTAGTATTAAGCTTTGATTAAGTGAACCTAAGAAACTCAAATCCACAGCTTCCACTACCAAAGGGTATTAAAACGGACATGATCCCAACAGCACGAATCTAAAAACAAAATATCAGTACTAAATTTCTTACAAAAACTTACAACTGTATGATTGGTAACTAAAAGAGAAACGGTATTATCAGTAGTGTCCAGAACAGCAAGGCCACCATCATCCTGCTGGAAGACAAAATGTTTTGAAGAAGTCCACTGTGAGCTTAATCTGGTTGGGGTCAGTTCACCCTGTAATCAAAACAAAATTAAAATCAACTAACAGTATAATCGCTCATTATATTTATATTATTAATAATATAAGCATCGAACGGATAAACATCTAAGTAATTTTGTATTGTCACGAACCTGTCACGTCATATAATAATAAATTTCGTGCCAAATTTTTCTTCTTAAGTCAGTGAACTAGCTACAGACCCTAAATCAACCAATAGGAAAAGGAAAATGGATTGTCAAAAATATACTCAGCGACATCATATATCATTTTTCTTTCTAAAAGGTTTCCGTTTCACAAAGTTTTCCGCACTTGTAGATATATGATATAAGTCAGTGAGCCACTTAGTGATTTTGTGCACTTTTGAAAATTATTCGCATAAAAAAAGGGTCTTTCCTCTCGCATTCCTTTCTTCCCGGCTTCGAGATGTTTCCACGTGTAATAATTCATAACAAGTGACAGGTATTGGTATCATCCTGGTCAGGAACTGAACCTTAATTCTCTGAATCGGTTTAAGAAGAAATAAAGTCGACTGATTGGTAGAAGACTAGAAATCCGTTCAAAAGGGTTCCAGCTTATTTCAAAAATAATGCACACCATACTGACTAATTCGTTTTATAAGTAATACAACTTTCGGGAAGAATTAATTCTAAAAATAATGAACATTTATACCCAGAATCTGTTTCATAATTAGTGCACACTTAGAAGAGGTCTCGTGCAGTGGTTAAAGTGCTCGAATAGCTATGGTCGTCAGTTCAATTCCTCCTCTGTCATACCCAAGGATGAAAAACGGGATTAAAACTAAACTAAACTAAACTAAATTAATTAATGCACACTTGTTTGAAGAACTTTTTTCAAAAGTAATGCACATTCTCGCAACGACTTTATTTAATCAAAACTTTCACCAAAAATTCATTTCAAAATTGACGAAACCTTTTACCAGAAACTTATTCTAATTAAAATATTTGAAGGATTCATTTCAAATCTAATGCACACTCATACAGAAATCTTATTCCATAAATTGTGCACTGTCTGCTGCATGATTCCATTTCAAAAATATCGCAAATTTTTTGACAGCATATATTCAGTCTCGTTTTGACATTTTTATGACCGGAAATACCTGAATATCCGGTTTAGACACTCTTTCTGGCTCCAGATACTCGTAGATAAATATTACTGTATAACATTCAGCCCTCTCTCAGACTTTTGTATTCACTGCCTTCTTATACTGAACCCATCAACTATCTTAATAGGTAAGCTAGCTAAACAACCTTCCACACCTAAGCCTTCAGGTTTAATAACTGATTTAAGTCAGCGACAAGTATTTACCTGCAGATATTCATCCAGTGTCATTCTTTTACCACTCCAATAAAGAAGTTCATCGACATATCCAAGCAGGTAAATGGCAGTAACTATTCCAGCGATCACCGTTCCGATAACAAGTAGTGACAAAACAATACTTTTCCAATTATATCCCTCATCGACAACTCCGAGATCAGAATCCAGCTGAAATGAAAAACATAAAAAAGTATTTCTTTCTCTAAGTTTACAACAATCCAAAAGAGATCACAGAGACATGACACAATATCAGGCAGCATTTAGAGGCAAGTATTATTAGAGCCAATTTTCTTTTCAAAATCTTCATTCCCTAAGCTTATCCACAAAGACGGCTAAACAACCTAAATACAACCGAAAACTGCTTTACATAGTACGCTGCGGTTTCTGTAAACATTTGACTAAAGTCTTATTTGAAACCGGAAGGAGTATAATCGCCATTGCCATCACTTTCATACCCAAAATTCAAATTTTAGATTCTAAACGAATTGGAACACCTTATCACAGCTTCTTTATCTCCTTACCAGACGCAAACACAGATTTAAGACCTCATGTAAGCCATTTACACGATGTTAAATGACTTCTGGAGGAGGTGGTTTGTTACACGTCACACTTACGCATGTACTAACCTGCTTCCGATTTTCACCTTTTTGGAAACGAACCCAGGTTCTAAACTTTGATTAGGTGACTAAAGGCTAACGATTTAAAATATTTTGTGTTCTCATGGGAGGAGGAAGGACATAAATTTTGCAATGGCTCTTCCCTTCTTACATTAAAGGAAGCATTTTAAAGAGATCTCTTAACGAGTACCTTACAAAACTGTTCGAATTTGTGTTGAGTTAGGCCTGTACTTAAATTTTGTAAACTTTTAATAATGTTAGTATGATTATTAGATTCCTTATGGTGCGAACCATATTTATAAAATAAGATTCCAATTAAAGCGTGGAATATTTGACACAAGTCAAAATCCAGCATCCATTTAGGACGCCTATAGTCCAGAGTAAGCTAAACGTCGTTTTCTCAAACTAACCATCCCACGCGGCGCAACATCTTATCTAATAATCATACTAACATTAGTTTCATTTATGACGAGATCTGGCACGAGAAAAACAACCAGAACTGAGGAAAATGAAAGGTATAGAAACACTATATCATTCCCTATTAATTAACTGAAAGCTATTGATTTTTTGTTAATTGAATAACAACTTTACATCTGTTTCCTTTGGCAATCAGTAGCCTTCAGTACACCAAACACATATACAAATACCAACATTCCAGCACAATTATCTTAATACATCGACATTCGTTTGAAAAATAAATTTTTTTCGTTACCTTTGTTGTGTAATCCTGTGTCAGTTTTGTTCCTACGAATTAAGAAAATTATTGTGTATTTACAGACATTGAATTAACTAAAACGGCTTTTTAGAAAGCACTTTGAGACTAAAAATGCCTGCTGGTGCAAAAATTAATTCAGCTTTTACGTAATTATTCTTAAATCGGTGGATACTTTTGGTTTCATTTGATTTTCAAAGTGAGTAAGTCACCGCCTGCTATAATAAAACCACCATCTTGGTTTACTGTCCGACATTTTTATTTGCTCTTATTAGGTTAATTTTTTTATAGAGTTATGCAGAATATGTGATGCATTTAGCATGAAAAAATTTTGTTGTGTGAGTCTTAAAGAGATTTTACCCCAATTTTGTCGGGGAGTAAAAAAATGAGAAATTTTGATGTCGGGTTTGACGCCATCTTGGTGCAAAGGCTGAAGCGCTCCGCACTCCCTCCCCCTAACGGCCAAAAGGTGAACTCTGATTCAAGATGCCGATAAGTGAATAAGGTTTTGAGGTTATGTATGTTTGTTTCATTTGTTTTAAAATATGAAACCCTTGAGGATGGTTGTATTCTTGTTTAGTTTAATCCGCGCAATGTGTTTTACCAACGTGGTTCCAAAGTTCTAAAGCAAAGTCCATGCTACTGAAAAGAAAAAAATTTTTTTCATTTCATTATTTGAGCATCAAGGCGGGAACCTGAAACTGACATTCATTCTTATTTTCGAATTTCTTAAAGTATTAATACACTTTTTGGCTGACACAAAATGCATACAAACATGCAAGCATGCTTTTTTTGGATGCAGACACGTTTCAAATTACACATCAAAATGCCCATGACATATTACACATATTTATTTTTCCGGCCTTGCTTTTTTTTACACTCACCCACTTCATCCAGCCAGTTCTTTTTCGGTTTACCGTGCCCTCTACTTCTATCCATTCTCCCTAAAAATAATTTCAAAAATTCTAATATTAGCCGAAAATTATTTGCGTGTGTGTAGGTTTGTGTTTTGTTTGTGTCGTGTGCGTGAATCCGCCCTTTCCTCGACATATATTACTGCGACTTTTCCTCCCGAACAATAACAATGTCCGAGTTGGAAGATTTCCAGTGAAGTGACACACCATAAATTGTAGAATTACATAATGTTGCTGCTAAAGATTTATTTCTAGTGGGTAGAAGACTCTCCGTAATATAACAAAAATTATTTATCTAAATTATTATTTTTATTTTTTAATAAAACAAAAACTAAAATTAAAAAGTTACAGGAAAACCGTTCACCATTCATTTTAATTCCATTATTTAAACCTTACTCTGTTCTTAATGACATCCTGTATTTGAAATAAGTATTTCCGTTCTTGTAGACGTTAAGAAATTTAAATTTTCACAGATTCCAGTAACGTTAGAATGATTATCAGGTCGGTTATTACTGTGCTAGATTTAAGGGACGAATTTCTTCTTACTCTCTTAGATGTTTCAACTGTAGGCATCATGGATGGGTTTTAGGTTTTGTCTCAGTACAGTAAACGAATCGCATTGTTTGTGAAATGAAACTCCCAAACTACTGTCCACCTTTTATGAAACAAATCATTTACCCTAATGTGCAGTACTTATGAAATGGATTGTCCTTGAAAGTGCCTAAGATACGGACTTCATATTTGCATTTGAGAATGTAAGCGAAATGTCTGGGAGAACTGAGAAGTTATTCCTCAAACTAACAGTCTCACGCTGTCTAATAATCAATGTAACAATCGTAGCAAGTAACTATAGTCTTCTGCTTAAATGGTTACGAATATAGGCTTCTAATCGTAGTCTTTCGGTAGGTAGGTCGACAACAAGACGCAGTTTTTAAGTAGCTACCTACAGTTTTAAGACAAAGAGAGGCAGGAAAATGTCTTTTTCATATCTCTGGGCCATTTCAATGTTTTTCATAGGGCTGGGCAATCTTTTTAATCAACGAGCCAATTTAAATTTTTGAATTTTTGGCGGGCCGCACATAAAATAAGAACTAAATTAAGAGGGCCATACAAATTTGCAACAGCTAGTTTAGCTTCTTTTGTAGACTATACATTTATTATTCTACTAAGTAAAATCTACTTTAAACTTCTTGACCGTCAAAACGTAATTGTAGCGGGCCATGTATTAATACTATCCATGTCGATAAACTCTCAGCGGGCCGGATTAAATACTTTCCCGGACCTATCACTGAAATAAATAGTTTCATATTATAAATTTGTTTATATATTAAGGCTTCCAAACGTTTTTATTATTATTAAAGAAGAACTGTCGTCAGTTCTACCAAACACTTCTATATTTGACGCCATGAGAATTCATAAGAGTATTTGAAGTAACCTCCATGCCTCCTGTCTATCAATAAAACCGTCATCTCCTTTTTATAGACTTTTATAGACGCGTTTATCTTTTTACCTTTTCTGTTATTAACATCACGAAAACTATAATTTTAATACAACTCTCATACCAAAAGACTATCATCTTAATATTATAACTTCGAATCGACTCTTATTCCGAGCTTTTCTTTAAATTAAGAAAATATCGTCAAAACTATTGCATGAGGTAGTCACGATCATTCAACGGGGGCAGGAAATGGCGGAAAGCGAAAATTAAAATAAAACTCCCACCGCCTTCCAAAAACAAAAACGTTAAATGGAATTCGATTCAAATCACGCAACCTCCAAAAATGACTTATTATTAAAGGGCGGTTTTATAAAAAGCCATTCCGCGGGAAAACCGGAAGGTGAATTTGAAGAAAATGTTTATTATTAGAACAGCGACTTTTTAAAAATAAATTCTGGAGAGAGTGAGAGAAACAAAAAATGGCGGTAATGATAATAATTACTGTAAAACGTTTGAGAAAATTCACAGCGCGGAAAAGCAAAAATAAATGACAATCCGACATAAATTTAGCTCAATAGTCCCAAAATTGCTTAAAGATGAACTAGGCGACCTCAACATTTAAAAACCAAAGTTTTATAACCATGAATGGCGGTTCGGTAGGTTACACCTAATACACGTGTTACGGTAAAAGTGATAAATCAAGCGACTATATACAATCTCTGCGGTTATTCATTATCGCCTACTAAATTTGATGAATGTGACAAATTACTGAGGTAATGGGAAGTTTAATCAAAGTTTGGTCAAATGCTCTGGTCTACTTCTGTCACTTTTCATGTACTCGCTTCTTCTTGTTGAGAGGTTGGTTCACTATTAATGGCTAGCACAACTGTTTGAATTGCTTGTCTTTTGTCTGAGAAGTAATATGAGGCAAACATGTGAGCACACTTTTATTAAATTCTTCATTATGAGTTGGAGATTTGATAAACTAGACGGTAAATGTGATAAGTATTGATTTGTTACATTTATCAAATTTAGTTGGTGAGTATGAATCATTTTCAGGGTTACACACTGTATACATCACTTTTACCGTAAAATGTATACAATATTACTTTCCGGTTCTCATAATATCTGAAAAAGCAGAGTTTTGAAGACTTATTATTGTTAGTATCAAAATATTTTCAATATATGATATCTTTCATCCTATAATACTTTCATAAGTATCGTAAATATCATCAAAGTATCAGCAAACCGTCAACAGGAGTGAATTTCCCGCTTTAACTGCGTTTCACAGGTTCTTGTCAAAACTATTGCATGGAGCAATCACGATCATTCAATAGAGGCAGGAAATGGCGGAAAGCGAAAATTAAAATAAAACTTCCACCGCCTTCCAATAATCAAAAAGAAAAAACGTTAAATTGAAACTCTGTTCACAGGTTCTTGTCATGTGCCTGCACGTGGTGGATCCCCTCTCACTGTCTAGCCTTCCTTTCCTTTTTTCTGCCTCTTTTTCTTTTCCTTCTCTTCACTGTCTGCCTTTTACTCTCACTGTATCCCATTTTTCTGTCTCTTGTCCGTCTGCCGGGCTTTCCTGTCGTCTCTTAACCCCAATAAAAGAGGTAGTGGGGGTTTAAAAATTCTACACTATCTGGCCCACCTTCCCAGATGCCTTTGAAAGGTTCCCCGCTTCCTCTGGAGTTAATCTCACCTAAAAATGGAGCTGGACTGGACACACTCTCAGGAAGCCCCAGGACTACATCTCAAAACAGGCTCTGAGTTGGAACCCACAAGGGAAGAAGGGCAGGCCGCGAACCACATGGAGAAGAACCGTGGAAAGTGAAACAAAAAAATTTTGGAGGGAAGTCAAAGCGTTGACAGTAGACAGAGTTCGCTGGAGAAATTTCGTTTCGGCCTATGTTCAACCTCAGAATAAAGGAAACAAAACGCTCACATTCCAATACCACCCGTTTCAAAAATAATGCACAGTCACTCAAAATCACATCAACTCACAAACCAAATAACGTAACTTATACTCTCTTGGAAATTATTTAATAAATTGAACAAATCAAACCATAGTCAATAGCTAGATATACTCCCTTCCACTTATACCATAATAAAAATATTTTGACAATATAACTGCAAATTACTTCAAACAGTTATAAAACTTAATTTTTGGGGGGTAGTTGGGCAGGGTGGTTACAGTAAAACGTTTTAACAAACTTCCAAAACTATTTTTTTAGCTTTTTACCAAAAACTTTATTTCTCTTCTCTCATTTCCTGAAAACTAACAAAATATATGTAAAATTATAGAGGTCACTTAGAGAGAGTCAAAAAAAAAGAGAGAAAGGAGGAGGAAGTAGGAAAAACTTTTAGAAATAGCATTAGAATAGAAAAAGGTTAGAAAGGTTGGAAAGATTGCGAGTAAATCTTTTAAATGGAACGCAAACACGCAATACCCCCCACCATCTCCTCCTCCTCCTCCTCACTGCATCACACTTTGGATATTAATTTAATCTTTTTAAGTATTAATATTCATGAAAATGAAGGTGGAGGAGAGGGGGTTGGGTTTAGGGTTGGCGGGGGCAAGACGAGAGGAATCTCGGGAATAAAGGAAAAAGTCAGTTTTACGTTGAACATCCGAATTTAAGATGGTATCGCCTTAAATAAGTCAACGTGTTTTGTAATTAATATGGTAAATTTAAGTCTTCTTTTCGACTTAAAGTACTATCAGTTGATTTTAATTATGAAGTACTGTCTTAGTCTCGCGTATTAACTGTATGAACTTAGAAAGTTGATTTTTGACCGAGTTTTGTTAAGTTCTGTTCGATTTTTCCCTTCGAAAGAGAAACTGCATCTTCGCAGGATACCCAAAATAAATTTTCACTGCTTCTTCTGTACCATTTCATACTTACAGGAATCCTTACAAAATGGCTTCAGCTTTAAAATTGATGGAGAGCTTGATTGAAGCAGAATAATTTAGCAGTGGATAGTTTTGTTATCGCTGTAGTCACGATACAGCACTTCTTTAACCACTCCATCGTCTGATTATCTTACTATACAACAGCCTAATTGAACTTCATTTTTACTCAGAACAATTAAGGGATACACTGGACACCCCTTAAGTTTCAAACATCGAATTGACTATCATGTCCAAAATCGGTGGACTCAAAGCACAAAAGGTCGTACCACTTTCATGTTCTTCAGAGGAGAGGTTTCGGATAAATAAGCTAGACGTCAACTATCTCACTACCCAAGTCTTTTCAGGACACGGTAACTTTGCTGAGTACCTTAATCGATTTTCGGTAGTTGAAAGCAATGTTTGCCGCGATTGACAATGTTGAGCACTTACTAGTTGTATGCACGAAGTGGTCTCAGCTGAGAAAGAAGTTGAGAAGGTGAGAGTGAGAGCTCTCAGCTTGTGTTTGCCAAATTCATCATATGCAGTTGGTAAACACAATCACGTCTCATGAACAACCCATATCAACTTGGTTTCTGGGTTAGTATATACTGTATATACATTTAATAATAAAAAGATGGAGCCAGATACACGCAAAACGTGTTTGAACCTACTGTAATAGTATTAGGCCGAACTTTCCAGTTGACGTAATATAAGTAAATGAGTTCCTGTAGCAAACCAATTTATCTGTAGTGTAGTGACTACACCAGGGATGAGCAACACGCGGCCCGCCAAGCATTTCTAAAATTTATTTTATTTTATCCACTTCCCACCTCGTAAATGAGTTCCTGTAGCAATCTTAATACTGATTATTAGACAGAACATGTAAAATGAAATAGTACCCCAAAACTTTTTAAATTTGTGGGTCAAACACTGACCAAGATATCGACAACACTGTCCATATTTCATTGTCCTAAGGTGGGCCTTAGGTTTGTAACCGCGTACCCCCGCTTTTATGGTAGTCAAAACACCACAGATGGACATTACGACACCATTGTCATTCAAATAGTAATAAATGGCGGGAATGTTTCGCTTATTTTTGAATACCTGTGTATTGGGTATGTAAATCAACTTTAGAATTGGGATGAAGTGTGATTGAGTCATCCTGGCTAAAAGTCTTGTACGGTCATCAGATTCACTAAACTACCCGACATAACCTCCAAAAATTAATTACGAGGATTCATAAGCGAAACTCTTTCCAAATAAATTTCAGGTAAATTTCGAAGAAAGTCGTATTCTTAAATAATTGTGTGTCGAAAATCAGAAATCCCTTCCTTTTCCAAAGTTTGAAAGTTTTAACTTTTCATTATTACAAAAGTTCGTAAATTTTAATTTTCTTCTTTTAATTGCGCATATTAAAAACCCTTCTTTCCGGGAAACAAGCAAAACTTTCTTGTATCAAGGTTCTTGAATTGTTCAAAATTTGAGTGCAAGACCGAAAAAAATTTGTGGAGTTCAAACACGGCTTCTGAGAAAAAGTCGTAATTAGTCGTTCGTTTTAGCCTGGATCAAGTCAACCAACCAAAAATTATGATCTCTATACTACAACTCTTCTACGACAAAATTTAAATTTGTAATAAACTGCTACGCTGAATGCAACTGACGACTGTCAATTCCTAATTTCCTGAACACCAATTTAATTGTAGTGACTATGCACTACACCAGGGATGAGGAACACGCGGTCATCCATTGTAATTTATTTTATCCACTTTTCCTATCAATATATTGTTATAATATTAACTATAATGTCGGCGACTTGTACAAACATGCAATACGAACGCGTCGTGTGTTCTGTGCTTGTTTGTGTTGCCTTCTGTCACACAATCAGTCAAACTGGTAAGCTGTTAACCAGCAATTTCAGCGATTCTTGTGTTTCTTGAAAGGCGTGAGTGTGATATTATTATAAAAATATGATATTAGAGTTTATATTCAAAATTAAGTTTCCCTAGAAATTTGTGCGGTCCTAAAAATTTTTAAATTCAAATTGGCCCGCTGATTAAAAAGATTCCTCATCTTTTTCCTATCAATATATTGTTATAATATTAATTATAATGCGACTATTAATTATAACGTCGGCCTCATTATAAAATATACAATTATAACCTCATATAAAATATACATAAGTGAGCCAAAATGGTTCAGTATAGACAGTCATACCAACGAAATCATAAAGACAATCGTATAACAATCAACAACGTAACATTTTAAGCTACTCATATTATCGAAATTATTATCAAAAAGGTAATATTAGCGTTCGTTTGGGGCCCTCCTACTTCAATTCCTACTTCATGTGCGGTCCGCCAAAAAATTTTAAAATCAAAACAGGCCTGTTGATTAAAAAGGTTGCTCACCCCTGCCCTACATGAATAGAGTTTCGTTAGGTACTTCAAAACCTTACGGATCATTTGAATGAATCTGGGTATCCGGACTCACATTGTACTGACTAACTGGACTAGTAGCAGAGTGACTACTCCAACGGAGTCTCCTCCAAGCCTTCATATATCAATATAACTATACCTCACTTTTGGTGGGTGTACTTAATACCGACACTACAATTCATTAAAATTTTGAGTGGTTTTGACGAGATATAAATTTACAAAATCAAATATTCATACCAAGCCAGAGCTTTTCCTCTAGTCCTTTTAGAGATAAATCAAAGGAGAGATAACAAAAACACAACAAGGAGCTTTTGTTGGTTTTAATTTTAATTGATTTCCTCATTCACAAGAGCTTTTGAATTGAATCAAAAAAGAGAGAGAGAGAGATTCCCCGGTTTCACGGACCCATGATTCTAATACAGCCCTCAGAAAGCATTTCCTCGAGTAAAGCTCTTTAATTTATACAACTTAAATAATTTTCTTTTCCATTCAACAACTTCCCATCTGTTTGATTTGTGGTCTCGACCATACTAACATCAAGAAGCGGAAATGAGGAGTTGAACTAAGAGGAAGAGATGTAGTGGAATTGTTACAGGACGGAAGGATAATCAGAGATTATGACAAAAAGATTAATGTTGTGTACAAGATGGAGAAGAACGGTTGATCAATGAACGGAGGGAGAAAAAAGTGGGAAATAAGGAGCGAATAAGGTAGAGAGAAGAGAAATGGATTAGTGGAAGAGGGAAGAATGTCAAGACAAGAGGAAATGAGTGATAAAGAAGCAATGATAAATGAAAGCGGAGAGAGAACAAAAGAAGTAATGAGAAGCAGGAGAACATCCTTTAATTTTTTATCTTATTTCTTTTTCTTTTTTTTATTTTTTGTTATTTATTTATTTTTAACTCGGGCGCTTTTAATTCAACTTTACTTTCAAAAACTGTCATATTTCTTGGGAATTTACATTCCTTTAAAAATTATTTTTCCAACCCCCAAATCCTGACCGAAACTTCACCGGACCAAAATTAAATTACAAAGTTTCCATTATTGCGTTTCAAACAGTCCGCTCGGCAAAAAGAAAACAAAATGGCTGCTAACTAATTTTGAGAATTTCCCTGGCAAAAACCTCAAAATGGATTTATTCATCACACACCACACAAACAGCTCTCTCTCTCTCTTCCTCTTATAATGTTCGTCCAGTAAGAGATTAGATGATATTGCCGATGATCGAGGATGAGGAAACAAGAAATCTCCAAGAATCACTGGTCGTCGATGAAATTTGGACAACAAGACGATAGGTGAAGAGATGTACAGAAAGTATGTTAAGTCAAAACTACAAAGGTAATGAGCCCATAAATCACTCCTGCTGTTGTACAGTAAGAGAGGAGGTAGTATTACCGATGATTGAGGGTGAAGAAGAAAAGTAAAATCACTTGGGTTAGTCATCGGCCAAATTTGAACGGCAAGAGGTTGAGGTGATGCTGTCACAATGGTCAAAGAGTGAGAAAGTGGTGTGAAACTTAAGTTTTCAACCCTTGTATCTGAGCCCAAGTTTCATCCCTTACCGATAATATAAATAATATTTTCCGAATCCTGAACAGTAGTGGTGGGGAATATACATAGTAGTCAGTTGAGACAAAGTCTGTGCTAAAAGTAGTCGGTATTCACTTGTCAGGCAGTCTGTGTCAAGAGTAATTAGTACAGACTCGTCGTTAATCAGTACTGTTGGGTTTGGGAGTAACTCGCGGCTGTAGGAAGGTTATAAATAGTGAAAAGTATAAATCGAACTACCAGCTAACACTCTTCCGTATTTCGTTTCATCTGCGTATATTCATTATACTAATATATAAAAGGTGCTAAAATTGGGACAGACTATAGTCAGTCTCATCTGAATATACTTTATTACATGTGGTGACCAAGTAAAAGTGGGGTAGGCAGCGACAGGACAAAAGGAAAAGTTTAGAATGATCTCGAATCACCGAGAACTCTTTCCCATATTAAGCTTATAGGAAGAGAAGCTTCTATAAAGTTCGAGAGAGTTCGAGTACGAGTTTCTGGAAACTTCGAGACTTCTTAGCTTAGGTGAAGATATATAAACAGGTCACTCATCGCCGGGTATTCAGTTATTCAGTTTGAGTATTGAATTTTGCAGCTCACAGTTATTCAGTGTCGGAGTGAAACGCTTTTATGTAAACAATCAGTATTTATCAATAAACGTATTTCTAGTGAAGATAGAGTTTTTAATCATTACACTTTAGCATAATATCCCCCAAAGCCTGAAATTTTTAGTTTTAGTCGTTGGCCTGCTTTTAAACATAGTTTAGGTTCGACATATCCCTCCTCTTCTTCCCAACCTCTCTATACCTCCTTCCACGGCAGGAAAAGCAAGGAAAGGTTAGTTGGAAACAACTCCGTGGAAATTCTAAATATTTCATATCACAGTTCGAAATTAATTAGAAACCAGAACTTTTAACCCTTTTGCCCCGAAGAATGGAGGTAATTATTTGCTGGCTGGTGTCATAACCAATGATAAAATGCTACCGACAGAAAATAAAAATTATCATTTTCGTGAATCTACATTTATTTATGGAATGAACACTTCACGAAATGTTTTCCTTACTCCTGGTCGGCTTATCTCTCTCAAACCTTTTCCTTTGTCTAAGAAACCATAAATACGTAACGACTGTAAACATTTTCATGCAACTTCGAACACGTATAATTGATGTTCGAATATCGTGCATGAGAATGCGAAGTAAGAAAAAAAAATGTTTTGGAGGTCCTCACTCTTGTGTTATATAATCTTCTACCTCTTTCCTGTATAGTTAAACTGTTTATTGTGTTTTAATAGATAAACAGATAACGGACCGACTGGTGATAATCTTCGATTAATACGTCGATTTATGAAAATCAAATTGAAACAGTAAATTCATCAGGCGTAAGGTTATGCATTGTCTAGCGCAGTGGTGGACAAATTCATCATCCAAAAGAGCCAGATATAAACTATACAAAGTTTAAAATTCACTCCAACAGCTTTGCTGTAGGGGATGAAGGGGTTAAAAGTACACTTTCAAGCTTGTCTTTGTTAAATACTGTATGTCGCAGCTTAACCAACGGTATATTAAATAAAACTTGGTGTCATACTTATATACAGATAATATTTAGCTAATAAATAATATTCCGGAGCTCCACTAAACGTTTTGGAAAGAGCCACAGATCTGCAATATGCCAACCTCTGGTATAGCGCTCTGAAGAAACGGAAGAAACCTAAGCCCAACATCACACCTGACCAAGAACAAGACTACAAGGAACTGTATACCCAAAATAAATTATAGTTACAAACACCTACTGTATATTTAGAGCGGGTCCAGAGAAAACCGGAAAATTCAAACCCAAGAAAACTGAAAAATGGTTCAGGAAAATGGAAAAGCAAAAATCTGAGACTCAAATAGATGTGCAATAGTTATGAAATGAAACCTTTTGAAAGTGTGACATATTTACAAAATAAATCCTTCACGAAATTATATATTATCTATAAGACAGCTAGCAAATGAAATGATATATAGCCAAAAACCCCGGGAATGAGGAAAGAAGGGTAAATCCAAAATGGCGAAAAGGAAACCGAAGAGGGATCATGGTGTTTAGATAACCCAACCAAAGAAACCAAAAACGAGAAAGGGAACAAAACCAAAGACAAAAAATTTTTTTAAGGGTTGATCAACCCCACCCACCCCAGTCACCATGAATCACCTGACAAATTCCAAGAAAATATGGAAAACCTAAACAAGGAGGCTAAAACTTATGTTGCAAATTACCCGGCGTAACATTACTTTCCCTTTTTTGTTATTAGAATAACAAAACGGAAATGCTAAAGCAATCAAAGGTTGAAAAGCCTAATTTATGTATGACTTAGAAAGAAAACCCGCACCTGCTGCGCTAATTTCCATTTCTTATAAACTCGAATCAGGAGAAAAGGAAAAGAAAGAAAGAAAGAAAGTGAAAGAGAGCGAGAGAGAGAGAGAAACTGAAAACACTGAGAAGGAAACTTAAAGATGGAAATTGGGTACTCAACAACTTTCCAAGCCCACGCACTCACCAACTTACTTCCCTTCCCAACGCCTCATCTAAATCAAATTCTAAGAAAAGTCCCATCCAGTAAATCTAAACATACACCTCACGTGTCATTTCGCGAATTCCGGGGGAAAATCGAAAAAAATTTTCCTTCGAAGATTCTTAAAGATGAGCTCCTTTCAAAAAAAAATTCAAAATTGCTTCTAATCCGTCAGCTATTCTAATCCTCCAAAGACAAAATTATGGTCTTTGTTTTTTATCCTACCAACGACCCAACCGATCAGTGGCGAAAGTAGGCTAAGAATCAAACTGATAGTAAACAAGAAGATCCCTCCCGGATACCTATGCTAAAACGGACATTCATCTCGTTCATTGACTGATTCGGTTCTAAGACATCTATTAAGTGATGGACGGGAAAATATTTCGGTTCTGTGTATTACACCACGGTAAAAGTGATTAATCAGGCAAATATATAAAATTCCCGGCGATTATTCATAATCGCCATTTAGCAATATAATAAAATTTTATTTATTTTTTATTGACTTATTGATTATTTGATTTATTTATTTATTCCATTATTCGTTCATTATGACTGTTGTGGTGTCCACAACCAGCGGGTCCACTTAGGAAGGTTTCTGCAGAACAAAAACAAAGAAAACAGTCGCCGTCTGGTTTTCCAAGGGTGTGATGAGGATGGGGTTTTGGGATAAGTTGACAGGAATACTCATAACACTCGTGACCAAAAGGCGACGAATTTTGAAATTGGATTTCCACTGACTTTTAAGAAACAACGCGAAAAGCCGTTGCGCTGTTTTATCCAGCTACAGCGGTAAACAAAACTTCTGACCTCAATTACGCGTGAAAAGTAGTGAAAGCTTGGCCGGATGAAAAGTTCGCAGGTTTCAACCCAAAGCCACGGCCTTCTCGAACGTTCGTTCGATTTAATCTGATAAAATGGCGCGATTCTATAATTGTATTCTGAAGTTATTTATTAGCATACTTATTTATTTATTAGTAATTTATCCATAAATTTTATTTACTTCTTGTTGTCTATGGTCATATTCACCAATTAAATTTGATAAATGTGACAAATCCATGAATATTTATCACATTCACCGGATAGTTTATAAAATAATCGGAGCAAACTTTGACTCAATTATCCATTACGTGTTGGTATATATACTTGCCCTATTTATCACTTTTACCGCAAAATATATACAAAACTAGATTCTGATCTATAATACATAACTAACGCTTCACATATTGGTGAGTTATTAATTCTTTTGTTTGGGTGGATAGATCACTCCATCCACCCCCCTCAGAGATATTTATCTATTTAAAGTTATATCCCAGTGATTTCCAAAGTGGTCTATATCAACCCCCAGGGGTCTATGACAATCCCCAAGAGGTCTGTCAGCGAAAAAAAAATTTGGGGGTCCATGAAATGAAACGGGGGTTCCACGATAGTCTATCTCAACATACACTGATAGTACCTATTTACTTACATTATACTATCTTATAATATGAAGACATATACATTGTTTATAAAAGTACGTATGAATCAAAAATTTGCTTCACAAAGTTTGGGAACCTCTGGTATATACTATTGAATCAGTGCTTACGTACCCCCAGTTACGTTTTCTTAATTTTTAATATTAATATAAAGAAGTGAATAAAAATATACGATTCTGTTGTATAGGATGGTGTAGCTGTTTTTCTCTCAAAGAATTCTTCAGTTCCTTAACCCCTATTTAGGTCAGAAATACTTTGGTGGTTGCTCGAGGGCCCAAGAGGGGGTGATTTTTTCTCATCTCGGGCCCTAAAGCATTTGAATTTGCCTTTGTCTCTCCCATCTCGACTTCAAGCTTTTGCCCCCACTTGTCTTCATTATCACTGTTTCCTTCCATTTTCTTTTCCCATCTTTCTTCATTTTTATTGCTCTTTATGTTAATAATTCACTTTTTTTATTTTCTTATTCATCAGCACCGGATTCGGTTTTTGTTTTCCGCCATTTTTGCTCTTCGACCTTTTATTCCGCTGTTGAACACACTTTGGCGACCTTTTTTCCCCTCACCAATTCAGGATGACATTAATTCAACTTTTCCAGCTACCGACATGAGTTCGTTTGTTGAATGACGTGGTGTGACCTTAGTGATATGCTCACCACCCAGGAAGCTCTGGCCCGGAGTGAGGATCGGAGTGATGGCCCCAAAAATTTATTAATACTACTAAAAATTATTAAAACTCTACTTGGTTATGTTAAGAGCATGATTTCATATAAAAGCTTTAGTTTTAGAACTTAAATAACAATCTACTCATAAAATTTGTATAAATTTCTATTAATACTGTAACTAGCAAAAGGTGCAAAACATAACACTGGGTCAATATATGCGAATACAGAGTAAGTTCATATTTTATGGATTCGATTCCTAGCTAACTGAAATTAAAGTTAAACAATAATAATAATAATAATTAATTTTAAAGTTAGTCGTAAAGTGCAGCGAAATAAATAAATAAATTAGAGATAATGAGAGAAACTTATTGAAACTTACTTCTTCCTCCTCTTTAGGACCTGCGCCAACTTGAACCGTGTCATCGGGAGGGAGACGCCACGAATTACGCTCGATGTTGACATTTGTGTGCATGGCTTTTTGCACTACCCCTCCCTGAAACAACAACAACAGACGATGGTCTTAAATGTTGACAAGGACAACAAACATCAATTTGCCATTTCGAATCATGACGTCCACGAAATGTGTAACTGATATCCCATCGATTCATTACTGCTAACATGAACCATATGGTCAATCAATTGAGTGGGTAGATCAGTGGCGTGTGATGAGGTTTTGAAAACGTGGATAACATCCGTTGATGCTGTATAACACAAATGTTGGCTGAACTCTTTTCATAAATGACACTCCTGTTGTTTGTCCAGTGAGAGATGAGATGGTATTGTTGATGTAGAGGGTGAAGAAGACGAGTAAGATCACTTGGGTTGGTTATAGACGTAATTTCGACAGCAAGAGTAATGCTGTCACAATGGTCAAGGATGAGAAAGACGAGTGAGACTCATGTTTTCAACCTCTGTATCCGATAGTATGAATAGTATACCACCCCAGCCTCGAGTTGAGCTCAGTTAAAGCCAATAATGAGGACTACCCAGAGTAGTCAGTTAAAGTCGCAACCGTCGTTATTCAGTAGTCAGTCAGTTTGTGTCAAGAAAGTAGTCGGTAGTCAGTACAAATCAGTAGACTGTAGATCCATAGAGTCTATGTTTGTGAGTACCTCACGGCTACAGGAAAATATAAATAAAACGAACCACCCCCACGAGAAACCAACCAACAGTATAACTTACTTACTCCCTTCCATCCATATTTATATTCACTACATATAAATTGGTATCAAAATTGAAATATACCATTTCGGTTCTTTCATTATATTATATACTGTAAATTAGTATCAAATTTGGGATGAATTGTCATCAATCTCATCCACGTATAGTTAATTACACTCTCTTGAACAGAGATTCCGCTTTAGTATAGTACACTTCGATATGAAGTACTCATGTCATAAATAATGCACACCTTCTGCATGATCTCATCTCATAAATAATGCACAGTTATAGAAAGACTTCATTTCGCAATTAATCCACATCCAGTAAAAATTAATTTTATAAATACTGACAAAGCAATTTTTGCAGGACATCAATTTATTTATTAATATATAATATATTTAACTGAAGTTTAAGTTTTTATTTATACTTATCTATTTATTAAGTTATAACATCTGCCCTTTTTGCGTTTTGTTTGTTTTATAGTAACTCACAGAGAGACGTGAGCTCATTGGTATTACGATTTATATTTTGTAATTATAATTGTTATAAATATTATATTTAGCAGTGAGGAGAAAGCGGCGGGACTACAAATTATATAAACCGCACGCCACTGAGCCAGATGTCACTATAGCACTTTTAGAAAGAGGAAGAAAAAATTAGTTTGGCATTGGAACACAAAAATTTGGATCTGTGAAAGCTCTCTCTCTCTCTCTCTCTCTCTTCTACCGTTCTGGTTTTCATTGCAACTTTAATTTTAATAAATTTCTTCCAACAATATTTGCTACGAACACACAAAACACAAAAAATAAATAAAACAATTTTATTTATATTTATTTCTTTTGCCCTTGAAATATTTTAGCCCGCCTCTGCAATTCGATTTTATTTCCTTTTCTGCTTTCCTTCTCCTTCTTCTTCTTTTTATTTTCTTTATTTTTCCGCTTTTCCTCTTTTCCTCTCTTCTCCTCTGCTTCTTCTCTCATGAATTTCAATAGAATCCGTCGTCAAGTGTGCATTAATTTTGAAATCAAGTGTGAAATGAAATCTCCCTTCTGTGCAGTATTTATGAATTCAAATATTTATGAAATGAAATCTCCTTCAATTGTGTAGTATTTATGAAATGAAATCTCCCTTCAAGTGTGCAATATTTATGAAATGAAATCTCCTTCAAGTGTGCAATATTTATGATATGAAATCTCCCTTCAAGTGTGCAATATTTATGAAATATTAATGATTCTATCAAGGTTTCTCTTAGAGCTAATAAAAGTCAGGTATAAGTGATAAATCAGACGAATATAAACAATTTCTGGGGATTATTCATAATCGCCAACTAAGCTTGATTATGACAGATTTATGAATATTTATCACACTTACCGGCTACTTTAAGAAATACTCAACTCGTAATTTGAGTAAACTTCTATTAAAAGTTCTCCACTAAAAGTTGGATGTTATATAAACTAACCGGTAAACGTGATAAATATTCAGTAATCATCCATATTTACAAAGCTGAGTTGGTGATTTATGAATATTTGCCTCAAATTATATATATATTTAGTCGATCAGATTCATCACTTTTACCGTAACATATATACGACATGGACCATCTCATTCCTACAAATTTGAGTCACAAAGCCGCCATTTTCCTCAAAACTAAATGAAGTGATAACTTTGATAACTTCCAGAACGTTTCATTGAACCATCATTTGCTTTCCGCCCTTGTTCCAAATTTAATTCTTGAACCGAGCTGTAATTTTACCCCCGCCACCCCACCCCCATCCCCCGCCACTCTTCTTCAACAGCAGGAAAAATATTTCCCACCTCGACTCTCTCTCTCTCTCTCTCGGAAAAGAAGAAAGAAAATCGTTTCACTTCCTAAAATGAAATTAAAACTTCCTCTCACGTTGGAAGAAGGTTATGGATCGGAGATGTGGTCCATATGGAACGGAGGCGGAGGCTGGGAGTATCGGAGGAGGATGATGCAAATGATAAAAGGGAAAACTGCGAGAAGGTCGAACGTTCTGATGGTCTCAAACACATGTACGTTCCTATGTGTGACCAGTTGTCGTTTTCCCGCCCTTTTTTTTTGTTCAGACAGGAAATCACTGAACCAAATTTTTAACGGTCATAAATCCTTTGCCGGTAAAAGTTTTTTTGCATCATCATCCTCCTCCTCCTCCCCCAACCCCGCACTTTTTGCTTTTCTGAATTTTTTTCTCTGTTCACAAAGAGTTTTAAATTTAATCTCGAGGATAAAAATTTTCTAATTAGAAGACAACGAAATACATCAACGTCCGCTAATGAGCCAACTGATAAATATTTATACAGTATAAAATAATTTCTTTTTCCTCTTCCCTGAAGGTTAGAAAGATTGTTTTTGATTAAAATATAATTATAATTAGTCGAGTTAATAAAAAGAAAATGGAGGTAATGTAGTCGGCGTTCGGTTTTATGATTTTCTTTTTACAACGTTGAGAGCTCTTGAACCCTTGAGAATTTTCCCAACGGATAAATCGTCTAACCGGATATTGATGTACTTCCGGGATAACGAAAACTGAAGGTCTTGGAACCAGGACGAAAGGAAACGAATTTTCCGTTGCGTGCATTATTTTTGAAATATCTCGACTCAAAATGTGGTTTGTTTATTAAAAAATCCTCATGAAATTGTGCATTATTTATGAAATGAGTTCCCCTCGAAAGTCTGATTCGATTGTGAGGTGAATAGAACTCCATTCGATTAGGTTTCTAATTTTTCCAGGACACCAAGTTGGAGATCGGTTCAATATAGTACGTAGTTATTGTTTATATTATAATTATTATACGGAATTAGGTGTATCGATGAAAGAACACAAATTGTGAACGAAAAATGAATTTATACAAATAAAAATATAACTGTAAGAATATGCGCGAAAATAGAGCGGTCGTCACGGAAACTATGAATGATTCAGGCAGAAGTGTGCATTATTTATGAAATAGAAATGATCTGGTTTCTGTCTTCGAGTTCTTCACCATGTCGTTGTACTGCACTGACTGACTACCAGTTGGTCGTGTGTTCTATTTATATGCTTAGTGTTGACTAATCTCCTTCAAGTCTCATCGCGTCCTCATGCAAATTTCTGCATTTGTGTTACAGGTTTGAGCATGTTGCCTTGGTCGCCACAAAAATTATGAAAGATTCACATAGAAGTGTGCATTACTTATGAAATAAACTCTCAAAGCTGTACGTTACTTATGAGACGAATTCCCTCAAAAGTGTGCATTATTTATGAATAAACTCTGTCAAAACGTTGCGTTATTTATGCAATAAATTCTTCTTTAAGTGTGCATTATTTTTGGAATAGATTATCTCACGAGTGTGCGTTATTTATGGAATGAACTCTCTTAAAAGCACATATGTTCATAAAAGCATATGAAACGAAATTTTCCCAAAAGTGTGCAATATTTATGAAACAAATTCTTCTTCAAGTGTGCATTATTTTTGGAATAGATTCTTTCTGCGGTGTGCAATATTTATGAAACAAGTGTGCAATTTATGAAATCAAAGTGTGCAATATTTATGAAACAAATTCTTCTTCAAGTGTGCATTATTTATGAAACGAATCCTCAAAATGTGTACTATTTATCAAATAAACTCTCTCAAAAGTGTGCGTTATTTATGGAATAGATGTCTCACGAGTGTGCATTATTTATGAAATGAACTCTCTTAGAACTATGGGTTATTTATGAAATCGATTGTCCTAAAATGTGCGTTATTTATGAAGCCAATTTCCTCAAAAGTGTGCATTATTTATGAAATAAAATCTCTATAAAGTGTTCAATACTTATGAAACGAGTGTGCCTTATTTATGGAATGAATTCTCTTAAAGTTATGTGTTATTTATGAAACGAATTTCTCCCAAGAGTGTGCAATATTTATGAAACAAATTCTATTTTCTTAGAAAAATTATTTATGAAAACCAAGTGTGCATTATTTATGAAACTTTCTCAAGTGTGCATTATTTATGAAATAAATCTCTCAAAATGAAAATTATTTATGAATGAATCTATGCCAATATTTATGAAATTATGTCTCAAGTGTGCGTTATTTATGAAATAAAATCTCTATAAAGTATTCAATATTTATGAAACGAATTCTCCTAAAATTTGTATTATTTAAAAAAGGAATTTACCTGAGAGTGTGCATTATTTATGAAACGAATTCTCCTAAAAGTGTGCCGTGTTGCCGTTTCCACCATAATTATTAGTACCTAATTAATTGGTCTACTTAACCTCTTTAATAGCCAACAATTTTAGTATATTTAGTATATTTGTTCCATTTATCCCTGAATGGGAAGGGTCGTATTTGTCATAGACACCCAAATTCGAAAATTTGGTTTCTTATAAAAAATATCTTTCAAGAAGAACAAATATTTCATTCTGGATCCGGTTCTGTTTCTATGCTTAATGAGATATTCACGACATTTGATTAGTCCTAAAAGAATATTAAAACAGGATCGGAAATGGCGGAATCCTTTTCCATCTATTCTCTTCTCTCCTCTCCTCCTCCTCCTGCTCTTCTCTTCCTTTCCCTCCACCCCGCCTCCCCAATTTATATAAATTGTTCTTTTTCCTGTTCGGTCTAAATTATTATTGGAAAAGTGCCGGAACCCCGGTTGAAAACAGTTGCCAATTCCAGTGACTGGAACGGTATTCAGCAAACTTCATTCTTTATTCTTCACCTCAGCAACCAACCAACCAACCAGCCAGTCAGCCATTATTGATGAGTCATTCTTGAAATAAGACCTCCTCAATTTTTATTTATTTTACAAATCGTTTACTTTTCAAGAGGTTCCTTTCCTCCTTGTCCTCTTTTTCCACACCGCCGCTGGGAAATTTCAGAAATCAAAGAGACTAAAAACCGGATGGAGCGGTGGGGGGAAAGGCCGTCTTGAGGACTGTCAAAGTATAATTTGCGACGCAACTAATTTCTGCTCCTATTCTTCTTCTTCTTTTATTTCCTCGAGGGTTTTCCTTTTTTTTTCCAAAATGGCAGTTACAAATTATGAGCCATGTTTCACTTTTGCTTTGTTTGCATCCCCCCAAGAAGAAACCGATAAATCGATTTTCCCTGGACCTAAACTTTTATGCCTCATAAAACGCCTTGTTCAACTTATATTAATGGATTTCTACAAAATTTGTAAATTTATTCTCGTGAGTTGCGGATTCGTGACGTCACACTCTCCTCCTTCCTCTCCACTCTGTTTCATCCCCCTTCATCCCCATTTTTCGAAATCCTTTCGAAACTTTTGTTCCCGTCCATTTATTCCCTCTCCGAATTCGTCCCTTCCAATTACTACAATATACACATCAGCTCGGAATCCGTTAGTGTGCGCATTACCTAGTTAATCTGCGGTTTTACCGATTTCTTCGGGGAATCCACAACTCATGTGAGACAGTAAAATGGCTTCTTTGCGAGGATGAGATCCCCTGACAATCCAAATCCGACGCGGAAGCATTTAGTACGACAATGTCGGCCTTCTCTCCGTTTGTAGTACTGATCGATAACCAAACCTCCCCAACATCCTACCACCACCACCACCACAACCCCCGACGCCACCTCCACGCCCTCATTTTATTTTATTTTTTTTATTCGGATTGGAGAAGATATCTGCGAACGTTCTGTCGAATACATAAAAAAAACTCGGAGGAGAGGACAAAAACAAAACAAATAATTTTTGGTATAAAACAGGAAAAGTTGAGGGATGAAAAATGGAAAATGAAATAAAAAGGAAAATCGGGGCGGGAGGGAGGGCGGGGGGGTGGTAGGCGAATGAAAGGCAATATCTAGATGGCAAACAATTTTCCGTTGTTTCCAATTCGAACGAACAAACAAACAAACGAACGGGTGAGCGAGGGAGCGAACGGCTTTTTTGGAGAATTTCAATTTTTCGCATAAATTACTGGTAACGGTGGCTGCATAAAATTATTTTCAAAATTTTGCAAAATTCCGAGATTTTTTCCTCCCCTCCTCCTCTTCTCTTTTATATTATAAATCCTCTCCTTTCATGATATACCATGTTGCTCCCGATTATGACCCCATTCGTGAACCGAATCAGTTCTTAATATTTCAGTGAGTGTACACTGCTGTCGAAGAATTTTTTAACACAAATCATGGCGTAGTACGTGTATGAATATACAGAAAGGAAATCCATACAGTGTATATACAGAATAGAACTAAAATTAGACGAATGTAAGATTCTAAGAGAGGTCTTTGGTCTGAAACACGACGCAGAACCTACAACTTCGTCAGCATGTTGCACGTGATTTTTCAGTTCAAATTCGGTATAAAAATGTGCATTATTTATGAAAGAAATTACCCTTAAAATTTTCCTTATTTTGCACACTTGTCTCATGAATTCATTTCATAAATACTGCACACATGTCCAAAGAATCTATTTCATAAATATTGCACACTTGTTCGAAGAATCTATTTCATAAATATTGCACACTTTTAAGGATACTCCATTTCATAAATATTGCACAATTAAAGGGAGATTTCATTTCACAAATATTGCACACAAATCCTTTCATAAATATTGGGAATCCATTTCATATTGATGAATCCATTTTATTTGCACATTGAAGAATTTCATTTCATAAATATTGCACATGAAGAATCCATTTCATAAATATTGCACACTTGTCTGCAGAATCCATTCCATAAATATTGCACAATTAAAGGGAGATTTCATTTGACAAAAATTGCACACGTTTGAAAAATCCTTTCCATAAATATTACACATATGTCTGTACAATCTGTTTCATAAATATTGCACAATTAAGGGAAATTTCATTTCAAAAATATTGCACACTCGAACAGAGACTTCATTCGTAAATATTGCATAATTGAATGAAGATTTCATTTCATAAATACTGAACACTTAAATATTTCACAAACACTGCACACGTGTCTGAAGAATCCATTTCACAAATATTGCACACCCAAAAGTGTGCATTACTTATGAAATTAGTCCTTCTTCTTTAAACTCTCTTCCCCTTCTTTGTACCAATTATGAAATCGGCTTTCGTTCGAAATGTGCAAAATTTATGAAATGAGCTCCACGCAAAACGTTTCTGTTACTTCAGCAAAGATCTGACTTTCATTCTAACCAGTTCCCAGTCGACAATATGCAGATTAACCAGCTAACATGAGAAATTTCAGTACTTTGACGTGTCACCAAAGGTTAATCCGCAGATTACCTGGACAATGCGTACATCCACGTATTTCTGCTCTTCAGGGGTGACAGGTGTGACTGTTATTGACAAATTTTTTTCTCTACACTCTGCTCCCTTTTAGTTAGGATTTTTCCAAAAGTTTTCCGAAAATCCATTTTTGAACTGGGGTGGTGAACCTTTCGCGAATTCGAGGTTTTGGAGAACGAGAGGAGTAAACCCGGAGGAAGGTAAATATTTGGCGCGAAACACTATTAATAAATTATTCAAATACCTTGTTAACGAGCATCCACGAATTATAGTCTGTCTAGAGTGAAATTCGTTCTACGCCCTCCGCCGCCATTTTCACTCGTGAATTCATTTAAACAGGAAGGTGGGCAGGAGGGAAAGGGAAAAGAGGAGAGGGAGGGTGTTTATAAGCCATAATCCGGGCATAAAGAATGAAAGCACACGTGTAAATAAGCTGTAACAAAAGCGTTTACCGTTATAGGCGTTCGCTTATTAACGCCCCGAAAATTTGTTTCCATCAGCAAATAGAGGAACCACCGACTGGTAACCTACTGTTAGTTAGTTTCATCAACTCCTTCTTCTTAACCCACCCCACCCCTCTCCGCCATTTTTTAATTCACACTTAATGCACACTTCGAGCAAAGGCTCATTGCGTATTTTGTACAAAGAAGAAGAACAGGAATTGAGAGAAAAGTTATTTCCTAAGTAGTGCACCTATGTGTGAAGAATTCATTCCATAAATATTGCACACTTTTAAGGAGACTCTATTCCATAAATATGTCTGAAGAATCCTTTCCATAAATATTGTCTGAATAATCTATTTCATAAATATTGCAAATATTTCATATAATTAAAGAGAAATTTCATTTCATAAATATTGCACATTTTTAAGGAGAATCTATTCCATAAATATTGCACATATTAAAGAATCCATTTCACAAATACTGCACACTTGTCTGAAGAATCCATTCCATAAATATTGCACACCCTCCTTTTTTTAAATTCATATAAACAAGAGACTTTAATCATGTTTGTCTTTATAATTTTAAGAATTATAATTGTATTATGTTATTATACTATAATGCCAATTTTTAAAAATAGATATTAACAGTTATACTGATACAAATATACAGTTAATTTAGATAACTGAAAACTGTTACACATACTTTGAAAATTTCTCAGTAAGGATACAAGTATATTTCCATAAAAACATTCATAAATATTTTATATAAAAACTTAGACTAACTCATACAACTAACTTATACTCAACTGTTTACAATAATCCCTACAACAGGTGTATAACTCCTAGTAGAAAGAAGATTCGCCTTCCTGCTTTTCTAAATTATGGGTAAAAATTTCTAATGAAGGGACTATGTACTGTACTACAGAGAGTTCGGGAGTGATAGGAAGAGAGATAGAGGATAGTATAACACTAATAGGCACTACTAGAGAGGCACTACAACAGCATGAAATGGATTCTTCAGACATGTGTGCAATATTTATGAAATGGATTCTTTAGACTAGTGTGCAGTATTTATGGAATAGATTCTCCTTAAAAGTGTGCAATAATTATGAAATGGATTCGTCAGACAAGTGTGCAATATTTATGAAATGAAATCTCCCTTTAATTGTGCAATATTTATGAAATGGATTCTTTAGACTAGTGTGCAATATTTATGAAATGGAGTCTTTAGACTAGTGTGCAATATTTATGGAATATAATCTTCAGACAAGTGTGCAATATTTATGGGGACTATGTACTGTACTACAGAGAGTTCAGGTGTGATAGGAAGGCACTACTAGAGAGGCACTACAACAGCTCTCCATGTTTGAGAGTAACAAAGGAAATGCGAAAGGGAGTATAGCTCCAGTTGGCGAACATTCCTCTCGTGACAAAGACAGAAATATAAAACTCAGTAGAGGAGATATAAAACGCAGTTATACTACTTGACAAAGTTGGTGAGGGCAAGTTAAAAATGGCGTTAACACCAGGGTCAGGAAATTTTAGGAATCCATATTGGTTGGAAGGAATTGAACAAAAGCAGATTCGGAAGCGGTGGCTCGAGGTTTGTGCCCCTCGACCATTAGAAACTTTATTCATTTCCTTTTTTTTATATTAATATTTATACTTTATTATAAACGTTAAACCAGTTTAATAATCCTTTTGAAAATTCCCCTCCGCCCCCCGTTAATTTCCATCTGCAAGAGAATCAAGTCATTCTTGTCAGGAACGGGAAATGAGGGAAAAGGAAAAGAAAGAAGAAGAAGAAGAAAAAAGTTAATTTGACTTTCCAACTGAAATGGCATTCCTTTTATGCTTGTGCACATTTCACGAATCACTGCCTTCCATATCGATTTTTTAAACTTTTACAAATTTCCCGACAGAAGATAATTGATGTTAGTATTGTTAATGCTGTTATTGCTATTAACCCCGCTCGATTCAAATTTTCGGTCGGGAAATCTCTTCCCCCTCCCCCATTTTGACAGCTGCAGACATCTTCACTCTTTCAATGTTTGGTTTAGACTGAGTGGTGAGATAATTCTTTAGATTGAGGACGTCGGATTCAGTGAACAAATTGAATGACAGATTGCTGACGTCGGAGAGTGAGAAGACAAAGAAATGAATCTAACATTATACCGATTTCATTTTGGTGTTCTCTCTTACTTGGAGGAGTATGGTATACAGTAAAACAAAAACACATACAGATGGAAAGTGATTTGAAAGCTTAACTACAAGAATACTCTCAATGGGTTCAGCTTACGAGATTCTCAAAAGTCTAAAGGAAACAGAGATCGGGCTTATTGTATACGTTTCCAGAACACTTTTCCGGTTATGTATGACAAGCTCTAATTCTATAGAATACCTATGTCAGAGGTCGGCTCTTTTACTCCTTTGCTGTAGCTCTTCCACAAAATGTTTAGTGCAGACTCGGAGTATCATATATTTACTACATATTATCTTTATATAAATATAATGCCAAGTTTTATTTAATGTATACCTACAAAATTTAAGGACACATAGTCAAATGTGCAGTATTTTTGAAATGAGGTCGGCCCTATTAGTGTGCAATATTTTTGAAATGATCACCCTATTAGTGTGCAATATTTTTGAAAACTATTAGTGTGCAATATTTGAAACTCACCCTATTAGTGTGCAATATTTTGAAACGAGGTCACCCTATTAGTGTGCAATATTTTGAAACGAGGAGTGTGCACCCTATTAGTGTGCAACCTGCAATATTTTGAAACGCCCTATTAGTGTGCAATATTTTTGAAATGAGGTCGCCCTACTAGTGTGCAATATTTTTGAAACGATCACCCTATTAGTGTGCAATATTTTTGAAACGAGATCACCCTATTAGTGTGCAATATTTTTGAAATGAGGTCGCCCTATTAGTGTGCAATATTTTGAAACGCAATTATGTTTTGAAATGAGGTCGCCCTATTAGTGTGCAATATTTTTGAAACGAAATCACCCTACTAGTGTGCAATATTTTGAAATGAGGTCGCCCTACTAGTGTGCAATATTTTTGAAACGATCATATTAGCACCCTAGTGTGCAATAAAGCTATTAGTGTGCAATATTTTGAAAACGAGGTCGCCCTATGCAATATTTTGAAACTGAAACGAGTCACCCTATTAGTGTGTAGTTAGTGTAACGTCTAACCTCTTTCACTAATATTTAATACTAATACTTTTGTCGGAGCAAAATTTTTCCTCACAAAAAGTAAAAATGTAGAGTTTAGTCTGTCAGACTAAAAACCTGTAAATTCAATATATCCTATACAGAAATTATATTAAAATTGATTACCTTCAATTAATCTATACTGAATATATCAGAATGATGATCATAATTATCTCACAGACACTTGCATCCCACTAAGCATGTCACTCAGTCACTATACTACGACACCCATCTCTCACAAAGTCTTGACAACAAATGAATCACGTGAACCTGGCGCTAGTTACCAATTCAAAACACACTCAGGCATGCGCGCGCATCCGAGGTAGTTTCATCTTTAGCTCCTTTTAATATTAAACACTAACAATGTCGCCACGCTGGTTTTGTAGTGATTTGTGTGTCAACGAAGATGAATTTTGTAAGCAATCAACTTAAACTGTTCTTTGCTTCCTGGGAAGAGACTAAAACCACTAAACTTTTAATTCGTCTACCTAAAACTATTTCAAAAGATCTGATTTTTAGCAGTACCAAGCATTTTGCTCCCCAGAAAGTCTTTCAGTTCTTGTGGAATAGAATGAGGATGAGGTAAACCATCAAATTCCTAACCCCCAAAACTTAAATAGTTAATCTCAGTCTTGGACAAATGCCCTTTTAAGCTCTCTCACACAGCCACCCCCGCACTTTTACTCCTGCCCTGAGGCCCTTTTCGGTAACCTTGACCTTTTTTTTTTATTTCCGCAGCTAAAAGTAACTGCGTGATTCTTATCTCTAATCTACTCTGCACCCCCGCCGTCCTACCACACCCCCGCGGCTTTGAAATTTTCTCTGGTCATCAGATTTCTTTAGGAAAAGAAAGAAAAAGTTTTTCTTTTTTTACTTTGAGACGCCATTTTGAATTACATTTTACAATCAAGAGAAAATCAATGTACGGCGTGGCTTTGAAAACGGGAGAGAATATTAGAACAGAGCAAATTAAAATGGAAACGGTTGAGAGGGTTAACGAAAAGGAATTCCTTTGGAAATTTTCACTTTAAACCAGGGCCGTATCCAGAACCTTTTTAATTAAGAAATAAGAAGGATTTTAAATTTGATTTTTAACGTTTACGATTGGTTGTAACGGTTGAAAGACTTAAAAGTTAGCTTCTAACATCAGACTCTCATGATTTTAGGCCTATTTTTACCAGAAAAAAAAATTTTGAAATCATCTTGACGTACCTTGACTCCATGTGCTGAGGGTGTGATCATTTGAAAGTTGAAAAAAAATTTTCTTGTCCCTCAATTCATAAAATTTATTCCCTGACGTTGACAGTTAACTGTCTCTCTGCGGTTTTAAATTTATGATCACACATTCGAAGAGGCCGCGAAACGTCAAATGTCACTACAACGCGTTTACAACACTATTCCAAAGGGTGACTGGCCCCTGCTATGTTTTTTGTAGACTCTTATGCCTTAAACGACTTGCGCATACACTTTTTAGACTTCATAAAAGGAGTCCTTGAACGACTCTTATTCGAGGTAAAAGTAGTAAAAGTTAAATTGCCTTCCCACCCCACCCATCCCCCAAACTGTTGGCGGTTATGTGAGTGACACATGAAAAAAAATCACGGAAAAGTGCCCTGGTCATGCTTCGTTGCATGAAGGTGAGGGAAATCAAAGCTGTACGAAGGACAACATCCATCAACTAAATGAATTGTTTCTTTAGTCTTTCAACCGCCCCCGCCATTTTGAACCTTTTTTTGTTCTTTATTTTCGTAAATTATAACTATATTAAGGTGTTATTTAACCTTTCCTGACGGTTATTTATTTTTATAACAATAATAGCCATAATGGTCGTAAATGTTTACATTTTTTATAATATTGTAATAGCTGTAATAACCAGGTCCATCTTGTGTGAAAGCCTCTTCCTCTCTTTTCTAAACTATTTTGTTCGCTGATTTTTTATAACATTTTCGAATTCGTTTTATACAAATTCGACAAAGAACCTGATACAGATACCGGGGTTTGTTCATCAGCTCGACTTGGTTCTTTGTAATTAAACTTAGTGTGGCGACCTAATGTCGCATACTGGAGTACTGTAGCAATCAAACGAGACAAACGGTACGAAATAAGTTGTAACACGATTCAACTTGTCCCCGACAGTCCATTGTAGTGTAGTCCATTGAAGTGTCTGGAAACAGAGACCATATGAAGAGATCTCCGAACTGATTTCGTCAGTCAGTTCGGCAATAGCTCAAAGCGATTCGTCAAATACATTTTAATCACTTTGTATACATTTATTATGTCTATATACAGTATCTCATTCATTAATTCAGTATTTGAGTGTCTTGATTCCAATAATTCACCGCCTAAAATCGACATAGAGAATACCGACACTTAGTCTTCCCTTCCAGAACACCCTCAACTGTGATCTGGATCCCAGAAGTGCCATCTCCTATACCTCTCATATTCATTTTGATCAAACCTGTCACCCTCTCGTAAAGGTTACCTTAAAGGTTTATAATAAATTCTTCAGGCAAGTGTGCAATATTTATGGAATAGATTCTCCAAAAGATAGTCTAATAAACCCATAAAATGTGTGCATATTCCTTACTGTGAATAACAGCCGCGAAAGTTTAAGTAACACTAAACTGCTTCCAAATTCAATATCATATCAGTTCAAAACTGTTTTGAGACTTTTCTACTACTAACCCAAAACCTGTCGTCGAGTTCTAACTGTCTACAACATTCTGAAGCCATAAAGCCCATTTTCAGTTCTCTACAGAAGATGCCAACAACTATACGCTGTCGAAATGTTCGGTGAGTGAATCGCATTTAATTGTTTCTGATCAGCAATATTCCCCCCAACGTTCCAGACATTTTTTTACGCGGTTTAAAAAAAGCCAAAAATTGTAAGTGTTTACACACACCAAAACTCACGAGATAAAAAGATGGCTTCTCGTTTTGATGCTGTTGTACGCATTGAAGTTTCTTTCATCTTCAAGTCAAGCATCATCTCCTTTAATTCCACGAGACCAAGTTAATAAATTGAAGTCACATGTTAGGGAAAGCTGAGAAATTAAAACCATCAATATCCAGCCGGTGGGGAGGGGGAGGGGGAGTTTCGAAAAGACGTGAAAACGAGAAATTTTAGAAAATTTCCCCGCCGTTACTCCGCCGAGTTTTTTGCGGTCTTAACCATTAATCAAATCGAGGGAAGATGCTTCCAAAGAAATTATTTCCATCCTTCGTATTATTGCCTCTCCTCTCACCAGAAGAAGAAGAAGAAGATGGGGAAAAAATAGAAACAAACTGATTTTCCAGGAAATCTAGGTTTTTCAAAAGGAAGGAAAAAAAAAGTGAAATTTAAACGTCAAAAAATGACAAATTACTTGCGAAAAATTTTGACTTAGCAAAATGTTGCCAAAGTAACATTTAAAAAAAAATATTTTAACTTAAGGGAAACAAAACAAAAAAGTCAGGATTAAAGTTTCTGAATTTATACTTCCACGATTATAGTTTTCGGAAGGAGTTTCGATGCGTGGGAGGGGTGAGGCCAAAGATTTTGGAGGAGTTCCAGAGAAAGGTTGGATCTCAGAAAGTCTCGGACGAAAATCTCTGTCGTGTGGAATTCGCGTACTCGAAAACGGCCATGTTTTCAATGGGGATTTTGATCCCGTTACCTCAAATCCGCTTCCCCTATATATTATAAAAATATACTATTTATATATTATAATATTGAATAAATGATAAATATTTCACACTATCAGCAAGAACACACTTACAGAGAAGATTTTCTAAACAGTGTTGCCACCCAATTGAGACCAACTTTAAAACATTATGAATTGATGGAAGATATTTATGAGATCAATTATTATAATATGATCATATAATATAGATAATTTAAAATGGAGGAGTAAAAGCACTATGGTTTGAGCGAGACTGGAAAGTTGGGTTTGGCAGGGGGCTACTGGAGATGGGAAGACTGGAGTCCTGGAATTTTGGAGAGGACAGTCTGAGGCATATTAGAGGGTTTAGGTTAGGGCTAGCCCAGGAAATATGGCAACACTGTTTCGAAACAATGAACATTATTGAAGGGGGTTTCTTTCATAAATAATGCACACTGTCAAGGAGGATTTATTTCATAAATATTGCACACAACTGAAGAGGGTTTACTACACAAAAAGTTTTTAGTTTTATGAGGAACCCATTTCATAAATAATGCACACTTTTTTCCGATTCAGTAAATAATAGAATGTATTTAGGAATTTAAATTTTGTTCTAAAAAGTGTTTTTCCTTCCAGATGACCCACAAATCTCGTCACCTTTGAGTCAATTCACCAGAACCGGCCTGGAAGGATCATGAATCCTCTAAGCACCGACTACCCCCGACAAGACAATTGTCGAAAACGTGAAAGAATGTACATGTACAACAACATAAACATGGCGACGAGAACTTCATAAATATGTATATTTAAGTAATTAATAACGAGTGAAAGTGAATAACGAGAATAACATTTAAGTTTAACAAACGGTTAACTGCCTGCAGGGGAAATTTGACTAAATTGACGTCATGAGTCAGATGACGTCAGCAAAAGAGATGCCGGTTAGATTTTCGCGAGCGAACTATTGACTCGACCCATAAAATAAGTCTCGTGTGAAGCCCCTAAAATATTGTATACTCTCACAAAAGCCTTATTTCATATATAATGCACACTTTTGGTGGTTCTCCACACTTTGAATTCTGATCTCTCAAAATTCATAAATATTGCACACGTTTAACAAGAGATAATTTTATAAGCAAGTCACTCTCTTAAAAGAGAATTTCTTTCATAAGTAATGCACACTTTTGAGAGGAATTTTTTGTTTATGTACACACTCAAAGAAACCCCCATGTAATGTATTTGTTCTTTTATAAATATTGCTGAGCTTCAATATGTCATTTCATAAATAATGCACACATAGAGCATTTTGTTGTGAAATTAGCAAGAGTTCATTTCATAATTTTAATTGTACAGTTTGATTATTAACACTACGTCTTCTGGCCCTACTGTGAGGTCATGAAAACAGTATCCGTTGACCACCGGTGACCCCATGGGTGATGCCATTCAATATTTCACAAACACTATTGGCTGAGTTCCGGTGACGTCACATTCAGAAATTATTGCGAATGCGTCACTGGCGATCTTATACTTATTTATACGTGTGGACGATTACCACTACAGTTCATATGTTGTGAATTTAATATACTGGTGCTCAGGCAGCATGAGAATCAGTTCCGGCAGCACCGACCGGAAAAAGTTTACATTTGACCTCCGGACGTCATAGTGTTAATTAATATAATTTTATATACAGTATATTTCACTATAATTTTATAATATTTTAGTGGGAATTAGTTACAATGAAAATGAGATATTTGCTGTAGCAACAGATACGTTTTACAAATCAGACACACTTTTAAGAGGAGCTCATTTCTAAATTGATACAAAGAAGGAGAAGAGACTTTAAAGGACTAATTTCATAAGTAATGCACACTTTTAAGGTAAATTCCTTGTTTATGTATACACTCAAAGAAACCTCAGGTATTTGTAGTTTTATAAATATGTACTCAATTTAATTGAATGAGTCATTTCATAAATAATGCACACATTACAAATCATTTCTATGTGAAATTAGCAAACGTTCATTCATAATTTTAATTGCACAATGGAAGCTCCACGTTTATTGTTTGTTGAACACATTTTATAATTAATGCACACTTCATTCATCATTCGTGATAAACTGTTACTTCTACATAATTTATGAATGCCGAGTTCGTGCTGTCGTCTTTGGCGTCCAAATATCATCATCATCGTGTCATCGTTTTGTTTATCACACATCAGTTGTGGTGTTGACAAAACTGAAGACAGTAACGATATTGCGCAAAGAAAAATCACAAAAGTTTCTGCAGTTTGTATAAATAAATAAATAAATAAAGTCATTATTCAAATTAGTTTCATTCGAAGCTGGAGGACGAAATAAAAAGTTTCCTCGGTTTTATATCTTTCCTGCTAAACCTTTAAGAGATTCTATTCAAAGGAATTTTGACACCACTGATGGTTGATTTTGTTTAAATCTCCAATCGACAGCGTTTCTCGAATGGGAAAATTAGAGCTATCAACCGAGTTACCCCCTTCCCCTCCCTCCTCTGTCAAATGGGTGTTCCTCTCAGATTTCAACACAAACCCAAATAAATAAATAAATAATCAACTTTGAAAATTTGATACATTTAAATGAAATAAAACGACTTAAAACAAATAAAAGGAAAAAAAAAGGAACGCGTTCTGAATAAAGTGTCTCGATTTGTAAATTCTGCGGCGTGAATTTTCCCAAGAAAACCTCCCCCACATCTCTCTCTCACACAGCATCCGTTTTTCCTTTTTTCCAGAAGTGAAATCTCTCTCGATTTTTCACTGAGAGAGCTAAACACAGAGAGAGCTTTCCCCTGAATAAATTATACAATTCTGCGGGTGAAGAACCTCCAGCTTTTCAGTCGTAATAAACTGTTTCAATTCTTGACTTTAACACGTCGCCCCCCACCTCCCTCACCTCCTCATCTCCTTTTGATGACTTTTACAATAAAACACTTGTTTTTGTTTGTCATTAAAACTCTCTCTCTCTCGATCACCATCATTCCTTCCGAACTAATTGAAATTAAATTTTGCTGATTCGGCAAAGGGAAACCGTTAACCCGTCCCTCCGCCACCCCCAAAATGAAAGCTTATGGTTATATATCATTTTAAATTAACTCCCTTGACTGCCTCTACAATATTATTCATTTTTCATGATTTTCCTTCTTTTTATTTGCTTATTAAGCTACCATCTAGACACTGATCTTATTTTTCCCAGTGGTAATTACAAACTACAAAATCTTCGTTCCTTCTTTCGTTCTTCTGGTTTTTGTTTTTAAGCACTAATTAAAAACTCAGCTGTAAGACATTCTGTGGCGACATATTGCCAGTTCAAAATTCAAGGGAGATTTTTAGAGTAACACGTGAGCTGAATGGAATCTAAAGAAATAAGAAGAAGAAGAAGGAAAAAGTTTACCGCTGGAGCCATTTGGATACGATGTAAATTTCACTCCAAAATGACATTGATACTGCGGAGAGATTTTGGTGTAACTGATTCATCGGTCTCATCTTCTGGATTTTTGTCCTTTCGTGTTTTAAAACCTAACCGTAACACAATCTGTATTGCTAGTCTCTGAGAAGTTATAATAACGGTAGAAATTGTAGTTTAGTGTGATGTTGTGTCTGATCATGTTTTATTCTGATTTTTGACTGTTTATTTCGTACCAATATCAACCTGATTCGGTTTAAGGAATCGGTCACAATGTCCTGATTCTGATTTTGTGTTGCATTTTCTTGATTTTGCTGGATTGTTTAATTAACACTACGGCGTCCGAAGGTCTAACGTAAATTTTTCTCTGATCTGACTCTCATGCTACCTGAGCACCAATATTTTAAATTCACAACATAGTGGTAATCGTCCACACGTATAAATAAGTATAAGGTCGCCAGTGACGCATTCGCAATAATTTCCGAATGTGACGTCACGGTAACTCAGCCAATAGTGTTTGTGAAATATTGAATGGCATCACCATGGGTCACCGGTGGTCAACGGATACTGTTTTCATGACCCCACAGGGGCCCAGAAGACGTGTAGTGTTAATAATCAAATTGTACAATTAAAATTATGAAATGAACTCTTGCTAATTTCACAATAAAATGCTCTATGTGTGCATTATTTATGAAATGACATAATGAAGCTCAGCAATATTTATAAAAAAACAAAGACATTACATGGGGGTTTCTTTGAGTGTGTACATAAACAAAAAATTCCTCTCAAAAGTGTGCATTACTTATGAAAGAAATTCTCTTTAAGAGAGTGACTTACTTGTAAACTAAGCAATCAATGGATACAGTTTTCATTGCCCCACACTGAGGCCAGAGAACGTCATAGTGTTAACACAAAATCAACGGACAGAAATATTTGTATTATAGTAAATCAGATCATCACGATCTCAGACATAAACTTCACTCTAGATCAGTGGTGGACAAAGTACGGTTCGGGAAAATATTTAATTCGGCCCGCCGAGGGTTTATCGACATGGATGGTATTAATACATGGCCCACTACAATTACGTTTTGACGGTCGAGAAGTTTAAAGTAGATTCTACTTAATAGATGAATAGTCTACAGAAGAAGCTAAACTAGCCGCGTAGTTCATGGGTTTCAAATCCATGCGATCCTCCTACTTTAGTTTCTATTTTATGTGCGTCCCGACAAAAAATTTTAAAATTTAAATTGGGCTGCTGATTAAAAAGAGTCCCCAGCACTGATCTTGGTAGTATAATTTTATTATATAGACTAGAAGGTAATATTGTACAAGCATTACGACAAAAATGATAAATCGGGCGAATATATATAATTCTCGACGATTATTTATAATCACCTAACTAAAGTCTTGAGGTGGTGATAGTCAGCTAGTCATAACTTAATCATTAGTGATAAGTTCTAGTTGTAAGATATGTGGCAGTTTTTATTTTATTAAGTTATGTATTTATATTTTATACTTTATTTTAATACTAACATTTTGGAAGTCACAGTGTTAAACGCTCCCTCAACCACATAACAAGGCAACAGTCTCAAAAGCAGGAAAGAGAAGTCAAGAATACATAGAAAAGACCTGCAACTACAAAACAAATTAATTCAGGAGAGAAAAATTGAAACAGAACATAAGAAACGGAAAAAGTTTTTCCTCATTCAAAAAGAAGAAAAATTAACTGAAGAGAAAAGAAAAAAGAAAGAAAACAGTCATTATTTTAAAAGAAACAAATTTAAAGGAAGAAACATAAGATATTGACAACAAAAGACAAAAACAATTATTGAAAAAGAAAAATAAAATTTTTCATTTCCTTTTACAAAAAGAAAGAAAAGTTAAAAATGAAAATGGAGTTCAGTCCTAGTTTTGAAAAAGCGAAAGAGGAAGTGAATTACAATAAATTATCTCCAAAACCTCCCAGATAATCCGGTGATTGAGTCCAAATGATGACAAAACATTAAGTAAAGCTTCCCTAACAACCAGACACAACTACTAGAGTCAGTGGAACTTGAAGAAGTAATATGAAAGAGATGTTAAAAATGAGAAGCGGAAATGGGTTACAAATTTGTAGTGAAATTGATGGTGATAGCAAAATTTGGTGGGTTATCTACAGGCCCGGTTAGTAGGTGGGTCGGTTCTTATAAAGCTCTTCCCCGATATGGATGAGACAGGTTCATGTCTGATGGCGGAATGAATCAAAAACTGTTGGAATAAAAGGTTAAGTTGGCAATCGCCAATGGTCCGCGATTAAATTAGGTTGGCACTCATTAAGTGACATAAGCGGATGACCAATCGAAATTGGGTTAGTAGTTTCGGCGGGTATGAGTTTACGCGTTGTCGTTCTATGTACACGGTCATTGTAGTTAATATAGTAGTTTGTTACAGTTAATTTTTATCTATTTGTATTTAAAACATCCTGTCTAACAAGATAATATGCAGTTGGACTGCCTTTAAAAATGTTTTTATCTAGGAAACAGACCAATACAGTGTTACACTACAAACAATACTCTTAAAGCCTGTCAAAGTCAGATAGTTTTGATTCCAGGAACTGGATACTGAATACAACTGAGAATTTGACCTGGAGAAGAGGATACAACAGCAAGCAGTTAGGAAGAAAAGATGTTATAGGTATTTAGGATGTGTGTAGTAACAGAAGAAATAAAAAAGCAGAAATGGAATAAAAAGGTGAAGCTAAGAGAAGCGTGTTATGGAGTCGAGCGGTTTATGTCTCTCGAAATGAATTTAAATTTAAAGATAAAATAAAAATAAAGTAGATAACATCCGGTGAAGATGGATATAAACACCGCCGGAACGTCAGTCTATAGTGAATCATCAGGAAAATGTAGACAGTAGTCAAAACTACTCCCAAATAATTTGGCGATCGAGTGGGAAACCCCTCACACAACACGATATCAGACCATTAACACTACCCTTATTGAGAGAACATGTCATGGAAATGAGGTTGTAGGTGATGACATATGGAAATGAGCGTAGTTGGTGACAAGATAAATTAGCTGAAACAACTCCTGTTGGACCTTTAATGGTTAGAAAGGAAATAGAATCGATTCTTCACAGTTTCCACACCTTTTAAGGAGGTTTCATTAAATTTTATAAACTTCGTTGTAGTGAACGTGATAATGGCATCAAAAGGACTTTTAAAGGTGGTGAGTTAGACGCGAACTTCGGGACAATCAACAGGAGATGTCGTAAGTATCTCCCAGTAAACTGTTTACAACGCTACAGGAAAGAGTTAACAAGCAGTAGGACTAAGCAAAAAAGTAATTCGTAGCACTACAAAGTATCATAATCAGATACTGAAATGAAATTCTTAATCTCCTTAAACCTTACGCCGACGGACTAACATCTAACCTACTACTCCTTAATGAAAGTGTGCATTTTCCAAAACAGCAACAGCAACCAATTCAGCACCTTAACGCAGCAAATCATTCAGTCTGGATACTAGACAGATAATGTTCAGTAACAAATACATAAATTAATATAATTTAATTATTTAATAAAAGCAAAATAAATGTCAGGAGATAATCGGAAGTTATTTATGACTACCTAAAGCACAGATTTATTCCTCTACTCAGTTTTATTTTTACTACTAAATTTTAACCCACATCACTACACTCATCACAATCTACACTGCAATGCTTAAAACACTTGTTTGCGTTATTACGTTTCACTACAATCAAGTTTGCGTTTCAAACTTTTGATGAATCGGTTTTATTTTTGTTTACTGTCGAGAACTGTTTTAGATAATTTCTCTGTTAGATGTGGTTTTGCACGTAACATACTATGTGTCAGCTCATTTCCATAACATGTTCTATTAATGGGAAGTAGTGTTCTGTGGTTTGGGGGAGTTTTATCTGCTGGCGGTATGCTTTGTGAGGATTTGGACACAGTTGATGGATTACCTGAGAATAGTTTCTTCGACAATGGTGTCCGGCTTAACAGATAACTCATCTTTCAAATTGTTTGAAGACAGGTTTTGATAGCCTTCTGTCTACATTTCCGGATGATTCACCGCAGACTGACATTCAGTTGACATTTTACATCCATCTTCCCCCGATGTTTATCCAAAACTGGACCCAAACTATGGCGGTAATGTGGTTGACTTCTTGGTTTTGTTTTATTTTTTTTATTTCAAATTCATTTCACTACTACATATTTGACTGTTACTACACTTTTTATTATTTTTATTACTTAACACTACAATTCATCTTTGTAATTTACTTCGTCTTTCCTTAAACTCAGTTCCAAACTCCACTTTAAACAGCATCAGTTAGTGTAGTGTTTGCATCTACCGGAAACCTCTCTTCGATAATGTCATCGAGTTTAGACACGTTTCAGCATATCTGACTCTCTCTTATTACTACTAAATATATACAGTATATACTGGCTTAAGACACGATTTAAAACGAAGATGATTCATGTTAGTGTTAAGTGAGACGCAATAGTATCTGCCAATGGCGACTGATAAGGGTCATTTGGGCTACTGTATACTAAGATAACTGCATGATGGTTAAAGAACTGTTATACTGACCTAACTAAAACAGTGACTATTACGATAACATATACTTCCCCTAACTATCTACCGGTAAATTAATCTGCTTCAATCAAGCACCCTATAGTAGTGCTGTCGATTTTGGCGCTAACAGTATTTTGGTCGTAGTCAAAAACGTGTAGTTATAATAAAAACTAAAATTGGTGGGTCGCCAGAGATGAAATAGTGCAGATGAGGTACTGGAAATGGTATGGAATATGGTTAAAGATGGCGATTATAGACGATGACATGCAAAGATGGTTGAAGACATTTCTTGAGTAGAGTTCTAGACCTTTCACACATCCTGTTACACCCAAAAATGAAAAACGTACAGAACATTCCAATAAACCCAATGCGTCCTCTAATCTTTACTGTCTCATTTTACTAACGCCCTAAATTTTTGTATAACTCAAATTTCACAAATTAACAAGCTTCTGGTTCACAAAGAAAACAAAAATTTTAACTAAACCCCGAAATTAAACCCAAAAGAAGAAAACTAACGTGAGAAAATTGGCGGGAGAAGAGAGACAGCCAGGCGGGGGGGGAGGGGATTAAAAACCAAAAACTATTTTTGAAAAGCAAGAAAATCCGACAGGAAAAAAATTTCTTTTGATTCATTTATTTCCATTCAAATTCTCATATTTAAATCGCGGCTATAATTCCCATCGGAAGCTGTCAAAAGCAAAGAACAAGAACGTTGATGAGGAGGCCCAACTTATTAAGATTCTTAATAACCTTTCTGAAAGGCTGAAGTCGAATAGTCTGTGGGTGGAACTACCGCAGCAGCATCATCACCATCTTCATTTATGAAAGAAGAAAGGGAGGGAGAGATGTAACGCTGAATATTTATGAAAGTATGAAAAAAATTCCTCCGGTTAACTGTTCATCGGAAAGGATCATCCAGAGAAAGCCTTTTTCCCTTTTCCCTTCTTTCACGTGATGGGAAGATGGCGGTGGGCGAATGGAAAAATCATTTTATACAGGAAATGATATTCTTTGTCTATTTTTACAATTCATCCCCGAACCCGATTTTACGATTTTGAATTATTTTTTTTTGGGAAAAGTTTCCTTTCTTCCTTTCTTTTTACCAAAACGGAATAAGATGAAGTTGTAGTCAAGGACAAAACCATAAATTCTGGTTCGGTGGTAAAAAGAAAAAGAGAGGAATTCAAATTTTGAAATGAGACTCTTTAAAGCTCCGATAAAATTTATAGTCGATTTTGTTTTTTTTTGTTAAAGTTTGTGGACTGAGTGATGACGTCGTTGCTGTTGTTGTGGTTAATGACACTCAAACACCACTTTTAGAATTTTAAATTGACTCAGTTAAACAACTGCTGTAGACATTCCATAATTACTACCCCCCTACAATGCCCATTACTGAAAGATACGATATTGGAGAGAGGACGCCATCAGTATACTATAGAATGTAGTTGAGTGTTAACCCCGTTTTCCACCCTTTTTGGGTATAACAGGAGAAGGATTCGAACTTCTTAGTCTGACCTTTAACCTTTACATCACAGACCTCCCGCTTATACAATATAGTCGAGAGTAGAGGTCAGCAACCTTTTTCGGCAATCAATCAAAATCAACCAAACTGTGAGCATTAAAGACGTGCTTGGGTCAGATACATTTTCATTTTGAAACTGTTTTTAGTGAATGAGAAATATATTATATATTAATATATATCAGAAGTGGTTTAGTGGTTTTAACCCCGTGTTTCATTCTTTTTGGGTTTAACAGGATGCGGGAGGAGGATTCGAACTCAACATCGTAACGTCAGGGACTTAAACCATTACACTATTCTCGCTATATTAGTAATATATACACTATATATAGTATAAGTATATAGTGGTTAAATATGTAAATAAATAACGCCATGTATATTATATACAACAAATGAAATATAAACACATAAAAATAAATATTTTTGTGATATATATATATATTTTTACTGGTATTATTGTATACATATACTCATTAAACTTTATGTTTATTTAAATAATATATAACAAAAATATTCATAAAAAGGAAATAATATTAAGAAGGAAATGTAGTGTTTCAATTTTTAGCAAGATTTTAAGCCATAAATATTTATATAAGGAATATATATATTATATCCCTTACATATACTTTATATAAGGAATTCATTTTATTTGATAGTATCTTAAAATTGCTTATTTGCATATAATATACATAATAAAGCAAAATAACGAAATATAATATATATATTTACAATAATACCATTCAAATATATAATAAAATATATACAAACTATAAAAAATATTTCATTTTTCATAATTTTTTAATAATATATATATAAATAAGCAAATCTAAGGTATTGTCAAAAGTTTGTTTATGTTTTATAATTTATCTTTATATCACTTCCGGTAAAGGCTCCGTTGGACTTATTCACCTTGACCCTTAGCCGTGTGCAGTATTTATAAAATGAATTGTGTGCAATATTTATGGCATGAAGAGTTAAAACATTAATTATGAAGTAACATCCTCATAAAAATTTATTTTATTACAAAATGGAGGTAGGAACCAAAGAGAAATCGGTATATCAGAGAGTAGTGAGGTTAACAACAACATAATTATTCTGTAGCCTGACAGACAGACAGACAAACCAACAGACAGGGAGTATTTATTAGCAATGTAAAGTAATAAATTTTGAAATAAAATAAAACAAATAGCAGACAAAACGGAGATGTTTACTAGCAGGTAATAAATTCAAGAGAACAACGGGTACAATTAAATTATTCCAAACCGGAAATAGAAAGTCTCACAAAAGGATTACCAAGACCTTGAGACTTTATTGTAATTAAAAAAGCTTACAAATTTTTTCAAAACTACAATCTCTCCTTCCTACAATTATCTGATATGGAGTCGTTTTGATTTCTAGACAATAAATCAGGAAAGGGAACCCTGAATTGTAAATAGGTAGCCTGAATTTCCACCGGAAGAGACAAACGGTTTCCGGGAAAGTAAGTCAGCACAGGATTTCGTCTGAACCAAAAATGGTCTTTTAGAAAAAGGAAAAGAAAAAAAGAATTTTCCAATCAAGAACAAACAAGGCAGAAAGATAACGTTTTTGTTAATTAAAATGAAAGCTTCTTGAAATTGAGAAAAGAATTAGGCGGCCGGAAAACAGCGATTTTCATTTTCCTTCTCTCGGAAAAACTCTCCGCCCTTGATTTAGAATCTGAAATCTAAAATCCATCAAATAAATGAAGATCAAGGAGATCGATCTCTCCTCCTTTTTATCCTACTCAATGATTTGATTAAAAATGTTTCGCCTTTTCTACCCTTTTCTCCCCGTTTTCATATGTAACACTGACAGATCGCCATCTTTTGAATGTGACCAATGGTGTGAGCGTGTGGTGTTGTCACTTCCGTTCTATCTTATATTAATATTAATTTTGACCGTATCCGTGTGTCACACAAATTCAAAAAAAATTGTTTAAGACGCATGCATATATTTTTATCATATTTACCGGTTAGTTTATAAAATTTATCAACTCGTAATGGGGGATTTATTAAAATATATAAATGAATAATATAAGGTCCAGTTGTGGGTACAAATAGTACAGTACAATCCAGAGCGAAATGCTCACAATAAAACCAACTGCAAACAAAATAAATTTAATATAACTCTGCATTGTATTATACAATTTATATCCATATTTAAACCCTATATTAATATTCAATATATTATTATTTATTTCATTCGGGACGGCCACTTCTATGATTTGGCAAGCCAGGTCTTTAATTATGGTGTCTGGCTTGTTGGAAGTCACCCTCCAATCCGTACAGATCTGGGTGTTATAGAGTATAGTGCCCTATCCAACCTTTGTCACCTCTTTGGGTTTGTGCAGGTACCATTTTGATGACAATTCAGGTACCCCGAACTCCTTAAAAATGTGCTAGTGGAGATAATGTTGTCATGGCACTTTATACACTCCTGCTTGGCCAGGATGGGACAGGCAGACACTAGGTGGCCAATCGTCTCAGATTCTCTCAGATATGCGGCACTTATTATTATTATTATCACAAGTGAACTGAGCTACCTGAAAGACAACTTATCTACTCAATCTACCCAAATCGCTAAGAAGTAAAATATTTTGCTAATAACAACCTGTGTTAGATTACCAAGATAATATTATATTATGACCAATAAATAAATAAATAAAAGCTGACCCCTAAAAAGCTAAACGTTTTATTATTTATTTATATATTTTAGTATTAATAATATATAATATTTTATTAAATTCCCCATTATGAGTTAGAGATTTTATAAACTAACAGTTAAGTATGACGAAAATTTGTGTATTGATTCTTAGCTTTTGCCTTCTATATTCATTTATTGCTTATTGTATAAAAAAGTATAAATTCGTGAAAAATGGAGATTCAACAATTAGTATAGCTTATTCATAAGACTTCAAAAAATTTATTTACCAGCAGCAGGCCTAAATGTCAAACAACTGCACTGGCTACGACCGTCTATCGAGGTTATTCTACCGGTGGCTTGATACTGAGGAAAGAATATAAACGAGAAAGTATTAATAAGAAATCAATCTCCATCGCTTCCCGCTCCACTTCTTTCTTCTTTTTTTTCTAATAGACACCAACATTATTATAAGTCACAAAATTAAATATCAATAATGGACCACCTTACTTCGGCGATTAATCATTTCATAGCTGACAATAACTAAAAGTTTGACTTCCTTTCAACGCTTTGAATTTGATTGTGTCGCTCCATTATGAAACGCCTACCATTAAGATTGTCTTTATCTTTTTGCCTTAGTTATACTTAAATTTTTATTATTGTTATTAGTATTAGTATTTTCTTTTTTAATGTTTTTTGTCGCTTCCTCTTTAGGGTACTTCGTCAAACCATTTGCTGATGGTTTTCGAGGTCGTTATAGTACGTTCCTTATCCATTTCCGGTATTCATTGTGATTAGTTATTATGTCTGAGGTTTGTTGTTGAGTTATAAAAGTGCCTGACTAGGGAATCGATAGCTGACGATAACAACTGGAAGAAATGTTGCCTTGGCAGCAACCTCAATGCTCATTCTGAGAGGAAAAGGAATTCTGTATAACCTTGGGCTTAGTACTCTACATCAACGGACTATCTGGAAACCATAAACAGCCAGATATACCGTATAGTATAACTATATTATAGTATACAGCCAATTACGCGCCAAGTCTTAAAAACCAGAAGTTATATATTGTTAGTATATATGTATTTATATATATATTATTCCTTAGAGGCACATAGGGCCGCAACAAATGTCTTCCATTTGTCCCTGTTTTATCCACATAGTATGTATTTAGTTGTTATATATTGTAACGTTTAATATTAGTAATTATATTATAATATATTCGATACATTAAAACTTATATAATGTGTATGTTAGTGTGTTATATCGTATGCATGTGGTTCATTTGTATGTGTGTTAGTAATAGCATATTCGTTATTAGGGTTAGTTTAAGTAGTATTTTGTATGTGCGAATGTAGTATATAAATAGTGTATAGTATATTATGGTTGTAGTATTTGTGTTTGTATCGTTTAAGTAGTGGAGGGTCCAGTTTTGTACTATCTAAGAACTAAAGTTAGAATTAAAGTCAAACAATTTATTTGATATTATTGACTAGTATAGATTCATAAATATATTATCTATTTATATTATCACGTATAAGAATTTATTTAAATTAAAAACGACAAAAATTAGGAAAAGAGTTGGAAAGTCAACGAACCAAATACCACCACTCACCAGAACAAAATAAATAATTTCATAATGGCGGAAGTAAGCAGTGAAAGATGAAAGAAAAAGTTCCCTCATTTAATAAATAATAATATAAATATTTATTTTAAGTCGATGGTTCGTCGTTCTCCAACAGCTCTAAGTGAGAATGTTAAGAGGAGTCGACAGCAAGTCGGGGAATCTCGTCTTGCTGTAAAACGTCAGCAAAAAGTTGGTCTTTTGTCACGACACCGAGAATTCTATTATTTATTTTGTAAGCTTTTATCCCGACTCGACGTCACGTTCTCCTTTTTTCTTATTCTTCGCCTCCTTTTTGTGTCAATGCCTTGACATACTTTTCATCATAATTATCATCACATCCAAGGAAACCACATTCCTTTGAAAATTTTCCTTTCGCCCTGTCGCATCTCTTTGTTTTAGATTCCCCCCCCACCCCTACCCCCATTTTCATTAATTATTTATTTATTTTAATTAATTTCTTTCGATAATTCAAGCGTGTCTGTTTAAAAATTGGAGCCATTTTCACTTTCTTGAATAAAGCAAAACCATTTAAGCGAAGTGAAAAGAAACATTATCGCTAATTACAACTTTTATTGATCAGCAATAATAAATTTAAAAAGGGCGGCGTTTCTTTCTCTGCCCTCGTTTTTGTGAAATCGTATCATTTCAAACCTTTTTTTTTTTAAAATATCGTTTTGAAAAGTTTTAAAAGAAACACCATTCACAGTACTAATTAGTCGTGGATGATGCCAATTTTCTGTGATTTGAGGGGCTGTGACATGATTATGAGGACCCAACCACCATTCTGGCTCTTCAATTCGCTTTTGAGTTACAAAATAAATCGACGATGGCTATTCAAAAATACCGATCATTCAGTCAGGTGTAAACTAACAAACCTTTCCACTACAGAATGCCGACTGTATCAATTGTTGACATTATGACAAATCATTCAATTCTGCTTCTACAAAATAGTTTTAGGTATATCTTGTGAACAGTTTGCACGTATTCTTACCGCGATGGTTTTTGCACAATGTTGACACATTTGTTCGAAAATTCCTTATGTTGACATTAGCAGTTCCTAATGACACCATTCCTGGTTATTACTCAAGACATAAATGGTGATTCAGAACATGTTAAAATATATTTCAACATTTTAATATTTAGCATACCTACTACAGATACAGAAACTGGGAACACTATCGGGAGTAATACTTGTTTGTATTTGTACGTTGCTTATGATGAAGGCTTCGTCCTCAGTCTGCTTAGTGTTACTTCAGCATTATTCCAGAATTTTGCATTCCTTTTCCAGGTATCATTAATTCGTCCTCGTCACAGCACAACGTGTCATTCTAAACTATTTCGTTAATGATACCGAACATAACCTTGGTTTTCTCTGAAATTTAGGTATTAATATTCTTCCTTATGTTATCCATAGAGCACTGAAATAGCGCTTAAAAAGTCTAAATTTGACTTACTCACTAAGATGCAGGTTGGCGTTCTGGACTATCTGCAGCTGTCATCGGTTCATATCAGCCTAACTTACCTCAATAACTACATTATTATCAGCAGAATGACGCCAATTTCGAGTACAGTGGCCCTTATTTTTACAGTCCAACAATTGGTGCTATATAATAATAATATTTGTATATCGACATGCTTCCTCCGGCTAATCACAAATAACGTTCTGTTCTATATATCAAATACTATCACTAAACCTAATCTTAATACTACACTAACAAAACCTGTACTAATATATCATATACTCTAGACATTCATTTTAGTTTTTATTTCTTTCCTAGTAGCCAGTTTTTCCTGGCTTCCATAGTATAAGTGCTGCCAGTTAGGTTCATCCATCTTTGGGATCTTGGGATCTCTTTGTCCTTCTAGAGCCCAACAGTCACCTATACAATGTTGCACACTCTATATCCCTCCACACAGCAGACATTTTTCAGATGTATCCTCCCAGTCTGAAATCTGTATGATATATACCAGAGGTGGGGAACCTTTTTACCATCAGAGACCACATTTAAATTAGGCAGCAATAAGAGAGGCCGAATAAGCTGATTGACCTAAGAAAGTGACTTTGTGAAATTATTATAGCTTTTCTATAGACTTAACAATTTATTGCATTATATAGAAAAATAAAATATAATATACATATAAAATAATATAAAAATATTATAAAAAATATATTTTTATTCACTAAGTTAGTGACTTATTTGGCTTTGTTTTTTGTTTGACAGTAATGACACTTTAAGAAGAATTATTTTCCAATATGACACACGTTTGCAAAGGACTCGTTCCATAAATAATGCACACCTACTAAAATTTCTTCTCTTAATTAATAATTATACATATTATCATGAATAATTTCTTTCATGCAGAGTCATGTGGTCTTCTTTCATAAATATTGCACAGTCATGTGACTTTCTTTCATAAATACTGCACAGTTCATCAATAATTTACTACAAAAGTGACGCTCATTTAAGAACAAATTTTTCAAAAATATTGCACACCTTTAGAAAGAGTTATTTTTATGACACGTTTAAAAAGGACTCATTCCATAAATAATGTACACTTACTGAGAATCACACTCTTGAAATGTTAATAAATATTTTCAAGAGTAAATTCTTTCATAAATACTGCACAGTGATGTGACTTTCTTTCATAGGGGCGAACAAGAACCTCACGGAGGCCGCATGTTCCCACCTATGACATATACAGTGCAGAATTTGCTATAGAAAGTGTCCACTTAAATGAAAAATCATTTCCTACACAATTAGTGGCACCAAAAATTTATTTTACGAATAACGCAAATTTAAAGGAAGGCTTCTTTCATAAATAATGCACAGTTTTATTTATTTATTTGAGTCTCCGTTTTTCAACTTTAGGTATAACAGGATTCGAACTCGACCATAATTCTATAGCAGGTCCCTTAACCACTACACCAAAGACCTCCCACAAATAATGCACGATTTTGACAAGAATCCATTTCAAGTACCAATGTGACGACAAAAATTTGAACGTGTATTTATATTTATATAATTTTTATTTTATAATTTAAATATATTTTTAAAAACAAAAGGAGGAGAGCATGAAAAAGGGACATTTTCCTTTTTGTTAAGAGAGGAAAAGTATCAAGTTAGAAAAGTTACGAGTTCTCGTTATTTAAATTTCAAATTATTAAAATATATATATATATAAGTTTGGGAATTCGGTCTATTGTTGGAGGGATTTAAATTACAATTTCCGAGTTTTCATAGGGAACAATAAGGATTCACCACGAGTTGGTCGGGAGAGAAGAAGCCCGGGGGGGGCGGGAGGAAATTGATAGGCCTTGTAAACTTTAGGATGAGAGGAGAGGGAGGAATGGAACAATAATATAAAGAAATTTTTCCCCGGTTATAAATATCTTTTCCTTCTTTCTTCTTTTTTTCGTCTTCGAGAGAATGAGCCCCCAAACCGTTGCGCATCTGAATGACTTCATTATCTGGACCCATGATTTTTAATTGCAGTATCATGAGCTTGGGTTAACCCGAATGAAAATGAAAACGGGTGGAGGGAGGAGGAGAAAGGACCATTATACTGTACAGTCGGATAATTATTTTTTTTCCCTTTTCCATTATCGTATTATCATGGTGGCATAAATTCAATTATTTATTTATTTATCAATTGCTTTATTAAGCGCCCTTAAAAGCATGTTTTGGAGGGTTGTTATCGGTTCTTATTGGTGTTATGTCTGTACTCTTAGGATTGTTTTGGAGTTAAAAGCGTAAAGACAGAAGGTTCAGCTGTAGTTTGTAGATATTTTCATAAATATATAATATTTTATTTAGGTATATCATATTTTGTACTAGCGAATCCTTTGATAGCCGTAGAATCAACCTAAATGTGGGCGCAAGAACTGAATTTGACTATTACCGGTGACATTCAAAATCCTGCTAGAAGAGGACTACAGAAAGGAGGAAGAAAGCGATGTGGTGTGTGGATGATGGAAGGTGAAGTGTTCAAAATATTGAGCACAGGTGCTGATATGGCAATAAAAGAAGACAGAAAGGACACTAAACCTATTAAACATGATAGTCAAAAAGCAACAGCGAGAATGGTAACTAGGATAAAAGACAATCTGGGCGAAATGGCTCTAGGAGCAGTGTAGGAAGAAGAAACTAAGAAGGTTCAGAACCTTGGTAATCAAACTGCAGCCGCGGAGTACATGTGGCCTACCAAGTTCTACTCTGTCTCAGTAGCCCAGTGGGAATTAGGTGAAAATTTGTGAAAGGTCGATTGCTTATTGTTAAGTCTGATACTGCAACATAGTGCATGACCAGTGCAGAAACTGCTAACATTGTTTTTGCTTTAAGAGGCAATATATAGAAAATCTATATAGAAACAGATGTAAATACAGATGATGCCCTGAGGGTGGACTGTATATATCGAAAACCGGGCTTGTAAAATCCTTTTTTTGGTCAGTCGTGTCACGCAATGGTCACAATGGAAATTTGGCTCGGGAAGGAAAAACGTTGAGTACCAAGGGTTTAGAACTTTCAGAGGAAGTAATAATCTGAAAGAATATTTGTCGAAACAAGACGGAATTCAAAGATTTATGTATAGAGAAAAAGAAACAAGATAGTTACAGCAGCAAAGGAGGTAAGTACCAAAAGATTCTGGAGTCTGCTAGGAGTGAAGATTAATAAAGGTGGCACCAACAGTAATACTGAAGCAGAAACATGAACTAAGCATTTATAAATAAGAATTGGAAACAGCTTCCTTTGTTAAATGATTAGTTCTTGGGCACATCAATTTATTATATTATTATAATTCCAATAAATTTATTTTTGTGTCAAGAGTCGTGTGCTTTGTCTCATCAACAAGCCTAATTCCGAAATATCGCATAAAAAAAATCCTAATTTGAGTTTTATTATAATACAAAAGTGCGACGCCAGTTTCATACTTTCTAGTGATTCCAAACCTACTTGAACTCTTCTGACCCGGTTTATTTATTTATCTTTTTAATTAAATACCTAATCCGGTACCATTAATCAAGAGACGTAGTAACACTTCTTTACCCATCCAACTAATTCATTAAAAATTTCCTTTAACCCCCTAACGCCACCTTAGCTGTGGCCATCCCCCAAATTTTTGTTATTAAGAATCTGTTCATTTCCTTACCTTATACTCTGCGTCTCCGAGCCAGTGAATAAATATCCATGTGAACTCACGTTCAGTTCATATCGAATTGGAAAACCATTAGCTGACTTACCTGGAAAATAAATTAATTTATTCAAATTAGAAAGGCGAATTAAAATACAAAGTCATATCGATTGGTGGTGATTTAGATATTTTTTGCATGGCATTGGGTTCGTGGGGAAAAGCCCTTGAATAAAAACTGAACATACAGCATACAGGCCGTAACTCATGTTCCACATGGTAATAAATCTGATGATAATAATCATAATTTATATAAAAATTTATTTTCCTTATTTTAAAGGTTAAAGCCGCATTATGCTTAACCGCTGACCCGCGAACCCCGTTTGGTCCGTGACGTAGTTGTAATGATCCGCAAAGAAATTTGGTTAGTCGCTCAAGTGGAAGTCTTTTTTAAATTGTTTCACGACAACAGCGCAATTTTGGCTCAAATCGGTTCAGATATTATTTAAATTTGTAGAGGGATTGTTTATTTATTTATAATTTTATTTAAAAAGGTACTATTTAGACCCCTGATACTCAATGCGGCCCACCTTGTGGCTGAATAGTACTACTTCGGCCCTGTGATCAGAAGCTGCTAACATTGTTTGCTTCAACATATTTTTATAAGACAGTATTTAGAAAATTCATACAGAAACAGACTGACAGATGTACATACAGATGATGCTACAAAGGTGGACTGTATGCATCGAAAGCCGGGCTTGTAAAATTTTTGGTCAGTCGTGTGGCCTAATGGAAATTTGGCCCGGGAAGGGAAAAGCTTGAGTACCAAGGACTTAGACTATTCTATGATGAAATAATATAAGTTTCGTGGTTTGCTGTTTCTTTTTAAAGGACAGTGAACATCCCATTTCCGGTGAGAGGACGATCTGAAAAATTTTACTGGACTTAAATGGTACATATTTGGCTTACGACAGGAATTTACAGAAAGGACTGAGATACGGTTTTGTCCTGCAATTGGGCGTTTATTAGATAAATCCCAATCAATATAGCTTATAATAATAAAATCCTTTATACAGTATCACTTACAAGCATAATTTATCTACACCAACTGACTATACTTGGTTTTATCCTATTCATCTTAAAGAACTGTAACATTTCCTTTCCTTCTTCACCCACTACAAAACCCAACCTACACTTTTCACGAAGTCTTTGTCTTTCATCCTCAAACTACAATCTCTCCCACATGACTCAAGTTTCATGTTAACCTTCCTTTCCTCCACCCAACCTATCATATTCCTCTATAATACGACACCAAGTTCGCTAAATGTCAAATCTAGAATTACACAAGTTGATTCGATACCTATTTTAACTGAGCTGATTCAGTTATACTGATACAAAAAATAGGAGACTGGGAGGAAAACAAAACCTGAAAGAGAAAAAAAATGGAGGAAGAACAACCCTTCAACAGAGCTCACAATTAACATCAGAACGAAATTTCCTTCACTCCGACTCTTCTAATTGTAACAAAAATTCAATTTACGAAATAATTAGATTTGTTATTAAAAAGTCTTATTCGAATCGATTCGCAATCTACAGTACAAATTAAAGATTCATCAGTCATTAAAATAAAAAGGAATTCGATTCAGTTCCAACTCTGAACACAAACTCACAAAAGATCCAGAATCCTCTTTGTTCCGGGTAAAAAACCTGAGAGTAAATCCCCATTCCCTAATCCCCCTTTCCACCCCCTTTCTCCTTCAAAGGGATGCCCGATGGCATGCAAAAAGTAAAATTATATTCATTTTTCTTTTGCCTTACCTTCAACATCAAAATTTTTCCCCTTTTTTTTTAAGTGTAAAAAAAGCTTTGACAATCATTTTTCAAAGAATATTTCCCCGTTTTTCCCCCGTCTAAAAAGAAACAAGCTTCCTCTAAGAGAGCATTTTGGAAAGGTAAAAAAAAAGGAAAAAGGTTTTTGAGAATAAGCGAACCAGCTAAACCGCTTGCAAGTAGGACTAAAACCTCCGAGAGAGAGAGAGGAGTACTTAATGGATTGACATTTAAATGTCAAAACAAAAATTTCCAAACGATGGAAAGCGAAAGTCCCCCGTACCCCCTCATTACTTTTGTAATTATCGCTTAGACAAAGGTAACGAATTAGCTTAAAACTTAAATTCACGGGGAGCTTTTTCTTTTTTTTGAAAATAAAATTCCACTATATTGCTGATGCCTATTTTGTAAAATTGTCAGTGAGTGTACAGTACATACAAGCATTTTAACGATGATATTCGCGTCACATTTCTGCTGACGATAAAATTATATATTCTAAAACAGGGATGAGCAACCTTTTTTGACCAATGAGCCAGTTTCAAATTTAAAATTTTTTGGCCGACCGTAATTAAAGTTTGAGGGCTGCCCAAATTCGTAGCGAAACATAATTTTGAATATGAACTCTAATATCACCTTTTGGTAATAATTTGGCACTCACGACTTTCAAGAAACAAAAAAATTGCTGTGTTCCCACCGCCCCTGACACAAGTGAGATTCTAAATGGTTTAGTAAATGAACCAGGTCAAAAAGGTACAACAGATCAATTTCAGCGTGTTCGCGCCGCCCCTGACACAAGCAGGATTCGTTTGCGCTAATGTTTCCGATAACGCTTAGCAGTCAGACCCAAGATTTCGACGCCATTCTGATCATTAGAATTTTTCTAGTAAGTCTTGAAAGCTATAAAACAAAATGGTGGTGCTTATTTTTTGTTTAAGCTAAATATTAGCGCAAACGACAGTACCGAATCCCGCTTATGTCAGGGGCGGCGCGAACATGCTGAAATTGATCTGTTGTACCTTTTTGACCTGGTTCATTTACTAAACCATTTAGAAGTTAATGTTGTTACTTATATTTTCGATAATATGACTAACTTAAAATGTTACGTTGTTGATTTTTATATGATTGTCTTTATGGTTTCGTTGTTATGTGACTAAATTACTATCAAAACCGAACCATTTTGACCTAATTATATATATTTTATATGAGGGATGAGCAGTCTTTTTAATCAACGGGCGAATTTTAATATTAAAATTTTGGGACCGTACAAATTTGTGGGGAAACTTAATTTTGAATATAAACTCTAATATTACCTTTTTGACAATAATACTACACTCACGTTTTTCAAGAAACACAAGAATCGCTGAAATTGCTGGTTAACAGCTTACCAGTCTGACTGATTGTGTGACAGAAGGCAACACAAACAAGCACACAACACACGGCGAGTTCATATTGCATGTTTGAACAAGTCGCCGACAAGTGAGTAACTCATCACAAAAAATAGTTTCGTTTTAGTATATACTACCATTTTATTATAATTAATATGATAACAATATATTGATGGAAGAAAGTCGATAAAATAAATTAAATTTTAGAAATGCTTGGCGCATAATCATGTTTAACAGACCGCGTGTTGGTCACCCCTGTTCTAAAATATAACAGTAACAACAGACAAGAAGGTATACCGTAAGCGAATCACACTCAAACTAGTGTTATAAAGCTGGTTAAGCTATCTGTGACAAATATTTAAAAAGGTTCTGTCAACTTGGAATCGTTGATCCTGTCAGGCTATACAGTCAAATATGATCGACATCGTCTCTACAGTTTCAATCGAGGCATCTGTCGGTATCTGTCAGTCGCAATTTTTGGAGATAAGTGTCGAAGTTCTCATGCCCAGACAGGACTTGACGTGTATGGTAGTTTTGACCTGTCACACACTTCTGTGTAAATATTTGTCTCAGCGACGGTTCTCCTATTGTTCAAATGGTAATATAAAAATAGATGGCTTCCCTCTCTTTCGGGTTCAGTTTGTCGCAGCAGGTGAGTGGTTTAAATAAATAAATAAATAAATAAATAAAATTTCAAGGAAGGTCGCCGTTTGATGTATTCTCATGTGTGTTGTAACCTCAGTTTCTGGCCGATTGCCACTCTGCAATTATTTGACTTGACTTTTATGAAACATAAACTTTTGTTGTCACAAGATTTTATTAGAAAGGAGACTGTGAAAACGAACTACTAACGACTCTTTATTATCAATAACAACTCGATTTAAATTATTAACATAACAAATAATTATTTCGGTATAGGATTGTTAATAAATGTGCCAAATTCATTTGACCTGGTTGAATCGCGTTCACGAGCGGAACTAATTATTGCAATAAGTTTTCGAAAATGCGATTGCATAGAGGAAGGGCAGACAAGCAGGTAGCCATTTTGGATTTTCAACTGGGAACTGGGAAATAGTGGAGGATTTGAAAGTCATGCGTCGGGAGCTTGTGGTCTTAATTGCTTAAGTTTAAACAAGATGATATTAGATAAATTTGGATGTCTGTAATTTTGAACGCAAATACAAATTTCAAAAAGGGAACGACGGACAAATTTCAATAACTCAACACCCCCAGGCATTCGCGATTTGTCAGCTGTGGATTAAGTTGGTCCGTGACATAATTACAACGCCTCGCAAAGATGCTCAAATCCCACTTAAATTAAATTGATATCGATTTTTAAATAAATAAACACTTGGGTCTTGTTTTACGCGAACGGTTTTGAACTACAAATATATAGGATCTCATTTTTTGTAATTTTATATAATATTAAATATATAAATAAATAAATAGATGACGTTTTTACTTTCACAAAATCATAAACTTTAAACACCCCAACCATTCGCATAAAAAAAGACCTCAATATAGTTTTAACAAATACAAGAAAAACACTACGAAATTTTTAGTGTATGTCAAAAACTGAAATATGATAATAATATTAAATTATAAATAAAAATAGTTGTGCATTATTTATGAAATAAACAAGAGTTTGTTTGGATACTCCCTAATTAAACATGGGGATTAGTAGGAAATTGAAATGAGTAATTAATGTGCATTATTTATGAAACGAACATTTCACGTAAGCCTACAATAACCATAATGTCGGTTCTGTTAGTTACACCTTATATATAAGTTACGGTAAAAGTGATAAACCAGGAAAATTCCTTGCGATTATTCATAATCAACAACGAAGCTTGGTATATGTGACTAAGTACTCAATATTTATCACATTTACCGGGTAGTTTATAAAATATCCAAATCGTAATGTGTGACAACTTTTATTAACCCCATCACAACCTGGATATTTGAAAAACTAACCGGTAAATGTGATAAATTATAACTAATTTGTTGCATTTAGCAAGATTAGTTGGTGATTATGATTATATTTATATTTCCGCCCGATTTATCACTTTTACCGTACGATTTACATAATATTGATTTCTAATTGTCATAATACATTCATAGAGTACCATAATATCTAAGTTTGTATTATGAGTTGTGGTAGTGGTCAGCAAAAGTTTTGATATCTGGAATCGAGCGGTCAGAATTATCTATATAAAGGGTTGTCTATCTAAGGGTTGTTTATCTAAATATATCTCGGACTATATCAACATGTTGACATCTTATTTGGGTTTCAGCTCTTTTCATATTTTTCCAAGTTTTGATCTGAAATTAAATGATGATAAAAAAAAGAAGATATGAGAAATTTGTCAACACAGCAACAGGTCAAACAAAACAAAAATCTTCAAACCGCCCCCCTGGCCCCCCCTGAGCCCCAACGTTGCCCTCTCAAATAAAAAGTAAATATCGGGTGATCGATATTTTCTCCCCCGAATCCGGAGGCTTAGTCAACCCCAGGAACCGAGTTCGCCAAGGCAAGCGTTATCAACTCTACTAATTTCTCCATTATTGATGATCTTTATATCACACACGTATAAATTTCTAAGTATCCGGTTCTGGAAATAGTATAAGTTGCTTATACGAGCGTTCAGAGAGAATTAACTGTTTCTAGAGTGGTCAGCTAAGAGATTTAGATGTTATTCATTGTATATAGACATTTATAATGTTTTGGGTGTACAGTGGGCCCTCAATTTTGACACATAATTGGTTCTTGGAAGTGTATGATAATACTCAATGTTGAAAAGTAGAGAAATATAAAAAATATATACACCAAAACTATATTTTAAAGGATTAATCTATCAATATGTATACATAATGAAGTTAGAGATTCATAGAAGTTAGAATCTGATGGCTAGCCTGATGTCCCATGGTAGGGTACAGCCGAGGAGCTTAATTGACTCACGATTTGGATTCTTTGACCCCAAATTTGGATACTTTTGAAAATCTCCGAAATTATAATGGAGTGAAAGTCGAGGGCAGCTTGTATCACAAACCGCGTAAAAAAAGTCTCCACAACTAAGTACAGGTTTTCGGTTTATTTACTTTCGGTTTTATATTTCTGACGTTGAAGGTATAAAATCAAATAATTTTGACAAGCAGATGAACAAAAAATAAAATAAATAAAATAAATGTCAAACAATCAGAAAGTTTTGGGATTTATTATCGAAGGTATGAGAACACGAAACTGTGTTTGAAACATCCCTCTCTGCCTCTCGCTTAAAAAAAATCATTCATCATTCACTTTTTGGAGGGAATTATATAGGAAAAGAGAGAGAGGGATGGAGTGGAGGAGGGAGGTTTCAAAATTAAAAGTTTATTTCGTATAAATTTGAAAACATTAATTATCAGTGAAGCAAATATCAGAGCGGAAAGACTTCCACGCAACAAAACCATTTTTCCACTTCCTCGCTCTTTTCATGTGACTTGTTGCTTTTTTTGACACTCTTGAATTTACCCGCAGTAACTATTAAAAAGCATAAAATAAGTTTAAACGAGGTTTTCTTCCCCGGTGACCCAACTCCACTACAGAAACCGGAAATGAAACGCATGGAAACCGTAGGAAAAGTTTTCCAAGGATGTAAGGTGGGCGGTTTCCATATGACAAACGTATTTTAAAGAGGAAATGTTTCAGGTCGTGGAATGGATTCATGTTTGACATTCAAAAGAACCTGAGACTGTGGGGGTTGTTTACTCCTCTAACCTCTTTAAAGAAAAAAGGCCTTGTGCTGAAGGAAAATAGGTTTAATTTTTCGGGCGTGAAAGCTTCATGTTTCTTTAGCTCTTGAGCTGAATATCTCATTTAACAAGCTCTGAGAACAAAGGAAACCGAAAGTAGCGTGATTTCTTCCTTTTCTTCTTCTTCTTCTTCTGCCCTTCCCCAGCGGTTCTCTCTCTTTCATTCTCCCACCCACTCTGTCGCTCTTATCTCCAGACCTGCGTGCGCTTTAGTCTTTGATTAAGAATTTAAAAACTTTTAATGCCTTTGTGAAAGATCAAAGACTGGTGTGAGAAATTAGGACGTTGAATGGTTGACACATTTTCCGTTTCTTTCATAGTCTAAAGGCTTAGAATTCGGATTCACACTTTTGTAATTTATATTGGATGAACCGGTTCTATGCGACATTACTTCCCGACCCATCAAACACTTTTATACCTAATGTGACCTAATAACAAAAATTCATTTCATAAATAATGCACATTAATAGTTTTTACGGTCACTAAATAACAGATTTGAGGGTGCTACCGTCTGAACTTTATCTATTTCACCTACGATCTCTTTATTTTGCCTCATACAATCATGCTCACGATATTACGAAAACTTAAAAACAATTTTAATATAATTAATTAAGGGAATGCCAAAGTTCGGCAAGGATTTCTTTCTTCTTGTTTTATAAAGAAGGAAATTTTTTATTTAGTAGAATCGAAAAGAAAAGAATTTTGAAAGCTTCCAAGGGAATAGTTGAAAAATTAATTAAATTTACCTTTCTGAGTAGGCTGGCGAAAAATTACACTTTTTGCCAAAGATCGATTCCTCCTTTTTAATTTATGGCATTCGACAAGTAACAATTTTTTTTTTAATTAAATTGTTTCACTTAGCCCAATTAGTTTTTATAAAAATCTTCCTTTCAAAATTATTGTTCCAAACAACTTTCCAACTTTTCCTAAGAGGTTTCAATTCCTTGGTTAAGATTTTAAGTAACCGTTTCCTTTCCGCCTCCATGTTTGAATCCGTTTGTTTTCAAACTCATAATCGTTCTCCTGCCACGATTTTTGTTGAATCTCGGAGGCTTTGTTACTTTTCCGTTAATTTGTTCTTGAAACGTTATTAGTATCCCTTAGTTTTTGTCATAATAAGTATTTATTAATTAATTTCTTGGATTTATTTTATTTATTGTTTTAGTATAATAATTTATTTGAGACATGTATATAATGGTGGTCATAGTGCCTGAATATAGTAATTCAAACCTCTCCTACATCTTGTTATACTTAAGGATGAAAAATGGGATTAAAATTCAAACTCTTTACAATAAATATTTATTTATTTATTGTTTAGGTTTTGATTTATGTATGTATGTATTTATTTATTGCTGATTTTGTACTTTTTATACTCAATTTTAGTTATTTTACTTTTATTCTTGCAAAAATGGTTTTAGGCAAACACTAAAACCACTTGAGATGGGTTTGTAAAAAATATATAAGATATATTTATTGACATATGTAAGAAATATTGAGATAATATATAAGAAATATATAAGATATATTGAGAGAGAAATATGTAAGAAATATACATTTCTATCACAGTTTTATATTAAGTGAACTGCAAAATAATGTTGAATCTGTGAATCACACTCAATATATGTTACGGTAAAAGTGATAAATAAGGCGCATATTTATAATATCTTGCGATTATCATAATCACCAACTAAATTTGGTACATTTGACAAATTACTGTATATTTTTTACTCAAAATCCGACCAAACTTTTATTAGATTCCCCATTACAAGTGGAATATTTTATAAACTAGCCGGTAAATGTGATAAATACTCAATAATTAGTCTCAATTATTGATTATCATTTTACTTCCCGGTTTACTGTATTGTGTACTAAGTAGTATTTATATTAGTACTGTGGAGGAAACAAACGTTTGTATTGATTAGATTTTGACAGGTATATTTGCAAAACTAATAATCGTTGCTATCAAAACAACAATAGTCTATGACGACACTGGTACCCTCTACAACTTAGTGCAACGGTTTTGTCGCTTAGATTTATATATCATATAAGCTTTTGTTTTAACGAACTGACCAAAGTAGGCTTCTTCTTCTTCTTCTTCTCATTCAGAGAAATAAGATAAATTAGTTCTTTACAAGGGTTTCTATATTTGTACTCGATTTAAAAGCCAATTCAATTCTGACAAATGTTTTTTTGTTGCTAAGAAAACAAAACACTAGTCGAGAGTTTAGCTGACATGAAAAACAAATGATCGCAAATTGCTACTCAACCGTAAAGAGTTCCGCACTTGAAATTTCTGTTTCAGAATTCCATGACTTTTTTTTTGACTGTTTCAAAACGGAAAGTCGCACAACTAAGATCTCCCTTTTGAACGATATGAAGACTCCGACCTCCGCGTCATTGAAGAAAAAAAAAATTTTTGAATTTATATTAGAAATTTCGAAAAAGTCTATTTCGAAAAACCGGCTTAATTTTATGCTTGCGTGCACTTTCCTTCTTGATCTCATTGAATGTACTGTATGAGTGAAAGATGAAAATTTTTATAGGGGATGACATTGAAAAGCTACGAGAGAAGAGGGCAGTCCGCCAGATTATTTTGATTATAATGCCAAAACGAAACAGGGAGGAAGCTGAAAATGTTTTTGATCTGTTGTTTTGCACACTCACTCACACACAAACGACGAAAATTTATTTTGTTTTATTTTTTCATTTTCAATATAAATTATGACCTTCACAATTCCTTGAGATTTGGTGTAGGAACGGAATTTATTTTGTTATGTTTGTTAGATATAAAGAAAAATATATTATTAATTGGAATTTTGCTTTTCGAAACTTGGGGTTTATGTTATTGAAATAAATCCGATAAAAATTAATTGGAAGAGAGAGAGAGAGAGGAGAGAGAATGTGTGTGTGTGTGATGAGCTTAACCATAAATGCGTACTGTGTTACACTTTAATAGGCTTTGGAGAAAAGTGTCTTAAGCTGTGATATCAAATTAATTTTGTAGTTATGGTATTGGCACAAAAATTGTCAAATTTGTCTTTGTATCTATCAAACATATGACGCTGAATTTGAAGTAGTCAAACCACATTTTTTCCCCGTGCCTAGGAGGCACATAGAGCCGCAACAAATGTCCTCCATTTGTCCCTGTTGCGCGCTAAGCACTTTGCTTGGGACCGTGTCATCGGTGGCTCAAGTTTGGATAGCTCAGCAACTATCCTTGACCTCAACAAACCCCTGGGTCTTTCTCTGTGACACTGGTTGGCGGAGTCCCACTCTAGGGCTTGGCGGCTTTCCTTAAGGTGTGTCCGATCCACCTCGTTCGCGGATTTCCAGCGCCAAAAGCCTCTGGCTGCATTTTTGAGGAGGGCCTCATTCGTAAGCCAGTTATCAGGCCACCAAGTCGTGGTTATATAGGCAACACTACTTAGTGTTATAGCCAGAAATATAGAATAAATGTCTATATTGTTAGAGTATTTATTGGGTCGACCAAGACAACACGCTCAGACTTGTAAAAAGCATGAGTAACTTACACTTCTATTAAAAATTTAATTTTAAGTTGTCCACAAACAGGAGCTACAGTGGTTCTGTCGAAAACCAGGCTGAAAATGGATGGTCAGAGAAGAAAAAAAGAGCTCACAGCAACAAGATGAGGGAGTATTGAAGAAGTTAAAAGCAGAAGAAGCAAAAAGGAAAAAAGTGAAGCTGTTCTGACGTCGACGAAAATAAATGCACACTTTCGACAAGTATCTATTTCATAAATACTGCACACTTGGAGTATATCTATGGGGAATTCATACACGCTCTTAACAAAGACGCAATGAAAATGAGATTCAGGGAAACGCGTGACAAATTATATAAACTTTTAACACAAAACAGCAATAAAAAACCTCGCACGTGTTCAATTAAAGACTAACCCATTGAGACCTGTGTGAGAGATCCCCAAGAGAGCAGCTTATCCTTATCAGGTATCCACCCAGTCCTCTTAAACCTACCAACCGGATTTGTGGCGAGCCTTTCTTCCCCACAATCCTCTAAGCCCGGAAGTTTTAAACACATATTATAAAATATTTATGCATTGTTGCCAGTTTTAACTGCTGAGTTATTAAGCAGCATCACAAAAACCGAAGTTCTTTAATATATACAATAAAAATTTCCTTTTATTTATAAAACCGGCGACAATTTTTGACTTGTATATTTTTTCCGTTAAGATTCGAAATCCGTGAATGTAAACATTGCCTAAACAATCTGCAGATAAACTGATTACCTCCACTATTGTGTCGAATCAAATGGTTTTGAATATATTATCTGGGTAATGTAAGCGGTGAGTGTGTACTAATGGCTTCTAAATCGTTTAGGTTCGAAATTATACTTCTACCACATTTCCTTCCACTACTTCTTCTCACTATCCTTTTATTGATTTGGAAACAAAAGTGACGAAGTATTTTGAAAGTGGGTTATGTAGATAAAGTCAGAAATAAATCAGTTTGGCTGCGTTTTAACGGATTACCTAGTTAACGTTCTGATTATCCAGGAATTTTCGGGATTTTAACGGTTACCTATTCATTCTCTTCTCTATTGTTGTGAAATTTGAATGCGGTGTACAAAAATTTAGGAATTAAAGCTAACAACATTAACAAGCAAAAACCAACCCTGTGAATTCGCAAGGGAGAGGAAAAGGAAATAAAAGCGGCACTTTATTAAGAGAAAATAACTGCAAACGAAAGGGTGGAGTTGTTAAATGAAAACCTCAAGAAATGACCTGGGAAACCGTTTTTGTAGTAAAAAAAAAAATTTTTTTCTCCTTTTTTTTGTTGTTTGGTTGGTTGAGGGAAATAAAAATGTAAAATGCTGAAAGAAAAGCCGCTGGGGAGATCTGGCGCCACGTAACTTTGATTTCGGGGCAAGTTGAAAGTATACGCCAAAGATATTTTATCAAAATAACCGCAGGTGGTTCAAAAAGTAGTTTTTAACTTGATTCCTTTGTCCCCTGATCTTGTTTCATATAAATTAATCAACAGCGAAAACTAATCGCCATTTAACTCGCTATCATCTATGTCTGAAGCGAATTTATTTCATAAATATTGCACACTACTATAAACATCCAGTTTCATAAATTATGCACATTCGATATAAAAATTCACTTAAATGGGTTCGGAGGTTTAGTTTTGTTTGTTTACAAACCCAATTCCGTTATGGTTTGTGAGTCAAAGTGACTCACTTCTCTAGGTGTATGTAAATAATAAATATTTGCCAAAATCATGTGACTTTTGAAGCTTCACTGACATCTATTTTTGGTGATTTTAGAGGGCTTATTTCAGTCCCCCTTACACTTGTTTAAGTGTGCATTACTTATGAAATGAATTGTTGATAAGGGTGTGCAATATTTATGAAATGAACCCAACCCACAATCAGGTAGTGTTAAGAAGCGGATAGTGATTTTAAATTGGTGGAATCAAAGTCAACATAAAAGTGTGCATGACTTTTAAAAGAGAGTACAGATATCCATTTCCGGAAATGAAACTGTGGCGACTAAATAAAAGTGTCGATAAGACCAAACCAAAATGCGCAGGCAGCGACAGGACAAAAAGAAAAGTTTAGAATGGTCTCGAATCACCGAGAACTCTTCCCATATTAAGCTTATGGGAAGAGAAGCTTCTATAAAGTTCGAGAGAGTTCGAGTACGGTTTCTGGTAACTTCGAGACTATTCTTAGCTTAGGTGAAGATATATAAACAGGTCACTCATCGCCGGGTATTCAGTTATTCAGTTTGAGTATTGAATTTTGCAGCTCGCAGTTATTCAGTGTCGGAGTGAAACGCTTTTATGTAAACAATCAGTATTTATCAATAAACGTATTTCTAGATAGAGTTTTTAATCATCTCATCTCACAGAAACAAAGACCGATGATGTGTTTAGGGTTAGCAACAAATCACGTGACTGTTGAGTCTTCATCGATTATTTTGGTGGGTCTCCTTTCACATCACGTGAACCAAAGCCAATTTTTGAACATTTTTCCTTTGAATTAAAAAGGTCGATATTACAAAGAGATAAAAATGTCGTGATGTGAATCCTCGAAAGCAGGCCAAAAAGCAATTTGAAAATTTTCAGAAAATTTGAAACGAAACAAGCGTTGTTATTCCATTTTAAGACGAGGAAACGGAAGTAATTCAAAGGTTATTTAAACTTCATTCCGAACAAACGTCATCATCATCGTCTATCGCCACGACGTTTTGAAACTATTCACGGGTTTGGTAAAGTTTTAAAAAAAAGTTAATTTTTAACACAAGAAAGAAATCGTCAGTTTAAAACCGAAACCGAGTTTACTCGTTTAAAAATTTCATTTCAAAAATTAATAAAGCAAACGACCAGAGTTCACATAAAAACATTTTAATTTCCGGAAACTTGTTTAAAAATTTAAAAAAACTGTGTGTTTCTTTCTGTCAACGGAAACTTTCCGAGATCAAACACCGAAAAAAATTTTTTTTTTAATTACCAACCCTTCTTCGGGTTTTATTATAAACCATGGCTGACTTTTTAAAAAATTTCCTTTTATCCGTAAAATTACAAAGACCTAAAAATAGGTGTCATTAATTATTAAAAACACTTAAAGTTTATTACTAACTCATTAAATTAATTAATAAATTTTGTCGAGCGAATTTTTGTTTAGAGTGGGTGATGACCTCTTTTTACTCCCAAAACTGATCCTAGATAGCACGTATATTGGCAATTCTTTTGACAGGGAAGAGTTCCTCGAGCTCACATCCAAATGAAACACGTTACTTTGCCAGGAAAAATGGGAAATGGAGGTGAGTGTTTAAAAATATTTTCATGATTCAGTATTGAGTCGATTAAGGTTGCGATCGATGTCTGGGAGAGAAGTGTTAGTGCGCTTGTTAGATTGGTATTGTGACGATCTGCCATATTCTCAGTTTGGGAACCTCCGAATACAAGAAGAAGCAGAAGAAAAATCAAAACAAAAGTCATTATGCAGTCGTGGTGCTCCACATTAACAAGATCATTTTGATAATTTTATTATATTTTTAGTTTTTATAATATTATAATATTCTTGATGTTAATATAATGTCAGTATCATCAGTAGCATTTTTAGCTTAAGAGAAGAATTTCTGAGGAAGGGGGTTTTAGGTTTTGTGAAAAAAGTCGAAATTGGTATATTCGGAGTGAAAATCTATTTTAGCAATATTGTATACTCTCATAAACCATGCTTGCCATAAGTATTGCACACACCAGTATACAGAAGGTTTATTTCATAAATAATGCACAATCCCATCAACTATCACTTCCAGATTTGAACACAACTTCAACTGAATTTATGAATATTGGTCGGATGCTAAGAGCTTATTTCATAAATAATGCACACTATCAACTGTAATTCATTTCAAAAGTATTGCACACTACTTCAGTATAAAGAATTCGTTTCATAAATAATGCACACTCTCACCAACTATCACTCCCAGACTTGAACACAACTTCATCTGAAAGCATATCGGACGGGTCCAATGACCTTATTTCATAAATAATGCACACTATCAACTGTAATTCCTCCAAAAGTACTGCACACTAATCCAGTATACAGAATTCATTTCATAAAAATTGCACATCCCACAAACTATCGCTCTCCCAGACTTTAACACAACTTCAACTCAAGGCATATTGGACGGATACCATGAGCTTATTTCATAAATATTGCACAATATCAAATGCATTTCATTTCAAAAGTACTGCACAGTAGTCCAGTATTAAGAATTTATTTCATAAATAACGCACACTCCCATCAACTATCATTCTTTGACTTGAACACAACTTCAACTGAAAGCAAATCGGACGGATGCTATGAGCTTATTTCATAAATAATGCACACTATCAAAAGTATTTCATTTCAAAAATACTGCACACTAGTCCAGTATACAGAATTCATTTCATAAATAATGCACACTTATTTTTTAGAATTCGTATCAATGGTGCCAAGCACTTATAAGCATGGCTCACATCATGACCACTACACACTCTCATTAAGACTTCATCTTCCAGATAACAAAAGTTAATAATCCATTTCATAATAACTGCACACTTTCATGCAACTGCAAACATTCTTCTATGTATTGTCCTATTAATTTCGAGTGAATTTTATAAAAATATTTTATATCACAAAAAGACATCTCACTTTATTATCGGCATCAATAAAAATTTGTCATCTCAGTATAATTTTTATATAAAACTTGTTATTGAAGGGGAAAAATTTTCCGAGTAAGCATTTTTTGAAAATTCCGAAATGAGAAAGGAATCATTTTCATCCGGCAATAAATTAAACGAAAAGAAGAGAGAAAAAGGATAGATATGTGAGGCAATTTACAGAGAAATAAAAGAAAACCGGATCTGGAAGAGAATAAAATGAGATAAAAAGCAATCGAGAGGAGTGATGTCTTAACCGACTCAAGCAGACAACCAGAGCTCACAACTGACAGACAGAAGGTCTGCTGACTGGATATAAACTAGTTTATCGTGAAATAAAAAAGAAAGAAAAAAGGAAATAATTTGTATCACAATAATGAACGAAAGAGAGAAGTACTGAATGAAGGAAAATTAGGGCGGGACCTAAAAACTTAATTAATCAGATCAGATAATTAGAGTAAAAGAAGATGAAAAAAAACTTTTCGCGATCGTTCAATCGAGTTTCCTCTAAGTTTAAGTAGAGGAGACTTAAGTTTTATTTCTATAATAATAATTTCCTGTCTAGAAAATCACAAGTCGTCGCTTTTTGTTAATGCGATTTAGGCGGGGGTTAGACGTTAGCTTTGAAATTAAAATGACTTTTTGAGCTTTTCAAAAATCAGCACCTTTTTCGAGTTTATCCTCATTAAGCATTTCTCCGTAGCGTTTGGCCTCCCTTCGCCTGCCCTCCTACCAAAAATTGCACTTGAATAACGCGAAAACGTTTCCGCACAATGGAACGGTTTGTAACGCGTGTGTCTTTTATAATGAAAATTTAAGGAGTAATTTGACTGTTGAGAAATTTCCAAAGCACCGTTTCTCCGGAATTTTTTATATGCATAAAATTTTCCTCGCATTAGCATAAATTTAAGGGAAAACTCGGAAAACTTTGGCAAAGCTTTCCCTATTAAAAGGGGAAAATTTACGTGCCTAAATAAGTATTAACAAGTGTTAATTAATTGCTAAACCTTTCCTTGAATGTGCTTTATTTTAGAGGTTAATCTCGTCAGGTTTTACCTTTCACTTTTTCCCCAGGATTTTCATCACCTCTACTAACCAGAACCTGAGTTTCTCCAACACGTGGAAAACAAGCAAAGAAAGTTTTGCAAAATCTCAACTTTCCCCGATGTCACCTGGTTAGTGAAGATGGTTTATCGATTCGAGGCTCAGTGGTTGAACACCCACGTTTGAGGTTATACATCTTCTCCCATCCTCCAAATCTTGAAGCTGAGACCTTGATCTGATTCATAGAAAATCATTAACCAAGGAAAACCAACTATGAGATGGAAAAAGATAATAAAAAGAATTCACCTACAAGTGTGCATTATTTATGAAATAAGCTCAAAGCCTCTGTCCAATATACTTCCAGTTGAAGTTGTATTCAAGTCTGGGATTGATAGTTGATGGGAGTGTGCAATATTTATGAAGCAATGTCTTATACTACGCTAGTGTGCAATACTTTTGGAATGAATTACAGTTGATAGTGTGCATTATTTATGAAATAAGCTCATAGCATCCGTCCAATAATCATAAATTCAGTTGAAGTTGTGCTCATATTGGGAGTGATAGTTGATGGGAATGTGCGTTATTTGTGAAACGAATTATTTATACTAGACTAGTGTGCAGTACTTTTGAAATGAATTTCATTTGATAGTGTGCAATATTTATGAAATAAGCTCATAGCACCCGTCCAATATGCTTTCAGTTGAAGTTGTGTTTAAGTCGGGGAGCGATAATTGATGGGATTGTGCATTATTTATGAAATAAACCTTCTGTATACTGGTGTGTGCAATACTTTTGGTAAGCATTGTTCATTAGAGTGTACAATATAGCTGAAATAGATTTTCGACTGATTTCACAAAACCTAAAACCCCCTTCCTCAGAAATTCTTCTCTTAAGCTAAAAATGCTACTGATGATACTGAAACATTATATTAATATCACCAAGATATTATTATAATATTACAAAAACTAAAAATATAATAAAATTATCAAAATGATCTTGTTAATGTGGCACCACGACTGCATAATGACTTCTGTTTTGATTTTCCTTCTGCTTCTTCTTGAATTCGGAGGTTTCCCAAACTGAGAATATGGCAGATCGCCACAATACCAACCTAACAAGCACAGTAACAATACTCATCAACACATCGATCGTACCTTAATCGACCATATACTAAATCCTTGGTACTCAAGCTTTTCCCTTCTCATCTGAATGTACATCTGTCAGTCTCTTTCTGTATGTATTTTCTGTATAATGCCTCATACAGACATGTTGAGGCAAGCAATATTGGGGGTTTCTGAGCATAAGCCCGAACCTTTTCTCACTAGTCTGGCACTGTGTTCTAGAATTCAGACTTAACAATGACCAATCGACCTTTCACAAATTTTCACTCAATCGGCTTCCACTGAGCCGGTGGGTTACTTGATGGACCACAGTTTGAGTACCAAGGTACTAAACCATGAACATATTGAAAGCCTCAAAGTTAAAAGCCATTAGAGAAGTGAACACCCGAGGAAATCTATAAGCGATCATAAATAAATAAGTGTGCAGTATTTTTGAAACTTAGTTTTGGTAAATGCTTTAACTTATAAACAGACTCCTGTTTTAAGTATATATATCGTTTGTTAGAATATAAAATGTTACAATAAATGAATAAATAACACTTTTCTTACAAAATTAAATTAAAGCCGGAGTAATGGAGGCAAAAAGCTATTTACTAAAACAAATTGTTAGATTAGTTAACAACCGTCCATAACCAACCAAAACAATATCAAATTGTTTCATTTTTATAGACTATTTTTTAACAAGTGTACACAGCAACAAAAAAAAATTTATAGCGCGACATAAATAAATAACACTTCGTAAATGTACAATAATTAAATTCAGTTTTTATTACGTTTCCTTATTTATTGCTTCGTGCCCACCGGAAATATTCCCGGAAAACACTTTTCTTTTTTATATAAATCAAACGATGAGCTCAAGGTTGCCCGTTTCCGGTCAGAAAGTCGGTGGAAAAGGTGAGAATAGGTTAAAGGGAAAAAAAAATGCGGAAAAAAGGAAAGAATTAAAGATCACGAGGAAGTAATTTCTTATCATTCTACTGGTTAAGCCTTTAATTAACGAAATCCTTTTCTTTGAACAATTTCCACGTTTTCCTGAAACGAACATGGTTTCCCTGTTTTCTGGAATTCCGGCGGAAGATAAAAACTCTTTAAAAACTAGAAATAAAGTTTAAAGGCCGAGTTTCCTCGCTGGATTTTTGTAAAATGTCCTTTTCTTTTTGGAGAACGGCTATAAAAACAAACCGAACGTTTTCTTTCCTTCAAATTGTAATAACCCTCAACCCTCTGAGAGTTTTTCGTTATCTTAAAAAAGGCCAAACAAATATTATCTGAAAAATGTTTAGGCGAATCTGTAATAAAAGACTGGAATGCTTTTGTTTGAAAATAAACTGCCATTTTGTTTTTCGGTGCGGGTTAAACGATCCTTCAGAATATTACTAAATAGCTATATATAATCGTCTGTTGGGTTTATGTTAGGTTTGGTCACCCCTACAACCATAGTAGTTACTTAGGTTTTACTCTTTACACTTTTTTTTCCCCCCAATGGAGCCTATTTCGAGTCTCTGGAAGACCTGCCTGTTACAGCATAACTTTCCAGATTCTCGGCTGTGTTAGTTTTTTAGCAGTGTTAATGTTTAATTTATTCTACAGATGAAACGGTTAGTCTTTGTTAATTAATTAATTAATTATTTCTTTTTCCTGAACTGGCCTTGTCTGGCCCTTTCATCGTCTTCTTTTATGGTTAGGACTTCCCGACAGAAGTTAGCGAAGACTTGCCACTTCTCCGGGGAGTCTAAAATGTTAGTTATGATATTTGTTAAATTGAGATCTGTAATATGAGATGTTAATATGCTTCTTTGGTTATCCCACTTGGGGCATGCTGTTAGTGTATGATCCGAAGAGTCACTGTCGGCACTGCAATAATCACAGGCCGGAGTGTCCCTTCTTCTGATTTTGTAAAGGAAGGCATTAAAGCAGCCATGGCCCGTGAGCATCTGAGTCATGTGGAAGGTTAAACTTCCGTGCTTTCTTTCGACCCACCCTGATGCGTGGGGCGATGGCTGCTATAATGGGTTTGTTAATAAGTTCAGAATGAATTAGTGATTCCTGCCATCTAATGAAGGTTAGTTCTTTTGTTAATTTTACTCTTTACACTACTTCAGGTATTCCTTCATTGGTCTCAACACCTCAGGTTTCTCTCAAATCCTGATTCAAATTCTAATATACCTTAGGTTAGTCTATTCATCAGGTTTCCCTCATTTTTGTATGGTTTGTCCGGGTAAGTGTTTGGTTTCGAGTTTACGGTTTTTCACGGTCCTATCTTTTAAGAACCCATATTTCGGATTACGGCATTTCTCAGACTATTAAGGTTGCTCAAATTAGTTTCGTGTGAGTTCACCGGTTTCCTCGGTCTTCCCAATAAATTAGAACAGGGATGGCGAACCTTTTTAGATATCCGTGCCATAAAGTCATAAAAATTCTTTTCTAAATAGATGACGTGCCACAATAAAATTTCATTCGAAATGTTAGCGTGGTGTAAAGTATACGTAAGTATAATTAAATAAACAAATGCAGTAAAAGCAATTCTTCTTTATATAATTTGTATCTAATGCGCATCTTTGTATACTTCGAGAGAATATTGCATGGATTCTCTATAATAAAATGTATAACTTGACGGTTCTAGTTAACATACTAAGATAAGTTTTCAGTACTATAATAGTGTTCAGTGTAGAAGTTTATATCATAAATTATAAACTAAGTGTAGATTAATATTTTAATTAATTTCTATCAAAAAGATAACTTATAAAAAAAATAATTTTGTTTTGTGCGTGCCATCAAAATTTTCAAACGTGCCACTTGTGCCATAGGTTCGTCATCCCGAATTAGAACAATCAAATCTCAACGGTGGAGCTCCCAACAGCTACAGGTTCCGTAGTATCTTTATGGAAAACTTCTTAATATACAATAAATGTGCATTACTTTTGAAATAAACTCGTTTCTACAGGTGTAAATTATCAATTTGAAGACTGTAAACTTGTGTATTTTTTATAAAACAAATATACCCTGTGAGGGTTTGAAAACGTGCATCATTTATGAAATAAATAATAGGCCTACTTACTATACAGCCATGTACAGTAACCTAACACCCAATAACCGAGCAAAAGTGTCAAGACGCAATAACTTGAAAACAAAAAAACAGAAGCTAAATAAAGCTGAGCCCAAAAAGCGAACCTAACTAAATAGATGTATAAATACATAAATAAAAATATATACTGCAGATAGTCGCTTGAAATACATATAGCCGTAAACAGTAACACACTGGAGATGAAAAAAGTTCAAAACGGAACATTTCGAAAACAATAAATAGGCCTAAATAAAGACCGACCACTAAAGAGGTATTAAAACTAAATATACTGTATAAATAAATAATACATAGAGCATAAATGAATAACAATATTTCAACGGAGAGCCGAAGAATTTCAGAAAAATAGGCTGGAAACAAAAAATTAATAACTAAATAAAATATAATAAAATAAAATGTATAAAATGTATAAAAATAATGGAAATTACGCTTCACGAAGATATTAGATGAGCTCATCTTATTTTTTCATTTTAAATAAACTTGAAGTTCAGGCTCGCGAGATAATAGCCTCCCTCTTAACAGGAAGGATAAGGGCTTTTGTTTGTAAATCCAGGATGAAATTACTGTTTCCGGACGATTTAAATTTCAAGACAGGAAGTTATACAACAAATATTTTCTCTCGTTAAAGGACTCGACAACTTCTGCAATCAAATGGAACAAGAGATTATTGTGAAGCCATAGGTTTGCGGTTATCTCGTCCCTTTCTTAACGAACTTTCACCATTCCTACAAATGAATTTTGTCAGATTCTCCTCTGGTTCCTGTTCTCAACCTTTTTCTCTTTCCATTATTTTAAGAATTTTTTTTGTGTACATCGACTGAACTTCCGAACGAAAACCTTCACGCTTCAGGATTGATTCTCCCTGTGGCGGTCGCTGATATGTATGAGGAAGATTGTCAAGGGACAACTGCGAGAACAATACCACTGATTCCTGAATTTGGTATAGTTTATTCCAGACAGTATTTATACCCCCAAAAGGGTTTGACAACAGTTATTCGTTGAATGACCCATCCGGGCGGCCCATTGAATCAATGAAACAGTTCCTTACCATATCTAAGTCTTTCTCAGATGGGTCATTTTACAATTATCCTAATGATTTCAGGTACCTGAAGTTATTCATTCGGGCGGCCTTTTGTGTTATTTTCCTTTTTACTCAAACCTCTTGGCCCTGAACCGAATCACTTTCCAATGAACTAGCCAAGTCTGAACAAATAGTTTATCCATTCGTGATATGTTAGTGAAGTCTAGTCTACCAAAACAACATCTTTCACGACAATAGTTTCCTACTTTCTAATTCATTTTAAAAATATACTTTCAAAGCCAAAGAAAAATACCTATAAAAACAAAATAAACATATGGAGGAAGAAGGAATTACTTATGAAATAGATTCCTTACAAACGTGTGCATTACTTTTGAAATACAAGAGACGCTAGAATATCAACCCAAGGTCGGTGAAAAGCGTGTAGTTAATAACCCCATAATCGATGATGATCGTTCTAGTTATTACCAAACGTGCTATATACACAAAACCAATTCGGCCTGTTTCTCCTCACCACCGGATTCGCGTCGAAGGTTTTTTACTTCTGCCGTAAATTATTCCAAGAGAAGAAAAAAGAAAGAAAATTGTTTGTCACTTATATGGCCAACGTTATTGAAGAACTCTTCCTTTTGTTATCTGTTTTCCAATGGCAGCGAGCCAAGAAACCATCTCCAAAGTTCCTTCTCAACTGCTTATTCAGCTTCCAACTGAGTAGAATCGTGTAATAAATAATTTTTACTCCGGTACAAAATGATCAGAAGATAAAAAATACAGCTAAATGAAAATATAAAAACGTTGAGGTTAAGTAGATTTCAAGTCACTTCTTCAGATGCTGCTGTTGTTGCTGCTGCTATAGTAATAGAAGAACCTTTTAAAGAATCATTCACCCGAGAAGGGTTTATCTGATTGAGTAATTCCAATATATAGAAGGACTAAAAAAATATTTGTGTTCGCTTGAATCAACCTTTTTTTTGGAAATAATAATGATAATAAAAAGAAAACAAGAAGAGCAAGGGAAGAAGAAGAAGATAATTTGAGGGAGTTAGAATATTTGCCAATAGCTGGAGCATAGGACCCTCTTATCGATTCACTCCAGCAAAGGGAGGATTGCAGCCTAGAGGTTATGTGAAGTTGAGAGCGAGGAGAGAAAACTTAGTAATCCGGGAATGAAAGGCTACTTGTCTTGCTCAACCGCGGTATTTTCCTCCTCTTCTTTCATCTTCTTCATCTTCCTCTCTTTCACGATATGGAGGAGTGGGAGAAGAAGATGAAGGAAATTTTCGAAATACTTTTCAATTTACCTTTTGCACGCTCTTAAAATTAATTCCTCCTTTTTATTTTCTTCTTCTTCTTCCTCACAACACGCCCACGTCAAGTTAAATAAAGCGTTTCGCCGCATCTTTTTATTTATTTATTTATATTTCCTATGAATAAATTTTTCATTAGCGACACCTTTATAGAAATTTAATTTTTATACCCTATATAACCTTTGAGTCTGATAGTTCTTGCCTGGTTCTGGTACATAAACCTAAATTTATATTATTATTGATAGTATAATTTATATATATGGCAATTCTTTTGTTCTTTACTGATTGTAAGTCGGTCGAGGAATGATATTAATACCTAGTTCGATTCCTGGTAACTATAAAACTTAAATTATTGGTCTCTTAAAGTGATCTATTTATACATAACACAGCTCACTCAATTTATTGTTTCCTTGTCGTCTCATTCGTCAGACACATTCACATTGTTCAGAACGTGCTTTCTAAAATGGAGCTTTGTAATTGGTCAGATAGATCTTCCACAACCATATAGAACTTTAACAGAAAATATTTGAAAATGTTTACGATTCGAATATCTCTGAAAGATCGACGACATCGGAGGTGTGAACCTATACAGAGTATAATAATTATTATACCCTTATTCATAATATTTAAGCAGTATAGTTAGTGGTGGACTAGAGCGGGCTCTAGGGAACATGACACTTAAAAATTAAAAACCTAATTTGGGCTCCAAAAATTACGTGTCCTAGGTTGCCTACAATGTTACAAGACAGAGTGGCTAAAAAGTCCTGCATCAAATACCAGAAAGCAGGAGGAAGGTTTGAAGGCCACGCAAGAGATGGCTTGATGAAGTGGAGGGGAACCTAAAGTCGCTTAATGTCTGAGCTGGAGAAGCAGCTCGCCCAGGATAGAAAGGCCTGGGGCCCAGGTTCTACCAGGACCATTGCGCCAAGGGGTAAGGTAAGGTTGCCCAGACTTTAGTCCCCCATGAGTATAGTTTAAACAGTCAAGTTTATTTAAACATGGAGGTTCAGAAGTGTGCACTTATATCTAGAATTGATTTCACAAATATTGCACAGTTTCGTGAAGAATTCACTTCAACAGCAAATCCTTCTTTTACCTTCAACTCATTTCTCATAATTCCTGAACGCTTTCGAACAAACTTAGACTCATAAACATTGCAACATATTCGACAGTGATTCATTTCATAAGTCCAGCACAATTCCATGAGGAATTAAACTCGCATGAGGAACTATTCTCGTAGGAAGCCACAGTTTGTTGAACGTTAGAATAAAATATTTCTGCGTAAGAAACGCTTACCAGAGTTTGATTAGATTTACAGATTCATTTCCGAAATTATTTTCGCCCCCCGTAATAAAGTTATCCAGAGAAATGGAAAAAAGGAACTGGAGGATTCAAAAGCGAGAGCGGTTTCAGGAAAAGACTTGCGAGTCAGGAAAACCAACTCCAAATGGAACCAAACATTAAACAATAAGAACATTCATCACGTTTGAAAACGATGTCCGACTCCGTGACAGTAGGACGGACGTCGGACGACAGCAGGCGAGCTTTTGCCATTTCCGAAATACGTTAAAGCTGAGGGGTTAAATTAATTTTGTTTTCATTTTTTATTTCTTTTACTTGTCCAAGCCAACCAAGACTTCCCTTAATGCACACTTTTGTACCTAAACCTGTACTTTAACTTTTGTACCTTTCTTACCTACTTTTCTATGATTCATGATTTCATTTCAAAAATAATGCACAAAAACGAAAAGTCTATTTATTTTACAATAAATAATAGACAGTTGTACAAAGATTTCATTTCATAAATACTGCACAGTTTTACACCAAGTGATAGATAAATCAAAATTAAGATCACGACACGTCTTAAACAAATTTTTTAAAAAATTTGAACTGAATTTCATTTAGCTTACCAGAAACGTTTCTTTTCATCCGTCCATCTTTACAAAATGGCGGTTTGATTCTTAAAAAATTCTTCTTGTAACTATCACTGTTATAACAACAAACAAACTGAAACTTTGCGATATTAAAGTTCATAGAGAAATATGATTTTTAGTAAACAAGTTTTCACAGTGTCAATAGCACACCGCCTTCTTGGAAAAAAGGGATTTTCACAGTTTTCGAAATGTCACGTGATTCTAACATTTTCACAGCTCTTGAATAGCAATTTATGAAGAACAAAATCGAAATCTTCTCAGGAAAGCCTCTCTTACAGAGAATTCTTACTCGATCCACACTAATTTATATACAGTCGTGGCCCTAAAAATGTTTTGTTTTTTATTTGTTTCGGCCATCTGAGGACCATATCCTTTCAACCGCTTTTTCGCCATTTTGAATTATTTATTCTTTCTATTTGGTCGGGTATCTCTTGAATCCTTCGCCTTTTTCCTATTTTATTTCTTTTGTTGTCCACTTTATACGCGTCCTAAGTTTCTGTTTACCTTGAAAAGTTTTATAAATTACTTTTTTTGCTGATTATTGCATTTTTGTAGTCTGTGAATGTAGATTTCCATCCATTTCAAACTAACTAGACATCAATTCATCAACTATCATGATTCCCGAATGACCCAAAAAGGTTTTTATGTGACATCTTCGTATTTCTTTCCTTTTTCGTTTCTTCGTATTACTTTGAGCTTAAATTCTGTGATCAGAAAAAGGAAAATAGAAAATAAATAATAACAAAACCGACTACTTTTTATATATCGCAAAATCATACTTTGATATTACAGACGATATTCATATTTTTATTATTATTAATATCTCTTGAGTATAGATACACGTAGGTGTTTATATTAGAACTGGCGAATGTGGTTTTGGGAATTGTTTGTAAAGTTTCTAATTTTCCTTCCTTCCTTCCTTCCGCTCCAGATAACCTTAATTTGTCAAAATATACGAAACTCAAATTAACGTCATTCCGCACGAACACAGAAGTGATTAAATAATAATAATAAACTCATCTCTTTTCCTTCTCTTCCTTCCCAGCCTCCTCCTTTTTCTTTTGATTCGTTCTTCGATTGGGAAGGGCCGTGAGTAAATTTCATATTTATTTATTTATTTAAATCGATTAAATATTTTAATAAATAAGCAAGGTGATACTATGTCATGTTTTGGCGTTCGAAAATGTTTTCATATCAGTAGATTTGAAATTTGAGGCCAAACGGAAGTTAAATTTTGTTTTAACACTATGACGTCCGCTGGCCCCACTATTTGGTCATGAAAACAGTATCCCCGTTGACCACCGGTGACCCCATGGTGGTGCCGTACAATATTTCACAAACACTATTGGCTGAGTACCGGTGACGTCACATTCGACAATTTTTTCACTGGCGATCTTATACTTATTTACACATGTGGACGATTACCACTAAAGTTCATTTGTTGTGAATTTAAAATATTGGTGCTCAGTCAGCATGACAGTCATTTCCACCGGCACCGACACGAAAAAATTTACATTAGACCCTGGACGTCATAGTGTTAATAAAATCTTTGCTCGAGTGTGCATTATTTTCGAAATGATGTCTTCATGAAATAGAATCATAAGGATTTCACAATTTATGAAACATAATATTCTTTCAAGCGTGCATTATTTATGAAAAATTATCCTTGACAGTGCACATTAAGAAAGACTTAGGAATACATGCAAACTGTGACAAGAATTAATTTTTTGAAAGTCAAGTTTGAAAAAAAATAAAAATTAACACAATTCTGCAGGAAATCGATAATTTTTGTACAACAACAACAACATGGGGAAAGCGTTTTAACGTGACATAAACAACCCAGATTTCAAAAAAATAAAATAAATGTCATCCATTCAATGTTTTTTATTAATATATATACTTCTCTTCGAGATCCTTTATTGTTTCTGTTTCCTTGTAAACAAAAATAGTTTGCAATTGTTTTTATTACGACAGGATTTAAGTCTCACGAATGACAAACAACAACAACAAAAATTGTTGCATGCTTAAATCAACCAGTGCTAACTTAATTCCATTCCAGGAATGATTCACATGACACATGACTCTTCATCTAGTACAATGGTCCCGTCACAACCGCTTTTCCAGACCCTTTGACGTGTCTTTCGAGTTAGAAAACAGCCTTCATTCCAACTCCAAGTTGAAAATATTAATTTGCCTAAAGGGGAGCTTTGAAAAAAAAATGGATGTGGATGAGAAAAACAGCGTAGGAATTCTATTTTGAGGGAGTGAAGCAAAAACAAAAAAGTAGTTTGCATGATTTTGAACGATTAATCGCCCCCGCATAATCTCAACCGCCTAATTTTAGAATCTTCGTCACACCCACTTAATTATTTCGATGCGAAAAATAAAAAAACAGTTTTGGAAGCTCTAAACTCACCTGACGGTAATCATAACCGTTAAAACGTTTTTCACATTATCACTAAAGCTAAGCCGGGCCACATCAACAACCCTTCCAGAAGAAAAATGGAAGACGGCTTAAAAAAAGAGTCAGCAAGGAACTGTGTAGCTTACATCCCTTTCCCGCCCTCTAGCCTGTCTACAAGTTAAAAAATCCTGGATCAAGTAAAGGTCTAAGAGATCAAGATTTGTTTCAACGATATTGTCAATGGGGAGGAATGGGGAAGAAAGCTCCAAAAGCTCCTTTCTTTTTCAATAAGAAGTAGTAAACGTTTCACTTTCGAACCTTACACTACGTTCAGACTCTTGCCAGTTACGAGGTTTGACTGGAAAGTAGTTTTCGCACAAGGTTCTATGAATGAGCTCGCGTGACAATGATTTATGATCGGATTAAAGAAATAAGGCAATCTCGACTATATTCTAGCCTCGAAGTGACTTGAGCAAGAAGACATTAAAACTTTTCCAAGGATAAATAACGCTGAATAATAAATTCATCAAGACACGTGATACTCATTGCTGAATGCTTTAAGTCCTTTTCCGCCGCCGAAACTTAATTTTTCTTGATTAGATTCTTGTCGACTTTCTTGTTTGTACTAATGTGTGCGATTTTTATTTATCACGAGGAATAAGAAGAGTTGACGAAGAAAGAACTTAGACGAAAACTTTCCTATCCCTCCAAGTGACAAATTCAATAAACAACTGTCATCATACAAGTTTAGAGGTCAACAACACTCAAAGAATCAGAGGTCTTAAAATAATTCCCAAAATCAGGAGTATATGATACAGTTAGTTTAGTTTTCACTAAAGGAAACCACCATGGAAAAGGAAATCGAACAAAACCAAACCCATGAGACAAGTGAGTTCTATCAAATGATGGCTAAACCATGATCGTTAGACATGAGACTGTAAGCATTTAAGAGAGAAATGCAGTTCTTACAGACATTCATAATAATCTCGAGAACAACAATCGACTTCTTTAAACTAGAGTGGCACCAGATCGACTGCCGAAATCGATGTCAAGTACTTCCTGAATAAGAAAACTAAAATCTGATCTCAATCCTGCATAAAAGTGTGCAATATTTATGAAATGAAGTCTTCACAAAGGTGTGCATTACTTTTGAAATAATTCCTTCTTGGGAGTATATAATAAAAACATCACGAAACTGTCTTTTGCATTTTTTAGAAATCATACTGAAAGTGTGCATTATTTATGAAATGACTCTCTGTAGAATTACGTATTTCTAACAAAATAGATGCACTGGAGAACTGTACTGTATAAACACTGTAATTATGAAATGAAGTCGTGAATTACTTAACGAAATGAAAGAGCCTGGTAATATGTTCCTGACTTTGTGACAGCGTAGATCCTACTTTGGGGGTCGAAATAGACTTGGAAGAATTGGAAATCAGAAACCAAGACCTACAATAACAATAATATCTAAGAAAACCTGAGTTTCCTAACAAAAAGGTTGAGAGGACAACGAGAAAAGAAAAAAGAATCGGAACGAACGATTGAAGAAGACATACTGAACCAAAACTCAAAGAGCGATGGGGTGCCATAGATGAATATTTTCTTGTGGGTGTTGTCTTAAGGTTTTAAAATTTGAAAATTTCTGATGAAATTTTCATCCCTTACCCTCCCCCTTTCTCCCAAAGCTCTTTGATGTTTTTTTATTAATTAGAGTACATCCTTTCTTTTTTTTCCTCAAGATATGCTCATAACAAAGAGGGTTGTTGTCTTTGTATTAAGTTCTGAGTTCGAATACGCGACTTTTCATATTTTCCTTCCCTCCGGGAAACGCGAACCAAAAAAGATTTTTTAAATTTCATCAGATCAGGGGAAACAAAGACAAAGAAAAAAAAATTGAAGCCTAAAGCCTGAGGAGAAAAAGCTCAAAATGCAAAGCAAATGAATAAAGACAAACAAGGTGGGACGATGATGATACTGACAAAATAGGTCGCATTATCTACAGACATTCTAACGAAAAATGACGACAGCAACAGAAGTAAAAACCTGTACGACCTACAGAACAAGACATCCTTAATGGTCCGAAAACAATAATAATAATAATAATAACGGATACGAATCCCCGAGCGTGAGATTTTCTCTTTGGCATTCAAAATCCTGGATTTATTCAAGCATAGGTTCTCACGAATTAAGGGCTCACCACCTCCCTCCTCCATAGTTGGCGCCATTCGTACGAATAACGGACATAAAAAAAATGGAAAAATTTGAAGTAAACAGAAGCGACGAAGAAAAACAAGGCGATACCGCGGAGCTTGATGAAAGGGAAGAAGGGCAAAAAATAGGTCGGGCGAGACCGGTGGCGTAGGGGTTTCGGAAGGGGTGGGAGGCTAGGGGGTGAAAAAGTATTACTTTTATTTTTCAGCCATGTTTTAATAAACTCTGATGTAAAACTGTGCAATAAATAAACCGTGGCAGAAAATAACTCAATAGTTGGGTGTGGCCAGAGAAATACATTCCTTGGAGAAAGGTTTTTTTTTTTTGGCTTTAAAAGAGGAAAACATGAGTTCACTTTTCTTTCTTCCTTTTCTTTTCCTTTCCCTTTATTTTCTTTTCTTTTCTTCCTTTTCTTTAGTAAATCAAGTCGAGAGTAGTTTCAATGCCAAAATAACTAACTGCTAAAGGATCATGTGGAAAGGAAACTTTCCAATAACTCTTTCCTTTACATTCCCCTGAGCTTTCAAATGATGATAGTAATACCAACTAAAACTACTACAGCTGTAGTAAAAACTACTGTAGTACACTCATACGCTACAACGGCCTTCTTCAATTATGGCACGTTTTCGATTTACGGCCTAAAAAGTTTCGCTATAACGGCCAGAAAGTGTCAAAGTACTGGTACAGAAGCTAACTTCCTTCCCAAAATTAGGCAAAACATTTTGGGTCCAGAACATGATCTCAGTTTTGAACGAACGTGATGTGCCTGATCTACTTAAAGCTGATAGGGAACCTCTTTCATATGAGGAACTCATTCAGTTCCAGTCGGAACTGGCATTTGGTGAAGAGATAGAGCCTGTTGTATCCAAACAGCTCACATCAAAAAATTTGTCGAAAGCTTTTTCCTTATACGGAATTGATTCGTTATACGGCTTTTCGATTTACGGCCAATTTTCGTGGAACGTATCCAGGCCGTAAAGCGAGGTATGAGTGTATTATTAATTCTAACAGTAACTAATAATCTTTCAGCATACTCAAGAAACAGGATGTCAAACAAGAATAAATCAATTCATCGCGGTTAAAAGCTAAAAACCAACAGCTACACTAAACACAATTCATTTCATAAATAATGCACACATAGAAACCTCATTTTGTGAGAAAAAGAAACGTACACATTCGAAATGATTTCATTTCATAAATTCTGCACACCAGGAAGAATTTAGTTCATAATCGACTAACACTTTCATCAATACTGACAACAAATTCTTGCCATAATTGTGCATTATTTATGAAATAAAATCTTCACAAATCATCACCCGCAAGATCTTGTAGCACAACTGATATTGATCTCTTATGACGGATTTCAATATAAGAACCCAAAAAAGGCGTGACGTCACGATGAGTCCTACAAAGTGCTAAGTTCGAAAGGTAAAACCAAGAATCCAGATACAAACGCTTACATAATCAGGAAAATTGGGAAGGAATAAAGTGAAAAAGTCCTTTTAGACTGGTTTTTCAAACTAAAATAAATAAATAAATAAGAAATTAGAGCAAGTGTAAGCATTGGCAAAAACCAGACAATTATTTGACACGGTTTAAGAGCGACCTTCAAAAGTTTTGTTAGGTGCCAATTCTTAAGGAAATTCGAACAATGAACTTGAAACTCTTTCTTTTATCTATACTGCTTATACTTAGCATATCTTTAACGCAGTTTTTTTACTTTGGATGAGAATGGTGGGTAGAATATGTTTCACTTTGCTTCGATGGTTTGCACGCTCTCCTTAAGATTTTGGTAGGAAATCATTTTATAAGTCGAAAAATGTATTTCATAAGTCATGCACACCTGTGTTCAAGTAGTTAACACTAACTTACTAGAGTAACTCCTTTCATAAATATTGCACATTTTCAGAGGAACACATTCCCTAAGTCATGGACTAAAAATTTTAATTTTCGGAAGTGTGAAATGGGTTCTTGTTGAAAGTGTGCAATAATTATGAAAGGAGTCTTGTGAAAGTGTGCATAATTTATGAAAACTCTTATTTGTTTGAATGCGACAATCAAAACAAATGTCTAACTATTTATAATTAGAACTGACACCGTCAAAATAGTTACAGTATATAGATATACTACAGAGTAGATAGTCTGTAGACATATATACTACAGTAAGAAGATGTTATCAGTAGTGTGATAGTTGTGATGAAATATATATTTAACAGTCCCCAAATTTTCCGTCAGGATAGTGGTTAGTTTGGGTTTTAATCCCGTTTTCCACCCTTTGGTATAACAGGATGTGGGAGAGAAGTCGAGTTCACGACTATAGTCAGGAGCTTTGACCACTACACCACAAATCTCCCACAATTTCCCGTCAAGAAGATCAGAATCTGTTTAGATCATGTCATGTACACCAAAGTGGTTGAGTAGTTTAAGTGCCTGACAAGCAAAATAATGATTAAGAGTTCCAACCCCCTACCACATCCCTTAATACCCAAAAGTGAAAAATTTGAAATTTACGACCCAAAATTCAAATACTACCTTGTATCATGATTGCACTGATTATGAACTAAAATTGTTACTAGAAGAACACAAATTTGGTGAAACGGAATCTTTATGTATGGATGGTACTCTTGATAGAAGTAGTCGTTGGTCATGATATGGATACTTTAGGCTGGTGTACATCACTTCTAGATTGAATTCTTCTACAGGTGCACTTTATGTTTATGTTTATGTTTAATAATATTCAAAATTAAAGTAAAAAAGCTTTTTATTCTAAAAACTCTGATTCAGCATAAACAATCCCCAGTTGAGAAAGCAAACAATAGCAACAAGAACTTTTCCTGAAGGGTCTTAAGGTGTTTCTAACAATCGCACTTCATTTTGAATAGAAAAGATGTTTCTTCTTCTCTCTCCATCCTAACCAAAGAAAGGAACACAGAAAACCCTCTAACAGTGCCTTCTCTAATTCTATCCCTATCTATCTACCTATCTAGTAGTAATATGAGGCAGTGTATTAGTCTCTAGTCATGTATCTATACAGTAGATCCCTTCAGTAGAAATTTCCTGACCATAATCTGGAAAACCAGACACGCCAATTCTTCCTCTGCACTCACTCACTACACTTTAACTGTTGTTCCGTCCACTCACTAACTTTAATTTATTATTTATTTATATTTAGTATTATTTATAATTATATATAGTATTATTTATATTTATATTTAATTTATTATTTATTATTTTAGTTGTTTATAAATTATAAATTTTGACCTCTGTATATAAATGTTAGTAGTAAAAACGCATGGGATGAATAAATTCGATATAGCAGCCCGAGTGTGGGTTATATTATTTATTTTTCTTTTGTTAATATGTAGGTAATGTAATAATTTATTTATTTTTTGTGTCCACTGGGTGTAATATTTATACTAAAATACGATTTATATATGGTGTAAAACCTGTTTGTAAAAGTTGATTAAATTTTGTAAAAATATTAAGTCAAATATACGCATTATTATTATTAACTGTTGTTCCGAAGTAAAAAGGAAGAAGTAAAATGCGGGTCAATTCACTTGCGCCTAAAATCACGATACTACAAGTCAATGGCAGGATTCGGCAGGACGACCAAAAGTACAGGTAATTGCACCTGTACTTCGCATTTGGCCTGTGCAATTTTAAGGGATTTCGGTCGGTTTTTCTGTTTTGCTTTTGTGAATTCTTCTGTTGTAGTAAGATATTTTTGTTGGTTAGATGTTTTTTAGCTGTTGTAACTATTAATACTAAATAAATATAAACAGCTTTGCAGTTTGTAAGCCAATAAATCAGTTGTAATTTATTTTAGACTGGAATTCACTACTTCCATTGGTTTTGGGGTCAAATCTACGACAACTGCACTCACTCAAGTAAAGAATGTCTTCTACTTGAGGAGTGAATGGATTCATTGGAGACGAACAAAATGTGTTGTTTACATTTTAAGATTTTCATAGATAAACGCGCCTAAAAAAAAGGAAATTGTGTACTTCAAAAAGTGACTCGACATTTAACCGTGTTTGCATCACAAACCTGGGCTGCGCGTCTCTCACTCTCACTCTCTCTCTCTCTTCCACTCTTTATCTTTACATCCAGGTCTCAATTTCGAGTCTGCGGAAACGAAAAGGTTACAAATTTAAAAATAAAAACAAAACGAAATTCTTTCACCCATCCCTTCCATCTCTCCCACTGTCACAAACAAAAATAAAAAATTTTGAAACGACAAACTCTAACAAAAACAAATCCAAAAGAAGTGTATCGAGTGTACTCGAAATCTAAATATTTGATCGAAAGGAAGACAAAAAAAAACAAAACCAATCAAAAACTCAATTAACTCGGTTTGAAGAAGACAATGAATGATTTTTTTTTTCTAAAGTTTGTTGAGTAAATCAAAAACCAAATTTAAGTTGAGTTTTCCGGTAAACACAAAAAAAAGATAAAAATTAAAAAAATTCGGATTTTCTAAAAGCGAGATAGAATCCTCGATTACAAAAATTTTCATTTCCCAAAAATTGAATTTTATAAAATTAATTTAAATTGTTCATTATCGAAACTAGAATCATATACATAAGTCTCTTATTTATTTATTTATGTATGAGAATTATTTTTTGGTGGCGTTTCTGCTATTTTATTTATTTATTTTTATTTAAATTTGTATTTAGTTATGTTCGAACTCACCGTGGTAATGTTTTAGGGTTTAATAATCATTTATTTATTTTATTTCGGTGATTATTTATTAATAAATAAAATAGTTTAGAATTATGGAAAGGTAACGCGTGTAAGTAAATTTATCGGTGGTTTGTGATTATTTAAGAATGAAATGGCGTTCGGATGAATAGGTGAAACGACAGAGAAAGATCTTTCTCTCCTCTTTAAACTGGTAGGAGAGGAGAGGAGGAGAAAAAGATGTCGTTCATACGTAGAGAGAGAGAGAGATGGAGTTAAAGAAAAAAATTTTTTTTTGTGTGTTAAAGACCCAAAACTGTGCCCTCGGATTAATAATCCAAATGTACCTGTTTTTATAATTCCTGATAGTGAGACTCATTCCAAAGGTTTTCCTCGTGTTAAATCAGCTACATCTAACTTTTCCGGAGTTAGAGTTAGAAAATGCCGCGTACCTAAGTGTAACGTCTGTTAACATATCCCGTAAATCGCGTTCGCTCTTTCAACCTCGGCTCCGGTCGTGAACTGACTGATCCGGGCTCGCGGCCAGCTCCGTTCTTCCCCCGCTGCAGAGTTTTCTTCTGCGCACGGTACAATTGAAATTTTGTTGAAATTAGGTGAAACGTTCCAAGAGTGAACAGAAAAAAAAATCTGGAGGAAAATATTTTTTCTCCTCTCTCTCTCTCTCTCTTTTTCTCCTTCTCTCTATTTCCTATTTTTTTTTTGTTTTCTAATTTCCATTGCGGGTGTGACGACCCTATTAAGACTTACACCACTCATTGTAGGAAATGAAAATTTAAAAATTTTCCCTTTTTTCCAGGACTCATATTCACCCCCTTTTCCTATTATATAGAATTTAGGTAATTGAATCGGACATGATTTAGGTCCTGTGCGATCAGGGTGTTTGTTTATAGATAAATAAAAACAGGGGATGTGCAAATAAACAGCGGGATTTAGAGCGGAAATGAGCTTCTCGACACAAATTTGAGGGCATTTGCAATGTATCTTTCCCCACCAAAACAAAACTTATAACAATAATAATAATAATATACTATTTATATATATACTCGTATTCCCTTTTCTGGTGTTACAATATCTCCTTGTATACGCATTCATTTTTGAAGAGCTTATTATACTACAACTAAGTGTGTTCTAATGTATAACTCCATCAATAAATATACACCAACAGCAACACATCAACGTGAATAAGTGGGTGATAACCTAAATAAATAAACAAACAGAAGTAAAAATAAATAAATAAAATGACATTAAACTGGAGTATTTGGCGAAGCATGGGTGTCTTCAAGTCCCTCTTCCCTTTATTACCTTCGTCATATGCTTGAATACACTCTCTGTACAAGGTGTGCATGTTAGAAAAGGTCGAAATTCATGAAATTTCATCGGAACTTATTTACAACTCGGTGTGGTATGATTTCATACATAACTCAAGGTATAACTCTCATAGCTCAAGTAACTTCCATCACCAGATTTTCCCATCCTACGCCAAAACAAAACTATCCAAATAATATTCAATATTATCCATATATCTCTGTATAACAAACTATGGGTTTGCTTTATATACTGTTTATAAATATTGTACCTGGAATGAATGGTAGGATTCATTTTATAACCCACAAACACTTCTATCAACTTAGTAGCACAGACACCAGTTTGCAGTTCCTCTGAGGCATACCTGCCGTAGAAAGTTCTGTACATATCTTATCTACAAATTAATTCAAATTTATTACCTATAGATAAAGTGGAAAATTTGGATGTATTATATGCTTATTGACAAATTTTCAATATAATATGATGTGATAGCTTTAATCCCGTTTTTCACCCAATTTTTGGGTATAACAGGAGACGGGAGGAGGATTCGAACTCATGACCATTTGAGTCCACCTCAGGAACTTTAACCACTACACTACTCCTCCCACAAGTTTTCAGTATAAGGAATAATGACTTTTATCAATTATCTGAATATATATAATAATTGACAATATAATATCATTTGAAAGTCAATTTCATAATTACTGCACACTAGTGTAAAAGAGTTGTTTCATGACTATACGTTTCATTAACATTGAAAACAATTTAAATTTGTATAATAAATAAATAAATTCAAAATCATTTCAGTTATACATTTCTCTATTGGTTACAATTTATTTTTCAAACACAAATAAAAAACGAAAGTAACTTTTCCAAAGGAAAGGGTAAAAATTTTAGAATTCCTCAGACGTGCCCCACGAAACTATAATAATATAAAAAAGTTTCATTAAAGTTATCGTTTCTATAAAAGATCGACGTAGGCAAAGAGGAAGAATTAATTTCATTATAACTTTTAATCGAATTACAGGAGAAATAATTTCCTGACACAGTGCTGACACATTATCTATTACATCGAGACATAGATAACTTCCCTTTTTTATCAGATATTTATTTCGACTTGGCCCTTAAAGAATACAAAATTTGGTTTTCTATAAATAAATTGAATGCATATTTATACGAAAACTTCCTTTCATAATTATTGCACACTTTCGTCTATCACTCGTTTCAACTTCTGGAACTTGAAATTTTTAATACTTAAAAAGTGTGCAGTATTTATGAAAAGATCTCCTCGAGTGAGCGTTACTAGTAGTAACGTTAGAGTAGAAAGTTTGGGGCTACTAATAATTTATGGTTCAGCCCCAAAACGCAACTATCATAAACCCGATACTATATACAGACTATCTACCATATATATTATGATGGTATCAGTTCTAGTTATAAATACTTAAGACATTTGTTTTGATTAAGGCATTCAAAGTTAATAACAATTTTCATAAATATTGCACACTTTTACGAAGACTTCCTTTCATAATTTTTGCACACTTTCACGAAGGCTTCCTTTCATAATTATTGCACACTTTCACGAAGGCTTCCTTTCATAATTATTGCACACTTTCACGAAGACTTCCTTTCATAATTATTGCACACTTTTACGAAGGCTTCCTTTCATAATTATTGCACACTTTCACGAAGACTTCCTTTCATAATTATTGCACACTTTACGAAGACTTCCTTTCATAATTATTGCACACTTTTACGAAGGCTTCCTTTCATAATTATTGCACACTTTTATGAAGGCTTCCTTTCATTGCACACTTTCTTCTAGAACTCATTTGATAAAAATTTCACTCTTCAGGAAATTTAAGTTTATAATACAGCACTCAAAGAATGTGCTCTTCTGAAAATGTGCAATATTTATGAAAATTATTAATGAAAAGAGGTCTTGGAGTAAGTGAACTTAGCCACTTGAGCCCCCTCTCCGTACGAGGTGTGCATTACTTATTGAAATGAGTTTTTTGCATTTAGAAAAAACCGAAATTCATGTAATTTCATCGGAACTTATTTACGGCTCGGTGTGGTATGATTTCAAACACAATAGAATGTGTGAGAGATCTTTTATTGGGAAACACTCTGGTGGAAGAGAAAACGATTCAAGAAACAACATTCTATTCGAGAGCAGAAGTTGTGAAAATCAAAATAAAACTTTTTATTTGAAACAAAAATTTTCCGGTACACATAAATTCATTTTCAAAGTTGAAAATCGAAATGACAACCCACATCAAAAGAGCTTGTGGAAAGCCGGAAATTCCGGTCGCGTTCCACCAAGCTCGTATTTCAATTACGATCGAAAGAAAATTTGAACAAAGAACCCACTTTTTCTTTTTTTCTCCCCATTTTCTGACGAAATTTTTGCCATCCTTACATCCCCCGAGAACCGTTTTCCAATTTTCGCGAGTCATTTTCATAAATATTGCACACTTTTGAAGGAGCTCAGCCCTTAAATAATGCACGTGTTTATGATTACGAACCGTTCACTTCACTATTTCCAAACAAATTGTACAAATTTTAAATCAGTATAAACGAAATAAAAGTGTGCATTATTTTTGAAATGGGCCCTCCCTCACAAAATAATGAAAAATACGGGGCCCATTATGTAAATGAGTTCTTCATGAAAGCGTACGAGATTTGAGAAATGATCTCCTTCGTGTGCAAGACTTATGAAATTTATCATACGGCATACTAGATGAATCCTACATAAAACTGTGCAACACTTATGAAATAAATTCTTCAAGAAACTGCGCGTTATGTATGGCATTTTTATAAAAGAAAGTTCCGCATAGTGTGCAGTATTTATGAAATGATATTGTGAGAAAGGAGGACTATGTTGTCATTAGTAGTAGTGGTGCTGTTTCTGGCTATCACCCCGCTGTAGTCAGATTATTGGCTGCAGCTATATCTTATCTTGTCCAGACGTTTCACATTCTTTTCTAGCTGGAGACAACCTTAGTGGTTTCGATTTGATCAAATTATTTACAAAATGAATTCTCCAGGAAAGTGTGCATTATTTATGAAACGAATTGTTCTTAACAGGTTCCCTACTTAACAAGCCTACTATGAGATAGCTCGTCGTTTGTGTTCTTGCTTAGGACACCAACTACAAGTGGCTAGGTTACACTGACGTCTTATATCGGAATCCTGGAAAATTTAGAGGTACCCAAAGTGTTCGATGAGTTTCTAAAAGGTACCTCCGATCCCCAAAAATGGTTTTAATTTAAATTTAAGTTAGTTTCATTCAAAAAAAAAAATTTTGTCTTTGTGTGCGTGTGTTTTCAGCCATGCATCAAGTCAAACAACTATGCCGTCTCTAGTTTTTTGGTTGAGTTCACTTGTTTGTTCGAGACTTTCTTTCGTGACAGAGAAAAATAAAATCGCGTAAAACGGGCTCGTTTAACTTTGAAATTGTTTTTAAATTGTATTATGTGTAACAAAAGAAGGAGAGTTTAATGAAATTGGAATGAAGAGTAATAATAAAAATGTTAAAATGCTTACCTGGATTTTTTTTGCACGAGCCAAAACAGTGAGAAGAAATTAAATTTTCCACAGTTTCAAAATGTGAATAAGGAAAATTTTTTGAAAATCCCCTTCACTCCCGTCGACTGAATCTCTAGTGTTGAGTTCCTTTGAAATCTCACACTCCACGTAAAACCCATACAAGTAAAGAGACGAAGCCATTTCTTGTTTCAAGTTCGCCACCATTCACGACTTTTGACATTTGATTTGCCATTACAGTTTTCATTAGCGAGAAGCTTTAAAAAATTATCGCAATAAGCACTTTCCCAGAAAATGGTTCTCTAGCTCTCATAACTTTCTAAATGACATCAATGAAGTCCCTGAAGGAATGATGAAGAAACCAATATTCTGTGAATATTACGCTTTTTCATTTTATATAAGCACAGATTATCTACTTAAATGATTAAGTAAAAAAGTGTTTTCTCACTAACTGAGTAGTGGTTAGTAGTGGCTAGTGAGTAGAGGTATTAGTAGACTAATATCACCTCATATAGATGAGAAGATAAACCATTGCAACAGGCTGGTCATGTGAATAACTGTTGACTTGTTACTAAAACTAGTAATTAAAAACGAATTGAAATGTTTAAAAACAAGATTTAACATTTGTAACTGATCAAAAGACATGTTCACAACTAAGCAAAGTTCCAAAACTACAGTATTTAGACTGAAGCGCTGAGCCTTAATAGCTCCTTGAGTGATAACGATCTTCACTCGCTTTACGTACGATTGTAAAAGATTCAATTGTTGCTAGTAATAAATCGAATGAATGAATAGTCACAAAAACACATACAGTATATATACAGACAAATCATTCAGCTTCTAGCATTACACAATCGAATTAAGCCATTTCGGCCGATCCCTTGCAGGTAAGAACAAAAGCATCAGTCTGGTTCTTCAAGATTCATTTCAGTGAGACAGTTTAGTTCAGCATTTAGATAAATTAAACATTCAAATCTCTTTAAGTGTCTTAATAAAAGCAAAAACAAGTGTTTTAATAATACAGTAAAAATTTTGAATGAAAGAACAAATGTCACAATAAAAGGAAAGAATTTATTTATTGGTGGCAGAAATCATAAACATCAATAAAACTACAGAATTTACTCATCACAAATTTTAATGAGAAAGTAATAAATGAGACAGAATCATCAAGATTATAAATCAAAGATACAATATAAACTCAAATCAAAAAGAAAAACCTCGAAACATTTCAAATTCCCATTTTTTTGTGCTTTCATTATCCTTACCAATTAATTATAACTTCACTCCAGGGTGTAAAGGGTTTTTCTAATTGACTACTAAATTTAAAATTCACACAAAAAAAAGAAAATAATGCAAAATAATTAACAAATGATTCAAAAAAAGAAAAACAGAAAACGAAAATTAATACAAAGAAAAATAATAACACTCTTGCGCGTTCGTAAAAACTCTCGCAATTTTTCCAAACCAATTACATTCTTAACGGTTATTCAAAACCAACTTGACAAAATGTCGTGGCATTAGAGTTTGGTTTTCCAGCCTAACGGCCATCTTGATTTTATTGATTTTGAAGGTATTCCAAAAAACAAAAGTTTCATTAAAGCCAAAACAATTAACGAACGCAAATGAATAATTAAACAGAACAATACCCAAAATTAAATATAAACGAACAACCAAAAAAAGAAAATTAAAAGGAAAAAGTCGAAATGATTTCTTACGTAAATAAAACTTTATCACTTTAGGGGATTCCATATTCTATTAAATGCAGGCACTGTTACTATACATTAGTATTGGTTTTGTATTGGTCGAAGCAGTTAGTACAGATTTGAACTGTATCACAATGAATTATTGATTTGATTAAAAGAGGTCAGTTTAAACATAAAAAACTGAATTACTGAAAGAGAATGAATAAGATCCAACCAAACGATTTCTTAAAAACCGGTGGCTGCTGGACTAAAGTGCACCAGTTTTTTTTCTTATAAACTAAATGATTATAGCTTATACAAAACACAATAATTAAGGACACCAGAAAATATCTATTCTGATATAAATAAATAAGTAAATAAAATTTCTGACTTTTTCGATTGGTATTCTGAGGATTATTTAACATTTTTTACTTTTTGAGCTTGAAAATACTAAAAACTACTGAAAGAGAGAGAGCTGGCAAACCGACAAAACGCATCAACCCCAACACCAAACAGCCAGCATTCTATTTCTATCAGCAAGTCTTTAGCAGTTAAGAAATTGATCCATAATTCGACCTTTTCTAGATGAAGAAAACATTTTGAGAATTGATTGAAGGCTTCACTAAAGTGTAAGACTTGGTCTTAAAAACTTCGCAACAAATAGTTGGAAGCTAACGTTATCTAGGAATACAGTTAACATAGTTCGCTGTATAACGTCAGTAACAGACATTATTAACTCAAAAACAAAAACATGTAAAAACTCAAAACTTGGGGTTCTCTTAACCACACTTTGACTGTTCGATTTCCAAAATCCCTATTTTTCATATCAACAATTAGGCCGAATGAAAGTGAAACAATACTCACAAACCATAAAACTTAAAAATGAAACAAAATTGAAAAACAAACACACTGAATTCCCAGAATCACATATCTCACCAGGTACATCTTTAGTTCTCTCATAATTAGAATTTCATATGAAACGAATTTATGTTGAAATCACATTATCAATCCATTTGTTTAATGCCCTAATTGGTTCAAAGCAGCACCACCAGATTGTTTAACAGTTCAACAGATAGCAAAAAAAAAGTAATAATAATAAAAATAAAATAAAACAGTACTACAAATCCCTACGAAATTTTGAATAACCACCGAACCGTACCTAATTCACATACAACATAAAAAAAAAGATTTAACTTAATCCCTGAGAATATTCATTAAAATCAAGAAAGACTGAATTACAAGTGTAAGCTTTCCACCATTGAAGGTGATGCTAAACACCTCAATAGATTAAGAAATTTTTCTTTTGATTTTAATAAATATCTCAGATGCATAAATTATTTTTTTTATACTTTTTTGAGAAGATATTTTAACATGTCAAAATTAACCTAATTTCTAAAATTATGATTCGTTACCCAAACAGGATCTGTTAATTGTAGGTCAAGGATATTTGCAATAAATAAAATCTTCAATGACTGTAGGAAGCACATTCCTCGGGGAGGGGGAGAGGACATACTAACAAATCAAAATAGTTGGATACAACATGTCATTATAAACGTGTATCCAAAAAATCTAAATAAAACGAAGAATTAGAGTTAGGTGTATTCTTATACGTATAATCTGAGCATTTAATTCATTTGCAAGTATCTCCTTCAAATAAGATTTTCGGGTCAGTCTTTTGGGAGACAAAACCACCAAAAAAAGAACCCCAAACCTGACTGAATTGCAAATATCCCTGACTTGTTCACATATTCACGTGAGATTGAGGTAGAACGGCTTTCCGAAGTACTATGAAAGTACTCCCATTTCCTTTTAAACGACCACATCCACAAGTTACACATTACGAAATTCAATTTTTAAAACTATTTGGATCCTCTTTTGTTTAGATGGAATGTAAAACAACAAACGAAAAATTCCTCCTTGTCTAAAAGAAGAAGACTGATTCGAAGCCAATAAAAAGTCGAATTTGTAAGGACACATCATAACATAGAACTTAATGAGTATGAGTCCAAAACAAAAACTAAATTTTTTAATTTGGAAGACAGGGAGGAAAGAAATTAAAAACTTCTGGAAAATCACTACCGCCAATCAAAAATTTATCCTTCAAACAATTTCGATATAAACAAAAAAGTCTCCAAACAGGTTGCCAAATATAATACAGTGTCCGAAATTTTTATTTTTATAATCTATTCTAGAAAAACATTATCGTACGGTAATTACTTTTGATTAATGCCAAAATTCTACTTTAAACAATTTTTTTTTTTAATCAGTGCCAAAAAGTATGCAAAGAGACTACTACAATTTTTATACAATCATAAATCTGTGACTTGAACCATGAGTCGTTCTGTGCCCTCCCTAGGTCATCAATCTGTATGGGTGTGTTCTTTAATTAATTCATTTTTATAGTCGAGAGGCAAAGCTGTACGGAGTCCATTTCCCATTTCGATTCATAACATTTGTAATTGTCTACATAAAGAAGGAATTTAAAATTAAAAACATTAGGGATATTAATTGAGTCTGGTAATAATAATAATAATAATAACAGGAAGACTGAGTTTCTTAAAAATGGAACAACATTTAAACTGATAAAATCGAAAGAAGTGACTCCGATACAGCCTGCCTAATATTCATAAAATTTATTTTTCTTTAAATTGTATAATAATAAAAGATATAACTGTCTAGAACTGTTGATATATTAAAATTGTGTATCAAAAATATGTAACGAGAACTGTATAAGCTAAAAAGGTGAAGGCAAGACTCAATATTCATGTTTTAACAAATTCGTCGTTACTTTCTCCATCAGTTCATATTCTTTTTACTACAATTTTTAGTATTTGTTAAATTTATTGACTTCAGCAGATAAGATTAGTTGATAACCTCTCCTCTGAAAACTGATTGTATTTCCATTATGAAACAATGTATAGTTTAAGACTTTTGTTTAAAATATTTGGATAAAAACAGAATTCAATTATCACATAGAAAAGGGATTGCTAATCAGCACTTGTGAAAGGGTTAATACTTTTATACAGCTATAAGTATTAAAAGAAATAAATCATTTTGCAAGTAAAAAATAAACCTGACACCTTTTTATTAAAATTATCAAGTTAAACACAGCTCCACACTTTGGATCTGAACAATAGGTTTCACAACTAAATATTTGCTGAAGTCAATTAATACATTTTGTTGGTGATTATCTTTGCAGTACTCACGGTTTGATATAAAAAACAATTTTTTTTCTTTTTTTTTGTACATCTATCACACACCTAAAGAAGCAAAAGTAACGAAAATAAATTCCGATCAAAAGTGAGCTTCGGGCAGCAAACACGACGATCGAGCACCTACCCTAAAAATGCATACTCTCTCCCAAATCAAATTTTCCCACACGTCGTTGTTTTATTAAACAAACTTTCTCTTCTTTGCATCTGAAAATTATTGAATATTCCTATTAAGCATGGTGTCTTAGACCAAGTTCTAAAAGTTCAGTCTGCTCACAATATACCAAATTAATTATTTTCATTGACAAAGAACTCTTACAACAGGTTGAAGCAAACAAATCAACATTTAACCAAAAATTCAAGGTTATAAAGTCAACCAACAAGAAATTACAAAATTTCATCGACCTTTTAAATAAAAATCATAACGCAACTTGTGATGAGATCTAATAAACATTATCTGTACTTACTTTTTCTTCCTTTCCCTTTGTTACTTTTCCGTTTTCGTTTATTCAACCCTGCGGAAGCTCCGGGCTCTAAGGCTCTAAGATCGCCAAAATTAGTCAGCTCGCTACCCAGGGTTCCAAGCGTTGTCGTCCTTCTGTTATTGTGACGTTCAGCTTTGGTAACAGGTAAACGAGTAAAATAATTTTCTTCATATCTGAAAGAAGGAAAATTATATTTCACTCTTCATCTCCTTACTCCCCCTTACCCTTTTATTAAAAGTAATTGGCTGACTTACTCTTGACGAGCTTTTTGCTGTTTAGAAGCTTCCAATTGTCTCACTGACCCATGTGCAACTTCTAATGGTGTATCCAAATATTCTTCTTTTAGTTCCTGAATCATAGATGAATTTAATGCTCGTTTTTTGGCCCTTTCAAGCTGCTTTTGCTCCTTTCTACAAAACTATCCTCTCCATCTAGAAGTAATCAAGAAGAAAATTTATCGTTGACAATGTAAGCTTATTTCAATGCAAATTCAGTTACTATGCCAATCATAAACACTTAAATTTATTGAAAGAAACATTAAAATAAGAGATCTCATCTTACCATATGGAACAGAGGCTAATTTCGGAGGAATGTATTTGCCCTTCTTCTCATTCCCTTGCTTCTTTTGTCCTTCCTCTGCACTATCATTACCTTCTTCAGAACTGTACATATCATTGTCTAACTGTAAATTAAATTATGAAAAATCAGTTATTTCTGTTAATAATTTTTCTTTGTTCATTTACATTTCAATAGCTAATACAACCTTTACCTTTAGCATCATATTATCTGGATTGGCCTTAAAATTTGTAGGCTCATTTTGTGAAGTTGCTCCAGTAACTGCTGCTTTAACCAATTTATCTACCTGGTACTTAAGCTTTTGGTCAATGGGTCGAGTCTTTTCCAAAACAGTTCTTAATTCTATCAGACGATCTACAATTTCACAAATCAAAATCAATTGCTAGAATTTAAGGTATCATGTTCTTATAAAATATTTAAGCCAAAAAATATTTAGATATCTCACCTATGGCTGGATCAGCTTCTATGGGTTCACCAGTGCATTTTCTTAAAACAACATAAGTTAAATTGATGAGGTAGCTTAAGAGCATGTGATATTTTACTTCCAGAAAACTTAAACCTTTAGCTGTGGACAGTTCACCTCTTCTCACCCTATCCAACATTTCATCCACCAAATGAGCTACTTGAACTGCATTATCATTCATCTCCTTAAGGAGTTCAAAAGCCTTTGGAAGGTCTCTTTGAATTAATTCATCCACCTCATCTGCCTGAAAGTTGAAGAAAGTTTTAAATAAATTATTTTAAAAATAAAATAATTTGAGGCCATAACTAAAATGATCCAACAGGAATTGTGGGATTTGGTGTGGAAAAAAACTATTAAAATTATTTATAAAAGAAAACAATTTTTCAAATAATAAAAATAATGTATTTGAGAATTAAAAGTTTTATAAAAATATTTCTTCTCATGGGAAACGCTGTATCTGGCACATTAAAAAAGAAAATGAGGGAGAGTTGTGCAAGTGGGTGGAAAGGTGCCTCCATATCACACCACCCACCCTGCAATCACATAAATTCCTCAATTCCATGTGGTCAATTTTTAAATTTCTAACCAAACTTTTGTTTATAATTTAGTTTTCTAACCTAAAAAATTAAAATAAAAAAGGATTTAACGAATAAAAAGCTTGCAAAAGACATAATAACAACCCCTTGCCCAGCCCATGTATAAAAAGGTTGCATGTGTACATCAAATTTAATGTTCCGCGTAAAATGTTTAGCATATGGGCACATGTGATTTTTTTAAAATTTTAAAAAAGGGAAAAAACTCTGATTGATTGAGCTAAAAAAATGGGTAGCCTGGAGCATGGGAACGTTTAATGTCAATCAATAAAAAAATATTTGGGCCCACTTAAGACATTACTTACCGCAACCATTGTGTGTCTTCAAGATTTAACGCTAAAATTAATTAATGAATAAAATAAATTGTACATGCACATGGATTTAAAATTAAAATAAAAAAGTTATAACTGAAAACACAAATGCATGAGAAGCGCCATTATAGTCTTACGTCATAGAATGCGAAAGTTTCTCGATAAAGGCAGGCTGTGAAAACGAACTTCAATTCTTTGCCGCCTGTTTTGAATATCCAACTTGGGAGTAATTAATTTTAAAACTTTTCCGAAGACAATCACAATTAAATATTTATCTAATTATTTGTCTATAATTTCTTACAAATGAGATCTTTTCTTTTTTTTCTTTTCTTGAACCCGCTTATTCGTTAGGGTCGCGGGGTGAGGGAAGCAATCAAGGTCTTCCAGCTGATACGAATGAGATTATTATTATTAATAGCTTCAGTAGATAAATTTTTTAAAACAGAGTAAAAAAATACTTTTATTTTTGGTTAGATTAATTTTATTTCTGTTTTTTCATAATCAGTCAAAAGAGAAAAACTTAGATATCAACATTATTCGAACATAATATAATACTGAATTAAGTTTTCTGACAAAGATAAAGCTTCACTGAAGTTTTAGACATGCAAATGAAAGGCTGCAAAAAAAATTAAGACAGCAGTTGCATTTATATTTAATATTTATTGCATTTCAGGATAAAAACAAAAAAATAAGACTAGATTAAAATAGGTTTTCTGATTTAAAATATTGCTCATTAAAAAGCTATGATCAAAAACCAAAATTTGATATTGGCAAATAAACTTTTGAAATGAAACTTTATAATTAAAAGAGATCAACGATTTATTACTTTTGTAAATTCAGACTCGCTTGAATTTAAAATAAACGATAATTTAATTTTTGACACTGGAATGTGATCTAATGACTAGTTGGTTATCTTTGTAGGCTCACAACACAATCTGTTTGAAACCACAGATTGCTTGGATTAACATCAATCATATTTTGAAGGTTTATAATATAATCTGTTTCGAAATTTGAATAATAATAGTATCCGAAGTAAAATGAAAAAGCAGCCAAGACAATACAAAAAGGTAACGACGCCTTCCTCAGGAACGTAACATTTGGCCACGGCGTAATTATTTGGCAAAAATGTACCCTAAAATGAAACATATTTCTATCAAGATGAAAGTAAAATTATTATTAGTTTGTGTGGAAAGCGATATTTTTAGGTCTCTTACCAAAAGAAAACTTGGATTGTTTTTATACCTCCAGTTAAAAGTTGGTATTGTGTATTCATGAATGTCTTGCCTGTGAATAACGTGGCAGCCAAAGTGAGTATGTCCTCCTACAATCAATCTGGGTTTGAGGTTGTCATATATCTGAAATAAAAACATCACAATATTCTGATACATTTACATCAAGAATAAATAAATTGTGCAAAAATTATAGAAATTCATACCGATTCTGATGCTTCCCTTGAAAGACAATCCCATCTTTCATGAAAACTTTGTTGCTTAAGATCATCAGGTACTGGATCAGGTTCAGAACATTGCTTGTCTGAAACTCTGTACATGGGAAAGTGTTGCAATAAAATTGGCCTGCTGTACTGCTTGATATCATTCTCGACAAGGCATTTACCAACGCCTTTGGCACATCTTAATTTATCTGCAAATATAAAATAAACATCCATTGAAAACAAGAGGTTAAAGAAAATTTGCAAAGACAATTATGTATACTGGTGAACAAAAGTTGTTGAGGAAATGACTTTCTTAGGGACAGCCTTTGTTCAGCACACTTGTCATCATGTAAATAATTATTCAAAACTAACTTACTTCCTATTTTGTTTAACTCCAACTGAGCTGGCCTGCAAAAGAAACACCCATCTCCTTCCATTGCCATACTGTTTACTAGTACAAAGTGATTGCCTCTTAGAGTCACCATCTGAACAGATGGCGACTTTAATTTTGACATGAATCTTTTGTACAAATTTGGAGTGACATCATAGTGAAATCCCATATCACGGTTCCCAGCAACATAAAATATTTTTATCGTTTCATTTACACTAAATAAAGACTTTAGTCTTCCCATGTAATAGCTGAATTCATGGTCACTGCTTTTTAATCCATCATCAAAAAGATCACCTTTAATAAAAACATATCACAAAATATGAAACTAAAGAATCGAATCTGAAGTAATAATAATAACAACAATTTCCAATACATATTTAAGTACCTAGGATAAAGATAACTTCTGGTTCAAACAGATTAACTGCTGTCTGAAATGATCTATACATCTGCCATTCTGTTCTCAACTTAACAAACCAATTGCCCTTGGATGGACCTTGTAAATGAATGTCTGCAATAAACATAGCTTTCACTGGTTTTCTATAAGGTTCTATTATTATAGACTCATCAGCATGTTCCTCACTCAGTGCAGGCCAAGAACACTGAAAACAAAAACTCACAGTGAAAATACAATCAGAACATAAAATCATTTGAAGCCAGACAAATACACATAGTCAAAATTACTCACTTGAGAAAGGATAATATAATAAATTAAATACTCGCAGAAAAATACAATAAAAAATAACAAAGCGATCATTTTAAAAACAAAACTGTTTTTTCTTTTCATGATTAACAGATTTTAATTTTGACAGGTTGATTCCTAATTGACTAGCAACATGATACTGAAATAAATAAGATATTTAAGGTTTGGATGATATTCAAGTTAATATAATAGGCTTAAATAAAAGGTATTTAAAAAATAAACTACAATGTAAATAATAATATATATTTTTATTGTTTAATCCCATAATGGGATTTTACAACTCTCAGGAGGTGCATAAGACTAAACCTAATACTATGCACTACAAATCAATGACAGTACAAGTGAATAGATAAACACTTTACACACAATTTGAAAAGAAACGTGTTCAAAATAAATTACTAATATAGAATAAAATAACAAAAATAAATAGATACAAAGCGTAACAAAACAAATAAATAAATAAATAATAAGGTAAAATACAAAAATTACACGTAATACAATATAAGATAAAAAATATCATGCAGAAGTGCATTGACTAGATTCGTAGAAATGTAAATCATAATGATAAGTAAATAACTTAATAAGCAGGAAATAAATAAATAAATAAGTAAATGCAGGTCATAAGAATGATAATTTAATTAACAAAAAATAATATAAATTTTCAAAGAAAACAAAGTAAAAAGTAAAAGTGTACTTTAACTCCGAGTGGCAGCCATTCCTGACATTGACTAATTATGACTAAAGTTTATTCACTCTAAGAAGTGGGATAAACCGTAAACATGGTGTGACAAGTGTTTCATAATTTTAATAAAACCATGTACTTAGGTCATATTTCCGTCAATAAAAGTCGAAAAAATTTGACTGTCCCTTATCTATAAAGATAAAGTGGACTTAACCTGCCGACTGAAGTTCATTAAGACAGAAAACTGTGATGAATTGTGTAAAACTAAACTTTCCATTACCGGTTCGCAAGAAGTATGTGATAAGTGGTATTATATTTATATTCGTTTTGGATTACTTCGGTTTTTTCGCACATTTTTTCGAAAAGGAATTTGCTCAAAACTTTCGTTATCCGTATGACGGCGATATAAGTGCTTTCGTGCTTAAAATACAGCAAGGACTTAAACCTGATATCGATCCTATTAATATGTATAACTTCAGCTACTTACATTCAAGCTCAACAAAATGTAAGAATAGTGACAAATTAAGATTGGTCTACATGGTGAAGTCAAGTATTGAGAATTTTGAAAGGAGAGATGTTATCAGGAAAACTTGGGGCTTTGAGAAAAGATTTTCTGATGTAACCATTCGAACAGTGTTCATTTTGGGAAGTACTGAAAATGAAGACCTCAGAGTTATGGTGGATAAAGAATATGAGAAGTTCAAAGACATTGTGCAGATAAATTTTGAAGACACATATTATAATAATACAGTTAAAACCATGAGTGCTTTCAAGTGGATAACAGAATTCTGTCCACAATCTCAATTTTATTTTTTTAGTGATGATGATATGTATGTGAGCACAAAAAATGTGCTTAGGTTTTTAAGAAATCCTACAAAATATCCTGATTACCTTCAACTGCCTCCAAATATGCTGGAATCTAATAATAATTCAAAAACAGATGATAAGACTGAACCAAATGTAGCTAAAGATATTAGACAGTATAATAGGTTTTCTTATAATTATGAACTTCCAAAGGATGTAATTTTATTTGCTGGTTTCGTGTTTATATCATCCCCACATAGACACAAATGCAGTAAGTGGTATGTTTCGCTTCATGAATATCCCTACGATTTATGGCCTCCGTACATTACAGCAGGTGCTTATGTGCTGTCGAATAAAGCACTTTTTAGAATGCACTATGCTAGTTTTTATACCAAACATTTTAAATTTGATGATATTTATTTAGGCATAGTAGCAATGAAGGCTGGTATTGAACCATTCCATTGTGATCAATTTCATTTTTACAAGAAAAAATATAATGTTTTCAATTATAAATACGTAATAGCATCACATGGATATGAAGATGTAGGAGAATTGGAAAAAGTCTGGAATGAACAAAAAGAAGCAGGAAATGCTTAAACTTTATCATTCCTTATAATTTATTGAATAGTATTTGTAGGACAAAATGTAATATATTGAATTACATGATAGTTAAATGTTTGATAATTTAATTTAATTAGCCAACTTGAAATCCTTTTCTCCATCCAATCCTGTAATTACACAATTGTGGTGAGTCATCTACATATGACAAACCTCATTGTCAAAGCTTTAATCTTTCACTAAACAAAGTTGTATGATAAGTCATTATTGCTTTTAAAGGAAGAATTTGTCTGTGACAGCTAAACTGTGTTATAAAAAAAAAGTAAATTAGTGAGAGGTAAAATGACTCCTTATATGTTTTAAAATCAAATATTTTGAACAATAAACATAAATTTACAATTTCTTAAGAACAGAACATCATATTCATCAAAAATAATATTTTTCTTAAGGCTTTTTTTTAACCACACCTCCCTAGTCTAGGGGTTCCATTTGTCAATACTTGTACATGTAGTATTAAAAGGCTTCCAGCAGATGCCAGGAAAATTTATTTCTAAGTATTATTTTTAGTTTGACAAGATCTTAGTGATTTTGATTTCAGAAAAAAGGTGACCTTCATCTTACTAGAGATAATAAAAGTTTTTTGTATTTCTGAAGCATTTGCCAAGTGTTTCAATCACATAAAGTCATCTGAATCATAACCATCACTTTGATTGGATGTCATATTCTCTGCTTTGAATAATGTACTATAACTCCTGAGCTCTGCTTCCTTTTTCTTTCTAGCTTCCTCTTCTTTTTCTCTTTCTTTTTTGCTCTCTCAATAGTTTCTTCTTATCCTCTCTTTCTTCTCTGTCTCTCTGCTCTCTTTCTGCTCTAAAATCAGGGTGTCCTTCTTTCTTGGTCTTGTTTAATCTGTTAACTATCTCATTACTCCTCTTAGCTACTCTTAATTTTCGAACCTTAATAACAAAAATTTTACCAGTTAATCTTTGAAAATGGCCACCAATAATATAAATTTGCTAAATAATTTTTATTACCTCTTTTTCCTTATGAAAACCAACTTGTCCTACTTCCATACTGTCAGTCTTTTTTAAATTGCTCCACATTGTATATACTACATCCACATCATTCATTTTATTTCCCTGAATACTATTTGCTTTAACTAATTGTGCAGCATCCTCAAGAACTGCAGTTGGCACATCATCAATGGTCTGTCCAGTTTTTAACCTCAAATACACATGTGCAGAAGACACTTTATCAACATGAAACCAAACATCTTCAGGCCATCCCCATTTTATCAAATCTTCATCTGAAAAATAATAAGCAATAACTTTCAAAATACATAGTATAATGATATAATCATTGACCTGTACACTTAAAAGGTAAAATTGCATTATCATGCACTATGTCATATTAAATGGTACTATCGAGCCTAGTTACAGAGGAAACTTGTGGAAAGTAATATAAATATAATCTTGTGTTAATAATTCAAGATGTTCAAGAATGATTTCTTTAATAAAAAATAAACCAGAGCTCTAATCAAGACTAATAATGATATATGAATTTAAATGCAAATAATATCCTTCTATTTTTATTAAAAAATTATTAACAACATTAACCGAAAAAATGTTCAAATATTACTTGAAATCTACCAAGCCACTCATGTTTATACATATGCTCATGTTGATTGATACCTACTCTCGTATTTGTCAAAACCCATAAACAGTGTGAAAGGTGGTGAAACAACTGGAAAGAAAAAGACAAATATTACATATAACAGGGAATTTTGCAAGTAAACAAATATCACGAGGCACATTTAAATGTACAGACCGTTGCTGGTGAAGTAATAAACCATTATGAAATGATTCAACTAAGCGGAATATAAAAAAATAAATAAAAGTTAACCAACGTGCATGTTCAAAAGCAGAAGAAACGACGTGGAGTCAGACTAAGAAGCGGTTGGTTTTCGAAGAATGATTCGCTTATTTCATTATCAGCAAGATGATTTATCTTGAAGTTTTAATCAGCTCAAGTTGACAATGGAGTCTTTTAATGGTTGTATGAGCGAATTAGAAAATATTTTAGTTGATAACTTTAGTAAACATGAGACTTTCACTTGCTTTTTTTTTTTATCTCACTGCCATACAGGTATCAATTTTTTTTTCAAATTTATATGTTGACTGTACATAAACAATAAAGTAAAAATTTCAAATTTTATTTATTTCCAGACCATATGACTAGTCTCCACATACTTCTTCCTGCTTTGAAAAACAGACCAGGTCATTTTTTTATACTGCTCTCCAATTAGTCGTTTAATTTTATTTAATAAATATAATAATTCTTATGACAGTGTTATAAAACCTATTAATTCTACGAGGATAATAGTTGTTCCAAAAAATGATAAGTCACCTGATTATGAAGTTACAGTTACTCCAATACCAGCAGGACATTGTCCTGGCTCCATAATGTAAGTAAAAGTTTTCTTTTCCTTTACTTTTAGTGACTAAGTACTTTTATTTTACATTTATTATAATATTTGACATTCTAGGTTTTTATTTGAGACTGGGAATAAATCAGTATTATTTACTGGAGACTTTAGAATTGCAAAAAATGATATTCAGAAATTTAAAAGATTGCACAGAAATAATGAAGTTATATCAATTGATAAGCTATATTTTGATGCGACATTTCTGAATGAATCATATTGGAATTTTCCAGATAGATCAGAAGTTGTTAATAAATTAAAAACCTTTATAAGAAATTTGCTAAATAAAGGCTTAAAGAATCATGTAATCTTGTTCACAAGTGCTCAATATGGTTATGAATATGTTTTTATTGAACTAGCCAAAGAGTTTAAATGTAAGATTCATGTCTCAAAGTCATGTTTTGCTACCTTTTGTAATGTACCTGAAGTTGGTACTGCATTAACATGCAATTTCAATGAAACCAAAATTCATGCTGGAAAGAGTTTTGCAGATCTTGACATGTGCCTTCCAAACAATGATTTCTTTCGAATTAGATTATCAGCAATGTGGTATAAATCACCTAAAAAAAGAAGTTCTGAGGTGAATATCTAATGTTTGATTTAATAATCTAATCTACAAGTTTTACCAAATTTTAAAAATGATATTTAAATCTATTATTTTTTTAGCCAATATGGAGAGAATTTAATAATGAAGTTAAATTTTGTTATTCAAACCATTGTTCATGCTCCGAATTATTATTTTTTTTGAATTACTTGCGTCCTAAAAGACTGGAACCTTTTACTTCTACAGTGGAATGTTCAGATGAAGAAGTAGGTCTTACTTTAAACATATTTTGAACTTTTATTTTTAAAAATGATTAATTTGGTGTAACTTTGGTTTACAAAATTTGTGTTTCAGATAGAGGAGTACATTCAAAAATTGGTATGGTCTTGGCCATTAAAGGACAATAATAAAAGGCTTAAAGTAGAAAAAAATGAGTCACAAAGATGTGAACAGAGCCAAAGCATTAAAATACATTTTCCAAACTTTCAGGGACATTATGAAAATTTGAAAGAATTTTTCATGAAAGAAAGCCTATTTTGACTCAGTAATAGGTGATTAATAGTGATAGTTCATTATTGATTTATTTATTTTTAAATTTAAAGCTTCATATTTGAAGTTTGCATTTTTATTTTTATTTATATATATATCTGCTCAATTCATTCCATTTTATAATCATTATAAATGCATTTTCCTTTTTTATGTATAAATGGTGAAGTGTTAATTAATAGGTCTTAAAAAGGCTGTGTGTATTAATGTAGTATCATGAGTGCAATTTAAATTATTTTTTTAAGTTATATATATTTATTGTAAGAGATAACATGTATTTGGTATGTATTACAATGTATAGTGATTATATATCTAGATGTTAAAAATAAAAGTGTAAAACATTAATTAAATTTTATTAGCAAAGTGTTTTCACTATTTAAATGTCTAATTGTCACGTTTTAATCCACTTTCTTTAAACCTCGTTATTATCTTCACAAATTATTCGTTATCTCTTCAACAACCAAATCAGCTTCCTTGACTCTTTCCTAATTTCAACAATTGTTAAAGAGATTATTTGATGTTAATCATGCTTCTTACTGAATTAATCTAAGCCTAAATTGGTGCTGTAATTGTACAAACTAAGCTAAAATATATTGTATAACACTAATAATACTAAAAACAGCACATAAATGTTTTTACTTATTTCCAAATAATATATACTGTGAAAAGTTCAGTGCTCAGTCAGTAGTAATGCAGGTAGCGTTATGGTTTCCCTTACTTGGATCTTTAAGAGTAAATAATGAGAGCCCTAAATTTTTAAGTAATTAGTTATAGAAATGACTTTTACTTTTCTTAATTAATTTTTTTTTGATTCGGAGTGAAACTTTTGGAAAGGATCTTACATCACAAATGAAATATTTATTAAAAATTGTTTGGGAGTTGTTTTATAATTTATTAGATTGGATGCAACCCTTTAAATCTGAACATAAAGATACAACTTCGCTTTACTAAAATGATTTTGTAAAACATGTCATCTTACGTTTTATTGTAAACATTGTAAAATTGAATATTTGTAATTCTTGCGATAAGTATGCATTATTTATGAAAATTTGCGTTATTAATATAACTTCATCGAACATCTAATTATAACTTAATGGAGGTTTTGTCTTTATTTTGCACCTGATTTTCGTGTATTAATTATGTATTTTTATATATTATATTGTGTATTAATTGAGGTTGGTAATTAAATAATTAAAGTATAGCGTTATTACTATGAAGACATTTAGTATTAGTGTACTATTTAGTGTATTATTTGTACAGAATATTTATTTACCATTTTTCTCTTTTTTTATTTTTATTTTTCGATTCGGCCATCTCAGGCTATTTCAACCTTTTTCTCATCTTCTTTTCGCCTCCGCCAGTACTCCTTCATCCTCTCGCTGTGTTCTTTCTTCCTCTCTTCTGTCCACTTCTTTCCTGTTTTTAGCTTCGGCTTTTCCTGGAAACTGGCTTCTTGTACTTTTTTCCTCAGGGTATCTCTCATGTGCAGGTCTTCCGCTGTTATCCCCGTCTCTTTCAGGTCTTTCTCAGTTTCCATAAACCATGCCGGCTTTGTTTTCCTCTCGAGGAAGTGTCTGAAGATCTGGTTGGTCAGTCTCTCTGGGTCCATCCTCGCCAGGTGTCCGTAGAAGGCGATCCTTCTTTTTCTTATGACGTCAGATATCTTTGTTACGTGTACGTATACTTCTTTGTTGTGACGTCTCCTGTATTCGTTATTCTCTTTTACTGGACCCAGGATTTTCCTGAGTATTTTTCGTTCTTTTATTTTTATTTCTTCTTTATTTGTTTATTATTTATTTATCTATTTAGGACTATTATTAGCAAATATTGAACTGCCTGTTATAGTGTATTACTTTTGCTGAATGTATCAGTCTGTTAAATTGTTTATTGTAACTCTAATGCCCTCGGGCGAAATAGAGAAATATATTATATTATTATTATTATATTTTGTCTTTATTTCGTTTTATCGGTAAAGACATAAAAAGCTTAGGGTGATAGTAGTGAAAAAATTATAATTACGACTAAAGTTGGAAATAGATTTTTCATTTGCTTTAAATTTAAGAAAAAACAACAAAACAAAGTTTTTCAGTAAACAAAAATATTTATTGTACGGGATTTTGAATTATTAAAAAGTGCACAATTACATTCTTAAACAAAATAAATCAATTAAATTAAATGGCTTCGGTTTCCCACATCATAAAAGATGTTGATAATATCATCAGGGAGATTGAAAGTCGTCTGGCGTAAGTTGTTTTCAAATTGTGTTTAAAAGCTGAATTTCCTTTTGGGTTTTAATATTGGCACTTTAAACCACTCTGACAGATCTGCCGAAGAAAATGCTGTCGAATATTTCGCTCACGTGCGTTGCATACAGAGAATATTTCGTGGATTCGTTACGAGGAAGCATATAGAAAAATTACACGAAGCCGCCATTTGTATTCAGAAAAACTGGAGAGCATTTCAAGCTAGAGAAATCTATAGAATCAGACTGAAAGTAAGTTTTGGGAAAACTGACCAAGCAAGTGAAATACCTTTTTCTAAGTAATCCCCAAGTTTGAACACAAATCAGTTAATGTGCAAATTGAGCTAGTGATCAGATCGGTCCGTTAAAGTGGGAAGATTTTTTTAATTCTAGAAAATGCGGTAAAGTTTTGATTCTGCACTTTAACCGAGTTGACCAAATAATAGGATAGCTAGATAATGCACTTGCACATGATTTCAAATTTTTATTCAATGAAAAAAATTTAGGAAAAATTTGATGAAATGTGTTGGACGCATTATGTTGCAATGGCAACGATGATACAAAAATGCTGGAGAGGATATTGGATCCGATCAAAAGTTTTCAGTTACTACGGCCTTAAATCCTGGCTTGGATTCATCGCGGAACAAAATAAGCTTCTAAAATGTTCGGCAGAGGTACTATCTGATTCTTTCTTTCCAACAGCCAATCTTGTTCTTTCAAAATTAGGTTTCTAAAATAAAATAAAAAGTTGGGTGAGAACTTGAAAATTTGCTCTCAAAAGTTTTGCTTTTAATAAAACAGATTTACAAGAACAAGAAAAACGTTGCTGAAATGAAACAGAGAGAAGAGGAAGCAAAGGAATGGATTGTGTACATTCTATTTAAATTACACCATCTTCTTCGAACCCATCAACTCACTGGCATTTACAGCTTACCAAACACAACGTAAGCAGCTATAAGATAACAATACCATAACTAGTAACGTTAGCCGCGAAATTCTCAAAACTTTCTTCTGGTTTTAGGAACTTTCCGAAATAGAAAAGATGCTCAAATGTTTGAAATACAAAGACTTCATGGTATTTTATAATTCTTACATGGAGGATGTCCGTCAGGCGAAGGCTAAAGAATTGCCGCCGTACATTTTACAACAAGTCAGTTTTCTTGAGGTCACTTAACTATAAAAGCATACAATGCAATATGTGATTTTAAAAGGGGAAAATATTGCTAATTCCAGTGCAAATATCCGGGCCATTTTGAAAGGGAATATTACGAACATAAAAAACCTCACAAAGATTTCTTATTTTCAAGAGGATTGTATAAAACACCGTTTGCGATTGGCGATATGGAAATGAGAGAACAAAGTAGGCTACCTGCACAGGAGGTGCAACAACCAGATGTTAAAGATATAAAAATTTGTCAGGAATGTGCTTGCAAAATGAAACGAATAAATGAATGCCAAAATTGAAAGTGACATCATTTTTTCATTTCTGTGCAACTTACAACTTTATTTGTGTGTGAATATTCAGAAAAGACTCAGTTGGACCAAAGTAATAACCGGAACAGAAAATACCATGGAAAATGGAGAAAGATATACTAAGAAGTTCAAAAAATGATGTCACTCTTTGGTGGTAAATATTTTTTTAACAAAATGACTGGTGCTTATAATTTTAGCATAGAAAGAACACAGACATGATGCTGATTGAGTTCCAAACTTTGTACTTCTTTAATGTGAAATAATTTTGTTCTTAAGACATTATCTTTCAAAGAGTGAGGGGAAGATACTTTTACCTCTGTATTCTGAATATTCACATATCAATACATTGTTACATTTCGAATACAATTCACTGATAAGTCAACCAATGTTCTCTCTGTCACAAGTCATAATAAAATTGTTCCAGTTAATAAGTCAGCAATTTATCAACTCATGAATATCACAAAAAAATTAAAGCTAATAAGTAAATTGAAAATAACTAAAAACATCTGTTTTTAAAATATCTACAATGAATTACATTATCTTTCTTCTTTTTAAAAGCTTTGGTGACCCTGAATGTCTCTAACATCTTGCACCTCAAGCTTTGGAATTATTTTAAATTCTCTTAAACATTTAACAGCTCCATTTAACTTTACTAACATACAAAGTTCTGAAATGAAATGCCTTCTCCTGCATACAAACCACCATAATCTCTCCAGTGATGATTTTTCTAAGAGGTCACACTCATTCAAAGCTTCAAATTTTAATGTAGCTTTGGTTTCCTGTATAGCTTCACATAATGAGACCCTATGAAGTAATAATAATTTGATATTAACAATGACCATTCTTCAAATGCTTATTATTTTAAATTGAAGTAATATTTACCATTGGGTATTTGTTATGTTCAACATTTTCCTCAAAAGTTCTATACTTGTTATGGAAATCAGAGATGTTTCTGAACTTCCTACTTTGGATATAGTACCCTCAGCCAATCCACAAATATTTCCATAGTCATTAACCCATAGTTTTATAAGGGCTGAAAAAAAATTAATTACTCATGTATAAAGTTAAATTAAATAACAAAAAAGGAAGGAAACATTAACAATTATTACCAAAACATCCCAAGTTAACAATTCCCCAAAACAAATCTCCATCTTTAAATCTTGTAACATCATGTAATTGCACTCTATCTCCCCAGTCCAAATTAAGCTTTCTTTTCCACTCAGTCCTGCAAAAACTGATTCTTTCAAAAGACTTGGAATAGATTTGTTAAGTTTTTCCCTTTTAGCCTCATTCTTTTGCTTTATTTCTGAAACAACTTCAACTTGTGTCTTTTGTGCAGGTAATTTCTTTGAAATGACATCTCCACAGGGGTTTGAAAAATTTAAGGGAGGAATCCAGTTACCAAATTTTAAGTTTCCTTGGATTCCACTTATACACATTTTTTTATTGTAGTGTAAAACATTGGAAGCGGAAGAATTGTCTTTGCACGACTTTTTTACTTTAAAAATAGTTTGATTGTCTGGAGGTTCCCAATCGTTCCAGTATTCGAACTGTTTGTTGTCTTCATCCGATGAATCCGAGAAACTCATTTTTCTAAAACCATGAAAGACCTACAATTTTTATAAATTCGCTTCTTTTGTTCGAAATCCAATTACGAATTGTTTATATTCGAAAATAACAGCTTTCATTGAGGGCTTCTTGCTTATAGTACTTTTATTTTAAATAAAAACCACTAACGTTATTATTTTTCATAACAATCGAATGAGTTTAATCACTGATAAGAGTACGAAAATTTTTGGCGCCATAATATTTTTAGTGCCACGTGTAAATGTAACAATGCCATCCATAAACTTGCGCCAATTTAATTTTTTTTAAATTAATATTTGACCGGAACTTTTTGAATGGTATAATATTATTAAATGATTTTGCCGGAAGTCGGTAAGATATAATATTTCTAAAAAAAAGTCATATTTTCGAGAACAATTTAAATAGAGTAATTATTACTTCACTTTCATTCTCCCCTCCCTATGGTCAAAATTTCATGTACAAGCCATAGAGGAATTTACCGTATTCCGGTAGTTCTTGTAGCCTTGGCCTGCTATGTAGTGGCAACAATTGAAAAATCTTGCCACAACTTAAGGTCCAAAAGAATTATAAAATCATATTTTTCTAGTTTTTTAATTGTTTTCACGTGTTTCCTTGATGACAGTTCAACTGTGTTAACTGCTCTCGAATAATTTACAGGTGGGTTTTTTGAATTATTGCTTAAATATTTAAAAAAATGGCCAGAAGATCATGATCTCGTTTTACGGTTAGAATTGTAAATATTGCCATATGTTTAAACATGATTTTGGTGAAAATTTTTTTTGAATGAAAAGTTGAGAGTTTTAGTTTGGGTATAGTCTGACTAAATTACTTCTTATAAATTCAGATTTATGATTAATAAATTGCTTTATTTAGATATTTTTATTTCAATTAATGAATTTTTCTTGAAAATAGTTTTTGATTTATTTAAGAATTTTAAGTTAAAACCAGATATTTAACAAACATTTAATAATTTTTTTTTCTTGCAGTAAAATATCCAAAAATGTCAGTTTTAAGTTCAAAGGAAATCAGAAAAGCCTTCATTGACTTTTTTGTGGAGAAAAAGCAACATCAGTATGTTCACTCATCATCAACTATACCTCTTGATGATCCAACATTGCTCTTCGCAAATGCTGGAATGAATCAGGTGAAATATCTTTTCTGAAAATTTTTATGGTGCTAATAAATTTCTTACATACTGATCTTTTGGGTATTTTGTTTGTTCATTAGTTCAAACCAATTTTCTTGGGCACTGCTGATCCAAACAGTGACATGGCAAAATGGGTCAGAGTTGTTAACACCCAAAAATGTATAAGAGCTGGAGGAAAACATAATGATTTGGATGATGTCGGGAAAGATGTGTATCATCACACATTTTTTGAAATGTTGGGAAACTGGTCTTTTGGAGACTATTTCAAGGTAATTAATAATTACTGAGAAAAAATTTTTTTTTTAATTAAAACCCCAAAGATACTCAAAATATGATGCTAAAATAATTTTTTCAAATTCAGAAAGAAATCTGTGCCTGGGCATGGGAATTGTTTACAACTGTGTTTCATTTACCTCCTGACAGGCTGTATGTCACTTACTTTGGTGGTGACTCTGCATCTGGTTTGGCTCCTGATGAAGAATGCAAACAAATTTGGATTGATCTAGGGTTCGTAATTTTAAAATATTATTTTTGGCAGGAGAAATTGTTTATTTAATAAAAAATTTTTAAAAATTAGAATTCCAGAAAATCATGTTCTACCAGGCAATATGAAGGACAATTTCTGGGAAATGGGTGAAACTGGGCCTTGTGGCCCCTGCTCAGAAATTCATTATGACAGAATTGGAAATAGAATGCAGCTCATTTGGTCAATCAAGATGACCCTGATGTTTTGGAAATATGGAATTTGGTCTTTATTCAGTTTAATCGGTAAGAAAAATGTTGATATCAGTTATATGTTTTCTGTTTGTCAAAGTTTGCTATTATATTTATTTATTATCATATGTATTTATTTCAGTGAATCAGATGGTAAATTGAAACTCTTGCCAAAAAAACATATCGATTGTGGAATGGGCTATGAGCGTTTGGTTTCAGTTATTCAAAACAAAAGATCAAATTATGATACAGATATCTTCATGCCGCTCTTTGATGCCATTCAAAAGGTGTGTACTAGATTATGTAAAATATTTTAATATAATCTGTTAAATCTAATGGCTAATGGGCTATCATGAGCTCAATATAAACTCAAAATCCTTGAGATAGTTAATAATATGAAATATAAATTTTATCAGGGAACTGGCTCACCTCCATATAGAGGTCGAGTTGGGGAGGCTGATGTGGATGGCATTGATATGGCATACCGTGTTTTGGCTGACCACGCCAGGACGTTAACCATCGCTTTAGCCGATGGTGGCCGACCTGATAACGTTGGAAGGGGGTAAGGGAATCCCTCTTGAGTCTAAAATAAATTCTAATTTCCAAGTCCATGTTATTTAATTTTTTTTGTTTGATTTGTCCTGTTTAGTTATGTTCTTAGAAGAATATTACGGAGAGCCGTTCGCTATGGAACAGAAAAACTAAATGCCAAACCGAAATTTTTCTCATCTTTAGTTCACACAGTGTGCGATTTACTAGGAGACACATTTCCAGAAATCAGACGAGATCCTGATACCATAATTGAGATAATAAATGAAGAAGAGGAACAATTTTTGAAAACTCTCTCCCGTGGAAGGAACCTTCTTAACAGAACCATTGGCAAATTAGGGAATTCTAATGTTTTGCCAGGTGATGTCGCTTGGAGGTTGTATGATACATATGGATTCCCGGTTGATTTAACCCAACTAATGGCTGAAGAAAAAGGGCTAAATGTCGATATGAACAGCTACGAAGAGGCGAAGAAGCAAGCTCAGGTAAATCGAAACATTTCAAAGTATGCATTTTAGCACATCTGAGAAAATTTTAAACCATAATGAAAAATGTTGTTCACAGTTGCTTTCTCATGGGAAAGAAGGTAAAGTGGATGATGGAATAGCTTTAGACGTTCACGCTATAACTCACTTACAAGATTTGAAGATTCCACCCCACCGATGACTCTCCTAAATATAACTATAAACCGAAATCACAGGAAAAAGTCACAGACTATGGTATGACAAGAAAATGTTTTTGTCATTTATTCTTTACCTATCCACAGAAAATTATTGTTAAATTTTTTTAAATTTGTACCCAGAATTCGAACAGTGTGAGGCCAAGATCATAGCAATACGTCGAAACAACCAATTTGTTGATTCTGTTAATTCCGGCGAACGATGTGGCATTTTGTTAGACCGCACCCTGTTTTATGCCGAACAAGGAGGTCAGATATTCGACGAAGGTTACTTGATAAAGAAAAATGACGAAAGTGTGGAGTTCACCGTGGAAAATGTACAAGTGAAAGCTGGATACGTTCTTCATTTTGGGATTTCCGAGGGTGTTTTGAAAAAGGGCGATGCAGTTGTTCTTTATTTAGACACCAATCGCCGTCGGTTGATCATGAATAATCATACCGGAACTCACGTGCTCAATTTTGCTCTCAGAGAAGTCCTGGGAAATGGGTGCGAGCAAAAGGGCTCTCTTGTTGCACCTGATCGCCTTCGTTTTGATTTCACTAATAAGGTAAATACATCACAGTAGGACTGGGTGTAGGGTAAACATATAATTCTAACACTCGTTTGATGTTGCCGTTAATTTTTTTTTGTAGGGTGCCATGACTGTTGATCAAATTAAATCCGCAGAAAATGTCGTCAAGCGAGTGATTGATAAAAACAGTCAAGTTTACGCGAAAAATACGCCTTTGTCCGTCGCCAAATCGGTAATAGGTGTTCGTGCCATGTTTGATGAACATTATCCAGACCCTGTGAGAATTGTTTCCGTAGGAGCTCCGGTTGAAGATTTAATAGCCAATCCCACTGGGCCTTTGGGAATGTCAGTTCCTGCCGAATTCTGTGGTGGCACGTGAGTAGAAGTTTATACAAAATTATTTAATTGGTTTAAGATGAAATTAGACATACTAAATAATCTGATGTCTCGACAGGCATCTTCATCGATCTGGTCACATTGGAGATTTTGTCATCTCTGCTGAAGAAGCCATAGCCAAGGGTGTTCGTAGGATTGTTGCGTTAACAGGTCCCGAAGCTTCGAAAGCTTTGAAAAAAGCGGCAGTCCTTGAAAACGAGTTTAACGACATCAAATCGAAAATCGATGATGCTTCCAACTCGAAAGATATCTCGAAAAGAATTATCACACTCACCGATGATGTTTCGCACGCGTTAATCCCTTATTGGAAAAAGGATGAACTGAGGAATGCCTTGAAGGGGTTGAAGAAACAACTGGATGATAAGGAAAGGGCTAACAAGGCTGCTCTTTCAGCCGGAGTGGGTGAAGAAGCGAAGAGAATAATTGAAGCCAACTTGAACAAACCGGTTATTGTGGCTGAATTGAAAGCATTTTCTAATAGTAAAGCCCTTGATGCAGCTCTAAAACAAGTCAGATCTCTAACACCTGATACTTCTGCCATGTTCTTTAGCGTAGATTTGGATGCTAAAAAAATATTCTACTTGTCTTCCGTACCTAAGGTAAGATATTAAATTCTTTGGGTTGAGAATAATTGAAATGTATTTTGTAGCTTATAAAGAGTTTTGCCCTTTAATTTAACAGTCTGCAAACGCTAAAGGGCTGACAGCCGGCGAATGGGTCAATCATGTCTCGTCTTTGGTAGGAGGAAAAGGTGGAGGAAAAGCTGAAACTGCTCAAGGATCTGGCTCCAACACTTCTGCATTGAACGAAGCAATTAATGCAGCTAAAGAATTCGCTCATTCTAAACTTGGTTTGGGTAAGACTAAATCTAAAATTTGACTTAGTACCTTGAGTAGACAGTCGGCCAAATTTATTTTAATTTTTCTCTCTTCAGGCGAAGGAGCTTCGACAAAACCTTCAGGAAAAGTGTTATATTCGCCATCGAGCAATTATCAAACTTTTCAGTGTCTAATAGCCGCAAAATATGCAAACGTGCCCCTCAATTTACAAAAACCTTTAAGTTCGCAAGATTTAAAGAAGAAGTATCCCCATATAATGAACAGTCAACTGCCACTTTTGGTGGAAGGCGACATTGCCTTGTCTGGGGCTAATGCCATTTCGTGGTACTTATCCGAGGAGAAAACCAGAAATTTGTCGAAGGTGGATAAGTCTCAGGTTTTGTATTGGCTGACCTTTGCCGAATCCGAAGTAGCTCCTCTCGTGTCTAACTGGATTCTTCCTATTTTTGGTGATTTAAAAATCAAAAACACAAAGGAAGTAATGAAACGCTCTCGCGAAGAAATTCTATTCATTTTAAACAAACTCGATGGCATACTATTGCACAAAACCTTTTTAGTCGGAGAGAGGATTTCTTTGGCCGACATCTCTGTATTCTGCGCACTTTTGCCCTTGTATGTGTTGGTTCTGGAACCAAAAGTACGAAAACTTACATCAAACGTTGACCGGTGGTTTGTGACAATTCTTAACCAGCCTCAAGTAGAATCGGTTATAGGGAAAGTGAAATTATGTGAAAAAGAACCTCAATTCAGTGAAAAATCTGTGAGCCAACAGCCCTCCGAAGGGGCCACTAAAACTAAAGCAACACCGAAAAAAGATGAAGATATCGAATTAGATGATGAACCTGCAGCTCATCAGCCTAAAGAAAGATCCATTTGCGAATGCCCCCAAGAGCCATTTCGATTTGGATGATTTTAAAAGATTTTATTCAAACAATTCAGAACAAAAATCGATTCCTTATCTGTGGGAAAAAATCGATCTGGATAACTGGTCCATTTGGTTTTGCGAATACAAATACCCCGACGAATTGAAGCAGGTTTTCATGAGCTGTAATTTGATAACGGGGATGTATCAGAGGCTTGACAAGATGAGGAAACACGCTTTTGGTTCCGTGTGCCTTTTCGGAGAAAATAACAACAGCACCATTTCGGGGATTTGGATATTCAGAGGCCAGGATTTGATATTTCCTCTAAGTCCCGACTGGCAAGTTGATTATGAGTCTTACTCCTGGGTCAAATTGAATCCGAGTGATCCGAAAACGAAATCACTTGTCGAACAGTATTTGTCATGGACGGGTACCGACAAGGAGGGAAGGAAATTCAATCAAGGGAAAATATTTAAGTAGTGATGAAATCGATACAGAAAACTTGAATTAATAAAATTATTTTTGAAATAAATGTTTTTACTGATTTTTTCAATTCAATAATCAATATTACTTTCTGTAATTGATACTTCTGAAGTGTTAAAGAAATGAAAACAACACACTAAACAGAGAAACGTCGCCTATCCCTCTTCATCTTTGTCAATTTCACTATCATACATCACTCTGATCTGTGACAATAACTGAGCCAAATTCTTTCCTGTCTTCGCAGAAATAGCAATGACCGGATTTTCAATCTTCGACTGAAACTCTTCTAAATTATTCTGAAAATAAGATTTAGTTAGTCTCATGACTATTATTCACAATCCATGTTTTGATTGCTGGCAGAACTCTTACCTGAGCTTCCGTTAGATCTATTTTGTTGGCTACGACAGCATAAGGCCGAGAATTGAGCTCTTCACTAAACTTTGAAATTTCGTATCTTAAAGTTTCGTATTGCCAAAAAGGATTCTCTTGCGAAAGATCAATCACGAATAAAAGTCCCATACACCTCTCGACGTGCTTTAGAAATTCTATACCCAGTCCTTCATTCCTGTGAGAACCTTCTACTAAACCTGGGAGATCAGCAACTACAAGAAAAAATACAAAACAGGTTTAAAGTTGAAACATCAGACCAAATTCAATATTTTGAAACTGGAAAATCGTTTTTTGATTACCTGCGATTTGTTCGTAATCGGTATACTGAACGATACCGACGTGGGGCTTAAGGGTGGTGAATGCATAACCAGCTACAGTTGGTCTAGCTCTAGTTATGGCTTGTAACAAAGTACTTTTACCAGCATTTGGCATACCGACCTTAAAGAATGATTTAAGTATTAAACTCAGTTTGAGATTTTATGAGCTACAGTACACAACAGAAAACAAAACATACCAAGCCGATGTGAGCCATGACTTTCACTTCTAGTATATATTTTTGATTTTCACCTTCGGCTCCAAACTCAGCCACTTCAGGAGTCTGAAGAGTGTCTGTTGCAAAGAAATGATTCCCACGTCCTCCAGCTCCACCTCTGGCTGCAATAAACATGGCTCCATCTTTATTCAAATCTGCAACAATCACTCCATTTTTATTTCGTATTATAGTTCCTACAGGTACCTGGAAATTTCAAAATAAAAAAAAACTACAAATTTGGGTTTCTTTTAAAACCTTAACAACTTCAAACACAAATTTCCAAGTTGATTACCTTCACGTATTCATGTTTTGCACTTTTTCCGTGACAATCCTTATTGAAACCTTGTTCCCCATCTGAGGCTTTGATCATCTTCGACAGATGACTCAAATCACGAGTCCCTGAGGCAGCCTAAAAAAAATTTCAAATATTTAGTACATCTAAAAGTCTTTAAGAAATAAAACAAAACAACCAATTTCAAATAACTTTACTTTGAATATGACATGACCTCCATTTCCTCCATCACCTCCATCAGGTCCACCCTTATCATTTTTGAAGATCTGTAAGAATGAGATGCAGCCATCTCCACCTTTCCCTCCCACAGTATTTATATGCCAATTGTCAACAAAGAACTGAGACTAAAAAAAAGTTTATTATAAGACTAACTAATTTTATTCACTAACTTTTTTTCTTCTTTCAAATAAACTCTGAATCATCCAGTTTGTTAACTGTCAATAAATTTATGATGGAGTATACATTATAAAAACTGTTAAGGAAAAGGTTGAAACTTCAAAAGTTCTTCTGAATGAATCAAAACAAAAAACTTACCACAGTTGTCTTGCCTTTTGGTTTCTTTGGTCTTAGAGCAACTGGCTGTAAGTCTCCCTGACAGAAAAACCTTGCTTTTTGAATTTGAGGGGAGAATCTGTATCTCCCACGGGTAATTATAATTAAACTTTTTATAACATTCATAATGAATCCTCTGGAATGAGAAAAATCAACCAAAAATCTTATATAAATTCTAGCCAATGGTAACTTTTAAACCATATTCTAGCAATCTGGCAACTATCTTGGAGTGGATATCAATGACTTTACTCCTGCACAAGGGCCTGTCTAAAGACTTGTATGTTAATCTATAACATTTACTTGACCATCCCTTGTCTGAAATGTATTCATTCACTAATTCTACTTCTTCAATGACCTGGCCAGCAGCAAGCCATAAAATTCTATACATCTCATCTATGAGAAAGCATTCTGTTGAGTTAAATTTAAGGGTGATGTCAAATTTATACTCCAATGGATACAGCAAGTTTTGTTTTAGGATTGGTATCCCATCGTTTGACATTAAGACTTTATTTTTGTCTGCCCAAACTTCTCGCCAGCTGCTAATTCCAAAAAAGTTTTTGCAAATCTCATCCATATCCATGACACAGACTTCAAAGTGATTTCCATTATACTGCAGGTAATATATATAAGCAGCTGTAAAACAGTCTTCTGTATCTTTGTTCTGACATATTACTGTTGTTTCTGTTTCCACCAAGATAGTATCAATGCCAATTAACATATCTGATGGCTGTGATCGATTTTTGAAACAGTAGAAATTCTCTTTCTTAAAGACTGAAATGAGATTGTTTATATGATTGTAAACACTTTGCAGTAAGTTTCCACCCAAAATTAAAAATTGAAACTGTATAGGTGGATTATTAACAAAGTCTTTTCCTAAATTTGGATTGAAATACATTCCAGGAAACAGGATGATTTCATCATTCATGTGGTAACTGGTTTGCTGCATGACAGTTTCTAAAATCTGAACTGGTTTGCACCTCAAAGAATAATTACTTTGGTTGTGAACCGAGCACTTAACTCCTTCATCACTCTCAACATACACTGGTATGTCATCATCAGTAATTAATTTCAATTCTGAATTTGATAAATTTTTCAAATCTTTCACAATCAAGTCTTTAAGAAAAGATATAGGAGAATCTGGATTTAACAGTGGATTGTTACTGTACAGTTCATGATAAACAACTGGCACTGACACAGAGGAATTCTTTACCAATGGAACCAAATCCAGTCTTCTGATTACACCATTCTCACACAAACAACTATATGGAGATTTCCCTTTTTTGAAAACATGAACCAAGGCTCCTTTCAAATTAAACTTAACATCTTGACTTCTGTAACCAATACATTGATATCCTCTAAAATTTTCATAAAGAAAGGGTTCGACAGCGGTCAAAATAAAATTTCCATGGGCAGCCATTTCTGTGATTTGCCATGAATCGTCCCATCTCCTCTGGGGCTCATCAGCAGGCGTTCCTCCCTGGCCCTGGCATAAAGATATCATCACTGAACCATCACCTTCAATTACATGATTAATACTTTCAAACGATTTTCTCAGTAGCTCTTTGTTTAAGTGAATTTTCATTTTACCACCGACATGAGGGAAATTGAACACAACTTTTGAAAAATATCTGCCTTTGAAATTTTCATTTTCTTGTAACTTTGTAGCATCTACATTTAGAAATACAGGCACGTCTGAAATGAAAATTGAGTTCAGAAAAATAAATTTTTAAGTAATATATGCGTTAATAATTATTATATCAATCTTCAAGTGGAAATTTGAAAATTATAGTGCACTGCTTTTGTGATGCAGATGCTACAAATTTTAACTGGCTTTTACCACTCAATGGCAAACTAAATTTAAGTAACTTCTGTCACCACTCTTAAACTATAAACAATAAATAATTCAAATGAACACACTTTCATACACTTGAGTAACTTGCGACTCAAATTTTGCTCAAGTAAATCTTTGAATTTCAATTAAATTTTAAATTGTAATGAAATTAGAAGTTAAGTGGTCTGGGTGACCCCGATTACCAAAACTTGAGCTTACCCCCCCTAAATATTGTTTTACCCAAGGGTGAAAAACAGGATTATCCAATATTAAAATGAACCATTGCTACGAGGTATCAGCAATAATATATCACTCAATAAGTCTCCAGACTAACTAAGAAAAACAATTTTTTGAAATTCTGATTTATTCATCAACATACTCTCCTTCAAGAGTGATACAGGTCAGTAAAATGACTAACTTCACAATTAACAGTCAGAATGCCATGAAATTTTTGACGCCTACTGTTTAAAGCAAGGGTGACCAACCAGAGGTCTGCTGAATGTCCACTTGTGACCCATGCAGCATATACTTGACATAAATCAGATTATTACTAATTTTTGTATTCCCTAACTCGTTTAGTTCTCAGTCTTGTTACATCTTCTTTAAAAAGCAATATATTTCTGCTTTGATTTGAATAATAATTAAAAAAATTTTGTTGTGTAGCTCATTAGGAAATCTCATTTCTAAAATCTGCTCTGGCTGCTGAAAAGGTTGGCCACCTGTGGTTGAATTGCTAGTTCTACCTGATAATTATGCTGGTCTGTCAGCAATATTGCCACAAGTCTGTAGTCTTATTGAGTGATATGTTATACTCTTATACATTCATCTTGTCCTGTTCTCTTTAGTACTTCACCTTCTTAATAAGTATTTTCACATCAAATCTCTCACATAATTCTTTAAGTACTTGAAAATAAAGTTATAACTTACTATTTGATTTTAAGTACTCTATATTTTCCTGTGTTTGTTTGTACAAAACTTCTTTTTCAAAGCATGTGGCAGTTATTTTAATAGGTAGTTGATGATTCAACAAACACACAGCAAAGCTGAAATTTCCTTCACCCAGCAACAGAACTGAATCATTTGTTGAAAACAAATCAAGTTTCATTATGAAAAGGCACCTAAAAAATAATAATAAGTTTCAATCAATAACAAACTCATCGTTTTTTAACTTTCACAAACCTTTTTGCTTTATTAATGGGCTTCTGACAACTTCTTTAAAAGCTAAGTAAAGGCAAAAGAATTTTCGAATTACAGTCAATCATTACTTGTAGACAACTTAGACTGAAATTCAGCCAAACAACTTTAGTTTCAGATTCCAGAATTAAATTTTTCTTAAATATGGAAATAAGAATCAATTATAAAGCATCATCAAAACAAATCTGTTACTGTAATGACAATAATTACAAGGTAGTATTATACAATCAAATGATCAAACAACCAAAAAAAATTTTGTTAACAACCCACTATCAAGATAAGAACCAAAATTGTGGATATTTGGGTGAGTTTAATAAAAATTGATTAACCTCAGGTAAAAAAATTTTTTAAACAAAAACAAAATCCCTTCACAGGATCTGATAGCCTGTCACTTAATGACAGCTACAATTTGTATCTAAGAAAATGTGAAGAATTTCAAGCGAAGGCAAGAAGATATAAACAAGATAACTTGTACATAAAAAATTCAATTCTACATCATAATAAATTTGGTTATGTCAATTCTGAAGAAGTTGAAGATGAAGTCCTGTTGGAAAGAAATCAACATATGAATGAGTACAATAAAATGTTCAATGTAACTGCTTTCAATGAAGATTCAAATGTCATGTACCAAAATGTCTTTGGACAATATAAAAAAATTCGAATCATAAGGGAATTAAATACAGTAATATCCCATCATATCCCTTTAATTTTAGCCTGAGAGAAGATATATTAAACATAATAACCTATATCTGAAACATTTTAGGAAAGAAATCAAGATTTTTCAGAAAATTTTGATAGTCAGAGGAAATTTTGGTTTACAAGATATTGCATTCTCTCAACATTTATACAAGCAGCAAGAATTATAATTGTAAAAAACAGACTAAAAAAAGTATTAAGGAGATTGAGAACTGTAACTCCTGAAGTAATTGCAAAAATTGAGAAAGATGTAGCTGAAGAAAAAGGTGAAACTGTGGAGAGTATACAAGAAGAGGAAGAAGTAGTGAAATTAAAACATATCCCAAGCCCTTGTAAAAATCTTTTAGCTTTGTGTGAACGAAATATTCAAAAAAATATGAAGTTCAAATTGATTTGAAATATTTCCTGGGAGTTGTTTTTTGTTTAAAAAAAAAATAGAAAATTCTAAGAAAACACTTTCATCCTTTGCTTCTGAGTATATACAAAAATGAGGGGACTGATCTAAAAGCCATTCTAGAAAGAAATAAATCTCAAACAACTTATACTTATGAAAGCTTGTGAAATAACTAGTCGTAGGTTAAACTTATTTTAAAATGTCAAACCGGTCTTAGCTTAAATTTAAAAAATAGTACTCACTGCCGTTAAGCTAAGCTTGCTTTGGCCATAACCAAACGTTCACACTTTCTGACAAAAAATTTTATGATACCTACTACAGGACAATGAGTAAAACTCGTGGGGTAGTAGTTAATATTTTTCTGGCTTTGTGAATTAGAAATGAAACTAAGTCTCGTGTTATTACTCATAATTACTTACAGTTAAAATCATTTTATTTTAAATTAAAAGGTGGTATCTACAGCCCTCCAATACTGAAATTCGTCTTGTTGCTTTTGCTACTTGCAAGCATTTAAAAATGTCTGAAGTTTAGGTTTTTGTTTTGTTAGGACAAGTGAATATTAACTTTTGATGAATGGTACTTGTTTTAAACTTGAGGTTTTAGTTTCCAGGTAATCGTTTCTATCCTGAACTATTTTATTGCTAAATTTTTGTAAAGCTTAGTGTACTCGCTCGCGCCCTTTTCATTGAAAAAAACCGGCCCGAGTGTTATCCATGTACACGCGCCTGCCAATTTCAATGTGTTTCGGCAATTAAGTCATGGATTTTCAATTATTTTATTTTTTGTCTCACGTTCATTTCTGTGAATTTTTAATACAACATAAATTATTAAACTAATTCATGTAGTGGGAATTCAAATTTCTGCAAGTATTTTTATCGTGCCTTTATTTACTGTCAATTGTCTAAAAAGTTTATTTTTAATTTGTTACTTTCACTTTCTTATTAATTTCGGTTTGTTCCTTATTTTAGGTATTATAAGACTAATTTGATAACTTATTAATTTAAGTACATAGTGCCATTACATGAAAAAGCTATCAGGTTCTTATTAAATTGTGACTAAAGAGATGTGCATAGTAGTTGTTAGAACTATTTTTATTTATTTTCATTTTTACAGAATTGTGTCTTTATTGAAACTTAGAAAATCATGGCTACACCTGAAATGCTCAATGAGATGACCAAGGAGTTAGTTAAGGCTCTAGAAATTACTATGAATCCAAGTGCAACCCAAGCTTCAAGGCAAGAGGCATATACAGCCTATGAACATTTTAAGGTAATGTTTTTTGGTCTCAAATGTTTAAAAATAAAGTACATAAAATTATTTAGATTTATTTGTGATAATGGATTTTTTATTTAAGGAATGTTCACCTTATGCAGCTCAAGTGGGGTTGTTTCTTGTTCAGTCTGAAAAGTTACAGGGATATGTAGTTCATTTTGGCTTACAGTTGATGGAACACTGTGTTAAGTATAGATGGAATCAGTTATCTCAAGCTGAAAAAGTATTTATTAAGGTATGGTAGTTCTTTTTGTTACACAATTTTCAAATGATTTTATGTTTTACTCCTTTCACCACAAGGTTATAAAAATTATTATCATAGATATTGTTTAAATAAAATAATTAATTCATTAAAACATTTTATAGGAGAACACAATGAGACTGTTGATGGCAGGCACTCAAACAGAAGTGCACATCAAAGATGGTCTGTCAAGAATAGTTGTTGAAATGATTAAAAGGGAGTGGCCTCAACAATGGCCTACCTTACTTGCCGAATTAAATGTGGCAAGCACGAAGGGAACAATACAAGCAGAAATAGTTTTGCTCATTTTTCTTAGGCTGTGTGAAGATGTGGCTGTTTTACAAGTTTGTACAAATTTTAGTTTTTAGTTATTGAAATTAATTTAAATGTGTTAATGAACACTTTTTTTATGTTAATTATTATTTCAGACTATAGAATCTACTCAAAGGAGGAAAGATATATATCAGGCTTTAACCACAAATATGGCAGATATATTTTCTTTTTTCCTCCAATTAATCACCCTCCATGTTGATTTGTTTAAAAAGGCGCCCAGTTTAGAAGTGGCTAATGGACATTTTAGGGTTGTCCAGGTAGGTGAATCAACTGTTTCCTTTGCAGTTCTAAGAGGGTATCAGTAATTTACTTTCAAATGTTATTTTATCAAAAATTGTTTAATAATTGAGATGTTTTATCTAATATGAGTAAAATTATATTTCAGGCTGGGCTGTCTACATTGGCAAGCTTTGTAGAATGGGTGAATTACACACATATATCAAATGATAACCATGCTCTTCTTATAATTCTTTGCACTCTTCTAGAAGATGAGCATTTCCAGATAGGTGCTGTGGAGTGCCTTTTACAAATTGTTTCTAGAAAAGGATCAATGGATGAAAAAAAATATCTCCTTGAACAGTTTGACATCAAAGCTCTAGGTTTCATGCTGAATGCAGCTAATATTGTTTCGACAAAGAGTTTGAATGAAATAATTATTTATTTCTGAAAAAATTAACACAGGTGAAGGAAGCTACAAATTTATACTCAGTGAATGGTCTTACAAGTAATTCAGTTTGACTAATGGTAGTGATTAATCTGTTTCAGGTATTAACTGCATTAGGATCTCATTTCAGTAGCCTCTGGAGCAAAGATGAATCAGCATCTGTTGTTCGTTCTGCACATTTAGATGTTTATTTGAGTGAGTTTGATTTGAGCTTGTTTTTGAGTTTAAATACCGGGACGAAGTTTCCAAATCTGGTGGTGTTGCAAAAGAAGTTATAAATATACCTTTAAAGATATTGAGTAAATTTTTGTTCTTACAGATGTGATGCTAACCTTCTCTCGACATCCCAGTTTAACTATAGTCAACTACGCAAATTCCGTTTGGTCTTCGTTTTTTAAACATCAAGTTCTGTCACGTGATCCGGTGTTTCAGAAATATATTCCTCAGTGGTTTGAAACAGCAGCTCCAAAAATCATAAGGGTATAACGATTCATCATTTCAAAACCAAACGGCTGTGAGGAAAACTTATTGTTGGGTTTATTAAACGTATATTTTGGGGAAAGTTTTAAAGGATAGAGTTAGGCCGCGTTAACATTATTCTTTTGCCTTCTTTGTCTTCATTTTCTAAAATTATCTGGCAAGAATAAATTCAGACGGGTTTGGATGCTTCCCTTTAAAAGAAATTCAAAAATACTAACATCAGCTTAATTCCTTTGCATTGTCAGATTTAATTTTTTATGGTCTTTGTTTTCAGGTAATTTACCCAGTTTCGAGGAAACCTACTACTGATCAAGATACAGCAGCTGTACTTGATTTCGACAGCGAAGAAGAATTTTCGATTTTTTTTCTCAAAACGAGAACCGAACTCTTAGACACATTTCGAAGAGTAACTGATGTGAGTTTAATGGTTTGAATTTATAAAAATCACAACTGAGGGCTTTGAGCTATTTCATTTGTGTAAATGTGTGTATATGTGCCTATAAGTATGTATATGGCTGTGGATCCTAATAATATCGAATGCGTAGTCATTAAGTCAATTTCTAATCCTCAATACTAAAAGGATATATTATAAGATATTATTTTATTATATTTGTCACTGATTTGGTGTTACAGATAGCGCCGTATGTGACTTATACGTATGTAGACAAATGGTTGAGGACTCTATTGGAACAATCCATACAGGAAATTTCTAACAACGAACAGAATTTTTGTACAACAACATCACCATTATACATGCAGTGGGATGCAATGGCTAATGTGAGTTTCAGGTCACAGTAACTCTTTTACTCATTGTTAAAAAAATTATTTTATTAATTACCCGATTTCTTTTTTAGCTGTTGGACCGAGTTTTAAATCGGCTAGTACATATCGAAAGTCACGCTCGCCCTAGCATATCCTCTGGATTGGAGTTATTGGAGCTTTGCTTAAATTTTAGCCCGATTGATCCGTTGATTTTGTCTTTGCTCCTGTCTTGCATTTCAGCTTTGTTTGTATTTCTTTCAATGGCTACAGCCGAACAAAGTGTTAGCATTTTACCAAGGTAATTAGCCCTTTTAATAATTTTGCTCATTTTTAGTTCGTGAAATTTATTAAATATGGCTAATGTAGATTTCTTTTTTTACAGGGTGTTGGATAAAATTTTTGGAGCTTCCGTTTTTTTGTTACCTGGACAAACAAAAGTAAATCGGTCTCGAGCTGTGAAAAACGTGAGGCGTCATGCAGGTGCTCTGTTAGTGAAAATCGGTCAGCGGTATCCTCTTTTACTCCTACCCTTGTTCGATCAAATTAATACCACCGTGCAGACGCTCAACAAGGACTCGCTACTCTCTAAAATGGAACAAGTTACCCTTCAAGAAGCTCTTCTTCTAATTTGTAATCATTTCAACGACTATAATAAACAGTTACAATTTATTGGTGATGTAACGCGTTCGGGAACGGAGTTGTGGTTTGAAATGGACCACGCACTCAGGTGATTAAACGGGTTTATATGAGTTTTAATGATTGTCTGATGTTTTTCTTAAGCAATTGTTCGTTTTCACAGGTCTGCTCAAGATTTCATGTCATTCGTTGGGCTTGACAAACCTCCTGCCGATCCTAACACTGACGATATCATTGGTCAGAACCGATCTCAAATTGTGTTTTGCACTCACCTATTTTTTTCTGTATTGATAAGGTACGTAAACCACTATATGGTACACAAGATGTATTCTTTAAAATGTTTGTTGAGGAAGAAAGTAATTTTTTGGAGAAATTTAATTTTTAGGAGTACTTGGCCTGAAGATCCAGATCGTGCTGCTCGAGGCGGATTCGTCGTCGGTCGAACTGGTGCAGGGAACCCCATATACAGGAATCCCGCTGCACCTCACATCATACCTGTTATTCCAAACGTTTTGGCTTTAATCGGAGTGCTCAATGCGTTGTGGACTCCAGAAGCGATTGCAGCTTTAGCTGAGGTTGGAAAAATTTGATAGAACTTAGTTTCAAGTGCTAATAGATGGTCTCTTAAATCATACCCCAAATTTACTTTCAGGAATACAAAGGAGTTAATGAAATGTTAGAAGCCGATAAAGCCGTTCTTTTGAGCGTTCACCCGCACGTCACCTTAGACCAAACTGATAACTATACTAAAGTTCAAACTCCTCTGGAGAAAGTGCAAAGATTTTTACACAACGTGCACGAAAACTGTTTTCATATTTTAGGAAGTGCAGGACCTAGCCTCGGAAAAGATTTTTATCAAATCCCACAGTTAGGACCGGCATTGATAACTAGCATATTTAGTAATTTGGAGGTGATTTCTTGTTTTATTTTCCTAAAGATTTTCTTGTGAATCCCACCAAATTTGAAATGGTGTATTGTTTTAAAATTATTCAACTGTATAGAGGACTTATGAATATTTTTTTTTATATTTCAGTTCGTTGCGGATTATAAAATAAGACCAATGATCAGAACATTTCTCAAAACTTTTATATCGTCGTGTCCGAAAGTTCATTACGAAGATGTATTACTACCAGTTCTCAGCATTTTCTTACCCTACAGTAAGCATTAAAGAATTCCCTGATACTTTTTGGAGTAGTTTCTAGCAAGAGATCATTTAATGTACCGGTTTTTTGCAGTGCTCACGCGACTTACTAAAAAGTGGGAGTACATAATAAAATTAAAAATCGAATCAAACTTGGAGGAGGAAAATTCAGATACGCAAGAAGTTTTGGATGAAAAAGTAAATAGTCTTATAACTAGAGAATTTTCGGATTTAATAAAAATTTGTTTGGTCGGTGGAACCAGTGATTCTTCATTAGAAAACGAAGCTATGGAACAAGATGAAGGCGGGGAACCTACCGGGCATAGGTCGGTTCTTTATCATTTACTTAAAATATGGGAATGAAATTAATGTTAATGAAGTGTTAATGAAGATCAATTTATCTTTTAGAAATGTTAACCACGTTTTTTGCTGAGACACTTAGTGAGTTGGGACTTGTTTTGATAAGAAATGAAAGCACGCGACAGATAATTCTTTTAGCTCTACTACGGTGAGTATTTCTTTTTTAATAAATCAGAATCCGTTTTTGTTTTTTTTCAAAGTTAAAGAATATCAATTAATTAAATTTGCTTATTTTTTTGAAATTGCTTTAGTCTGCTGTCTTGGAACGACAGTAGTGCTTGTTATAAATCAACTGGATTGCTTCATTCGGTTATTCGACAGTTGTCTGTTGAGGAGATGCTAACGGAAGATGTCGTTACCTACGTTATGACTACAGTGTTACAAGCTCTACAAACGCACAGTCTATACGAACCATTGCAAGGTTTATTATTAACTTTAGGCAAGTATATTTTGGACTAACGTGATTTGATCTAACTTTTTATCTAGGATAAGCCCTTAACTTTGTTGTCTCTCGTTTTTAGGCGCTCAACTGTATGAAGTGTTAAGACCAAAATTTCCCTGTGTATTGAATATTCTGATGCAAATACCAAACGTAAATCAGCAGGATTTACATAAATTCGACGAGAAAATATTAAATTCCTCTCAGAATCACAAAAGCAATTACAAAGTAGATAAAACGACTAGAGACCTTTTTAGAAGAATCACTCATCCGGTAAGTCTTGGAAGAAATTTCTCTCCAACATGATTTTTTTTCAGGGGCGGTTTAAGCCTAGTCATTATGCGACATTTTTCTTACAGTTGTTCGGAAGAAGTGTCAGCGAATTATTTAAAAAGGAAATCAAAATAATGGATCTACCGAAGATGAGTTTACCGAAAAGGAAACCAGATCACAGCTTCGATTTCGACTATGGAACTGAATTGAATCGGCTTTTATCATCAGGGCCTTAATTTAATTGTTATAAATATTGTTTTATCAAAGATGTTAAATCATTGCTTAGTGATTTAGTGTGTTATTTTGTGATTTCTTTTACGGGAATTCATTTTTTTTAATTATTTAATATTATGTAAAAAAATATCATCGAACCGGTAATTAAAATAAAAATTTTTTTATTACAGCAAATAATTTTTATTTTCTTTAGACCAGAAATATTTTTTGAAATAAGAACTTTGAAAATTAGAATGGTTTTGTAAGTCGTTTGGTTGAACTATAAAAAGTTAAATTATTTAGCACATAACGCATTCCTTATAATAATTTTACGTAATTAACAACTTGCCTCATATTGCTGCAGTTAGGTTGATCACCCTTGGTAGTTAAAGTAAAAGTTAAAAGTAAAAAATTTCATTTTCAGCAATTATTTATCCGGCAAATAACAGTTTTCGTTTTAAAATTATTTTCCTCACTGCCCCTCTCCCTCTAATACAATGTCACAGCCTTGTATTAACACGTAAGAAAAAGGTATTCCTTTAACAACATTCTTGCTTAAGCCACGTAAGATAATTATCTCTTGTTTGGTTACCGACACGATGTTTATTTTTGGACTGTGATAAGCCCACGAAGTATGAGCACAATAAATTTGTATGAAACAGTTTTTAAATCTTAATAATGACATTTACTTATCGTTCTGTTAGCTACAAAGCAGTGGTAGGCACTGTTTAGGGGATATTTTTTAAATGTGCTTTTAACAAGACATTTTCCAATGTCTCTGTCAGAGGAGGATGTCTTAAACGTTGAGGATTTGGAGTTCATAACTTTTCCACCTGAGGTACAAAAATGCCATTGATCAGGTATGAATTTGACTTTAGTAATAATGCGAAATAATTTTCCTATTTCGTAGTGACAGTAGCTTTTACTACGTATTAAGTCAAAAAAAAAAATTGTGGTTACTTTAAATTTTAGGTTTTACCAAGTAAAGATCCTCTTGACCAGCCAGATTTTAATGCTGTTGATTACATCAATTCTATATTTCCAACAGAACAATCACTGTCAAATATTGATGATGTAATTAGTAATCTTGAAAGTAAAATTCAGTCTATCGATGATGAGATGCGAACTGTTATTAGAGGACAAACAAGTTTAAGTAAGGTAAGTGATTTAAAATCTTATTGTCTATTTTACAGAATGTTGATATTAATGAGTAAGTTAACCATAACTTCTAAAAATGATTTTAATTATACAGGATGGATATGCATCATTAGAACAGGCTAGATTAGTTATTAATCAATTATTAGCACATGCTGAAAAATTAAAAAATCAGGCAGAAGAAAGTGAAGACACAGTTCGTGAAATAACAAGGGACATTAAGCAATTAGATGCTGCAAAAAAAAATTTGACAGTAGCAATTACCACACTTAATCATCTCCATATGTTAGTTTCAGGAGTTGATGCTTTAAAGTAAGTCATGTATTTTAGATAGATAAAATTATGAGTTTGTCAAAGTAATTTTTCTTAAGATGAATCTGTGATATTTAATATTTTATTTTTTATGATTTGAGCAGGACTTTAACAAAAAATCGTCTTTATGGAGAAATTATCTTGCCACTTCAAGGAGTCAGTGAGGTCATGGAACATTTTCGTAATTACATGGATATTCCACAAGTCAGTCAGTTAAGTCGAGAGGTTCATGATATTCGAGTTGCCTTAGCTCAGCAAATAACTGCAGACTTTCATGCTGCCTTCTCAGAAAGTAATGCAAAGCACTCTGTCCCATTAGCAAAATTAGCTGAAGCCAGCAAAGTTGTATCAGTGCTAGATCCAGAAGTCAAGTGAGATATTTATTTTTTATAAAATGTCAGCTGATTGAATATTATATTTTTTGTGGGTTCATATCCTTTTCTTTTTCTTTTTAGAAATGATTTATTGAAATGGTTCATTAACTTACAATTGGCTGAATATGTTCACTTGTTTCAAGAATCTCAGGATTGTGCTTGGTTGGATAAAATTGATAAACGCTATGCGTGGATTAAGCATCATCTTTTGAGTTTTGAAGAGAAGTTTGGAACTATGTTCCCTCCAGAATGGGAGGTTTCAGAAAGGATAACAGTTGAGTTTTGTCGGAATTACAAGGTATTTATTTTTTTAGCTCTATGTTTAGGGTAGGGCATAGTCCTCTGGTTCCCTTCCCTTGAAGGAAATTGTTTGTTTATTTGTTTTTCTTTTGTAGGAACGACCTCAGTAGGCTAATGAATAAACATATTGCTGAATTAGATGTAAAACTCTTATTGTATGCCATACAAAGAACGGATAACTTCGAAAACTTGTTGGCTCGTCGTTTTTCGGGCATCACTCTAAGTTCTGATGGAGCAAAAGTTGTAAGCTGTAGTTCTGTTTTGAATTTTAAGTTCTTATAATTTTTTACTGAAAAGTAGTATTGATTGGTTATGATTAATCTCTTTTCTTTCAGGCAAGATCAACTAATCCCTTTGAAAACGACAGTGATAAAAGCCTAGCAAATAATTCAGAAGAACTTTCAGACCAGTCAGTAAAAAGCTTGCCACCAACTCATCCATTTCATGGTATCATAGGTCAATGCTTCGAACCTCACTTAAATATTTACGTGCAAAGCTTAGATCGGTAAATTTTATTTATTTAACTGTCTGCTCTTATTGTAAATGAATGTTTTAATTATATTTATAAATATTTTCAGAAACCTATCAGAATTGATGGAAAGATTCATAGCCGACAGTGGAAAACACTTCACTACAAAGGAATTAAGTGATACCGAAGCAACTGTCCTTCCTTCATGTGCTGATCTCTTTGTTTTTTACAAAAAATGCTTAGTGCAATGTTCTCAGTTATCCACTTCCTTAACTATGCTACAACTTTCGCATACATTCCAAAAATATTTAAGAGAATATGCTTTAAAAATACTTCAAAACAATCTTCCCAAGTAAGTTTCTTCCCATCGAATTATTTCCCTGAAATTTTTTTTTCATTTTATTGTAACCTAGTTTTTAATTTTGTAAAGGGTGTCCAGTCTTGGGGGAAGTTTGACCGGTGGTAAATCCGCTTTAACACGAAGTGATATAGCCGCTGGTTTTATTCAAAGTCTATTAAAAGAAGGAGAAGCTTCGAGGTTGGAAAAAGAGGAGCAAAGGCGAATTTGTGTCATTCTCACGACAGCGGAGTATTGTTTAGAAACCGTTCAGCAATTGGAAGACAAACTCAAAGAGAAAATAGACAAAGAACTTGCTGAGAAAATAAACATGTCTCAAGAACTTGATTTTTTTCATACGGTCATTTCGAACAGTATTCAACTTTTGGTTCAAGACCTGGAAGCGGCTTGCGATGCTTCGTTGGTCGTGATGACAAAAGTAATCTAAGATTCTTATGTTCAAAATATTTATAATACTAGCCAGTACTCTTGATTGTATTTTAATTTCTGTTTTTGTTTTGGTTTCCAGATGAATTGGCAAGGTGTGGAAAGTGTCGGTGACCAAAGTCCTTATGTGACAGCCATAAGTAGTCATTTGAAGTTGACTATTCCGTTTATAAGAGGTCAGCTCGCTTCTTCTCGAAAGTACTTTACCCAGTTTTGTGTTAAGTTTGCTAGGTACGTAATGTTTTGTAAAGTAAATTTATATTCTATTGACACTTTTTGGCGCGAAGTTTTTTCTTTATATCAGTCATACATTTAATTTGATTTTTGTTTATGTTTCTTTAAGTGTATTTATTCCGAAGTTTATCTCTTCTCTGTATAAATGTCGTGCAATCAGTACTGTCGGAGCCGAACAGTTATTATTAGACACACATTCATTGAAGACTGTTTTGCTTGAAATGCCAAGCATCGGTTCTCAGGTGCAACGTAAAGCTCCCCCGAGGTAAGCTTCTTTACTCTTTTTATGTTTAAACTCATTTCAACACATGTAAATAATTTTTCTTTTTATTTCCTTTCAGTTACACAAAAAATGTTGTAAAGGGTATGGGTAAGGCAGAAATGATTTTAAAAGTAGTCATGTCGCCAGTCGAACCAGAAGGAGCTTTTGTCGATCAGGTGGCCAGGTTGTTACCCGAAATCGATCAAGTAGAATTTCAGAAATTACTGGAAATGAAGGTTGGTCATGGTTTTACAGGTTTTTGAGTAGAACTATTTCTTCGAATAACGTTTTATGTATTGATTTTTGATTCTAGGGTATCAAGCGAAACGAACAGCATATTTTACTGGAACTGAGAAAAGAGAAAGGACCGAATATAGCACAAAACACATTTTCCAGTCCAGATCATGAGGCTAGTCGAATTCGAAAACTGGAAAAACTGATTAATCGGAAATAGATTAAATTCAATTGATTAGGGTTGATGTTGCCTTATAACGCAGTTGGTGTTGAGTCACATTATTTCTGTTAATAGTTTACATTTAATAATTTTTTAAATGATCTTAATTCCCAAAAATTTTGGAATTAAAAATTTAAATCGACTTAAGAGTATATGTATTACCGTTAAAGTGAAAATAAGGTCTTTGCTGGAACAACAATTTTCCTGTACTCTCTAATTAACATATATTTTAATTATTTATTTATTTATTTTTAAATATCTAAAGATTCAAGATAATAGTAAGAAGGAAATGATAAATGAGAAGCAAAGTTTTGAACTCTTATACAGTAAACATTCTCTTTCTTGCTTTATGGTTCTGTTTTCCTCTTCACAGAGGCCTTCTAGCCAGAATCGTGGTATTAGCCAGAATTTTTGGGCTTTGAGCAAACATGATCGGAGGCCCTTTTTTTACTTATAATTCATACTTACTACCTATGTAGTTATATTGTAGTGTACATAATACATGTGTGAAATGTTGTATTATTTATGTACTACCTTCAGTACATTTCTTTGTAGCGAGGACCAGGGGATTCCCGCATTGCTTACTTTTGCTATATGATAGCTACGCCTCTGAATTTATTATTATATCTAGGGAGTCCCCATGTTTACGAATTTCTAACTTTAGCGGTAACATATATACAAAATGTTTATTATCGTAACAGAAAGTTCGAAAAATTTAACACACGGCCCGGAGCTGAATCTTTTTCGTTTATTTAAGCCACAAGAGAAATAAACGTAAAGCTGGGAAGGTCGATATTAAACAATTTTTTTTTCTTTTTTGATTTATTATCTTAATTTGCACGGGTTAATTTATACACTATCATTTTTCATAATCCATGAAATGAAATTTTATCAGAGGTTGTAATAAAAGATGAAAAACTTATTTTTGCTCGGGAATCACATTTGGTATCAATCAAAGACAATTAATTATCATTTCCAGTGTTCAGCCTGTTATTATCTTTAACAAAACAATTTTTACTTTGTTGTATGACTCATTTTACTGTAAAATAAATAATTAAGTAAATAAATATGATGTTTGCAAGTTATTTAAAAACAAAACCTTCAGATTTTTAATCTCTAAACAATAAATTTGAAGAGTATGTAAGAATGCAAATGGAAAAATTGTTCAAGTGTTTTCTGATTAAAATTTTTTTTTGTTCAGCTCTTTGAATGTATTTTCAGTGGGTAATTGCTTGAGATTTTAGAAATGGATTTTGATTGATCACTTTCATGGAATATTATTTTATGCATCCCAAATATACTCTCTGGAAAGAGACACCCCCTGAAAGAGGGATCATGTCAACATCTGGTTGTGAAGATGTTCTGAAGAAGTAAAAAGATGCCAGTTTGGTGTTATTTGAACGACATCAAAAAAAGGTTTGAAGTCAATACGCTTTGGGATTTCTATAAATGCTCTTTAATCACTTTTGAGTGTGCAGTATTTTTGAAATAAATTCCTTTAAAAGTTTGTGTGCTTTTAATAGGATGAATACTTGATAAGTCTGTCATTACTTAAAAAATGGATATAACGGCAAGAAACCAAGAAGGATCAAAGTTTGCTTGGGTAATAGTAATGTAATGCACCCTAAAATGTCTGTCGAGTTCAGAATTCTTTAGATATTTATTTAAATTTACTTTCCTAAGGATATTAATCAAGTCCGTGATGAGAAATCGACGATCGTATAACGTATAATTCAGGAAGGGAAAGGAGAGAGTTATACGGAGCGTCTCTCAACGGCTAGAAATATTATATAATCAATAAAAGTATTAATACATGTCGTAATTATATTAATAATTATGAATATTCGTTAAATTTTTATCCAGTGTATGGAGAGAGGTTAATCGGTTTTAGAAGACCCAACAAAATTGTTAGGCCATTTTGGAATATCTAAAAACACCAATAATTCAAATTTTGGGATATTTTACTTAAAATTTAAGGGGGGGGGTTATTTAGATTTGAATTTCGAATGATAGGTTAATCCTTTTTTCATGTAACTGATATTAGCTGAGAGAAAATGAATCTTCCTCGTTAATTCTATTGATAGATAAAAACTTTCCCGCCACGTCTTTTCTTACTACGGGACAGCCCTAATGAGTTAATGAGTAGTCAAAAACAAAATCAAATTCCTGATTTGGAAGAGGTGTGTAATTAAATAAAATTCATTGAAATATTTTAATGCAGTTTTTCGGGTTTTTGAAAAGAAGATCCGTGAAAAATGAAATGGATGTCATATATTTGTGGAGAATCGAGAAAGCTTCCATTTGGAGCGAGCTGTATTGCACGTGATGTGCGCAGTCGTTTAAACTCTGTGAACATTTTGCTCTTCGATGTAAACAAATGAAAGATGTGATGACCGATTCTTATTTATTCAGTTAATATTTATCTAATGTTTAATATATGTGGTTTTCTTGAAACCGCGATATTTGTCTCGTTTTTTATAAAAGTGAGTATTTTGTCGTGACTATTCCCTTCGATATTTTCAAATTTTTGTTTGTTTCAACTTTTATTCTAACCCGAGTATGAATGTATCGATTATTTGGCCTAAAATACTTTTTTTTTAGTTTGAATTTTTCGATTATTATAATATATACAATCACTTGAATCAGAGAACCTGGAATTGTTTTTATTATTACTGAAAAAGGAAGAGAATTAAAGTAAGTGTTAGGATTTAGAATGGCAGAAATGAGTAAAATCAGTGTTTTGCAATCACTGAACTCGTTGATTGGTTACCGGACTTTTTTTTTCTTTCTTTTTTTTGTGTGCCTACTTTTGAAAAGTAATTTCCAAGAGTTTAGCGATTTTGATATTAGTTTCAGTGAGAATCGAGCTTTTCTTTTTATTTTCACCCGAAAAAGTCATTCGTGTATATCATGATCGAGTTTTTTTTTCGTCATTTGAGTATTTCATCATTTTGATTTTGAAATTTTTTTTTCTCCACTGTAAACAAGTAGGTTGAATATATTACAGTGTTAATGATGGGCAGTGAAGCCAAAAAAAAAGAATTGACTGAAATTTATAAAGATTTCAGTTTTCTTTGGTCTGTAACAAATCCAAGTATTTTGGATTTATTTAGAATTCTTGGAAAATTGGTGAAATCACCTTAGGTGTGGTGGTTGTGATGAAATAATCAAATCATTATTTTGGATCATTCCAGGACAGAAACTAAACCATTCTCCACATCATAAACCCTTAGATATTGTCTCAGAATGAATAATTGGAACTTAATAATAACGAACTGTGTCTCTTTTTTCAGGTATGATGAATACATATTTAGATCTCACATAGATTCACACCAAGGAAAGCAATTTTCAGTTTATACCAAAGAAAGAGCGCAATGTTACCTAGAAAATAATGCCAACTATGCTATCTGTATTGGAGGAAGAATCTGAAAATTTAGAAAACTTTCCTCCATATGTAGATGTTAATAGTATTGAATCATTGCCTGATAGCCCTGCGAAAAAGGGAATCTTAAAAACGTTTGATGAAGTACAAAGCCTACTTCAAAATGGGAAGAAACGGGAAGTGAAGCAGATCCTACGGGAAAATGCTTGGCCTATCGAAGGTGGAATCAGGAAGAAGCTGTGGCCTGCACTTTGTCTTCAGCACGTTCAGAAGAATGCCAGCGAAGAGGGTTATTACTGGGAAATGGTTAAACAACTTTTTGGAACAACAGGTAAGATAAAAGGTTTTTTTTCGCTTTTTGTTTCCTCTTGGTTATTGTAGAACATTGAAGTTGCTTATCAGAAATCTAAAAACAAAGACAGTTTTCATTTCAAATTTGAGTGATATATTTGATAAGGATTTAATTGTATTAATCAGTAAAATGTGCTTGAAAAAGTTTTCCTTTAATTTTTCTCACTTTTGATTGTTGATGTTTATACATTTTTTTGCTTAAAATTGGGAGCTTATCTGTTGTGTTTATGTAGAATGTGTAGACACAATACAAGAATATTAAAAAGTGACACGAAAATAAAACCTACCAAAGGTTGTCTAATTTGAGATCGATTTGTGTCCACTTCGATGCTTCATTTTTTTTGGAGGAAAACAAAATTTCTGTCGAAGGCAATCCCACTCTTTAGTATCAACAACACAGTTCGCATGAATATTCAAATTTCCTGTTAGATGGTTAGACATTTGAATATTTCCTAACGACCAAGGATGGTTGATTGAGTTTTCTTAATCCTTGATGGATTTGGTCAAAATAAAAATTTCTTAAATAGAATGATATTCCTTTAGATTTGGTTTTTGGGGAGGTGGGAGCGGGGGGAAGATTCCTTATATTCAGCCCAAAAACTTAATGAAAATGAGCGGGCAATAAATTCCGTTATGACCTGTTAGTGTTCGCGATGTTACGACTGCAGAAGGCCGAGGACCTTGTTTGTTTCATTTATAGGATTTGGAGTGTTTGTTTTCATTCAAGTTTCCACCATAAAAAGGTTTTAAAACGATAATATTCTCCGACTTTCCCAAAATAAGAGCTAGGGAGTCATGACTCGTTCAAGGGTTAGTCGATTAGCATTGAATAGCATGTGTTTTTGACTGTGTCAGATAGCCGAATTTGTGGTGGACGGGTGGAGGGCGGGGGTGGTGTAGCAAAAAGAAAAAATGTCGCATTAAAAACAACTTTTTCTCTTTCAAAGCTTAATACTTATCAACATTCGACTTATTACCCAGAAAAATTAGAGGTTGTGGGTGGCGGACGTGCAATTATGCGTTTTTAGAATTTTCCCAAAGTGGAAGTTTCAGTTAAAGTTTAACACGTAAAATGCAAGTTATAACAAATTTAACATTCAAATGTATAAATTATTGGTTATTTATACTTGGTTCTTTTCTAAAGAATGTTGGATTCTTTAAATAGTTTTAACCCCTGGGCTTTTTATCTGCTCTCAGGCCAACAGTTTCTGTATGAAACAATCAAACATTGCACACAGTTATTCGCCATGCTCATTATGTATTAATTAGGTTCCTTGTCAATACTTGAAATGTGTTTTAATGGTAATTTTGTCATAACTTGCATTTTATGCGTTTCAAATAATCGTCAAGATTATCATAATCTTAATCCATACTTCAAAAAAGTATTTTTAAGTCTTGACACGGAATAATTAATAAATACCGAGAATGGTGAATGGATGTGTGCGATGTTTGGCTTCTTAATACAGAAATCTTCTGACGGGAAACAAGAGCTTTTAGAATAGATAAGAAAGCCCGGGGGATTTAAAGCTATTTAAAGAATGGTGAGTTCTTTGAAAACAAATAAAAGTATGACTAGCCAATAATTATTAATAATAATCGAAATACTCTGTCAAGATGGAAATAATTGTTTTACGTAACATTGCGTTCCCTATATACAATTTTAAATCAGGTACAGAGAGTGTATAAAAACAAAACAGAAACATTTTGTTTAGACAGTCATACGTTTGGTTTTACGTTGTATTTAGAACCCTTTCGATGGACATGCAGGATGTGCTTTGCCCCGTTGAGGTGTTAAATCAGTTAATTAAGTCATGAAGGTTATGCTAGCTAATCGGGAAAAGTTTTTTGCATTTCTAATTAAAGGTGACCGTACTTGATGAATTGTTTAAAAATTTCCCAACGGTTTAGTTTTTTTATTTTTATAATTTTTATATACATAATTCATCATATGTTGGGTAATCAATTTGTCTGGTTAACAGCTTTTGTACTTGATTATTTGTAATCAAATTTTTAAATTAATTGAAACACTAAGCTGACTGAAAATACTGAAATGGACCGTTTTTTAAAAAAGTGGTGTGAATCCATTTTTGTATTTATAAATATATATTAAGGGTTTGCAAATGGGCTATTTGAAAAATTTACATGATGGTGTGATGTTTGCCAATGACCCAATTTATCAATTAGGAATTTAATTATATAAATGACTTAGGTAAATTTATCTAAGCAACATAAATTTTGATGGGGGGGGAGGTCTAAAGACTTACATCACTTTTATAATTAGTCCATTGTTAAAGTCTGTGAAGATTTAAATATTGTCTAAAGCTCTAAATCAGAGGTTCTCAAACTTTTTTGTGTCATTAGACCCGTTGCCATGTTTTTTGGGTTTTGCTTACACCTCCTCCTTACCTGATATTGATTTTTGTAAATTTCTCACTGTAGTGAAGTAAATTTCTTGCCTCATAGGTACTTTTATAAGTAATGTATTTGTCGTTATATTATGAGATAGTATAATGTAAATAAATAGGTACTATCAGTGTATGTTGAGATCCACTTTTGTGGACCCTCATTTTCATTTCATAGAGCTCTGACGTAAACCCCTGGGGGCCGATATAGACCACTTTGGGAATCACTGCTTTAAATGTTTAGATGTATTAATTCAGTTTGGCTTAAAAACAATACCAAAAATTGAAGCAGAAGTATATTTTGAGCATTAAATATATTTATAATGACTTTTTATATTACTTTGTAATATGTTTATATGTTTGTTTATTAACGCCAGTATAACTCCATGGTGGGTACAAGAAATTGTTTTTAATGGCCTGGGTGTATGAAAATTGGACTTATACCACTCTCAAAACCAATGATTAGGTGGTTAACTGATTGTTTTTATACTGAGTAATATATTGACATTATTGAGATATTAGTTATTAACTAATTAAAAACTAGATGTTTACACTAAATTAATCACAAGTTGTGTGGGATATCTCAAATTTTTTATCATCAAAGTAGACGGTCCAAAAAAAATATAAAAAAATGTCAACGATGATAGTTAATTTTATTTTAATTTTATAAGAGTCATTGTATTTTTAATCGTACAAAATTATTCACCATCAGTTTAGACTTATTATCTGATTTAATGGGAGATTACAATAAATCAAAACGGAAGAATCGCGTTTTTTTTTGTTTAGAGAGAATAAAGTAAACAACATTAATCTTGGAAACAACAAATAAATATAACCCTCGATAATAAGGAATGTTTTGTCTGAATATGATTAGAAGAAAAAAGAGAAAAGGGAAGGAAATAAAATTTTAAGGGCACTGTATCTGCATGATAAAAACATGTCAAAGACAGAGAGTGAGAGAGAGAATGATCGTACTCTCTTGAAGTGGCATGAAATTGTCATAAAAGTGTTAATTTCAATATTTAGTGGTCGATTGTATAACTCATGCCCAACATTTCAATATCAATGAAACTCTCATGACTTCGAGTCTGTTTTTAATTATCATATTTCAGAACGACACGCTTTTATTTACGTAATAAAAATAATTGGGAGATTGGAAACTGGTTTTGTGTTATCGAGGCGTTACACATATATGAGAGTATCGGTACCTCCGAAATGTCTTTTCTGGATGGGGAGATGATTGATAAAAGGATTTTATCGTTTCAGATTTGCCCGATAAACCTCTAACACTGCCTGCTTTCGTGGAGAAGAGTCAATGTCTAACGTATCATCTCACGAAACGGGGGAGGCACGTAGCAGATAGAGTCGTGTGCATCCTCGGCTATACTTGTCCTGATATAACTTATAGTCCATCTATCTATCCTCTAGCAGCTCTTCTCTTACATTTTATGTCCGGTAAGTCAGTGAAGGATGAAAATGAAATGACGATAACATAGCGCGAATCGAAAAAAAAAATTTTTCCTGGAAATTTGCTATCGTTAAAGGTTTTCTACTGCCACGATGATTTGGTTTCCTTTTTCTTTTGCCGTCATGATCCTTAAACCTGGTTGTTGATTTTATTCCGAAATTAGAAACGCTGGAAATTAATTTGAGGTATTAATTAGAGGAATTTTTTTTTCGAACTATGTTTGAAATAATTAGAAAAGAAAAATTCGTTAAATATGTTTATTAGTAATCATTACATAAGCTAAGAACATTTAATCCCCTTGTGTCTGCTGATATAGATAAGGGGTTTCAAAAGTCGCGAATGTTTTATTTTACACATGACAAATTTTCTGTTCGAGTTGGAAAGGAATTGTTCGATATTGTCCTACATAAAATGAAACTTAAAAGTCAAGGTAGCCCCAATTCGAACATTGTTTATTTGTTAAAGAGCTTGTGTGATATTTTTCGTTAGGTTTCTACAAAGTTGATTGTGATGTTTGGTTGAGGGAGGATGGGTTTAATGGTTTGTTGATGGTGTTTATCTCTTTTCAAAATCTCACTTTAGTACTTGTAGAGAAGCGTCAGAAAGCAAAACCACGTCACCCAGAAAAGTTTTTTTTCAACTGGTTTTAGGGTTGGGTTGGCGGAAGGACTACCTTTCGGTGTAACTTGACTATTTCAGTTTGTCTTCAGATTGGTAGCTAGATTTTGTTTGTGTTGTATTGCTGTCTTTGGTCTTTAGCTTTATTTCTTTGTATTTTCTTCTTTTTGGGTCAGTACTTTGGTTCAGGTTCTGTTATAACCCTCTAATAAGGTTAGTTTGGGAAGTGTTGAGGTAGAATACTTGTTTTCAATATGGCCGCCATCTTGACGGTTAACCCCACAAAACTCTTGATGTCTTTGATATTGAATTCTTTCTGTGCTTTGGATTAAACGGAAATCTAAGTCTCATTTCACGCACACGGTTTAGGCTCTCATATTCAAGTGAGAATGATCTGAATGGTTTGGTTTGGATGAGTTCCAGATACTCTTGACTAAAACCAAACTTTTGAGGATGATGATGATGAGCACACACAACAAACCAGAAGATTGTTTTTATGCGGTAGTTTCTGAGGCTTTCTCGCGTGCGTGTGTTAATGGCCGGATTTTATGAGTTTCGATATTCCCATCTGCATTAAAAAAGAAAAACTTCAATTGATGGTGTCCTTCAAAAAAGAGGAAGAAACGTTTAAGTGAAGAATACTTGATTTTCTCAAAATTTGTTTTCCTTTCAATGAACAATAAGATTGATCTTGGATCGAATCCAACAGAGTTACTGTTTAAATTTCTTCTCACAAACATTTCTTCTTCTCTTACAGATTCTCTTTCTGTTATAGCTAATCTTTGAAGTTGATTAATTTCTTTGTCACTCTATATATGTCTCTATCCTGAGGAGGAGGGGGTGGGGATGGGAGAAAGGTTTTGGAAAATTGTAAAGTCTTTAATGAAACTGAGAGGACGATTTGAGATAAATTTTTATGCGAATCGGATAAATTAATTTTATTTATTTATTTTACATAACCAATCTGCGGCCAATTTATTTTTGTAGTGAATACTGGTCTCCACGTTTTGCCATAATCTTGACAGTTATGTGACTGTTATTGAGTGTCAATCGGTGGTAGTGATCATATTCGATTTGTCTTTCATCTATCTTTTTGAATCTTTTAAAAGTTGCCATAAAATTCAGGTCAGCTGTTGTCGTATCGATTCGTTAAACTCGTCAAACGAGACACTTGTTGATAAGAGTAATTCCTCCTTACTCTTTGGCGTCGAACTTCTGGATTATGTAGGTGTGTTTCGCGAGGCACTGACTGAGATCTTGAATTATAATGAGTTCCGGGTGAATTTCTTTTTCCTTTAAGATTGTAGTCGCCGATCGAATCGTAAAAGTTGATAGTAGTGCAGGGCGGAAGAGGAAATTCGTTTTGAGAAGACCTTATTGATATGAACTAGGTCGGAGCTTTTGAAACTTGTTGCGTTTAGGGACTTGTGGATGCCTCATTGATTAGAACGGAATGAAAGGGATTTTGAAGTCCTCGTCGAAGTGTGCATTATTTTTGGAATGAATTTGATATTTTTTTTGGTTGTTTTGGGTGTTATCTCGAAGTTGTTTTGATTTGTATTCGTTGTCTGCTGTTGGATTTTCAGTTTTGAGTTTCTTCTTTTGTTACTGTTTTACCTTTGGGTATATCTCACAAGCTGCAGGATTTTTGGCTGGGGGGATGAAAATCGACTGGGTTTATTGGGTCAAAGGGCAGATTATATTCTTGATCCAGTGGAGGCGTGTGTTGTAGTGGTTAAAGTGCTTACTTGTAAGAGCTGTAGTCATGGGTTTCGAATCCTCCTCCCATGTACTGTTATATTCAAGGTTGAAAAACATGATTAAGACTGAAAATTTATTTTATTTTATGTTCTTGATCTGAGCTTTCACTTGTGTTGATGTTTCTTTTTGTTTTATGATTCACAGAGGAAGATTGCTACAATTGTCTAGCAAGTTTAGTGGCATCCAAGGAAAAGGTATTCGTTACTCAAACCAAACTTCTCTACGAAGTTACTTGGCGGACTGTAATGCAAATAGCAAAGAAACACGTTGTAAGTTGGTAGTTGTAGTAGAGGAAGATTTGAGAGAAGGATTCGGATTTCCTTTCTGATTTTCTCTGTTCTGATTTCAGAAAGCGTCGGCCGTACACGTGGCACGACACTGCACCAGTGCGGTAGCGGAACGCATATACATGGACTGGTTCTGGTGGATTTTCCAAAGCTTACCTTTCACTCATTTAGTTCGAGTCGTCGATTGTTTCCTACACGAGGGCATAAAGGTTCTGTATCGGATCGCGATGGCCATTCTCCTTCTCTTTCACAAACACTCCTCGCCGTCTAATTCCAAATGGATGAACGAAATCCACAAAAGCGGAATCGATGTCACGTTAAATAAGTTTTGCAAGGAAATTCCCGTGAGTATTTCAACTATTGCAAATATTTTTTTCCTCTTTTTTTATGCGATATCTATTCTTTTTATAAATAAATGATTTTGAAAGCTTCATTGTTTGATAACATCGAATTTTTTTTTTCTTCAAAATCTGAAATGATTACGATAATAAAAAGAGTTTGAACATTTACCAGTGACCTTGAATAGAGTCACAAGAATAACATGTTGACGATTTTTTTTGACAATTCTAAAAACTGTATCTGTAAAAAAATTCACCAAATCATACAAATATGGTGGCGCATATACACAAACCTGCTTTTGTACTGTTTTCAGGTGACGCCGTCAAAGGTGTTGAGAACCGCATTCGGGATAAGAGCTTTGAGTTCCGTGTACATCTCGAAAGTTTTCCTTCGAACGGAAATGCTTTTAAAATCGGGAAACGTCCTCTCCGGTTCTCTACAGCTCTCTCGATCTCGTTCCTCTGACAATTTACCGACAAGTCAGTCTCAAGTCAATATACAGACGATTAGCCATACACTTAACATCAGGGAGGTGAGTCATTCAATTCCTTTGGTTTTCTTCGTCCTCGTGTGACGACACCAGTCTCCGGGGAAGGGAGAAAGGAAAGGAGAGTCCCTATTCAAAGATTTATTATATTAAAGTATATATTTCGAAACGAGATAGTAGAATCTTGATAAATGAAGCGAGATAATAAGATTCAGTTTGCTTCCTTATTGAATGAAAGATTGCGCTTTCTAGAAAAATCGATTTTTCGAAATCGAGACCTGAGAATTGATTTTGGGATGATTCATGCGAGGATTTATAAGGAGGCAGTGGTTTATACTCTTGTCAAGGACGATAGACTACAATTATTAGTAGATAACTAAATTTTAAGGTTTAGTTTAACCCCTACAAGGTTTTAGAGTCTCATAGTCTTTTATACTGTTTATATCGGATAGCTTACTCAGAATAGGTTTGTTGGGTTTATGAACTTACATACAGATTGATGTATATGAATATAGCAAACCCTACAGATCAGGTGCCACAGTCTTGATGATTTTTATGTGTGTCTCAGACTATATCATCTCTTCAGTACCCTAAACGCCATTTTTTACTTTTTTTCTTATACTCTGCATCTGTATAAGTTAGTATATGTATGTATTTAAATGAATTCGGGCCAAGTATACATTTCAAAAGGAGTTTAAGTTTTATAGCTATGACAGGATGACCAAAAATCAGGCTCTAAGATTTCAGGTCAGGGACACAGTTGGTATGTTAAGGGTTGATAACACCAGATTAGTGATTAGTTGCTTATTTATTTATAAAATTTATATTTGAGTTTGTTTTTTTGGGTTTAATTTATAATTTTTGTTTCTTTAAATTTATTTTACAAGCTGATGACTATGCCAGGCGACTTATTGTAAATATCAGTTAAATCACATTCGGGATGTTAGTTAATAACGTCGATTTTGTTGAGAATGAGAGGGATGAAAATGGAGTCCATCTTGTGCGTTTATTTTATACCCCCTACCCCTCCCAATCCCTTGAAAAGAAAGATGGACGACATTGGTGTTGATGAAACCTGTGAAAGTGGTATATGGAGCTGCACTTTATTATAATTGAAAATGGAGGTTTTATTTATTTATTTATTTATTTATAAATAACAAGGATATTTGGTGAAAGGTTATATTGTATGTTTTGCTCTAACCGAGATAAATTTAGAAAGAGTTTGGAGGAAAGAATATCTGTAGCAGCTTAATTATGTTTCTTTCAGCTAAGCTGGTGGTGGTATTTTTACTCTTAGCTTGTCTATCCAGCTTTTATTTATTTATTTATTTATTTCCGGTTCTTTAGAAACATAAAAATTTCTCTCTCTTACTCACTCTCTCTCTTTTGTATTATGTAACGACTGTGATTTTAAACTGGAAAAATGTTAAAATGTTTCCCAACAGAATAAAGATTCGGGACTGCCATGGACGAGGTCTTTCGCTCGCCAGCATTCGCTGTTCCAGAACGGCCCTTCGGAGAAGGACGTAGGTAGATTGTCGGTATCAAAATTGGCAATGTTGGGGTTTTTATTTATTTATTTATTTATTTATTTTTAATTAAATGAATTTATTTTTTTTTGCATAATCAAGCCCTGGTTGTCCGAAAGTCGTTAAAATATTCGTCGTGCTTTCTTCATTGTTTTTTTTTTCTTTCATCCTTTTTTTTCTCATTACAAATTGCTTGACTAACAAACTAATGCTTGTCATGCGGCTGAACAGGGTTCTCGGTCCCCCGGAGCTCAAGTCTCTTCTATGGGTATCTACCCAATCCAGGGCGTCAATTCGCAAATTGTTGATCAGAAAGATGTAAGTAAATGTGTTTTGTGGTGTCGTTTCCTTTTGTTTTGTTGTCAGCATGTGTCTCTCTTTTTTTCCTGTTGTTTTTGGTTTGTTTTGTTTTGTTTATTTGGTTGTAGTTGTTGAGGTGTTTTTCGCCGTCGTTTTCAATTTTTTCTTTGTATCTGTTTGTTTTCTTTATGTTTATTTCTCGATGGCGTCGGCATGTTGGTTGTTTTGTTTTTGCTTTTGTCGAGAGTTGAATATGTCTGACATTAACTTTTGTTATTTAGTGGCTACGATTTGATTTTTATTTTTATTTATATTTTTGCTTTTTGTTCCCAGTTTTGTCGGGAGATACTCTATGGAAGAATTCTCGCGATGAGGATGTTGATGAAGAATGGGAGAGGAGGGGGTGACATTTTTGTAGCTTGAAACTGTTGTCTGGGATCAGGTTTTGATTTGAGGAATTGTTTCAAAATCGTTGTCATGAGACCAAACTGCGTTAGGATACTCAGTAACAGTGTCAGATTTTTAATTTGAGTTTATTTATTTATTTTAATGTTGGCATCATCTCTTTGATGCTGACTGGAAAATTCATTTCTACTGTTTGTTTTTGGGTTAACGAATCTTGGTGGAGTCGTTTGGGGTGTGTTGTAAACCTTCCATCCTAGTAACACACCCTCAGGTTTTGATTTAGACAGCGATTGTCCACAACAGAGAAAAGGATTTTTGGGGGAGAATTCGAGAGTTTGGTCTTGTTTTCGCCGTTTTTGGATCCTACAGAGCCGTTCCTAGGCTTTTGGGGACCATAGGAAGGGAGCATATATGGGGGTCCGGGGCTCCTCCCTCAAAGTGAACCGAAAGCTGCAAAGTAGATCTCAGACGAGAGATTTAGTGTAGTTTCGTCTTTGCTCGCGCCTAGCCATTGTATTGATAGTTCTGCCACCACAGAAAATTTGTAATTGTACTTCTCAAATATATGGGCATATAATAAGTTGTCGGCTACCTACAAAAAAAAATTGGCGAAGGCCCCCGGTAGTCGGGGCTCTAGGCGGTCGCCTAGTTTGCCTAGGAACGTCTCTGGATCCTGTTACGACTTCCTATCATCGCTGTTTTAGGTTTTGAGGTGTTTGACTCTCCCTGGGACTAAGAAATAGTTTTTAAATTAAAATTTTTGTAAAAATAATTTCCCCAAGTCGATGGTAGAGATAAAACGATAACGATAAATAGATTGTCACTGGACGGCAGGGTCTTAGATAACGTGGGAAAAGGTAAAATGGGGAATTTAAAACAATAGAAACGATTTTCTGTTCTTAGGCGCGTCATCATGACGGAAACGGTTCCGGTTCTGACTTGTCATCGGTTTTTATTATCGATTTATCACTCCACCCCCTTCTGCCATTTTGCCTGCCACTGGGTTCTCTACGTTTTAAAGTTTTGCTTTTTTTATGGAACATGCTTTGCATGGTCGTTTTGATAGTTGCTTTTCGTGTGAAACTATATCAGTCTCTCCCTGTTAATTGAATTCAGAGACTAATTTGGTTTCGAATTGACTGTAGAAAGATGCGAAATTTTTTTTTATTTTGTTTGTTTGGGGGTGGGTGGGATGGGTTTTGGGGATGAACAGAGGAGGGTAGTTATATCGAGTGGTTTGGAATTAGATAAACGAATTTTGTATTTCTCATCGATGGAGTGTCTTTTATTATAATAATATCGAGAGAGAGTGTTTGATTGATTTTATTTTGGATTTCAGCTGCTTGTCTTGTGGTCGTGGCTCCCCGTTCGGATTACAATGTACCAGCCAGTACTGCTCTATACAACGGAAGAACACGGATGTTCATTAACTACGTTTTATCATCGAGTAGAGCAACACGAGCCGACATTGCTTATGATTAAGACTGCCGCCAATGAAGTAAGTTTTTGCGAATCGATGAGTATGTGTCTGATGTGTGGATACGACCGACGATAGGCTGTTCCAGATCGGACACCAATTTATGTAAAGGACGTGATAGTGGATAAGAATTCTGACGCAGTGTTCCTTTTAGAAATTGGAGTCTGTAGATCTTTACTCACGTCAGATGACACTGACTACTCTGTACTACTGAATACAGACGACTTACTGACTATTTTGTGTACTGATTGAGTTTAACCGATGACCAACCCCAGTGATTCACCCTTTTTCCTACCATCTCTTTTGCAGGTGTTCGGAGCATACTGTTCAACTCGATGGTGCGAGCGTAACTTGAAAGATGACAAGGGAAACCGACAGGCTTACTTCGGAACCGGTGAGACGTTTTTATTCAGTTTATACCCGGAACGGGCCAAGTACCCGTGGGTGGGAATCCAGCACGGTGTGGGTGATGCCGGACTGCATCATTCTGCACAACTGTTCATGGCCGCGGACTCAAAAATGATAACCATCGGCGGAGGGTGAGTAGTCAGAAGATGTCAGCCATGTCTTTGGTATTTGAATATAAGTCTAAACGTCATATTCTCTTGTTTCAGTGGAGCTCAAGCCATTTGGATGGACGAGAACGTCAGATACGGGAAGACGGATCGATGTCTCACGTTTAACAACCCACCTCTCTGCGAGGGACGAGATTTCGAAATTCGAGTTCTAGAAGTTTACGGATTTTCTTGTGTATGAAACACAGTGCTACCACTCACGTTAATCACAGTAATTACTACTCGTTCGATGTCTGATAATCACGTGTTAGCAGCTTCTTTGCATTTTCGTTTTTTTCTTTGTGTCACGTTCAAAGAGAAGCTGGATATAGAACAAGAAAAATGTTGTTATGTTGCAGTAGTTAAATGAGAATGGTTGTAGTGGTTTAAAGAAAAAGTAGTCGTAACGAGTTTCGAATGATCTCAGATCTGACTTTGTGTCACGAATCGACTCATCGAGAGTATATATATACATATATAGAACGGAACTTGTACTTTTAAATGATTAATTTATTATCGATTTCGTTTTAAGAATAGCTTCCGCGCGGTATCAATAAGAATTTTATTTGTTCTTTGTCGCAACAAGAGAGAACACTGTGTACGTAAAGATTTAGTGATAAACAAAAAGGTCTTGAACGCAAATGAAAAGCTCGACAAATGGGAGAGACACACTCCGGGGGTGGTATTGACACTACACTATTCAAACGAATAACGAAAATGTTTTGTATATACTGTAATTAGATTTAGAAAAGTGACGGTTCATGCGTTTTGTATCACCGACTTTACAATTGTTTAAAGTCTTGTCGATTTGTAGATTCATTTGTCGAGAAAGGTAGTTTTATTTGTAATACGGTTACAAAGTTTCGTGTTAATATGTCTCGATCGCCATCTTTGGAATGGTGTTGAGGACTTGGATTGTCGAGTTGAAGTCTCCCTTTTGTGTAATTTTCGGTTTGAGAGAGAAAAGAGAAAGAAAACCGCAGCAAGCAATGTCCTGAGTGTGGACGTCTTCCATTGGTGTTAAGATGGATTTCCAGTTTCTCTAGTCAGTCGGAATGGGTTTTTAGAATTTTGGCCGAAACTTTGGTTTCTGTTATCGATAACTATTTGTTTTTATTAATTTGCTTTCAAGTACTTTTAAATCCTGAATTTATTTATTTATTTATTTGTTCGATTGTAAAGTTGAAGGAAAATTGTGGTCTCTGTAAAACTGTCATGATTGGAGGTGAATGTCGTTTGAATCGTCCACCATTTTGTATTTTGGCTGACAGATTTTGATCAATAGGAAAAGTTTTTTTGATTTTGTTTTTGTTTGTTTATGTCTTTAACTTGAAGTCGATCAGAGAAGCTGTGTTATGTCAAAACGATATGATTCATCCGAGAGGAGAGTGACTGTCACCTGAGTATCAAGAGTTTCAATTATTGTCTACCGACTGTAAACCGATGACGTCATTCACGAATTCCCATCCTGATTTGAAGGGTGTGTCAAAAATTGTTTGTTATTTATGAACTAGAAGTGTGCATCATTTATGAAACAGGTTCCAACCTGGTAGTCGAGGGGTTATGTGCTCTGCTACCGATTCGAAGATCAGTGGTTCGATGTACAATTAAGATCATCATCCCCGCCCCCTGGTTTTAAGCTTTTGGTACGAATCGAACTTTGCACGAATGTGTGCATTATTTATGAAATTGCCAGTCGATTCAGTCCTTCGACCTGATTCCAGGTTTGAGACCAGGATTTTGGTCTGCTTCACACAATCAACTCTCCTCAAAGTCACATAACTACTCCTTGCTCTAGGGAACTAGGATGGTAGTTATCTAGTAGATAAAACAAGAGGCATCAACACGTGCCTTTGACAAATTCCCTATTTAAGTGAGTAGACTCAAAGATGATTGTGAAAACAGGGACCGGTCTCTTCAAAGGCCAATTGACCAGTCAATAAGTATATATATCAGTCACGTGACCTGTTATACTAAGGAGTTGAGTCGAAAGCTATGAGACTAAAAATTCTTCACGAGTTTATACAGGTTTCTGTCTCCGCTTCCCTCCCGTGTTTGTTTTGACGGCTTTATTAGAAATCTCGATCGATGAATTGATTGATTTTATATTTCGATGATTTGGAATAGATAATTTATTTATAATCGGTCTTCCAACGAATTCAGATAAAAATTCTGGTTTAATTCTTCCCGCAGTTCACCTGTCTACCAGTCCGTCACGTTTAGAAAATTTTAGGTCAACGGTTTTTGATGTAATCTATGACTAAAATCAAATTTTTGAGATTATCTATTGTCCAACCGTCGAACTGTTTTACTTTTTGGAATTGTTGTCTGCGGTTGTCTTTTGTTTTTTAAGATAAAATTATCTAGTTTAATTAGTATAGATAATTTAGATACGTTAAGTGTAGCTGTTGGGAAATTTAAGGAGAAGGTTAGGTTCTTCCTCGAGATGAGGAGTTTCGTTTTGAGGGGAGGATTTAAGGATAGGGTCAGTAAGAAGACCCCCAGATAAACTAAATTTTTGCTTTAAAGGACGTGCGCACTTGTTTATTTTATTTCGAAATGCTTGCGTGAGTTTTTATTTATTTATTTATTTGTTGTCATTGATTTGGATTTGGATGTTCGTTCTCTGATTGAGAGGAATGAGAGCGAGAGATTCGAAAGTGGGTGGGTCCATTTTGGCTGAGTGTATATACGTTTTTAGTGTTAACCGTCTTGGCCGTTTCCTACAGATTTCTTTTAATTTTTATTTAATGATAACGTCACAGCTGGAGAGTGTACCAGGCAGCATAGAATAATTGGTTTGGAAGGATACTCTAAGCTCTCCTAAGAAGAGCTGTAGTAGAGGCTTAAGACAGTCAAGTCAGAGAACCCTGCCTAGAGACACCGAATAGCCCAAACGCATCCCTCTCGGTAGTAGTGGAGCTTAAATGAGAGGAATCTCTGTGTTAGTATAAAGCTTTTTAAAGCTCACAAACATCAAGGAGGTCTTGGAAGGCAAATTGGATGCAGAAAGTTTGAAAGAAATGGGCGACAGCGATTCCCACTCGCTCTCGAAATGATTCCCTCTGTTGGCCTGTTTCTGTGGTAACAGTTTGTTTGTTTTTACGTTGCAGCCGTTTAATTAAGTTGTTTTAGTTCCTTTTCATCAGTGTTCAAGCCAAATTGTAATAAGCCGAAATACTGTTTTGTATAGCTTTTCGGTTTATTTATTTTAATTTGTTGTGTATAAAACGAAAGGTATTCTAGGTATAAATAAATGTTTATATACCAAATTACTGTTTTGACTTTTATTTTATTTAAAACCTGTTGTGACGACTCAGACTTGTTAGAAACAAGTCACAGACATGCAGAAACTTGCATGAAGACGCGATGAGACTTGTTGGAAGGAGTCTACACGAAGCGTATAACCAGAATATGCTATCGTGCGGTAGTTAGTACAACTGACTAGTACGGTATAACTAGTCAGTGGAGAAGGTTCAGAATTTGTGTGCTTTGTCTCACCGACAACCTAATTCCGACACCTATCGTGTTTCATTTGTTATCTAAATTTGAAGGAAGCCTCATCCTATGGGTAGATAGAAGGTTGTGCCCACTAGCACTGATTGAAACCCCGTGAACGTATCAACCATCATCCGTAGTCCCTTTGGGATATTAATCGAAGGTTTGGTTGTTGTTTTGCAAGAGATTTGACTATACAATCAGCCTCCCCTCCTGCGACATCTCTAGCGCATCAGACGAGGTCCGAGCTTGGACCGGTAAGAGGAAGAGATGAAGGTGTCTTCCTCCTCTCAGATATAATCATCATGTTAGATTGATCTTAGATCACATCTTCCCCATCGTGAGTCCGAGATGTCGGTGTTTCAAAGAACTTTTTCTCAAGGCTCAGGTCAGTATTCTGACCAGGACGACTTGTCCCGTCGCTCCTTCCGTTCCACCACCTTTGACTACGAAAATCCTGTGAAGTGGGAGGAATAGTTTCCATCTCCCTCATCCTCGCATAAGATTGTACTTCCTGTCCTAGGCTAGTTTAGGGTTGCTTCCCTAAATGAAGGATGTTAAAAATAACGAAGAGGTTTTTGATCAGACCTCATCAACAGACCAGCCTATGGCAGTGAAGGAAAGCTTGAAGAACCTAGTCCCTTGGTACTCAGGCTTTTTCCTTTCCGGGCCAAATTTCCATTGTGACCATTGCGACTGGGCCACAGGATTTACCAAAAAGTTTTACAAGTCCGGCTTTCAACGCATACAGTTCAACCCTCAGGGCATCATCTGTATGTACATCTGTCAGTCTGTTTCTGTATTTCCTGTATATTACCTCATAAAGATATGTTGAGGCAAGCAATGTTTGCAGTTTCTGTTTCAGGTCTCAGACTTGACAATGAGCAATCGACCTTTTACAAATTTTGACTCAATCGGTTTCCCCTGGGCTACTGGGCCACTCAACAGAGCTTGGTGGGTCGCAATTTGAGTACCAAGGATTTAAATGAATTAAAAACCTCCACCTATCAACCTGATCACATTCATGACCAATACCAAAACTATTTAGTCAAGTCGTAAACAACTCACTTCATTTCATAAATAATGCACACTCTCCTGAAGAATTTAATTCATAAGGAACTCTCAAGGCATCATCTGTATGTACATCCGCCAGTCTGTTTCTGTATTCATTTCCTGTATATTGCCTCATGAAGATATGTTGAGGCAAACAATGTTAGCAGTTTCTGGGCCCAGGCCCGAACATTTTAGTGCTGGTCAGCCACAGTGTTCCAGAGTTCAGACTTAACAATGAGCAATCGACCTTCTCACAAATTTTGACTCAATCGGTTTCCCCTGGTCTACTGGGCCACTCAGCAGAGCTTGGTGGGCCGCAGTTTGAGTACCAAGGAACTAGTCGTCGACCTGAACGGAAGTGTGTTCGGTTCGAACGTTACTAAATCATTTTATCAGTTATATTCCGATCTGTATAATCTAGTAACCTTCTTACCAATCATACTATAAATAATTCAACCATAAATATAACTATATAAATCAAGAAATTCATATATTATAGTTATAGTTGAGTTTTAATCCCATTTCTCAGCTTTTCGGGGGTATAACAGGATACGGGAGGAGAATTTGAACTCGCGACTATAACTCCTTAGTCTGGCACTTAAACCACTACACCATAGACTCCCTTACAACTCCTATCTCGCCTCGAATTCAGGTGGTAGTTAACAAGGAGGAGGAGAAAAACAAAAACCAAAAACAAATATCCTATAATCACTTATATATTAACAATTATGAAAAAGCAAAAAGAAAACAACAACAATATTATACAATTTGACCTGAACCAGTCTCACTTGAAAACAATTAAATTTATGAGAAACGGAATTTTATCTTTTAAAATTTAAATTATTGATAATCTTCGATAATTTTCATGACCGGCGCAAGGGGGAAGAAGAGGTGAGAGTGCGAACAATCGACCACTCCAACCCCTTTCCCACGTCAACTACAAATCTCTCGGAAATGGCTACGAATGAACAATATAACGAGTCGATTTACGTACAAAAATATTTATTCTTAAATAAATTTATTTCACCTAATCGCAGACAAGCAAAAAGTGCATACTGCTTACAAAATACCTGACACAATCAATCAACTACAATAAACAAATGATTATGAGAAATGGTTAACTAAGTTAAAAGGCGTGATTACCCACAGGTGTGATATTCCTCGCTGGCTAAACTCACACAAACTCGATTCTCAGTTTTCGACTGGGAACTGTGCTCGAAAGCCGTTAATCTGCGAAACTGTGCACTTTACCGGTGACATAACCAAAATGAAAACAGAATTCATTCTTGAGAGTGAAAAACCTGGTCAAAAAAATATTGTTCGGCTTCGATTCTTCTACAAAAACGCCGCGTACAAAAACTAATTACAACCTAACACTTAATTACAAAAGAAAATTTTCTAAAGTGACTCGAGATTGTTCTTAAAAATTAAATCATCCAACCATTAAAGGTTTCCCAAGTGAACCTGTTAAGTTTATACACCAACTGTACAAATCCAAATTTTAGCACCAAAACCTAAGTCGCTTCCCCTAAGAACAAACTATAAATTAACTTAACCGTTAATTTTGGTGTCATTATCACTTATCAACCTATCCTCACGGACTATATATATCTTTAAGATAAGTTAAACAAAAGTTTCCATTATCACTGATTATTCCTTCGCTGACTAAACAGTCTCACAGGGAGAAGGCTGTATACATATATTTTTATAAACACAAAATGAATTTATCAAGAAAGTAAATCTTTTTATAAATCTATAAAACCCATCCCGTTCCAGGCCCAAAATCGGGGTTATAAAGAAACCCAGCCGTTCCCTCCAAATCAAACCAAATGAAAGACCAACAGAATTTCTTTGATTATTAAATCCCATACTCTCCACCCTCCCTAACACAAATACCTCTCTTTCTGAGATCTTAATTGTCTATTAATCAAACTTTAATGTCTCGTTCTAGATACAGTTTATATAAATATTTAACATCCGTCTTGACAAACATAAACAAACAGCACAAACCGAAAGTAAGTATTCAAATCAAAGCACGAACTATCATTCACACATCTCGACATATATTTATCTCTTATCTATTCATTTCCATCATAACTTATTACTTTCCTTTCAGATAAGAAAAAAGAACAGAGAAAATTTCACCAGATAATTGATTACCTAACCGAAAAACAAATTTTCCTTTCGACTACTCAAGATCCAAATCGCATGTGAAGAAAAACAAAATTTTACAAAAGCTTTCAAAAACCGAGATCAAAACCTAGTTTTTAATTTATAAAATTTATACCAATATATATTTATATTTATACAAAAGAAAATATCAAACGACGATTCTCTCCGTCAAAAGAAACCAGAAACAATTTCATTCATTTTGTCATTCTTTCCACCATTATATTTCATGTATACTATAAGAGTAATGCCTTTTTCACTGCCTTCTAAAAAATAAACAAAAACAAATTCCAAAATTGGCTTAGCCATCCGACGGTGGAATTCATACACATTGGTTTTGGACCTGGAAAAGGACTCTCGACTCTCATTTTTCAACAATTTCCCCCCCAAGACTTATGTTCGTCATCACAACATAAATTTCACTGGATTATACGATACACTGACAAGACTGGAAAGTGTGTCCCCATTTCATATCCGTCTCTCTTTCCCAGACCAAATTCGCTATCGTGACACTGATTTTATACAATATATAAATTGACCAATTATTTAAGACTAATCGTAACAAAAAAGAAACATCATTGAAGTGGAATATATAACAAAAACTCACTAACATTCACTCCAAATAAATATATACATCCTAATTAATAATATTATTAATAATAATAATGCTCTTTTCGTTTTTTAATAGCAAAATCCCTTTTGTTTATATTCATCAATTTTTATAAAAGTTTGTAAAATAAAAATAATATCCAATAGAAAAAGTAGTAATAATAATTCGAACTTGGAAACTACTGTGACAGAAGAAATATAAAAATGACTACAAAACGGAAGGTCGATACTGCACTTAAACGTTTCGTACGAAGAGAGCATTAAACAAGGCCTTGCCAGCAAGTCCTACTGCCATCATGAAGCGTACATTCGATTTATTTCGTGTTGATATCGTTCTTGAATATCCTTCCGCTTCAGTTTGAACGCTGCCGTCACGAGGCCCATGTCTGGAGACCAAACCTCTGAGCACAGCTTAACTGCCGCAGGAACTTCAAATTTTTCTAGCTTACCTACAACGAATGAATTCATTTATAAAATCCGTTCTTGACTCAAATGAAATTTTTAAAATGACACCAAAACTGAATGATTACATTTTTTCGCATGCTGTTCTAATTCGTGAAGTACCGCCTTTTCCATCCTAGGATCTTGACATAGTTCCTCAAAAGGTGTGTCTACGTTACCCGCAAGTATTCTTAATTGTTGAGGGTTAGGTACGACTAAAGCTACAGTGAAATGTTTACTAGAATCGCCGTAGATGCATATATTCTCTACGACTGGACATGTTTTTAATTCTGACTCGACTTTGCCCAAAGACACGTATTCTCCTGCCTGGAGTTTCACTAAATCTTTCTTTCGATCTGAAAACGAGAGATTTTGATTAGTGCCTCAATCAAATATCATTTGACACAAGTTTTTAGTAATTCGAATAACGCTTACCAATGATTTTAATACTTCCATCGAGATGAACTTCACCAATGTCGCCCGTTTTGAACCACTTCCTTCCGTCTTCCTCGAAAAAGTCTTCTTTTGTCTTTTCTGGCAGTTTATAATATCCTAACGAAACATTACTACCCCCTATTATGATTTCACCCCTTGGAAAAGGTTTGTCTCTAACGCGATAATTCCCTTCTTCCCAGTCTACGAGCCTGATGTCGCAGCCTACTGCGGGTGCTCCCACCCGACCGGTCGTTCTGTCGTGAACTGTAACATCAGCATAAAGACAAAAGATTATATAATTCTAAAAGTATTACACTCTTTCTTTTTTGTCACTATCATAAACAACAAAACTCACCGTCCATAACGGTAGCAGATGAACATGACTCTGTGAGACCGTAACCCTGCAAAACCTGAACGCATAGACAGATTTTGACGAGCTCGTGAGTGTCGGGTGACAGAGGAGCTCCGCCGGACAGAATAAGTCTTACTCTCCCTCCCATTAACTGTCGAGTTTGCCCGAAAACGATTTTGTTAAGCATGGGCGTGTCGAAACCTCGCCTCATCCACTTCGCTTTGTAATTGTAGGCAAAATGGAAAAGAGCTTTTCTGAACGGTCCGCCGTTCGAGACTTTCTCATTGATTCCTTTGTAGATCCGGTCGAGTATCAACTAAAACGTTCAAATTCAATAATCCAATCTGTTTATTTTTGTTAAACAACATCAAATACCGTGTCGCTGAATTAGCATGACTTACCGGAACTGCAGTGAGACACGTCGGATGCAAAACAGAAGCATCACCTTTCGTCCCACGTTTTATTTTACTAGAAGTATCGATCATAGTCAACGGAGTCGAATATCCGATGGGAACGCCACACAATAAACAAACTGATTCCGCGAGTAATTCGAAAACATGAGCTAAAGGTAAATAACCCATGAACACGTCCTCTGGGTATATTTCTACCGCGTCAGAGAAAGCTTTCAGAGTGCTTAACATGTTCGCATGAGATAAGAGAACGCCTTTGGGAACACCCGTTGAACCACTTGTATACATTATGATTGCTATGTCTGATGGTGAAGGAACTTCGGTCACTGAAACAAAAAAAGAATCTCAGTAACGCTCCCCTTGAAGCACCATACCATTCAAAACCCAACTCCGACTCACCAGCCTTGGAACCATGTCCCATATTGATAACCTCGGAAAACGCGAGGATTTGAACATTGTCAAAACCCGACGTGTTCGTTTTGACGAGTTGATCCTCCATGAAAATTATAGTTTTCACACCCGGAGTCTTCTTTAGTATGTTATGGAATTTCGGTAAGAGATCGTGAGACGTGACGACGATCGAAACTTCCGTCTCGTTGATTCCGTGAGCGATCGCTTCTTCGCCGAGAGTCGCGTATATGGTCACGACGGGTATGTTCTGCTTGAAGCAACCATGAGCCGCGATCATCCACTCCGCCCTTGTTTCCGCGAAGAGAACGATCGGCTTACGAGATTCCTGACCGAGGGAGACGAGTCCGCGGCCGAAGAGTTTCGCTGCCTTGTCGATATCCCGGTAACTTTGCCAGTAATAGTTACCCATGACGTACTGTAACCAAAAACCAAAACGGATTCCTTAATTACAATTTAATCTCATAATTAATAAAACAAAGAACGATTATCGGCGAACATCTAACCTTGATTAGAAACGCTACGTTCGATTACATTTCACATAAAACCGTATTACCCTGACCAATTCCTCACATTCTATTCAACTTTTTTTGTTTTTATTTCTTTTATTACTAACGCCCGAGACCACCTGATCCTTCCTCCCGGGTTTCTTTTACCATATTTCGATCACTAGACACCGCTTACTAAACTTACTTTCTTGAATACTCTTCCGTTCGGTTGAATTTCATCTTCTTCGGCTATGATTTTCCTCGTTCCGAGACAGTTTTTGTCGTTATAACGTACAGTGACGAAACGGAACATCTTCTCCATCGTGTCTACTCCTTCTCTCACGAGAATCTGATGCATTCTCTTAGGTCCACTAACATTTCTGTGATGCATGGAAAGGAACAAAACAAAATCGTAAGACGGATGTTAAGTAAATGAATACCAACCATCCCCACCCCGCACACCTCAAACCCTCAAACTCCGTAGTAATTAACACTCTTTAAACGACAAAAATAGTTCCACCTAGTCGACAAGACAAACAAAATAATTGGCCTAAAAATCATTCGAAACATCCGATTGTTTATTTTTAATTTTTCGACGGCGGTCACGATGACCCAAAAATCATTTGAATGAAACACTTTAAAACGATTAGTTCGTCCCGAATTCATTTCCATTCAACCTGTATACCCTAATCGATTATACTCTTACTCCGTGGAAATACTTTACCTGTATGTGATTGACTTTTCCTCCACCGAAATCGGTTTGGCTTTGACACGCCTCGAAAGAGCTTTCTTCTCCCAAGGTCGGTAAACTAATAGATACACCGGATAAGTTATTATGTCGTAGACGAAAGCCAACACTTTTATGGCTCCCAAGGCACCCTCCAACCATATGCTTTCCATTTTCCTATCGAACAAAGAAAAATTTTTATAAATAAAACAATCAAGACGAGAGTTTTGTATGGTTCACGGCACTTCTGTACCGCTTTTCGTGATAACTCTCAACAAAGGATTGTAAATAAGGAATTGTTGCGACAGTGGCAAAACAACAGACACCGACAGCTTCAAAACATGAATTATGTATTTAAGGTTACTTTGAAACACTCCACCCGATTTTTGCGGTCAAGTACAACTCGTTTAGAGTGAAAAAGGTTTGGGAAGAGTGTCAATTTGGTTACTCATCAATCGGAACACACCCACAACACCCAATATCCTAAAAATTTAGCTAAAACATAAACAAAAAATTCTTGTGGTTGCTTTGATCAATGCATAACCCTTAGGAACATTATCAAAGTTAATAAAATTAACACAAAAGAAAAGAGGAAACACTTCGAGAGGTCGTAACCGCGACAAGGTCTGAACCTTCAAGCATCACACAACAACCTTCTACACGAATTAATCAAACGGGGCAAGCAAATAAACAAAAGTCGCGGCCAACAACAAGATTTCCTTAAATTATTTGTAATCTCGTTTTAGTTTTCTAAACAGAGCATCAACGTCTGTTACCAACCTCCTCCTCCCCGAATCCTCTAAACTGTATTATTATTAACCGATAAACACAAATAATTCCTCCAGGATAGAGCTTCTGGGTTACTACAACATACAGTCTGGGCGACTTTCCTCAGTCCGGGGATCGAACCACTGACCCTTTGAATGGTGACCACCGCTTACCTCCCATACAACCCCATCTTCAATTTGAAACCAAAATTTTCTTCTGGACAAATCAACTCGAATACACGAATAAGCCTTCCCCAAAATAAAATAAACCAAAACCAAACCACTCCGTCAGCACAAATTCCTTAATGAGAAAGACAATCGCACAGTTACACCTATCACACGAACCAAATGTAAAAGCTTCGGTGCTTTCGAAAATCCTGAAGCTTTTTAACCGAATCACTAGTATATATAATAATAATATTTACGAGCGGTTTGACCGTGACCAATGTTGAATTTTATATGCTAGGCACAAATAAAGGTTTCATATTAAAGTGGAAAACAAATAAAATAGATTTTATGCTTACAAAAAAAATAAATAAATAAATAAGAATCACGGCGGAACAGAAACAAAGTGAAGCACCAAAACTAATTCGTGGAAGGAGAGATGGGGGGCATTCACCACGTCACCAAAAACTAATTAATCAATTTTTTCCTAATTAGAAGAAGAATATCAATACAATACAAAAAGAATCATCAAATCAGCATTATCTATTGCGTAAGAGAAAAGTTAAAAATTTGGGCATTAGCGTCTAAACTCTCATTCATACAAAGTAGGATGGTACTTCGGTATAAGTTCCACTAGTCAAATTATAATTATCTCGGAGGAAAAATTTAATTAACGCCTCCCTCAAACCAAATAATATTCCAACAGAAAGTCAGGACTAACTACCACAGAGGGTATCCTGATAGTTGAATTGTCCTAAGATGGGGAGTAAACAGACTAACAAAATCACAAACCCACAAATATGATATACGATAGTGACACAACTCCCATTCCAACGTATACGTAATGCAAATGACTAATTTTGGGCTTTAATCGGTTTAATGTCACATCACCTGATGTTAGGAAACTTAGCAATATCCAAACTACAAATTAGTGTCGTATACCGAGGTACCGTTTTAATTAATTAGAAAGCTGGGCAAAAACAAAAATTTGGGGATCACCAAAACCAGGATTGGGAGAGTTGTGGTCAAGCACAATCACACAGCCACTGTTAGGATAATAAAAAGCAAACACAAATCAATAATTATTTATATATAAAAAACCGCAATTTCTAAATAAATACTTACGCTGGTCCTTTCTCATCGAACATTTTGCCAACGAACTTTTACAAAGATTTAAGCAATTTGAATCCCAGCGTTACCTTCGATCTGCAAATAAAGACACTTCCCTGTTACTAAAGCAAACAATCCCCCGAAAAGCAATTAAAAAGCATTTGAGCACTAAATAACACGAACATTAGCGTTAAGGCAGGAAGTATAAAATGATTATGATAATAATAATAATAATTAAAATAACCAAACAAATCATCAAAAACAATTTATTCTTTGGGTGAAATCTCAAAAATTTTCCCAGAGCATAAAGGTGAGTTAATGTTTTTTGGGGCAATTTCCTGGTAATTCCAATCGATGACACGTCGATACATTTTCGCCCGGATAAATTCTTAATGACTGATATTTAAGACAAAAATTGATAACAGTTTAAACGGTGCAACAATTGTCTACAAAATTTATCGATCAACTTTCTCGATCCGCATTAAAATTTATGAATCAGTATGCGTGAAAGAGTTATGAAAGACACTAAGACTGAAAAATATTTTGAGTCAGCAAATTTTAAATCCAAAGCACCTGAGCATAACTCTAAAACCGAAATCCGTTCCGAAAGCTCTCTAAACCTGTCATACCAAGTTCGATTATCATTTAAATCCTTGGTACTCAAGCTTTTTCCTTCCCGGTCTAATTTCCATTGTGACCATTGCGACTGGGCCACACGACTTACCAAAAAGTTTAACAAGTCCGGCTTTCAACGCATACAGACAACCCTCAGGGCATCATCTGTATGTACATCTGTCATTTCCTGTATATTACCTCATAAAAATATGTTGAGGCAAGCAATGTTTGCAGTTTCTGTTTCGTGCTAGTCAGGCACTATAGTTCAGACTTAACAATGATCAATGGACCTTCTCACAAATTTTCAATCGGTTTCCCCTGGGCCACTCAGTAGAGCTTGGTGGGCCGCAATTTGAGTACCAAGGATTTAAATGAATTAAAAACCTCCACCTATCAACCTGATCACATTCATGACCAATACCAAAACCATTTAGTCGAGTCATAAACAACTCACTTCATTTCATAAATAATGCACACTCTCCTAAAGAGTTTAATTCATAAGGAATCGCTCACGCTTCATCATCTTAAGTGTACTGAGGAAAATATGTGTCAGGAATCGGAAGTTATTTACGACTTAACCCATAAAACAAGTTGTTATGTGTTAAATTCATCAGGGGTGTCAATCTCATTTGTTATTCTAATTAAAATTGAAAAACGGTAACCACAAAAATTATCTACAACTATATAGCAACGCTATAAAGCATAATCCTAAAACTCAACTAATCCTCCTAATCCCCGTCTTAGAACTAAATTTTTAAGAAAATCGGTCAAATTTGAAATGGCTCACCAACGGCATTAAGACAGCCACCAGAGCTTTCACACAGATTGACACCCCTGATTGATAGGTAAATGAAAAACTTATAGAACGCCATTAAGAAATCGTTGTGTTACATTTAAAAGTTTATTTAAAGTCTAACTTTTGAACAGATAAAGTGAACGGTTTAAAGGTCAAACATCAGGTTTTGCAATAACCCACACTTGTGACTCTCGTAACAAGCATTGTCACTAACTTTATCATAATTCGTCGGGAAATAAATATAAATAACATTCGCGATTAGAGTACAAAGTTTCTCTTAACCTGTCGAAAGCACTCATCCAAGTCCCAACCTCCCATTATCTACTCTTTATTCCCTCTCCCAGTCCTATTTGTAGTTTACGGGAGTGCATGAATAGAATGAAAGCCCACGATTTGAATCCTCAACCCTTCGGATGGTAGGTGAGTACTACAACCCAGTCTCCTCCAATAACGAATAATCGACTACGTGGAAAACTACAAAACCTTGTGATTACTATTTTCCTGTTCAAAGGTTTGGGAGAAAAAATCGAAACACGCAACTACCGACTGTTTTCACGTTCAAAGTGCAACCGATTAATGTCATACACTCTAACCAAAAAGCACACACGCACAAAAATTCTTCTTCATTCGACATCACACACATGGCCAATTAAGCCGACATCACGTTTAGTGGATGGTGTGAATTGGTCGAGTTGTAATTTACAACAACCTAAACTTCCAACGAATCTACTGGCCACATTTCTTTTCCAATTCGCTTTCCTTTGACAAATTACACTATCAAACGATTCTTGAACCATCCCTGAAAGGCAGTATTTGTTGGAATGGTGGTCAGAGAATTGTTTGATGGACCGCATTAATCGAGGGACAGTCTCATCTGACACAAACAAACAAAAAAAAGGTTACAGATATGATTCATAAATTAACAGATGGAGCCAATATGACTCATTTAAAATTCTACCCCCTCAAGTTTATAAAACTACAAATATTTATACTTTAAATACAAAAGTCCGTTACAATTTATAAATAAAAAAATTATTTAGATCTTAGTTCTTAGATATTCTCAAACTAATTTCTAAATATCTTGCGGGTTGGAAACGACTCTTTCATAAATATTGCACACTTGTATCTTAATACAGAATTCTTCTCATAAAAAAATGCACACTTATGGGTACAATCCTACAAACAACAATTCGTACTTAAGAAGATTTATACCTAATCCTCAAATTCATACAGAGTTCATTTCATAAATAATGCACACTGATTTCGAGACTCTCCTTCACAAAAACACATTTCCATAAAGGTTATAATATACATAACCTCACATATAACCATATAAATATATTAGATAGATCAACAACAATTTTTTGATACCAAACAACATTTTATTGTATTAATTAGGGTAAAATCGATTAGCTCCAACAAACGGTTGTTCGAACCTAAAGAACATAATTGAAAAACAATAAATACGGACAATAAAACAAACACAATGACATTGACAGGAAAAATGCGACCTTCCTCTATTCGAAAAAAAAACTCGAGACTCAAAGGTCAGTGATAGAAGCTTAAAAATTAACGGTCAATATAATAATTTTTCCTCGATTTGATTAAATGATTATCGCTCTTAAAATAAAACAAGACTCTTCCTTCGAGTGTGCATTACTTATGAAATATGTTTCTCGTAAAATTTTGCTTTAATTTTGGTAAGAGTTCTTCCTAGAAATTTGATTTACTTATAATTTCTTATACAACTGTGCATCAGTTATAAAATTGATTCTGCTTGACAGTGACCCAAACCAAACCCAATTCCCGCCAAAAATTTATTCGACAAGTCTGCCACTGTTTGGCCACCCCAAATATAATTAAACCTTTTAAAGTATAGTGGAACCTCTCATAACGAGAAATTCGCATAACAAGCGGTTTTTGGCATAATGAGAGACATGGGAATCTCCCGATCGGTAGAGAAAAAGGCTTCCGAACTCCAAACCAGGACAGATTCAAAGTCAAATCTTTCTGTGCCTGTCTTACTTTCTTCACTACCACCCAAAATTCTTTCATTTCCACTTTCATTCATTTTCAATTTAAACTTTTAGCTACCTTTCCTTTTCTCTTCCTTTCTTTCTAAACCATCCCTTCCATCTTGAATTCTGTTCAAACTTTTGGAATTAGAACAAAATTTTTAATATGAGGGATTGATTCAGAAAGCAACAGCCTTGTGAAATAGGAGAAATGCTGAAATGCTGCAAACTGGAAAGTGTTGCTTCCTATATTGAGAAGTATCACCCTGAATAAGACAGTAGCCATGCTCCACGAAATTTTTCAATGATAATGCGGTCTCACATTTTCATCAAATTTTGAAGCATCGGCAAAGACAAATGACTCTACACTGCTTTGTAGTAAAAAGAAATTATGTACATAACTAAGAAAATATGCTTAACCTCATATCTGACAACAATTTTTATGTATTTTGTTGTTTAATAGATGCTGAACATAAATTTTGTTCCGCCTGGAACGCATCATCCTATTTTACATTAATTTAAATGGAAAAATGTTTCGCATAACGAGTAAAACTCCGAAACGAATTAAACTCGTTATGAGAGGTTCCACTGTAATTGCCAAAATATATTATTACGCTGTAGAAAAATCTGAGAAAATAATTCCGGATACATTCTAATCCCGACCATAAATTGATGCATGTAAGTCATGTAACACTAACAATAATTTTGTGTACATGGAACCAAACACATGAAACATATCCCTCCGTTTAAGATATCACTCCTACACAAACTACATTTTATCTCATGTTAACAAAAAAATGATCACACCACCAAAGCTTGACTAATTTCTATCCCAAAACTTCTCCCAAGCAAAACAGGGGAATTGACTCAGCAGACAAACGAACATGTACAACCACATGAATACCTAGAATCCCAACATGACAAACACGACAGAAACTTACATCCCTACCTCAAAAAAAAATCAAATCCAGAACAAAACCTATAATAATGCAATAAAAATCAAACTGAACTGTAAAATAATAATAATAATATTTGTACTATTTCGATAATAATTTTGTCAATTGATATCTTATCAGAATAATTTTCTTGGTCGCCAAATCTACATAAAAAAAATAATAATCAAGGCTTAAACCGACAGACTTTTGCTCCTCTAATAAAAATTGACACAGACTCAAACCGAAAACACCGGAAAGTTAGTCTAGAGTCTATAGTTCAATGACAGGTCAGAACCCCTTCGTAATATTATAAGGTCCAAGTGTGATAAACCGAAAAAAAGGACTTTACACTCCGTAAAAATCCACATCGAAAAGAGAAATTCAATAATGCCTACCAATGAATCACTGAATTATAGTACAAAAATTAAAGTTCGACATAATTAATTAGGGTATCTGCCTCATATGCAAAAAAAAAATTTAAATATTCTCAATAGTCGAGTTTCGGTACCGACTTTCACATTTGGATATACCAGGATGTGGAAAGGGGTTTGAACTCTCAACCTCTTCCTAGTTAACACTCAACCTCTTCAGCTATTTTGGTCTCTTAAGTTAAGGTGACCATACGTCCCAGATTTTTCTAGAAGCAATATTTGTCCCGGATTGTTTACTCAATAGGTTCTTATTTTCAATATTTATTTTAAATCTATTTCAACTAGAATTACAGTGGAATCTCTCATGGCGAGGAATTCGCATAACAAGCAATTTTTGGTGATATGTACATGGGGAATCCCCCAACAGGTAGAGAAAACAATTCCAAACTCAGAATCAGGGCAGATTCAAAGTTAAATCTTTCTCTACCTGTCTTATTTTCTTCACTACCACCTTTCTACCATTCTTACCATTCTTCTTTACCACCTTTCTTCTACCATTCTTTCATTTTCACATTCTCAAGCTTCTTAGCTACTCCTTTTCTTTAGCTAAATACTAAAAACACTTTTTTTTAAGGCCTGAAACGCATTATTCTATTACATATTCTTTTATATAGAAAAAAAATTGTTTCGCATTACGAGTACAACTCCGGAACGAATTCAACTCGTTATGAGAGGTTCCACTGCATCTTTTACAAAATTTGAACCGAAAAAATTGTGCACATCAAAATTCGCAGCACGCTTTAAAAGTAGTGATTTTTATTATATCCTTAAATAGTATTTGTTATGTATATTTTATATTAAAAAATCATATTTAATATATTTAACTTAACTACCCCCCTCCCCCCGCTACAAGTTGCCGTCCCGGATTTGAAATTTAAAAAAAAATGGTCACCTTACTTAAATAGTCCTCCCCGAAAATCACTGTTAGTACCAATTTTTCCTTTTAAAAATATTATAAAATGACTACAAAATAATTATGGAGGTGAAAAAATAACTATATAAAAGTACAAGAAAATATATACCAAAAATAAATAAGATAAATAAATAAATTTATAAAATAAATATCTTCTGTACTTTTAAAAACTTATTTATATACTTTCTTGTACTTATTTTGGTTATTTATTTCTCCCTCTTCTATAAATTTTTTATCTTGCAGTCACTTTATACTTATATTTTGAATTTATTTAAGTATTTTATAAATTTATTTATTTCCTTTTAGACCCTTCCTCTCTTTAATAAAAATATCGATGATATTGAAATCCCTGTACAAAATGTCTGTCTTTAAAGCCATAAAAACAATATTATATTATTACATATAATAATAGATTCACTCCAAGAATATTATAAAATTCCCTCCAAAACAAACTTTTCCCTTTTCAAACACATTCACACACCAGAAAGCATGAAATCGATTCGCAATAAACAAGTAATCAAGTGTTTGTTAAATTATTAATTAATAAATTATTGTTTACATCGCCTAAAAAAAAAGTAAAAATGAATATATATAAAACCCAAACACTAAAATAATTTGTGTCAGCCACAGAATTTAAATAATCAAATTAAATATCAAAAATTCTCAGCAGCTATGGTATTCAGTTAAAACCCCCAAGGCACGGTTTTAGACTCAACACAAAAAATTAATTTTCATACTCATGAGAACAGAAACTCAATTTTGATTTCCTTCTGCAATTAATTACAAAACCTCGCAATTAATCATTTAATCATCTTGCCCCCCCCACAAATCCCGCAAAACTTGTTCACCCATCATCAAACTCATGAATTTATTAGTCACATTTTTCCCTCTCCTCCTTCCTCAGACTGAAAAATTTTTTCCTAAATAACATGAATTTGAAAACACTAACCTTTCCTTTCTCTTTCAATTTGTGTGATTATTGTAATGTAGGAATTGAAGTTGTAGAATCCTGAATGCAACAAGTTACTAACTGAATGAACAATGTATTATTAGCGGCGGCTAGGTATTTTATGTGTGTGTGTGTTTGTGTGACAATCTCCTATATGGTTCTATCTGCGGTCGTTTGACTAATGACTTAAACACAGCTCTCGAGAATAATTTTTCCTCCTGTTCTTTGAAAGCGATAAACTTTGGTCTACAAAAATAAATAAATAAATAACAATTTAATTACAATCAACATAACTTTTAAACTTACACATGCAACCGCAATTACATAAGCCTGAGACTTTGTCTTTTGAAGAATTAAATAAAACAATGATTCTGATTGTTTCGAAGAAAAAAAAATGGCAAAAAATTTAATCATTTATCAAATCTGCTCATGTCGTTAGCATAATTTCCTTTCTGATAGAGTTAAAAGGGACCAAACCCTTATTAAATATTCCAAGACAATTTTAGCCAAGTTTCTATTTAGAGACTTCATTTTAACGAAAAATAAAAATTATATTTAGAAAAGACCTGAAATTCATTTAACGGTTCCCTTGAAAATGGCGGCATTACATCAATACCTGATTCCTTGTCTTTATTTTTTGAAATATATCACGTGAGCTTTGACGACTTTGTAAGACTGTTTTAATGAGCAAAGGCCAAGGACAGGTACACCAGTGTGGTGAACAGATAAAAGGTAATAAAAAATATTCAAATAATAAGAATGTTGTGGCAAAACATTACGAGACACATGATTCAAATACTTCTGACACAATAAAAATCTTGTTCGCATATCTTTCAAAGATTTATTTTCCAGTTTTTTTTGGTTTTCCCTGAATTGTTTGATGAGGATTTTATTATAACCCAACGATTACAAAATTACTAATTAGCTACCTGACATGCCATCTAAAAGAATGACAAGGGCCTGCCCATATTTCCCTCTCTCTCCTCCCAAGGCTACTTCTGAAAAACTTGATTTTAAATCAAGCAGTTACTTCTTACAATGGAACAATTAATTTCGAATTTAAATCAAATCGAAAGTAAGACGAACAGCCTAGTCCCCCTACTACACTTTGTAGAGAGAGCGACAAGCTATTTATTGTCTCGTACTTGAAGACAGGACAGTTGACAAGGTGAAGAGTAAAAAAGATTTTTTACTTTTTAATTGGCTATCATAAATATGTCATAAACAACCAATTTTATATATTACTATGGTACCAAGAGGTGATGTTTAGAAGGTAATTTTACATCACAACCCAGAATTGTGAGAAAGAAGTCACAAAATAAAATAAACCGACTGAAGAGAATTTTCCAAAAGAAATTACAAATCGCTTTCAGGAACATCATTAAGTAGAAAATCAAAATTAACAAGAAATTAGTAAAACTTGAGGATCAAAATAATTCTTCCTTTTAACTCCACACATGGAACAATCAATACGATGACAGTTGATTATTCAACAAAACAATAAAAACCAAATTTTTCAAAGAACTCAAAAAGAAATTTTTAAAAATGTTATTCTGAGAAGTTTTAAATTCTTTAAAAACACCTTACAATGCTATCATTTTGTCTGAACTTGTTTTATCAAGCATTACCTTAAAAGTGATAAAAATTAAACATTTTCAAAAAAAATTTATAACCCTGATAAATTCCAAATAATAAAAAACGCACATGGACATTAATTATTTAAAAATTTTTAAGCACACCTTGACATACATAATGATAAAATCCTAAACTGAAAAACATTGAGCACTAATTTATAAATATTTAACAAACCCATCAAAGATTCAAATCACTGATATAACAAATGAAAACTCTTGGAATAAAAATATGTCCATTAAAATTTATTTAGCCTGCAAATCAATCATACCTCAAGGGTTTAAAGTTTGTTTTTACAAAACTTAAAAGTAATCATTGAATAAAGCAAGTGACCTTCTGAAGCTCCACCACAACTAACAGAAAATAACTGCTGTAATTTAAAATTGCGGAAATCAAAGCCAGACACAACCGAGATAATCACAAAACACTACAAATTAAAATGCACTTAAACTCGACACAAGCATTTTCATTTACGAAAACCGCTTCGTGGTCCACAAGTCCGAATGTTAACGGAACTTCAATTTATAACAGCTTACCAAATACTCCTGACTGTAGGGCAGGTTTTAGCAATTTTCCCCATATTATCGAAGGTAATTATTTAAATTGACAATATAATTCATGAGTTTCGGCGTGAGTAAACAAAAATACAATTCCAGCATTATCGAAAATTTGACAACATTTGTAACGCAAAAAGTTTTGCGGCTGATAAATGATAATAAACAAACGAACGAAGTCTACAATTCCAACTTACTGTTTAAAATGTCTGGCTCGTTACGTCAACAAGAAGTGACGAATGGATATATAAAATCCTACAGTTATTATTAACAAATACAGACTTCCTAAGATTAATCACATTGCACTTCCACCGTCCATTACTTTAGACGATATTCGTTTATTTTCAGAATGATGGAAACTGTCCAATTAAAAGCCTTGAAAAGTGGTGTGATTCGTGACGTCACGGCCACTGTGAACGATCAATGAAGACAAGAACGCTCTCTGGTGTCGGTTACGGGAATTTTATTTTTGAATCATTTTCCTATTTTTCAAACTAATTCTAAATTTATTTTAAATTAAATTAATCATTTCATAAACGTCCGACAACATTATATTATTTAATCAATTATCTAGCCTATCTTACTGAAACTACTGTAAATAAACTAACTTAAGAAGAAACAATCAAACTTCGGAAACTTATAAAGTAGAAACACGTAACACGCAACATCGAATGGGAAATCGCCGCGTAATAAACATCCTCCTTCCTCGTTTCATAAGAAAAACCCTTTCCTCATTATTTCGCAATTGTCAGAAATCAAAAAAGCATGAACAAGACAAAAGACAACTCAGTCAAACTTCCCAACTATATATTATTCTTGCACATCTAACTTTAGACAACATTTTAAAAAAACGAATACTAAATCACACAATTCCTTAAAACTGACTTCCATAAATGAAAATGAACATAAAACAGCAAAAAAAAGGACGACAATACAGCACTTTCTACATTCATAAAAGTAAAAGTCGTAACTACATTGAAATTCAACTTCCCATTCGCCCTCAGATCATTCAAATAAGGCTAAAAATAAAATCGAAAGTTTGATTTAAATTAAAAAAGTAATCTATTAAATCTACAAGAAATTCTAAACATCCTAACAGTTGATTTTATTAAGTAAATTTTTGGAAATAAAATCCGGAAACATGATGATAAAAATGAATTGAAGTTTGTGATTAATCAAGAACTTCCTTACTGATTTGTTTTTAATCACTGAATCCCACATTAAGAGTAATAATTTTATTTTATAAAGATAGTTTCAATACTAATTAAGAAATTTTACAGAGGTCTTCATTAAGCGGTTCAATATTACCCAAAACTGGACATCCTTGCAATACATTATTAACAACTGCTCTTGCTAGGTATCCGGTTGTAACAGAAAATGATGCAGAAAAGAAAGCTTTAAATTCTTCATCAGAGCTTATATGATTATCCTGGAAAAAAAAGAAATTATAACAAATTTCTACACCCACCATTTTGGCGGGAAGATTACTACTTAAGAATTTAGTAGAAAACAAATCCCTCTACCTTCGCGTAAATGTGAGAAGCTTCAGAAACCAAATGATCCAAATCCAACTGAGTTTGGAAAAATAGTTCTGGATTTCGGGCTAATATTGTTGAAACAATACTTAGCAACTGAAATCAAAAATTTGTATAATGAGAGGAGATTTTGTAAACGTGAATATTCGTGAAATTGTGATACGGATGGAAAGAAAATGGCGCCAACGGAAATTATTTCTGTAATGTTGGCTGCACTTGTCAAAACATGAAACGGTTTTTTCTTGGACATAGCGTAGTAACGAATTATAGGTAAACAATTTAAACCTGTCATTTTTCTTCATGTATCTCTTAAAATCATGGCTTTATGACGATTAGTAGAATTTTAAGTGAACAATGCATAGTTTTTAATATACATCTATACAGAAAATTATCATTTTTTATAAATTATTTCGAAACAAAAAATTTCGATTGACAAATACCCAAAGCATTACCATAAAAAATAATTGTAATAAATGAAATCATAAAACCATTAACCCCCATATTAATTATTTCAAATTCTATATTTCTGTTAATATGAGACTGAAATACTTTTAGAATACCATGACATCAAGAGTAAAGAAGACATATGGCAACAAGGACAAAAAAACTGTCTCACAGTAAGGAGATGAATGAAAATGAAAAAGAAAACATTTATTCAAGGTTACGTACAAGGAAAAAAGTGTCCCTTCAGGACACATTAAAATTAGATGACCCAAAAAAAAAAAAATTTGGATGACCAATTTGAAGAATTGTTGTCCTCACCTGTGTAAGTATAACATAACCAATTCAAACTCTTTTCGTTTATAATATTTTGGAATTTACCTTAAATACTTGTTCATATCTCAATTCCAGAAAACAAGAAGTTGACATGAAACCATTAGGTTTTTGGAGTAAGAAATTGCAAGATTTAGATAAACAAAAAAATACTCCAAAAAAGAAACATGGCCTTTATGAATTTAGTGGCACAGATGAATCTGTATCTCCTTGTATAAGTAAGTGTTATACATTGTCATTGTTAAAACAGTTTCTTATCAACTGCATAGAATGATGTTAAAATTTTTGTTTTTGGTAACAGAGAAGAAGAAGCTGAGGCAAAAACCTGGAGTGAAGAAAAAGCAACAGCAACAACCAAAATTTAATTTGAATTTTAATAAACTTCCCAAAAAATCAAGTGAATCAAAAACGAAGAAATCACATGAAAAATCTTTGCTACAAGAGAGAATTTTATTGAACAGAGAGAAGAAGAAATTAGCAGATAAGGATGAAAAGTTCACTTTCTCAACAACCATGTCTTCTCTTGGTGTGACTAGTACACCAGCCCCAAATAAATTTAACTTAGTTGGGGCATCAAACTTTATGTTTCTGTCACCAGTAATAAAAGAAGAGGAATCTGAATGTGTGGGTGAAAACAATAATCAACAAGTGACTTTGAAGTTAAAGCATGAAAAATCTTGTGACGAACCTGATAAGACTCCTAAACGGGAAACTAACATTAGTGCTATGAATTGTAGACGAGTTTTAAGAACAAGAAGGAAAAAGACCTAAGTTGACAAATAAAATATTCACATTTTTCAAATATGTAGATTCTTTTCAAAACTTTTAAACATTGAAGACAACCTGATTTTAGAAGCTTTGAATCCACAGCCCTGATATGTTTTATATTTTTGTTGATTCATACCACACAAGAATGGTAAACTAGGTATTAGTCTTAGTTTACTTAATTATGAGAAATTTTGTGAAATGTATTAAGTAAAAAAATTTGATATTTTTTCTACAAACCTCGACAACAATTTGCCTGTAATCTGGCTGGGTTATATGGTTAATCAGTTCTTCCACTAACAGAGCAAAACTAAGCTCAGACCTCGCCATGTTTGAGAGTATGGGCTGTTGAGGTAAAACACGTCCTCCAACACGCAGTCCTTGAGGAGTTCTACTTAACACGTCCCATACTTGGTCGTAAAATCCAGATGGAACACGACACAGACAACCCTCCAACTGTCTACGCTCAAGAGCACTCAATCTGTAAATTACAACAAAAAGTAATGAAAATGTTTTTACGATGATAAAATCAGGAGAAATTTTTTATTATTATTAAATGAATAGTAAAATCATAAATAGCAGATAATTGCCAGAATCAGAAAATAAAAAATGTTGCTCTTACTTTTCTTCACGAGCCCATTCTTTAACAGACAATATTTTATGAATAAGTTGACGAACTTTATACGGGCTATGACATTCAAGTGGTTTGCCATTCGTTTGTTTCATTGATAAATACAATTTAATTGCTTCAAGTACCCACCTAATAATTAGAAATGTTATTATAATCATCAATAAAATAATTTCATTTGAAATCGATTGTTTATATAAAAAGATTATAAAATGAATTACCCAACTCTAATTTTAAGAATTCCTTCGAAAACTCGAGGCTCTGTTGCAATCAAACGGCCACAATATAAAACTACCTCTTGCTGAAGAACTGCATAAATCACATTATGAGGCTGTACTCTTGTATACATCACCGAATGAATTTCTGCAGGGATCATTGGTTTGTCGAAAACTATTTCCTCGTGACCGATAACGCCAACAGTCAACTAAAAATATTAAAATGCCTCAATCTCAATCAACCAATTATTTATTGGACCGTTCTTGTCTGGTGTAATAATTTATACCTGTTTCCCGTTCACTAATACCGTCGTAATAAACGGACTGATGCTGTCGACCGTATGGTTTAACAAAGAACTGCAATACCTAACAACATCCCAACACTGTCGACTACCAGCTAGATAATATAAGCTTTTAATATGATTTTCTACGGAGGTGTCATTTATTGAGTAATCTTTTCCTTCACGTCGAAGTAAAATGTCAAGAAGTTGACAACGAGATCTCAACTCAGTCGTGTTTCTGAAAGCTTCGATTATATCTGGTAAAGATTTGTTATCATATTGCTCCTGAAAATGATCAATATTTGTAGGTATTTAAGTAAAAACTACTTAAATTATTGTTTGTATGGTTTGGTTTCTTACCATCTCGTCGGCTGTTGGATCAGGATAGGTAACAGACATGGGAACATCTGTTAAACTTTGATATCCGATGTAGTCGTGCTCTAGTTGCTTGAATGGTGTCACGTTTATTTCTGTCGGGTCACAAATATTCATAAAATCTAAATGTTCGACACATGAAGACGAAATCAGATTTTGTAAGCGACCTAGAAAAAATTCAATTTAGCATTCAAAAAGTTAATAAAATTCTCTACACTAAATTTAAAGAATAAATTATTATTTTAGTCATGAAGCTTACCAATTCGAACTTTTGTTCCATTGCAATATCCTCTCTTCAACATTGCCATTAGATCCAACATTTCTTTGAAGTGAGGATCTCGCATGTGTTCTTCTCTTATTAAAGAGGCAAACAGTGGGACGACCAGATAACCGCCAATTATGCCCTACAAACTGAAGTTCGGTTTTAATGTCATCTATTAGCAAAGCCATGTCTCTGTATAAATAAAATTCAGACACTTCGAATACTAAAGGATAGCATAAAACCGTCATGCCGCATATTCTGTAAACCTGTAACAAAAATTAACTGTCAGTGTCAACAATATTTAACCGTCATAGTGTAATTTGTTAATTCAAGAAAGATTTAAGAATAAAAAACTTTATGTAATAAAACTTACTTTACTTGTACCTAAAGCACCTATGGGCCTTGCTGGTCGCCCCTGTAAATTAAGTTTAGAATTGACTCCCAAATACTTGTAAGCTTTCACCAATTGGGATGAAGACCATATCTGTACAGGTTCAACTTGATGAGGAGTTTGCGTTTGTATTCCATATGTTGCCATCATCGCTTGCAACCTCATAGATTCGGCGATCAAAACAATTTGAACGACCAAATCGGTGGCTGTGCCCTTTCAACAAAATAATTTCGTCCATAAGTTGTCACTTAACCGAATTCTGGATTAAATGTGACGATGTAAGACAATAATCACTTGAAAAGCTGAATATCTTCCTCCTTTGCGAGGTCGGTTGAATGAGGGTAGATGACGTCTAACTGGATCCAATTCATTCACATGCAGAAGTCCTCCTGTTAGTAGTTGAGAAATGATGAACATTGCTTGAGCCCAAAGGAATAAGCCCCCACCCTGACTGCCGACTGCGCTAGGATATTTCTGTGATTGCCCTGGTTTTAGACGCTCACTTTCAATATCATTTGAATGCACATAATAGTACATAGGTATTATAGGATCTAAAATTAGAATAAAAAAAATTAATTCAATCAAAGCCTGAAAAGTTCTTGATGTAAGAACTTAATTCTGTGTTGCAAGTGTTTGAATCATGTGTTCTATGGTCAGGACACGTGCAAAACAACTGACAGGTAGCAGGTATAAGAAGTGTATGACATATATATACAGCACCGGCGAGCTAAGCCACATGTTACTAAACCATCTTGTGACGTACATGACATGCAAATTGATCGAAGTTTGGGTAACGCAACTGTATGTAAATTATATGTAGATTTCTTGCAAAAATTTATATGAAAGTACCTCCATAACGATCGGTTTTAATCCTAGCGTTCAGCAACCGTTGATACTCCTCTACTTGATCAGATTGATTCTTGAAAGCACCATCGATTATCATGAATATAAGAAATAAAGGCCATTCACATTCAATGTTTTCAAATTCTTTGGTCTCGCCCTCCAAATAAAACTGTCTAATAGAAAAAAAAATTCTATAATATAAATACATAATTTAAAAATATATTAAAAACTTAGGCTATACCTTTTAGGATTTTCGAGCTCGGTTTTATAACCATCTCGTGGAAAACGTTTAAAACCATAGGTTCCTTTCAACTTTGAAATAACATTTGTCATTGTTCTAGACCTAAGAACTTCCTCGTGGGTTGCGAAGGCTGGGTAGGAGATGGTGGGTATAAGAGCAGCATCTACTTCCTGAAGGCAAATACTTTGAAAGTTTCTTTGATTTTGTTAAACTGACATTAAGATGAATTGAATAGTTTGTAAAGTAAATTTTACCTTAGAACTAGATTCCCTAGGTAGCATAGTATCAAAAATACTTCTATTGCGGTTATGAGCATCTATATCAACATATATAACTGACCATGAAGCTCCTTGCTCTCCAAATAGATTACAACCATTAATTGCCTCCAAAGCACTTTTAGCCATACCTATAGAGCTTGATGATTAAACAATTCATTCAACATATATTATAACATATAACAAAATAATTTCATTGAAAAAAGAATCTCACCTTGCATGAATTTCAGGTGTTCCATTATTATATTTGGTGCCTCTTTCCCACATGCCAAAATCTGGGGTTCGATAAGCTCTCTCCACATAATACACCAAATTTTGAATAAAAGCAACTTCATCTTGTGTGTATATTATTTGTAGTCCTGATGAAATCATTTCAACAAGATAAAGAAGAAACAGTGACACCACATCTATCTTCAAAAGGAAAATTTTATTTATATTTGTCTCCCTTTGAAATGATCATTTTATCAAGTGTTAAATGAATAGCTTACCTGCAAGTGGGCATAAGAGTCAGGATAAATCTCATCACCAGTGTTTAAATTGAATTTACAATGTAAAGCATGGGCATTGCATTGATTCCTCTTGAACAATTCAATTTTGGCTGCTTGTTTAATCCAACACTCTAAAATACCTCTCATGCATTTTACAGCCGACTGACCAAGTTCGTACGATTTTCCTCTGTCATCATCAATTCTCCTACAGAGAGATAAAAGATTAAAAATCTTTGAATTTGAATATATGATCAACATGATCTTGATGGAGTTTTTTTACTAACCTATAAGCCTGATATAGACTCCAAATAGCTGCAGCACAATATATACTGTCTCTAACACTTCCTTCTTTCTCTTCATTTGAAACGACCGGGAAAAGACCGGTAGTAGCGCTTTGATACTGAAGTAACTGTCTTTTGACTACAATTAAAAAAACTTTTACTGAAAGATCTTTGAAAGATTAAATTACTTCTTTGAAAGATTACAATATAATTTACAAAATCTACTTTCTTGTAATTCAATAAATTTAAACCACGTAACTTACCAATTCCATAATAGATATCCAACTGTCTGACAGTTTCAATGTAATTAGAATATCTTATTTGACTTTCCATTGCCGGTGTCAGGATTTATTTAACGAAAAAATACCTAATTTACTTCACCTTAGTATTCTTTCACTCATCTTTAAAATTATAACAATAATTAATTATTTTTATCTTAAATAAAGACTTATAACTTAACTTTATACAAATTTTCCCGCCAGTTTTTTTAAGGTTAGAAAAGTCGACCTAAAAAAAATCACCAATTGTAGAATAGCTGTTCATTCTTAATATTCAGAGAGTTAAGACAATCAGAAATTAATTAAAAATGAGAAATTTTAACCTGAATAATCAAAATTTACTAAGAAAAAAATTCTATTTTTATCACCCAGATCGACCTCTGACTTGATTCAAGGTCATTAAATGAATACTCTCAAGTGGTTAGTCTTCACTACTTTCACATCTGAGAAGAATGATGTATGATTGTGGTTTGACTTTCATTTTGTTTGAAAAATTCTTTAAATTTTGATTTTTAATGTCTGCATTTTTTTCAGAGAAAGAAAAAAATGTTTTAAAGAAAACTGAGACGGTTTTTATTCAAACAGTGTGGAACTTTTACGCCCCAAAGTACCACCGCCTCCTTGAATAAATTATCCTTTAAAATTCCTTACGAGGCAAGCGAACAATTTATGAAGAAATGAAAAGAAAAAAAGACAGATGAATTAAATCGAAGAAGATTAAAATAGGTAAATAAATGTCATAGATTGGAAGCTTAGCGACAGAGGGAACGGTAGTATTAAAATGTCGAAAGGGTGTTGAAAGTTTGGAACCAGTGAATGATGATTTACAGATGGAATAGAACCTCATTTTAAAACTCGAGGTCGTCAGATTTAAAAAGGATGGTGTAAATATATATAATCGGGTTGAAATAATCAAAAGTGAAAAATGTATAAAAGTTTGAGGAATTTGATTGTCACAAAACCAGGAGGAAGTAGAGGAACCGTTGAAGCGGAAGAGGCAAAGAGAAAAGGTTCGTTCCCGGAAACGTTTTAAACATATTCTAAGGTTGGCAAGAATGAAATTAGCAATTTTGGCAGTTGGATGTTTTACTGATATTGGTTTTTGGGAAAGTTTGAAAAGACCATTTAAACCTTGTTCTTTCTAATGAAAGTGTCAGAAATTCCTATCGTTCATTCAGTATTTATTTATAACGATAATTAAAACATCCTAACAGGAAATATCAGTCTATGCCACTAAATTATGTTGCTAAATGTCAGTACCCAGAAGTATTGTTCACTTTTCATCATATTTATTTCTATATAATTAATCACGTGATTCTTGTAATCTATCAAATAAATATATTTTGTGTGATTTTATTGAAAATTAAGGATGTACAAAAATTCATTTAATATAAAAAAATTAAAATATATGATGTATTGTCTCTCTTTTTTATTACAAGTACGTGGAATTGGGCTGTATCTAAAAGTGACCAGTAAGTCTTTCAATCACAGCAATGTCTTCGATGATATCTTCAACTCTGCTACCAATTTTCTTAGCCACATCTTGCTTTTCCATTATAGTTAAAGATAAATACATCCAAACTAATTCCCCGTCGACGATTCGTTTGCATGGATTCCCTAATAATTTTCTTCCACTTTTGTACACTCTATATAAAATTAACAATAATTAGAGCGTAATTAAAAATAGTAATAAACACAACAAACATAAAATTAATTTCCCAAGCAAACATAATTCTTACCTAAAGGCTTTGGGATTCAATCCCGCCAGATGGGGTATATGATAAACTAAAATATTTTGAAGCATTTGAAGTCGTCTGTAAGTTTTCTCTGGTATTGGTAATAGGTATCCAAGAGCGCCGTCAAGAGTTGCTATCAATGAACAAAAAAAAATTATAGCAAACAAAAATTTTTTTACTGATTATCTGGGAGTAAGAAACTTCGGGAACACTCACCGAACATAGAAATATGTCTTTTCTCAGCACCTATTGGAAAATCGCAATCCGTAGCTTGATCGCTGAGACGACAACGTATCCTAAACCAAGAATTGATGTGTTGACCTAAATGAAAATCGGCTTTCCGTAGAAGTTTCTGCCCACCCACACTATCTCTGTCTTCTGGTTTGTACATGTACATGATCATATTCATCTCGACATCAGATATCAAAAATCCCATTTGAGTGTTATCTAGTAGAGTTCTATTGCATATACTTCACATGGTCGAAAATCCTAAAAAGAATAATAATTATTATTTTTTAATTAGTTATAAACTATCTACAGCAAATTATTAAAAATTATTTCAATTTAATGATGATCTTGATTAATGACTAAAAATTACCCTGCTGACAAGTGATAGTGTTCTGTATTCCTCTTGAAAACGTAACAAACTTATAGATTTGTAGACGTCAGCTACTAAAATTAAGGATTTTACGCTTATCATTTGATGTATATATATCTGAGTATCTATGAATGCTATACCCACGAGATCATTGTCTTTTAATTGCCATATATAAATCTAAAACAATAAAAAAATTATCATGAGATTATTGGATAAGAGAATTTTGTTAAGAAAATGAAACACTACTGATATTCGATTGTTTCATATAAGTCCAGGGACTAGGAGAGGTATATTGCTGTTGTACAAACTATCCTATTTTAAATTCATCATCTGATACAAAAATTATAGTGTCATTCGTTACCTTTTGGCCCATAGCAGTGACTAAAAATCCGAGAACGTGACAAAGAGCGGTAACTGGCCCTTTTTGCTCTTTCGCATAAACACTTTTAAATCGATTTTTGGTCAAAGGTTGTCCTGGTTCTGGAACAACTTCTATTACGTCATATATAAGTATCTGAAATTTTAAAGGAAAATACCAACTTGAGTTTAAATTAACAAGTTTTCAAATCAACAACATCGAAAGTTTATCTTTTCAAAAATAAAGGTATAGTCTATCGTTAAAGACAATACAATCAGCAAGGGAGGAAGTGTTGTGCTCACACAACCAAACTGGCTTATATAGGAAAGAGATAACCGAATCAAATGAAATTTAAATATTACCCGTCCTTTGCTGGTAATATCTTCGCTGTAATTGTAATTAGTTCCAACTGCTACATAACCCTTTAAACCACTTCTGGTACCTTCATAGCTAAGATTTACAGTCTTCAAACAAGTTACATGCTCCCATTCATCCAGATCCATTTTGGTGTTTGGAATAACCTAAAAAAAAAGAAAAATTTATTTTAACAAAGAAATTGAATTAGAAACATAAAATTTTAAACTCTGAAGTAATCTCACCTCCCAAGACACAGGAGAAAACAGCATTAAACTAAATTTATCTTGCAAAGGCAACGGGAAACGTTCGTCCCTTTCCTCCACAGAATGTTCCTTGTCCTCGCCATTAAAACGGTAGTATTCATTGCTAGGTTCACTTGAACTCGTCACAAGGCAATACGTTTTGCTTTCTAAATGGTATGTCACCATGTGTGGTGTGCAACGAAGAGGGACTTTTCTTACCGGCCACGGAGCATCGTACGAAAGATGCGTCGGGAGTACACAAATTCTCAACTCGCACTGAAATCCATTACAAAAAATTATTTCGTATTTAAATCCGCGAATGTAATAAGAAATGATAAATAAACAATGCATAATATTATGTGTTACCTTGCTGGTAAAGTACAAAAATCCTAGAGGACAGTTTACGTTGTGAAAAGATGCAAAGGATGTGATTCGTCCATCGATTAGCATTGGATGAGTACGAAGTTCACCCCGGGCAGTTAGGAACAACCAGTGCGGGTTGGGACCGCACACAAACACCCCGTTATACCCCGATATATTACTGAAGTAACGAAGTCTCGTAGCTCGTTCCGACTCCACTTCATTTTCATATTTCATCTTGAGTCTGAAAGAAAAGTGTTAAAAGCATCTCTGACCGTCTACCAATTACAACTCCTTCAACAAAATTTTTATCTAACTTACTTCATTTTCCTCTCTTTCAAAATAATTGTTTGAGACAACCGATTAAATCTGATTTTCAAATTGGGACCTTTAGCAAATTTAAAAGCTTGATAAATCATTAAATCATTTTCAGTCCTCAGAAGCAAAATAGGCCGCCGTCCCAAATGACCCAGCGATACAACCAAAAGTTCGAGAATTTGGGGATCGTCAGAACCGTCATAACTGTTAACAAAAATAGTTTCGTTAATCCGTCGAGGAATACCATTAAATACCTTGCAATACAGGGAATCTATAAACCTTACCTAGTTGTCTGAGCCGTGTCTAAAACATCATACAAAACCCGCTGGCCTTGTCCCAGACGTCTAATTTGAAAACTCGGTCGAAAATCGGGAAGGGAATAAATATCGAGGGTGCCATTTTCACGGAGAACGAACATCCAATAATTTGGTTTGATTTCTTGAGAATATTTCTGCCACCGCACAAAAGGCCGAGGTGGAGATGGTGCAGTCGTGTTGGTGATGGGTAGAAGTTGAAATTTAACCTCTGAGCCTCCATATAGCATTTCATCTTCATCGTCTGCTTCTCTATAATAGATATAATCAAAAGTTAATGATTTATCTTTAAATAAAGAATTATTTCAAGTAGTAACATGAAATTTTTTATCAATAGCCATTTGTCTTCGAGTTACTAGGTCTAATTTTAAGAGGTTGTACCTAAGGAACAGACACCCACCTCACACTCGGATAAAAATGAAATTTGAAAACGGTAGGTAGCATAGGTTGAGGTAAAGAGAACTAAGAAGAAAATAGGAGATAGTAGTCATTAGATAGAGAGTGAGGGACATGATAGATAAGTAGACAAAACACAAACTTACTTCTTTAAATTTTTCGAATCCGATTTAAACGTGGCATTCTGTAATTCTTCTTCGGTGGTCAAAGTGAATAACCCACTTACGTCACGATACGTACAGATTTTCGAAACGCGTGGATTCTAAAATAAATCAATAAATCACATTTACTACTTAGCTGGAAATCTTTCTCTGGAACAATTAGAACAACCACTAAATTAATGATTAATTCCTACCGTAGGAATTGTTGGCTTGAACACTGAAAGTCGACCCTGTCCTCGAGATTCACGTAAAGTCAACAATACCACTTGACCATCTTCGGTTAAGAGGGCAACATAGGGATCGGCAGAAGAGGCATGAACAATGGATGAGCCCATATCAAGAGGAATGTGTTGAATTTGTTCCAATCCTCTAAGCAATCGAACTCCAGCTTGAGAAACCTAGATTTTCAAAAAATTATAAATATAACCCAGATCCTGCTTCTATATTAATATACTTATTTATAAAATAAAAATTTACCTGAACTATGTACTTATTGTTGGCTAAATTCCCAGCAAATATCGTCGGGCCTTGAGTATTAAAACCAGAATGATCAATTTCATTGATTTCCTGACCGGTTTGTAAAATCATCGTGGAGTCTTTTTGACTCAAAATGAGAAATGCGTGACTCAAATCATCTTCCGCTTGAGTTTGTCCACTTTCATTCTGCGGTCCAATCACCGTCCACATATCTAAACAACCCGGTAGTTCGAATGTTGTAACAACCTAAAATTTTTTTTTTTAAAGTTCAGACTTGTTCTCAAAAAAGTTTGGTGGAACTATTTAATCAAAATTTCTGTGTACGACACATACCTGTGGTCTGATTGTTCTCTGTAAGACACAAATAGCCCCGTTTTTACCATGTCCTGATGTTGTGACAAGCTCCAAATCGGGGTCTCTGTTGTTACTGAATTCTTCGGATAAAAACGCTGGTTCGCCCATTGAAACATTACCACAAGGTCCGATGTTTAACAAACTGTCGCAGACTTCGAACATGAAAGAAGTGATTTGAACCGAAGAAGATGTTTCTCTGAAAGAAATGTCCCGATTTAACGTGACGGATGATCGATATATATAAAGGAAGACACGTTCAATTTAAATTCAAATCTGCGAAAACATTTTTGACTCCCAATCACATTATTTGAGAACGTATTCCGATCGCAGTTTAGCTAACTATGCACTTACTGTGTGCCATATACTTCTAATTCATCCAAATCTCGAATATCCGCCACATCTGACGCCATCCAATCTCCTAAGGCATCTTGACGACGTCTCTTCGACGGTGCTGGAGTTTCCCGAATAGGTTCGTCGATAGTTATAATTGGAGCTTCGCTCGATTCCTTTTCGGTAAAGCGTAAAAGTAAAGAATTTCCCAACCGAGATCCGAGAAACAAATATTTATCCTCACAGACGCAAATCTGTCCACAAAACATAATAATCATTGCCCAATTTATAAAAACAGCTTTTAAAGATCTATAAAAAATATTTTTAAGTACTCACACAGGTAGTAAGAACACTAGCAGCAGCTTTGTCAAAATGAAAACCTCTCACACTTCTGATACTATCAGCAAGTAATGACAACACATAAAGCTCTCCAGTTTTTAGGGAAACCACCAATCTATCATGGGAAATGAATGCTGCTTGAGCGCCTTCAAGAGTCAACTTCACACCCTCTTGAACTTCTGTAATTACATTACAAAATTATTAAGTGTAGTTTTTGAAATGACTGACAAAATTTTAACCATTTTTTAGTTGAATGAGTATCATCCTTACTTAACTGAAAATTAGTTGATACTTCAGCAATGCTGTTGACTGAAACTCCAAAAGGAGGAATGCTTTGGTTAAGATATATTAAGGCATTCACTGAAAATATTAAAGTCCCACCCAATGGCTTTGGAACAGGTATTGCCTGAGTACAGTTAAATGGAAGGCCACCCACAGACCAAATTGCAGGATGTACTCTTTGCTGAATATTTAATGATACTGCTACCATTGCACAAGTGTCATTTCTCACAGCTATTCTCCTAAAATAAAAATAAAAATTATTACAACATCCATAGCCTTCTCATTACTGAACATCCAATTTCTATTGATAGAACTTTACCTACCCTACAAATGTTCTTAAAGGTTCATATAAAATCAACAGTGTTGGCTCATAATATCCATATAAAAATTGAATGTCTATGACATTTTCTAGTTTTTCATCAATTTCTCTAAGGGTTATTGTGTAAGAGGAAAGAACAGGAGCTTTAGCAGTAGCCACACTGGATGAATGAGGATCAAGTAAAGCAATATCTGGATCATCTAATTTAGATTCTCTTCTAAAAGGTAAAATCACCAATTTCCTGCCGTAAACCAACATAGCTGCACATCTACCTTCTGGATCAACTCTTACAAGAGGTATATCAAAGTGATTAGTCCATCCACCCTAACAACAAAAATGACAGATATTTGTTTTATAATATCAAATTCCTAAACCAATAACTTACAGCAAAGTTCTGAGTTAAACACATCATTACCTTCATTTCTTCTTCTTCAAAATAATGCAACGATAAAGTTCTCAAATCATGAGAATCTGGATCATATTCAACAACACAGAGTTTGGCTTCTCTAAAACTTAAAAGCAAAGCATCTCTTGATGATCCAGCCAAACCAACAGCTTGCATTGACATAACATTTGCAAATAAAGTGAAAGAAGACAAACACTCCAATTTCATTTTAGGAGGTCTCCTTTCTGAAAACAAAATTTTTAATTTGACTCTGTCACAAAAACTTAAGGAGGTTAGGTTACCGGAATGATAAACAACAATTTACCAGAATATGCATCTCTTTTGGTGGGATCAATGTCGGGAATAAGTTGAAAAACCCGAACAATGTTTTTGCCAGCGACGACCAAAGAAGTTTCCGAACGATTGTAGAAATGGCAACAGATGGCATGTTCAACACTTGTTGGTGGATGAGTTAGTTTACAAATAGAGTACATGTTGGTTATGTATATATATCAGTCTGAAATGTTTCTTTAAATAAATAATTTATTGTTGTCGTAACATTTCATCTAGCCTTCTAAATTCTTTCTCCGATAAATATGTTCTTATACATTGACAAAATAAAAACTTGTAAACTTTTTATTGCTTATAAAAAGCGTTTCATAATCAAACATTAAAGCGTTATGAAAACAAAACACCTTTGAGCGGCCGACATCGAAACTAAAGTCATAAAGTAAATAAATTTTTTTCATGGAATTGACAAATGTGCAAAATTGTTTCAAAACTTCTCATCGTCTAAGTCCCAATACTAAAATGATTTTTTCTTGTGAAAACAACTAAATGTGGTTCGGAAAAAATTTCGAAATGATTGTTTCTTCCATGGACGAGATTTTTTACAAATTTTTACACTTTCTTTCTCTGCCGGAACGCCAATCTCCAGATTGCACGGCTCGAACACGGTCAACGGCGGAACACTCTCCGTCCGAACCGTCGCCGAATCCATCCTGTCGTTCGTCTTTGACCAAATCGTAAAAGGTTTTAAACCTTCCTGTAAGTCCTTCCCTTTCGCAACGATTCCAGCCAAATTGATCAATGAATGACTTTCCCAATCTAAATTTGCAGAAGATATCGACCCGTCATCACCCAAATTCCTTTGCTCTTCCCATTCTACTTTGTTCGAGAGCTCGTTTCGAAATTCTTTCTTAACTCTTAGGATAGTTACGTCGGAGTCACTCGACCAGCATTTGACATCGTTTTCCGAACCTGTTCCTTCTAATATTCCGATATTTTCCAAAACAACCACGTCGGGATTTATGTATTTTGTTAACCCGCAATCCCCTTCCCACCCATTCATCTCCAGCCTTTTGCAATTTTTGTCGTTGCATTTGAAGGAGTTTTCCACGTCGCATTCTTTTAATAGACTGCTCAAACGATTGTTGGCCGATTCTGAGGAATAATCATGCTTAAGAATGGAATAGACAACTCTCTCATCGCTTTTTTCCTTTCCCATTTGTACGCTTTTCAGATTAGGTACATCTTCGATGATTTTCTGAATCTGTATGATATCTTCAATTGCTCTCACAGAAATCACATGAGATGTTGGCTCGTTCATTTTTGACGTTTTCCAAATAAAATAGCTACAAAAAGAAATAGTAATAAATTCAAATCAAAACCTGTTTCTATAATCAACCATTCATCTCATTTGTTCTATAAATCAACGTCCAATTTTTTATTATAGCGTCCTTTTTTGGCAACGGAAGACAAAATATGTTTTGATTATGTTAAAAAAATTGACCGATTGGATTTTTGAAACAATACCGCCTTGTCATAGTTTTTAATTCGTCAGATTTTGACCATAAACCTTTTACAGATGTCACGGACAAAGTTTTTTTTTAGTTGGACATGTTTTGTCCCCAAAATTTTGAATTTCTTCTGACAAGGACATGCACAAAACTTACCGTTAACGGTGACTTATCGAAGTGATTGTATGTCCCATAATAATGATATAAAATGAATTGCTTTCTTTTTTTTTTAAATTTTGTTCAGGTTAGCAAAATAATAAGAAAGAAGGAATTAGTTTTTGGGGATCATTATGTTTTCCGTTACGATGGGAACTGAAAATTTATTTACTTATTTTTTTTTCAAATTTTGTTTGTCCAATAAAATGTTTTGAAACATTTAAAAAAGGCATAGATGAATAAAACGTTTTTAACGTCTTCTGCTTCTCTTATATGTACATACATCTCGAATGTATATCAACAACTGGAAAGCAGTGAAGACAAATTTTTGAAATGTGACATTTACAAAACTAATTCCACCCGTAAAAATGGAAATTATCGATAATTCTAGTAACGATGAAGATGACTTGACTTACTTAGAGTGCAATACGTTTGAAACAGATTCTAGGCTGGATGAAAAATCATCAGAAACTAATTATCACGACGAATGTGAGAGCGATTCAGTGAATGGTTTACCTCCGCTTGAACTCAACCTCAAACAAGGTTTGTATAATTTAATTTATTCCTACCAGTCAAATACATTTATTTATTTAATGTCAAAAAAAAATATAAACAATAAATAAAATAATGGTAATGTCGGACTGTGTCTCTTTTGTTTTTTGCGTTTAATGTCTTCTGATGATTTCTGTTCCAGAAAATAAGAAGTATGTTAAAAAATTGAAACAGATTAAATCTGTTTTATTCAAGAAACCTGTAAATTTAACTAAATTGAGACAATTGGCTGTGTCTGAAGGTGGTCTGCTAGAGGATGAAATACGTAAAGTTGCATGGCCACAATTACTTGAATTGACAAATATTAAAGTGCCTGACTTTGGAGACGAGAAAGATCTTGAAAACCATCCTGAATACCAACAGGTTGTGTTAGATGTAAATAGATCCTTAAGGAGGTTTCCTCCAGGAATACCTCTAGACCAGAGATTAGCTCTTCAAAATCAACTTACATTGCTAATTCTTAAGGTGGTCACAGCACATCCTAGGTTGAGGTATTACCAAGGATATCATGATGTGGCTGTAACATTGTTACTCGTTACTGGACTAGAAGCTGCCTATGGTATTTTGGAAAAACTTTCGACTAACCATCTTAAAGATTGCATGGAACCTACCATGGAAAAAACTTCACATTTGTTGAATTATATCTATCCTCTAGTTAAACATCAAAACAAAGAAGTTTATGAATATTTAGAAAAATCAGGTGTTGGTACCATGTTTGCTTTGCCTTGGTTTTTAACATGGTTTGGACATAGTTTAAATCAATATAATGATGTTGTGAGACTGTTTGATTATTTTCTGGCCAGTGAGCCACTGTCGCCATTGTATTTATCTGCAGTAATTATTGTATTCAGGTCGAAGGATATTTTAAAGACTCCTTGTGACATGGCTAATCTTCATTCCCTCCTGTCTCAGGTAAATTGATTTGTTTTAAGCTTTTGAAATTTAAATTAATTTTTGTTAGGCTTTTAATGATGTTTCATAATGTGGTCAAGTGTGATGATAAGTGATATTGTGCAGTATTAGCCTGGAACGAAGTTAGTTTTGTTTCTAAACATTGAAAAATAGTGACTTTATAATTTTTTATGAATTAAGAAATATTAAAATTTATTGAATAATCCATTTTTGCTCCTAACTGTTGTTTTCATCTAAAATATTTGTTCCAAAGTTAAGAGTTTTATCTGTTTTTATCGAGAAAGTAACCCAAAAATAGACACTCATAATAGAATCGATAAGTTTTTATGATACCAAAAAAGTAAACAGAGAAAAAATTTTTAAGTTTATCTGTTCTAGGAGTTTTTATTAATAAGCATATTTATTGTTTTAGATTCCAGATGACCTACCTTTTGAAACGCTTCTTGTAAAAACGACAAACTTGTATAAGAAATATCCTCCAGACAAAATACAGATCGAAGCTTTAGCAAGAACTAAAGAAGAAGAAGAACAGAGGAAGAAAGATTATGCCATAAAAAGATATAGAAGGAATCAAAATCTGCCCCTTTTATGGCGCATGGTAGGACGTGTAGATCCAGATAGAAGACTGCCAATATGGGCCTTTGTCGGTCCTAATCGTGGAGCGTTTAGTTTTTCACGGTATCGATATTTGGTGGCTACGGCGACTTTCGCCGTTGGCCTCTATGCCGTTTATTTGAAAACAGTAGAAGCATATGAGCTTTCAGAAGATAGATAATCGTGCAATTGTTATTGGAGACTGGTTTGTCTTTCAATAGTCTATATACTTCCTATAGCCAGCACCAAGAGTAAGGAGTTGGTGAGCTAATGGCTAAGGATTTGTCAAGAAGTTGGTGGAATGAATTCAGATGTGAGGAAGAAATGAAAATTAGAAAATTGTGATTCTGTTGTTTCAGCTAATACTATAAGTGAGTACTCTAATGAGTACTCAGTAGATGATGACTGCCCAACATGTAGTTTCCTGTCTAATTACAAAATCAGCCTTATTGTACACAAAGATGTTATTGCCTTTTAATAATGAATCGGAATGAGTAGTGCACAATTTGGAAGTGCTCAAGAGCCCTTTTATTTTATTTTAATTTTTAAATAATAAATCTCAGCTTTTCTAAGAAAGCAGATATAACAATTCCTGGCATTAGTTTTGATTTTAATAATGCTTAAATAATACCAAATGATCTAATGCAACACTTCCCAAAAAATGTAAAACTGTGTAGCTTGTGACAAGCTATAAAAAAATAGCCTGTTTGTGGCAGAAGAATTGTATCTCTAATTATATTATTAAACCATGAGGGATTTTTATTAGCCAAAGATTTTTTTTTTAATTTTTTGCAGTCATTCCTTTGGTAAATTTATTTATTTATTATTATTGTGATTATATAAACTTGTTTTTATTTTTCTATGTTACTTCTAGACGTTTTATGTATTCAGTTATTTAGGGGAGAAAACTGAAAAACTATTTTGAAATTCTAAATAATTAATTATTATAAGAAATCTTTCAAAAGTATTTTATTTGTCTTACTGATATTATTTACCTACAATTTACATCATCATTGACTCAAAAAAATAAATCTTTCAACAATTATAATAATCTATAAACAATTTAGGACACTTATATGCCATAATTTCATGAAAATTAGTGAAATTAAGACGAAGAATTCTGAGTGAGTATTTTTGTAATATCATAAAAAACGGAAAAATAGTAACAACAAACTTAGTCATGGAAAAGTTTTTCTTAACATTTTCTTCATATTTTAGACGCATTCATTAAACCCTTAACATTAAAAACGGGACATTTAAGAATGCAAAAAACAAATTATAAAATATATTTATAGAAACATCTTACATCAAATTAAACTTCATTAGTTTTTCAAATAAATTCTTATTCGGCTCAATTTGTTCCTTGACTTAATATAATAATAAAATATATTTTAATAGGAATACAAAAATATAATATCACATCCTCAAAATGGAATAAACCTTTGTTGCATAAATTTTATGCTTCATAAATATACTAAATTCAAAATTTCTTTCAAATTTGTTTTGTGACTTATAATCCCAAATTTTTTTAGCCTAAAACCTGAAAATTTTAAGTATTTTACGCAGTTATGAGGTAAAAAATTGTTTAACATTCAGTGAAGTTTTGAAATATCCTACTGAAGCTTAAAACTTTTTGAGTACTTCTGTTATGTAATTTAAAACGTTTTTGTTTCTAAGTATATCCATGTGATCAACTTTTGGAAAGGCTTGATGATAAACTTTCTGCTTTTGCAAGCTCTGCCAATGAGTGCAAGCTTCTAGACTTCGTCTGTTAACTGTGCCATCACCATCCCCATTTATCAATACTGGATTACTGTCTGGGAAGTCTCCAGCTTTGTAAAATAGTCTTTCTGTAGTGTCAACATTATATCCATGTAAACAGTGGACTTCTACACCAGGAGCATCAAACTTATCCTTATAGGGAAGTACATCTTTGAACATTTCCCAACCTATTTCATAATCAATATCTCTGAAAAAATTAAGACGTGCTTAATGAGACCAAACATAATTTGAACTACTAACGACACTTCATATGATTCCGATTCTTGATTTTGGATGTCTAAAAACACTCAAATACATTTCAATAAAAGAATAATAAATAAAATCATATATTTGAAGAAAACAATGTCAATTCTTGTCTTACTTACATAAAAAAGTTTTGAAAATCATTAACTGTGTAATTTTTGTTTTCAGTCTGCACCAAAACCTCATCCTTTTTCCATAGCAGATTTGATGGCAAGAGCCATGCTAAACTAGGAGATGAAATTTGTTCTGCTTTAACAACATTTTGCCTTAACATAAAAGCTCCTAAATTGTCACCTAAAACAACAAAACCAAAGACCTAAGACTTCTGAGACAGAGCAAAATTACTAATTTACAACTTAAAATAGTTCTTACCAACAAGATAAACTTTCAGTGCTTTGACTGATCCCCCCCAAGCTCCACTTAGACCTATTAATGCTCTAATATATTTATCCTTCCATTGTTGTTTAACTTTTTGAAGCAGTAATTGAGCCATAGGCCCACCCATGCTATGAGCTATTAAAACAACAGACATGTTGCCATTTTTGACATAAGTCTCTTCAACTAATTTGATAAGATTTGCAATATACTCCTGATTTTCATCTGATAAGAATAAAAAAAAGGTACAATAAAATGTTAATCGATGCTTGAACTTGATACACCATATTTACAACAAAGTCGTATTGATAAAGTGACCTTACTTGGTCCTTTTCTAAAGTCATAGGGAGCTCCTCTTATGCTTAAATCACGAACATAACCATTGGAGACAAGTAAATTAGCAATATCTTTAAAATAAGCTCCTGGTGAAGCTTTGCTGGGATCAATCCATTCCACGACACTAGAATTGCCAAAACCAGGAATTTCTATCTCCACTCCCTCAGCATTTGAAGTAGTTCTGGTTTTATTGTCATATTGCAAAATCATATTATCAACCTAAAATTAATATATTTAAATTCTTGTAGAGGCCTTTAATTAAAAATTTTTAAATTACAATTTCCATGGCTTGGACAGTGATCTTTCTCCCCTTTTTTTGAGTCAGGGAAACTACGAGAATCTGTCCATCTTTTATAGAGGAAGGAAGGATTGTTAGACTCAAGCCCACTAAACCCTTGAGGGGACATGCTAAGGACATACAATATGATAAGAGAATAGTCTTTTCATCTAGATACTAGACATACTAGCTACTTACTAACTAGTGGTTGGAAGACAGGTTGTACGTAACTAGAGGATAAAAAATTTACAGACCTACCCAGCAGTCAATTACATATGGTACCAATAATTCAATGTTTAGCCATATGTTGAAGAAATCTTTAGTTTTTTTTTCTGACAAATATAATGAACAACATTTTTCTTATCAAGTTTGGCATTGACTTGACTTCCTCCATCTCCAGGAACTAAAACAACAGAACAACAAAAACATTTTATCAAGGATTAAAAAAAGAACAAAGTTGGTGATCTTTCGACTCAGTTACTTGGCAATAGGTGACATAACAAAAAAATTAAGGTATTAAAATTATATTTATTACAGGCGTTCAGGCCAAAAACAGTTCAGCACTTATGGCACAAAAAAAAAACTTACTCAGAATAACAGGATGAATTTTTGTATAAGATAAATGTAAGCAATCAAGAGCCACGAACAAACACAAAAACCAGTGAGCAGTCTTTGACATTATTTTACAATAAATCACGAATTTGGATTTTTAATAATTTCAAAAAATAGTCCGTTAAAAGATGTTTGTTTCTTACTGCGTCTATCAGAGTGCACTAGTGGAATTTAACACGCCACTGATCATCACACCAATTAACACTTTGCTATTGGTCGTGATTATCGTTAAAATGGCGCTTGTCATTTTATTCAAACTTAAAGTGCTCCTATTTTAAAAAGCACTTCAGTATTTTACATCAAAAAACAACATATGCACTGAGTATTATTTCATCACCCTTATAAAAATTCAGTTTCTTATTACTAACAAACCCCACAGGTTATGTATACTCATTAATAATTCATACAAACTTATATTATTAAAATGATTCAAATTTCATTTCAAAAAATCACACAATTCAGTATTTAAGATAAAATTTGAGAATTTCATTAGCTCCAAAAAGGAAACACAAATGGAAATTGTAATAAAAGTGCGTACTTTCATGCAAGTTCATTACTATCATTAGAACTGTCGTTAGTTCAATGACTTATCATAACCTTTTAACTGATAACAGATAACATTAAACGGTTTTCAAGTTTTTAAATAAAAACGATGGAGTTCAGGAACCCGGGTGATATAGTACAGTTTACAAATTGTTACATTTTAAGAGACCATAAAATAGTGTTGGAAGACCTTTGGGTACAAAATGGGAAGATAATTAATCCTGAGAAAGTTTTTTTCGATGAGAGAAAAGTTGCCAACAAGAAGATTGACTGTAATGGAGCATTAATTAGTCCTGGATTTATTGATATTCAAATCAATGGTAATCTATATGTTTAACTTTCTCACAGACATCTTTTAAATATTTATTGGGATACCTGATCTTCAGAAATTCAAATTTTGCCCATCTCTATGGGTTTCCATTTTGTTGTTTTCATTTATTCAAATTGTTTGTAATTACCTAATTTATATTTTTCCAGGTGGTTTCGGTGTTGACTTTTCACACAATGATATTGTAACAATCAATGATGTAAACAAAGTTGCTAAGGGAATCTTAGCCCATGGAGTCACATCTTTTGTCCAACGATTGTCACCTCACCACCAGAAGTGTATGAAAGGGTATATTTCTAATTTGAGTTGAGCAGAAAAATATTTATACTATGTCATCATATTAATATTATTTTATATTGACTACCTAAAATAACACTTTAGTTTGTTTCATTACTCATATGTGTTTTGTATAGATATTACCAATCATACATAAAAGACCAGGTGGAAAACATGGAGCAACCATTTTAGGTATTCATCTTGAAGGACCATTTATAAATGTTGAGAAGAAAGGAGCACATCCTCCAAATTGTATAAGAACTTTTAACAAGGTAATACTTAATTATTGAATCAATAAATGATGAATTAAAATTTGTATAAAATACTAAACTTTTCTTATAGGGAGTAGATTCTTTATTTGATATTTATAAATCACTAGATGATGTTGTCATAATAACTCTAGCTCCAGAAATTGAAGGTGCCAAGGATGTCATCGAATCATTAACGAAGAAAGGGATTGTAGTTTCTTTGGGTCACTCGGAGGCAAATTTAGCTGTGGCAGAAAGAGCTTTCAAGCAAGGAGCCTCCTTAATTACTCATTTATTTAATGCTATGCTTCCTGTAAGGACAAGTACCAATTAAGTTGCTTTACAAATTCTGAAATTTGAAGACTGTTAATCATTTGGTGTAATCTATTATACAGTTTCATCATCGGGATCCTGGTTTGGTTGGTCTTTTGGCCTCAGATGTTGTTCAGAATGACAGAACAATATACTTTGGTATAATAGCTGATGGGATTCATACACATCCTGCTGCATTGCGTATAGCTTATAGAGTTCATCAAAAAGGTTTACTAGTTTCGTTTTTGTAACATTACCAAAATTAAATTGGAAGTTATTGAAGTAACATTTGAATTACAGGTCTGGTCTTGGTAACAGATGCGATTTCCGCTTTAGGATTGGAAGAAGGCCAACATACAATTGGTCAGAAATGTGTAGAAATAAAAGATGGACGTGCCTACATCTCGGGAACAAACACTTTATGCGGCAGTATAGCTACCATGAATTTTTCCGTTAAATTCTATAAGAGAGCAACAGGTGGGCGAGCTAAAGTGGTCATTCGACGTGTGGAATCCATAAGAGTGGTTTTAAATGTTTCTTGCAATTCTAGGTTGTAGTATCGTTGAAGCCTTAGAGGCAGCCACTTTACATCCTGCTTTAGCTCTCAACATAACTGAGCAAAAGGGAACATTGAATTTTGGTAGTGATGCCGACTTTATACTATTAAACGAAAATTTGGATCTAATTTCGACTTGGATCGGCGGAGAATGCGTATATCAAGTCGGCGACTGAATCTTGAATTATAAAATGGCCTCCATTAACTTAATCTTTTGAAATCTGCAAAGCTTTTAGCAGAATTATGACCTTTCGCATTTAATTTTATATTTTATTTAGTAATTTTTGTTTTTATTGTTTGAATTTATAATTTTTTTCTCTTATAAATAGAGAGATGGTGATGGTATTAACGTTTCCAAGTATTAAAAAATTATTAAAAATAACTTGAGGGGTAAAACGTTAACGTATCTATTATTACTATAAAGTGTTTTGAAATGTTTAAGATAACAACAAGATTGAATATTCCAGTGCTTTTTGGGATCTTTTACAAACGTATTTTTGTGTGATAGATTTTTACATGAATGACTGTGATTAAATTTATTGTTGTATTGGAGTATCATGACTGCGATAATGCTTTAATGGGCTTTTGGGACATATGACATACGTATTGTGATGTACTTTCAATCAGCCGACATATCTTATACCCTTTAAAAAATGATTTCAGTAATTTATTGACTGTCTTTTGGAATAAAAATATTCAAATATCGTCAGCCTTTTTACTGCTTCAGTAACCTTAGGCCCAAGTCAATTCAACCATTGAATTGCTACCCTCCAGGGGCAGTTTGTGTCTGCCTTCGTGCTTACATGATTGAAATACAGGGGAATCTCTCAGATTCAGATGAGAGATTCCATAACGAGTTTAATTCGTTCCGGAGTTTTACTCGTAATGCGAAACAATTTTTACTATATAAATCAATGTAAAACAGAAAAATGCGTTCCAGGCCGAGAAAAGCACTAAGAAAAGTTATTTTTAGTATGTAGCAAAAGAAAAGGAGCCTAAGAATGTGAAAATGAAAGAATTTTGAGTGGTAGTAAAGAAAATAAGAGAGGTGGGAAAGATTTGACTTTGAATCTGCCCTGATTCTGAGTTTGGAATTTTTCTTTAGCTGTCGGAGGATTCCCCATGTACATGTCACCAAAAATTGTTATGTGAGGCACTCATTACGAGAGGTTACACTGTATGTGCTATGGGTTCAGTGGTATTCTCAGTGTGTACATTACATTTAAGATGAAATTTTTAAGAAAGTGTGCGTTATTTATGAAATATGTGCAAAATGAGAAGTTCGTATAAAACGTAAAAGATTGTCTGACTTATGAATCGCACTAACTCATCCACTTTGTCAATATCACTGAAACCAAAGACAGTATATCTTCGCTAATTATAATTAATAAATATGCGTCAAGGTGAAATCAGTCATTTTGCACAGATACACACACACATGGTAGAGTCCAATTCAAATGAAGTTTAAAAAAAACTCAGTAGATAACTTAACAGTCTTAACAACAATTATTTAAAAAAATTTCTTGATATTATTTCCTTTTTAAAACCTTAACATTGTCAAATACATCGTTACAAAGGTCCCAGCAAGACAACTTTAATAAAAACAATAAAATACACTTTGTCAAGTTCAAAAGTTCACATTGATCGTTAACTCTTTCATCTTTGATTTCACTTTTTTCCTAGACTAAAACTAAAAGCAAAAAAGTGTCCGTTGCAAAACAACTTCAGAAAAATTATAAAACTATACTATTTAATTATTTTTTCCCCAACGTTCTTGTTTTTTACAAAAATACAATTTAATTAAGTCTACGAGAGCGACTCTTCAACTTCTATTCGTTCCACAAAAATATTTATAATATATATACACACATAGACTTTGAAAAGCGTCAATAATTTAACTTTTGATTCAGCTGGGCACAACCCGATTCGTTCACTGACAAAAAAAAAATTTGTTCACTCGTCTTTAACCACTTAAAAGAAAATCACAGTTCTATACATGTCTCTCTCAACAAACAGACACACGAACACACAAAAAGCAAAATTATTTTCTTCTTTGAGTAACCATTTTCTTTAAAGCCCTTAACTCATATACGCTCATGGCGTATGAATCCTTCTGCTATCAGGGTCGCCTACGAAGTCGAGATGATGCTCTAGGTCTACTTTGGTTACTTTGACTGCTTCCTGATCCTATGCTAAAGGTTCCTGCAAACCAAAAAAAATTGTGATAAAGTTTAGGTTCCACTCAGAACCGTTGGCTTGTAGAAGGTGGTGATGTTAAAAGGCCTTTGGGAGTGGAAGAAAATTACACAGCCTACACAAAATGATCAAAACTTACCTGGAACCGAGAAAGGTGTACCCGGAGTTGGAGTCGCATTCTGTCCAAAGGGAGCATTCGGCTGCGGAGTTCCAAAATTAAAAGTTGAAGCGCTACTTGTTGAAGATGCAGAACTTCCAAAGCTAAATACAGAAGGTGAGGGAGTAGACCCGAAGCTGAAGGCGGGAGTCGAAGTTTGAGTGCTTCCGAAATTAAAATTGGTGCCAGAAGGCTGGCCGACTGATGCCACGTTATTATTCATTGGAGCAGCACCGAAAGTGAACGTCGAGGTGTTGTTTCCACCAAAACCTGGGCCTTCCTTCGTTGTTGAGGCTCCGAATTTGAAAGGAGTGTTGCTCGGCGTGCTACCGAAAGTAAACGGCGTTTGGTTGCTAGACGAACTCGACGCTGTAGAACCTCCGAAATTGTAGGCGGATCCTTGAGTCGGATTGTTCCCACCAAAAGTGAACACCGAAGCTGTCGTAGTATTTGGCGGTGACGACGTGAATCCTGTCGCATTTGAGGTAGACATACCAAATGAAAAATTATTTTGCGTTCCAAGAGACTGTGATGTTGAGCCCTGGTTAAAAGGTGACGCTTCAGGTTTGTTACCTTGCCCGAATACGTTTGCTGGTTGAGTGTTGGTCTTTTGACCGAATATGGTGTTTTGATTTCCGGTCGCACTGAAATTCGTACCTGCGGATGAAGGGAATCCAGTACCGGTCACTGGATTTTGATTAACCGTTGTCTGTCCAAAAATGTTACCCGTTTGTGGCAAAGAAGTACCAGTTTTGTTATTATTTTGTCCAAAAGTTTGTGAAAATGATGTCTGAGGAGCAGAATTGGCCCCAAAGCCCGTAATAGACTGTGTGGTTGAAGAACTTCCAAAAGTGGAACCAGACTGAATACTATTAGTAGTACCAAATGTAGTAGCAGAAGAGCCAAAGCCGGGTGTAGGCTGTGAAGTGGTGGTACTAGAGCCAAACGCAGGGGCAGATGACCCAAAAGTGCTACTTGTCGGAGCTGTAGTACCGAATGTCCCTTTTGGAGCTCCAAAGCCCGTTCCAGTTTGAGAAGAGCCTGATGTACCAAACACGGTATTACTTCCGAAGCCAGTTGAAGGCTGAGTAGTAGGAAGTGTTCCAAACGTTGAAGTGGACTGTGTGGTAGCAGAAGTTCCAAACGCAGGAGCAGCTTGTGTAGTGGTTGACGTTCCAAATACAGATGTAGTCTGTGTCTTGGTAGACGTTCCGAACGCAGGAGTAGATTGAGTAGTGGTCGATGCTCCAAATACAGGAGTAGATTGGGTAGTAGATGTTCCAAATAGAGAAGAAGACTGTGTGGTGGTAGCCTTTCCAAAAACAAAAGTAGACTGGGCGGTAGTAGTTGTTCCGAACGCAGGGGTGGATTGGGTGGTGGTTGATGTTCCAAACGTAGGAGCAGATGGTGTAGTGGTAGACGTTCCAAACACAGGGGTAGATTGTGTGGTAGTAGACGTTCCAAACACAGGAGTCGATTGTGTAGTGGTAGACGTTCCAAACACAGGAGTCGATTGTGTGGTAGATGTTCCGAACACAGGAGTAGACTGCGTAGTGCTAGATGTTCCAAAAGCAGGAACAGATTGTGTGGCACTAGATGTTCCAAACAAAGAACTAGATTGAGTAGTGGTCGATGTTCCAAATCCAGTTATGGACTGTGTTGTAGTGGCTCCAAAAATATTAGGTTTACTTCCAAAATTAGTGGTGTTTTGGCCTACAGAGGAAGGCACAGAAGAGTTTCCAAAAGATTTTTGCCCAAATAATGGTGACTGATTGGATGGCTTGTTTAAATTCTGACCAAAAGAATTTGTTGTGTCTGAGCCAGTTTGACCTAAAGCATTTGTTGGCACTGCATTACTTTGTTCAGAACCCTGCGCTGTGGTCTTTGAACCAAAGGAGAAGATATTTGTTTGATTTTTTTGTCCAAATCCACCTGCTTCAGTCGCTTTGTTTTGACCAAAACCAAAACTGAAATTAGGTTGTGATTTTTGTTCTGCAGATGTGTTTACAGGAATTGATGATGAAGCACTTGAAGTTTCTGAAACGGCAGGTTTCTGCCCAAATGTAAAAAGTCCAAGTGACTTTGGTTGGTCACCACCCGAACTAAGTGATGAAGCCTGAATAGTAGAATTTTGTGACACAGATGTACTTCCACTAGTTGAGGTCAGTGACGTATTGTTGGCCCCCGAACTCACATCTGTTTTCAGGGTATTATTACTTTGTGAAAAAATACTAGTCTGGCTTGAAGGAGTTTGACCAGAAGAGGTAGTCGAGGCCGAAGCATTTTGTCCGGTGTCGAGAGTTTGGCCATTTTCTGGTTTTTTGCCAAATGTAAAAGATCCCGACGACTGGATATTTTGACCGAATAGACTAGAATTGTTTGTGTTAGACGAATTTTGAGTTGTGACGACATTAGGAGAGAAATTCGTCTTGGGTGCTTCAGATTTCTCATCGGTTTTATTAGAGCAATTCAATTTTTGTTGTGACGACTGTGGTGAAAGATTTTGTCCAAAAGTGAACGACGGTTTCGTTTGAGTGGAAGACGTGTTTTGAACACCACTATTTGTTGAGGCTACTTGTCCAAACTGAAATCCGCCGGTGGTCAGAGATGTTGCTGAAGTTGAAGCGATGTTAGGCTTGGAGCCAAAAGAGAACTGTGTAGTAACGCTTGGTGTAGTATTAGAAGTGATAGTAGTTAGAGCGTCTGGTTTCAAATTTTGATCTGTTTTTTGTCCTGCATTCAAATTATGACTCAATGTAGACTGCTGATTTTGTGTTGGTGAAGATTTATTTTCTACTCCGAATTGAAAAGTGCTAAAATCGGGTTTTTTCAACTCGTTTGTACTTGAGCTTCCAAAAGTAAATTTGTTCACGCCGGTTTGATTATTTTCGCCACCACTTTGAACTGCTCCGGTACTACTATTATTTGTAGAAGCACTCTGCGTACTCAAAAGTCCTGCACCTGAACCAGCATTTCCACTGTTCGAGTTGAATGATGGTGTTCCAAAATTAATACTCGAACCACCAGCTGGTTTGAAGTTGAACTGTGCTGAAGGACTCGAACTCAAATTGGTGCCACTACTGATAGGACTTGAATCGCTTGCTTTGCTAACAGGAAATTTAAATGATGAATTACTTAATTCTGTATTACTTTTCTTCTCAGAATCACTAGTAGGCGTAGATGTAGTCAGTCCAGGTGATATAAAATTTAATTTTGGTGACTGTGGCAAACTACCACCAGATTTCTCAAGTGGCTGATCCTTTGATTGGAAAGGACTATCAGTAACTTTGTTATTCAATTCTTTACCAAAAGCTGTAGTTTTACTAAGTGGATTATCACTAGAACCATTTAAAACAGTAACATTATTTTCAGCATTCTTGCCATTGTTTTTCGCTTCAGAACTATTCTGAAACACTTGAGCTTTTGGACTGGTATTTTGCATGTCTAAAAATATTGTAGTTAATCGATCCTTATTAGGAGAAGTTGAATTAATCTCATTCGGCTTTTTCTTCCTGCCAAATTTTGATGAAGATTCATTTGAATTTGTCTTAGGACCATCGACAAACTTTGAAATACCATTTTGTTTGTAGCTATTTGTATGGTTTTCTAACACTTTTTGCTTCTTTGAAGCTGAGCTATCATTCTGTTGTTCATCATCTCTTGTAGGTGTTGTTCCAACTTTATCTGTCAGAAAAAAATTAAGTGATGAATAAATAAATCTTTGTTGCTGACCAGAATATTCTCAAAACTATGTAGTTAAAAATAATATAAAACGACTAGGTTCATAATAGTTCAACAAACCTATTTTTCTTTTTGTTGAATATGATGGTGAAATACTCGAACTTAAAGATGCAGATATCTCATTGTATTGTCTGGCAAGTTTTCTACGAAGTTCTGCCCTAGGATCCGTAGGTTCACTTTGGGTGTTAACATTACTACACTGAGGACCTGATACATCCAATCCTTGTGCCAATCTATTAAAAGTAAATAAATGCATCAAAAATTTTAAATTATAAAACAAAATCAATAGAAAGCCTAAAAATTTAAATGAATTCAAATGAGAGTAATCTGAAATGACATTTACTGGGTCTGTGTTGTATTGTCCCTTGTCATGACTGCATTTACTTTGGGCTTCTTAACAAACAATGGTTTATAAGCTGCTTGAGCATCCATGGAGATATCTCCACCAAGCCCCTTTGACCTCAGCTTGGCACAATCATCCTCATCCTTGGAATGAATTCTTTTCCTAGATAAATCTTGTAAGACATCCAGAACTGATCTTGTGCTAGATTTCACATCAGGACATAATTCAGGTAAGTGATTTAAAAATCTAAAAGTAAAATGTTTTAAGGTTAGAAACTTAAGCAAAATCTATTTGAGATCGAGCCAATTTTGTATTAATTACTTTACAGCAGAAAACAAACATTTAAATTTATGTTTGAAAAATAGAAAATAAAAATCTTCACTCAGGTTTAATATTTCACAAGATTTCTTATATAAAAACATACCTGCTCACTGGTAGCTCTGGATATGGTACCTTAACTTCATTAAACCTTCGTATAGGTCGATACCGGACAGAGCTTTTTTTCAAATGTACCGTAGGAAAGGTTCCAACACCCTCATACCGGTTTCCACTTTTTTGCTCACTCTTTAACGATGGTTCCATATCCTCTTCATAATTTTTAACCGCCTTGGGAGAATTTCTTAACAAGGAATGTCTTACTGGTGAAATTAAGCTACGTCTATTGGTTAATGAACTGTTTGATGAACTGTTATACTTGTGGACCGCCAACTGAATTCTGATCTGCTGGTTTTCATCCCCTAACGATGGAATTCCAACTGGAAACCTGTTCGAAATGTTATTGTGTCCTGGTGACGAATTTTCAGGTCCAACCGACGAACCTTTTTCAAAGGAACTAGGTGAAAACATTCTCGATTAATGGATATTAGTACGTTACAACAAATAAACTTGATGGTTTTATAAACATTCCGAAAGACATCACAAGATAACCTCACGATAAAACAAATTTCACAACGAATCAAAAATGACTAATCCCACGAGCTTGTGTTCACTCACGTCGACTTCCCGGTTACCTCCTTTGAGATTTTATTGCGTTACGGTTTGAAATTTCATTGTTTTTTTTAATCCTCTCAAAATATTATTTACACAGAAAAAAAAATTTACTGAAAAAATTAAAAATCCCCCCTGTCGATAATAAATTAGTAAAAATCCATCACCGCTTTTTGGGAGCAAATTTTTGGCGGTATTTTCAGTTTCCGCTGCTTTGTCGAAAAAAAAATCATTTTATCGCAAACGCTAAATAGCTCCGCCTACATTTCGTAAATAACCAATTTAGTGAATATCGAATTGTCATCTCTCTCTCTCAAATTTCGGTTGTTACACATCGTTATTGACAAAATAAGTGAAAGGGAAAATCAAATTTGTTTATTGTGATTAGTACCAGTATGTGCCAGTCCGTTGTGGGGGAGAAAATTGTGAGTTAAACTTTTGTGTAAGGACTTCATCGAGGAACACAGTTATGGCCGATTTACAGGAAAATAGTAAACTCGAAATGCAACCAAATTATTCAGTAGGAACAAACAGTGATCCGAAAAATATGCAGGAATTGACGCAGTATGTAAGTATCCTTTAATTTTGAACTTTTAAATCTTACATTATTGAATTAGTTTTTAAATATTTCTCATTTGTACTCTCACAATCTTGTCAGTGTCAATGAGCTTTTATTGATCCAAATTGTCATTTTTCTTCTAGGTGCAGTCACTTCTTCAGCAGGTGCAGGATAGATTTCAAACCATGTCTGATCAAGTCATTAGTAGAAATATCCTTTTATAATTAATTAATCATAAACACAAGAGTTTAATTACAAATATTTTCACTGTCATATAGTAAATTTTTAACATAGGTTTCCTTAATAAAGCTTACTAGATGAAATGGGCAACAGAATTGATGATCTGGAAAAGAATATTGCTGATCTTATGACTCAAGCAGGTGTAGAGGGACCTGAGAAATGAATGCAATTAATTAGGATGGATCAAAGAAGTTTCCTGCAGTAGGGACTCATTTGCAAACAGTAGAATCCTCATTTTTTTTGTCGAATATTTATGTGGTTTTTCTATTGCAATTATTTTGAATTTTTTGAAACAATATTTACATTTCCTAAAGATTATGTTGTAAGTTCTGATAAACTCATAAAAGTATTGCTTTCAATATAAAAATGTTTTAAAATAAGTTAAACGCTTCTGAAAAAAAAATCCTTTAGGTTTTAATTTGTGTAGTAAAATTTTCTTTTTCTTTTTGAGCTTTTGTTGTCCTTCTCTGAGGTTTAGAATTACAGAAATAGGATTATTAGCTTTTTCTGGGATTTAAACAATACAGGAAGATGTATTCGATAAGGTTAATCTCTAAAATGTTTTGTAATTATTCATGGTGATCAATACTTTTGTTTTTCCTTTTTCATGGTCTTTCCTTTTTATGTTATTTGGTACCATAAAGGACCCTTATGAACTTTGTAAATTAATTTTTTCCTTGATTAGTTGCCAAGTTTCAAATAATGTGTTCTGAAGTTTTTTTTTATCACATATTTACACAAACATATATTTATCGTAATTCATTTATGTACAATATGTATCCTTTTTAATTTTATTGAAAGTAATTTAGATGTATTAGTTTCATGATTGTAATTATCCTAAGAATTGTAGGAATAGTTTTAAAAAGTTATCAAATGCTTTTTTCAGACTTGTTCCAAACAATAAGGGTCACAAAAGGATTAGACATCAACCGCAAAACATGTTCTAAAACAATTATATTAATGTGAAATTTACAAATTTTTCAGAAAAATGAATTCAAATAACTTTGATACCTGTGAAATTTTAATTTAAAAAAAAAGGAGGAAGAAAGGTAACTTAAAAATAATAAAAGAAATTGTTTAAAAATTAAATAAAATACATATTAATTTCATTTCTTCAACATACAATTTCTATTTTAAAAAAAATTTTATATTGTACGTATAATACAAAAATCAAATAATTAAGCACACAAAAATGCATAATTATACAGTAGTACAAGTTATTCAAAACTTAAAAACTTTTTTTCGTCAGTTAAGACTTTATATATCTCATAATAAATTTACACTAAAATTTTATTCAACATTTTGCAGCAATTCTCGTATTTATTTTCATTGCTGAAAATATTACATTTCATTAAAGCATTTAGAGTGTATCAGAGAAGAAATGCAGTCCTTAAAGAACAAAGTAAAGAAGAAACAAAATCAATTTTTTAAAAACTTCATAATGACGGTCTAATAAAAGTTAAAACTTAATAAAAGCGAGATAAAAATTAAAAAGCCTTCTTTACCCCTTCAAACACTAGGCAACATCAAATTCCAATTCATTTATAAAAATTTTATTTATTACAATTTACGCTATGGTCCTTGTTTGGAGTTAAAAGATTACAAATTTTTTTTTGAAGATATATTATTTAAAATTTTAGTCGTACGCTTGTAAAAATGCACATCCAAAAATTTTTGAAAAGCAATAAGGCTTATCGTTAGAACAACCCTCCTGATGTCTATTCCCGGGTTCTAGACACCTAAGTGTCGTAAAAAGTTTCAGACTAACTTCCGCAGTGATCCGTTTATATATAAAATAATTGTAAAACTAAAATTTTCAGTAATTAAAATAAAAAACTATTAATTTCTGTAATGTCTATAGATAAATTTTAAAAAATTTTCGTGGAGTCATAAATTCATCTGATTTTGGCTAAATTAAAAATTAAAAAGAAAACAACAAAACTTAATTAGTTAATTTGTTTTTTTTTTCTTTTACAAATAAAAGGCATTTGATCTATTAGAATTAATTAATTTCTTTATATATAAAATAGATTCATTTATACATTCTGCTAAACTACATGAGGATATGGGGACACGTTCCATTTATACAAGTATTGCCATTTTCTATCTAAGTAAGTCTCTCCGGTTTCGATTCTAAATTTACAGGGGGCGTCACCGAATTGGGGGAAAGAACTTGGGGCTTTGTTTCTGGTGTTTGTGGTTCTGGTATCCCTCTCGTGGGAGAAAGGAGTTCCTGCCTGTCGCGTTCTCTCTCCCGACCGGGTCGGAATGCTTCTAAGAGAGCTTCGACTCTCTCATCTGTTGGACCCCATCGCTGAAAACCAGCTGTGTTTTGTAACCAAACCACCAAAGTCCCGAAGGGTGCTCGAATGTTTACCTCACTCCTATAAAAAACCAATTGTACATTTATTAAGTGTACCTGGATGATAGATTTAAGGGTATGTAACAACCTTTTACACTTACTTAGGAACAACATGCTGAAATCCGTGTCTATATTCGTGTTCGTAAGCAGGTACTACGACCTGCTTCCTCTTAAAATGACTTGATTCTAACCGTAAGAGGGCCGAAGGAGCAGGGTCTCTCCATTCCGGAATAAAGACGACGAATGATAGAGGCTCTGAAGATTCACTTAGAAGTTTTTCGAAGTGATTGACCATTGCTTCCATTAACTCATCACAGAAAGGCGGATTGGCTTCAAAAGATCCCGTTATGGGTTTGAAATCCAATATCGTTCTGGAAACAATTTTCATCGAACGAATAAAAAAAAAATGAACACAAACTTAGATACCAATTAACACCAAGGAGCAAAATTTACCCTCTTGACCCAAAATACGAGTCCGTGTCTGGAAACCATGAACAATATTGCCTAAAATAGCAATCGAGAGGAGAGGCAAAACATTCAAAGGTGACTCCAAACATTTTATGCAGACATTCAAACACTGGAGGTGCGAGTGCTGCTTGATTTGCGCCAGGTCCACCGGGTCCAAGAGCAGCTGGGGTGTTCCCGACTCTCCCCAATGCCGCTTGATACCTTTTAAGAAGGCACCAAACCCTTGGCAAGAAATGTTCGAATTTTTTGTCGTCAAAACAGCTATACCTATACAGTTGTTCCTGTCAAAACAAAAATAATCAAAATGATTCACTGCGCTAATAAAATTATAACTTCTTTAATTATTTTCAAAGGAATAATTTTTGAAAACAGAAAAGGAATATTTTTGAATGCAGCTAGAGATTTTTACCTCAATCTCAGTCTCTTCATTTAAAACAAAGTAAAGCCAGGATATCATTCAGGATAGGACACTAAAAACAGGAAAAACAAATTAGGAAACAATCAAATAGGACTGAGAAAGGAAGGAAAGGAACAAGTGTAACACAGAAACAATTTTGTTCTCGCATTCAAAATATACAAATCATTAATTAACTGCTTACCAGTTTTTGCAAATAAGTTGTGTTAATGGCTAAAGCATCCCCATGATAGCGCAATAAAGCCTGTTCACGTTCCTGAAGGAAATCGATTGTTGGCAGTCTAGGACAGGGTGTGGAAAACTGTATTGGATAGCACCAAACGCGTCTCATGATTGGAACTGGAGGATGATTGTTTTCTGAAACAGGTAGCATATTATTACTACCCCTCTTATCACTACCAACTATAACTGATCTGTATAAAATTAGCGGGAAGTAACATACCTTGTATACCGCTTTCTCTTAAAATTTCCTTACTTTTTTCCATTATTTTTTTGGTGTGTTCAGCTGAAAGGTGATAAATTTTTAAACAAATCCCTTCAACTGATTCTTTTACAGTTTCAGTCAGATGAGGCTGACATTGCCCCTGAAAAAATAAATAAATAACAATAAATAAAACTTTCTTCTACAAATTTAATCAAAAATCCACTCATTAATAATACCTTGAGATGAGTCAATCTTTCCTGGAAGTCATCATATGTTGCACCGACTGTCCTCCTCAACCACTGAAACGTTTCTTCGGCGTTCCATTTGACAACTTTACGACTTTCAGGTGATGCATTCCTGCAAGTGATCAGTGTTTGAGTTAAATAATTAACTAATTTTATTCATAAATAAATAAATAAAAAACAGATAACAAAATCACAGCTTTTACCTTGATTCAATAACTTTTTTAGCCGCTTCAGCATATCTAGACAATTGCTTTCTCGCGTCGCCAGTGAATTTTGGTCTTACTAATTTCATGGGAATGTCCTCCATTATTTCTCTGTACATGGAAAGAGAAACCTCTGGAACACATCGGCTGGGTAGTAAAGGATCGCATCCTTCGTCCACAACCTTTCTTTCTAAAAGCCACCGATTAAATGACTCCTTGGGAGCATCAATGCCTAAGAGAGAATAGGATTCCATGATTAATTCAGTGCACAATTACTAATAAAATAAGTTCAATACAGATAAAAATGTATTTTTACAGCTGATGAGTTCTTTGTTAAATTTTTTTAGTTATAATACAAGAAAATTTTTGCAATTATTTAAATCAGAACAAAAACAGTTGACAATAACCTTCACGACTGTGACAAAGCTCTTGGTAACACTGCCTCAACTTTGAAGCTAGTCCACAGCGCAAAGCTTCAACCTCTGGATGAGGGTGAAAAAATGTTGTTGCTGGCCTTTCAAAAATTAGAACATTTGTGTTTATCTCGAGATCCCAAGGACCACTAAAAAGAAAAACAAAATTCTTGTTATTTTTTGTTGTACAATTACAAATAAACAATTCAATCTTACAATTAAATTTAATTATTTTAAAAAAGCAACTACAGGAAACTTACAGTACAATAAATTTTTTCACTGGAATATTAGAGATTTCTTCTGGTGCTCTCCTCTTTATAGGCAACTGCATTTGAGAAGGCATATTAGACACTGGGCCTGGCTCACAAATTCCAAGTGGATCAGTGATTGGATCAAACTGGGGTTTCAAATTTGGCATTTCCCATAGTGACTCTCCTGACAACTTATTCCAGAAATAAGGTCTGTTTTCCCTTTTACTCCAGAATTTCCTCCAACCTTGTTGCAATAACTCAGGAGGCAAATCATGTTCCATAAACCCAGGCAGTCCAACAGCATTTGGAGGATGTGTTTGAGTTGGAGGCAATGGATTCTGATCAGGTATTGGTGTCATTCTAATCGGAGTCGGAACGACAACAGGCACGCTTTCATAATGTGTAGCAGGATGACCATGCTGAGCTGGTAATTGGTGAGACAACCCATGATGTACTAAGGGTGACACTTGAGATATTGACTCCCAGGAAGAAGTACTCGCAATATCTTGTTTCCCACTAACTTCATTCATTGCAAATGCCCAAGCCTAGATCATCCGACTGAAAAAAATTAAGTTTCTAACTTTAAAACAACCAAATATCGTTACAACAGTTATATTTTGGTCTCCCGCCTTTACAAAAATAACAACACATTATTTATATGTAGCTTCGTAAAAACCACTGGCGTAATAAAAACCGATGCTCAAAAAGGGTAAATAATATTGCGACTATAAAAATAAAACTTACCGACGAATTACTGAATAGTTTCTGAGAAATTATATCGCTAATATACGTGCTCATTCAAGAATTTTACATTTCAGTAAAAAACATCCTCCTTTATGCAACGCCATTTTGAGCATCTCTAAAATGCCCCTCTATTTATTCACAGCCTTCTTATACAAATCTCAGATTTTGTGCGTGTGCTTTGCTTTTGCCGTTGAAAATTTCAACGCTAGAAGCGTGTAGGTAAATGTTTAGGGATTTGTTATTCAATTCCCTTATTTTTATTTAATTCAAAGATATTTCGAGAATTCAAATTTGCAATTTTATTGTAAACTCAATTAAGGGAATATATTGTCTTTGCCTAAATCGCACTAAAGGAGGAAAAATTTTTTGAATAGTGAATCACTCTTAGCATAATATTTTTGTAACATGTCAACGGGTTCGAAGAGACATTTACCTAACGCCGTGGGAAAACGTCAAAAAAACGAAGCCAAGAAACCCAAAAGTGAGTCTATGACCATTTTGCCACGTTTGTGTTTTTTTTAGCCAAAATCATTGTAACAGTAAAATTTATTTTAACCTAATTTGGTTACGCAATGTAATTTCAGTTAGTCTAGTACATAATGAAGAACAACAAAAATCAAAAATTCCTGGATTGGTTTTAACATTTGGACAAGGTGATGTTGGCCAGCTGGGTCTAGGACCTGATATTCAAGAACGTGGGAGACCAACGCTTGTTAAAACATTAGAAAATATCATAGATATATGTGCTGGTGGAATGCATACAGTGTGTTTGAGTAAAGATGGCTCAGTATTCACTTTTGGCTGTGATGATGAAGGGGCTCTTGGCAGGGAAGCAACAGATGAGAACTCTTTTGAACCTGGTCAGGTTTACCTTCCAGGTTCTGCAATACAGGTCACAGCAGGTGATTCCCACTCCACTGCTCTTCTGGAAGATGGTAGAGTTTTTGCATGGGGATCTTTCCGAGTAAGCATTTTGAAATTTTTATTGATACAGAAATAAACTGATGAACTCAACTCTCAAAATTGGAATATTTTATTTGTTTATTTATTTATTAGACAAGGTAATGACTCTGACATTTTGTCTGTTATTAAAAATGTTACAAGAAAACTAAATGGAATTCATAGGACTGTATTTTTTTAGTTTTAGTGTTATATTTAAAATTTGGATTTGTGTTTCAGGATTCACATGGTGCAATGGGCTTGACTGCACAAGGCAAGGAAAAAAAACCAGTACAGCTGCTCCCAGAAAAAATAATTACAAAAATTGCTTCTGGAGCAGATCATTTAGTACTGTTGACCCTTGATGGTCAGTTATATACTTGTGGATGTGCAGAACAAGGTCAACTAGGGCGAGTCTCGGATAGGTTTTCATCAAGGGAGAGTAGGCAGGGCTTGTCTCACCTGCTGTTACCTGGTCGAATATTGTTCAATAAGCGTTCAAAATATGAGTTTGTTGATATCTGGGCTACAAGTTATTGCACGTTCGCCAAGGAAAAGACAAAAGGAATTTTTGCCTTTGGACTAAACAATTACAATCAATTAGGTAATAATTTCTTCTTAAAACTAGAGCCTATTCCCTATCAATTTTGTTCATTCATGTAAGATGCAGGTATTCATTAAATTTTTAATTCAGGGCTAGCAAATGAGAAACCACAGTTTCATCCTGTTGTCTCAAAAACATTCGATTCTTCTAAAAACTGGATAAAAATCACAGGAGGGCAACATCATACAATAGCTCTTGATGGGGACGGCAAAGTTTACGTGTTGGGACGGAAGGAATACGGCAGATTAGGATTGGGGAAAAATTGTGATGATGCCAAAGAACTTACCTTAGTTTCCAGCCTTGCAAATGAACAATGTTCGGATATTGCATGCGGCAGTTCAGTTTCATTTGCGGTCACAAAATCAGGTGCATGTTATGCTTGGGGTATGGGATCTAACGGTCAGTTAGGTATGGGGGATGATGACAGTGACGTTCACGAACCCACTAAAATACAAGGGAAACAATTAGAAGGTAAGACTGTACATTTGGTATCAGCCGGTGGACAACACACAGTTCTCTTGGTGCTCCCTTCCCTTCCAAATGGTTCAGTTTGAAAGTGTGTTTTGGGTGTTGAGCAAACTGAAGTGTTTGCATTAAAAGCGGAATGTTTAAAAGGAAATAATTGAAGAAAATTAGCCCAACTAAGGTGGAGGTTGTAAAAAGAAGTTTAACAAAGTTTTTCAATTGTAAAATTTAACAAGCTCAGAAAACCGCCCAAGGTCAAGGTTCAAGTTCTAACAGACTTTGTAATTATTAATATTATTATTATTTTTTTTGGTTCAACAAAAAGCACTTTAGTATTAATCGCAATTTTTTATTTTAGATTGTGCCATCATTTTGGGTTTATAAGGCCTAAAACCTCTAGTTGTGTCCTACCCAGTATTATCCTTCTGCATTTTCACTGTGTTAGGGCCTCACCAAAACCGATTATTTTTATATAAGAAGTATGATAATTTGATTTTTAACTTATGAACATGCTCTATCAAGAGCTAACAAGTCTGTGTTGAAAGCGAAGCCTTTACTATCTCCCCCCCGCCCCCTTTTATTGTACAGTTTGAATTCATGATCAAGCAAAGACTGATTGTGTCTGCATTTCCTCTCTTTTTTTAGTAAGCCGAAAATAAGTCGTGCAGAAAATATTTTTTATTTTATTTCATAACTTAACATTTATTATTAATATATATCATGTATGCTAATATACAAATAAGGAACAGCACAAAATTTGTTTACTGATTGAGTTTTTAATGTTGCGTTTGCTTGTTATATTATTAGTTTCGTCATCAATTCAATCGTTTTTGTTTTCAAAATATTTTTGACTACTGTTCACTAAAAATCAAACACTTTAGAAAGGTTTCCTCTCTCCCCACAAAGCGTTTTCTAGAAACACGAAATAGTACAACTCTATAGACATGTAAGTACATTAAGAAATATTTGATATAGAATAATGAGAAAATCGTTTTAAATCTTAACTAAGAAGATTGGTTTCCAAATTAACAATTTTTCTTTTTTATTATTATTATTATTATTTAAAATGTTGTCAAACATTTTACTTCTAATTAAGCAAGTGTTTTATTTAGCTAAAAGTTCAGTAGTAGCTGAAAATAGAATTAACACAAGAAATAATAACAGAACTTGTAATTACAAAAATTTTTGACAAAAATAAAACGATGCAGCATAATTTATTATGCTTTATTTTTCTCAATATCCTTCTTTTCTAAGTTATTACCCCCATCTCTTCCCTTTGTCTTTATAAAACATGATAGAAATTTAAAAATTTCATGATGCTTAGAATTTAAAAATAAAAATTTTCTTAAAACTATATACACTCAGCTAAATTTATTTTATTTTTGTTTGTTTTAACTTGACATGAGTTAATGGGCATAAATAATTACAAGAAATTTATCGAAAGGAGATTTTTGGATTTTAAATCCCTCCAAAAGCGAATTTGGCAACTTGTGGAAGAGCCGTTTCCAAAATTTCGTCCAACGGCAGGTTTTCGACGCTGCTTTCGCTCACGTCTAGATCGCTCGTGGGCTCCGATTCTTCCCATTCTTCCGAATCGGAATCGTCTGAACCAGGATTTAATCTCAAGTCGAAGCTAGCATCCAATTTTAAATTTTTTATATTCCTGTAGCATGATTTGTCCGAAATGGGATTCTCCGTCATGTCGATCTTTTTGACGTAGCGCATTTTCTCGACGACTTCCAAGTCTATTTCTTTTATGAAGTTGTTGGAGAGGAAGACGAACTGAAGACTCTGAAAGGATATTGTTATTGATTTTGATATACGTAGGAAGTAGTACAAAAGATGCAAGGATTGTCGTACAATTTTAAATTGTGTACATGTAACCGCTAAAGTGCATAAATTAGTCAACGTTCACTTAATCCAGCTGATCTGCAAATTTACTTGGGTTATCTATTATCAGTTAGACTTCTAAAATTCACTTAGATAATTTTGCACTTTATCTATTTCAAACAATTTAGAGTAAAATAAGATATTTGTTGGAAAACATCAACGGTTATTTAAATATCTGAGGACCAACTTATTACATATACCACAGTCAATAGGTCTGTGGTGTAGTGGTTAAGTGCCAGACTAAGAAGTTATAGTCGCAACTTCAAATCCTCCACCCGTATCCTGTTATACCCAAAAAGGGTGAAAAACTGGATTAAAACTCAACTACAACATATACTACAATCAACTAAAAACAATATAACAAACATTATTACAATATACTCAATCATCTTAAGGTTATTTGTATACAATGCCTGTTAATGTGCAAATGCCCTGTGATTCCACAAATTTAGAGTAAAACAGTTAATCTGCAGGTTAGTTAGGTAAATTATATATATTAACAGGTGTCGAACTTTAGCGGTAACATATAATTTCTGTATAACTCTATTGATTACTGTTTTTAGTAATATGATATTTGGGTTAAAGTTCAAAGAAATATTGATTAAGGTCAAAGGTAAGAATAAAAAATTTTCAAATTTAATGAATTATTTTTGATTAGTCAGACTTAACTTCTTGTTCTTATTGATTTTTTATTGAAATTAAAAATTTAATGGAAAAATCAAAGAAATTTGAGCTTTTGGGGTAAGACAAACCAGCTTGAATAAAATTGTCTAGGAAACTACTTCTATTTTCTCACCTTCAGTGCATCCAACTTGGGCATTTTATGAAACTGATTATTACTCAAATTTAAATGAACCAAACTCTGCAATCCATTTATTTCTTCAGGGAGACTTGTCAATAAATTCCCTTCGAGAGTCAACCATCTGGAGAAGAAAAAGCTTTTAAGAGTAAGTTGTGTTGCTTATTTCCTTACTGTTTATCAAACTTCAGTTTTAACAGTAACGCCATTTTTAAAGTTTTAAAGATTTCTATATAATTTGTCGCTTTTTGTCTATTATGATTGCTTTTTTAGTATTTTAAACGATCAAAAAATCAGAACCCTGATCATTATATAAGCTTTATAACCTTAACATACTTCCGTCCTAATTTTCTTACCTGAGACGGGTTAATCTTCCAATATCCGGCGGAAGCTCTTTTAAAAAATTCCCTCTCAGTCCTAAGGTGTCTAAATAAACGCAGTTACCAATTTCTGGAGGTAAGGATTCCAGATAAGTCTTGTTTAACCAGAGAACCTCTATTTTGGTCAGCTGCCCTATTTCGGGTAGTAGAAAACCCAAATTGTTGTGGCTTAAGTTCAAACTGACCAGATCGGTTATTTTGAAGAGGCCAGGCGGAACAGAATTTAACGCGTTGTAATCCAACGTTAAAATCTTTAAATTATTCAACTCTGATATATTTTCCGGCAGAATCCTAAGCGAATTATTTTTTAGATGTAATTTGGCCAAGTTGTTCAACTTCAAGAGCTGAGGCGGAAATTCTTTCATATCGAAATCGCTTAGATTCAAAGCCGGGCTTTTATTTTCAGCCGCCGTTTCGATCATTGCTAAAAGAAGATTTTCTCTAACGTAGTTATAAAACCTCGACATTCTGAAAATTACAAGTTAGTTTAGAATCAAGACTATTAGTTGTTTTAGTTTATGAATTGGTGGTTTCATTTTAGTTTTATTAAGTATTTTACTGTGTTTGTGTTTCTTGTAGATATATTTTCCTTCTGTTAAGTGACGGGAGTAAGTTAATTTGTAACTTCAATTTGTGAAACTACGCCATTTTTTTTTATACTTCCAGTTATTAGAAGAAAATAATTCTAATCTGAGCAATGAATTTGGGCAAAATCACAAGATGGAGTGTTGGACAAGATTAATACTAAATAATTATATTGTTTGGGGGAGCTTATAATAGATGCATGCAGTATAAGTTTATTTGGTTTAAGTTGTAAGTTTATTAAAGTCCATCTTTGAAGTGTCTAGGCTTCTAACTTTCCTTCCAATCTGTTCAGAGAAACGTTCTATTAGATGTAATTCACTACACTAAACACAAACAACTTCCGCTGATCTTTATTATACAAAGAAATGGTTTTAATGTAATTGTAACAATTATCACAGATTCTGAAATAAAAATCGAGGAATTGCTTATTCATTTAAAAATCAAAATGAAACTTCTTGCCATCTTCTTTAAAATAAATGTTAGTTGTAATACGATCAGCTATTAAAATTTTGTAAATGGTGCTGTAGTGAAATTGTAATAGTTGTGACTCTTGAAATTTCAACTGCTGAATGTCTAACCTGTTTGAAATATGATTGTAACCATGTGAAATGCATTTCATCAAACTGTGTACTCATGAATGAATTTTTGAAGTACAACATCTGCTCTGTTTGGACTGTTTTCAAAAATCTCTTTACAACTAATATAACGATTCTCTTGAACTAATGAACAATTCTTAAGAACTGATGATACTGTATGAAAACATAGACAATAAGTACACATCTATTGTGAAATTTCTTTAATGTCAGTTTTTTATTTATTTCATGCAGCTGGTTAAGACAAAGAGAATGAAATAGCAAAAACTAATTGTCATAGACAAGAAATTAAAACAAGATATCAAGAAGGAGTAACAAAATAATTTTATTTTTTCACACGTCGATTAAAAAAAAATTTTTATTAGTTAAAAGAAAACACAAAAATGTGGAATTAACTCTCACTTTCAAATTCAGGGGTACTTCCCTTTGAACTAAATATTTGGTAACAATCTATCTCTACAAGTACAAAACTGAACAATCTCGTTCATCTAAGCTTTTTCTACAATTTTCAATATTAAGATTTGGCTTGCTCAGCTTGCATTTTCTTCACAAAATCATCATCCTGCATTGATAATTCTGTTAATTTTTTTCCAACTCTCTCATGAATGTCTAAGTATTTAGCAATGCATCTATCAAGACAGACAGCTTCACCTTTACCAAGCTCAGCATCTTTGTATTTGGGTGGTATGCATTTTCGATGGCAGGCTGTTGTCATTCGATTGTACATATCGGACATCATTTCAATTTCCAATTCCTGAACTAACTGCATTTTAGCTGAGTCTAGTGGTGGTAAGCCAGCCATTGTCACACCTTATTGATTTTTGTTTCAATTTATTCTTTTTTTTAAATAGTAAAACAAATTGTAATAAACTTTAATGTTCTTTACTACAACACACTTTAACTCACTTGTTTTGTTCAAAGCCTTTTTGTGCTGAGTAACAATTTCAATCCTTTGTTAAATGTTGTTACTGTTTTTCATTGTAGTCTACATAGTTAGCATATTTTATGCGTTCCCTAACTTTCATATTTTCATACCGGTTCGCTCTTACACTATTTTTGGATAATGCAAAAGTTGAAAACCCAACAGCAATGGCAATAACCCTAAAAAGGAAAAAGAGGAATTTGGAATAAAATTTTATTTTCAAACTGAGACGCATTTACCTCTGAGAAATGGAGATTTACCACTGACAAACTGCACAATAGGGACAATCTTTTTTTATTAACTTTTACAAAAAAGGAAATATTACTTTGGATTCTTCCCTCACGCATAAAAAATGACTGGGGGGGGACAAAGCATTTGAAATGAAGATCAGTATCAAATGAGTCTGAAGAGAACTCACCAACCAATAGCAATTTTAGTGTGAGGGCTCATTATCAGTACAACAACATAATACCTGGTTCAACACGATCGACAAATTCGAAATAACAGTAAATTGTTTTTGGTTATTTCCCTTTTATATTTTTTATTTCAATTTTTTAATTTTTTCTTCTCTTTTAAGCCTGAAAAGACTCGAATCCGAAATTTATAAAATGAGGCGTAGAGCAGCAGCCAAATCCGTGACAATGTTGCCAAAATTACCGCCTGTTGCCAAATTTCAATTCGTATATCGTTTCAATCGTGTTTTTAAAAATTGTTAATTTACTGTTATCCGTGTCATGTCTTCGGCAATTATTTTCGGCGAAGATTACATTTAGGAATGATTTACCATCAAAGGACTCGCAGTATAACGTTTGATTTCTATCAAGATAAAAAATCCTAGGTGCAGTTTGGATTTTTAAACGGTCGGACTAAGCATAGTCATAAAAGAGCAAGGAATGGCTATTACACAATAAATAAATTACTTAATGTCTGGAATTTTTGTATAGTTGAAAATGGCATCGAAACAAGAGAAATTGGCTGCTGCAAGGAGAAAGGTATCGTTTTAATTCTCTCTGTCTAATTAATTATAACCGTTTTTAAATTACCGACTAACGTCATTTTAATTTTTGGTTATTTTTCTTATATGTTTGACACGTCATTCAATATTGTAAATAAGTTTTAAGTAAGTTAACTCCTTATCTCTTAACTGGTTTTCCTCAAATTAAAATGTCTCTAAATACAAATAAGAATGAATATATATTGCATTTGCTTTCTAGTGTTAGGAAACCGCATTTTTAAATTTTTTTTAATCAACATATCAAAACTTTGTGTTGAGTTGGAAGTTAATTTTATAAAATTATTAGAAGTTAGATTGGTAATTTATTTAATTCTCCTCTATAATTGACTGTTTTAGCTGAGGGAGTTTCAAGGCAAAAACAGAGAAACAAATATATCAAGACATAAAGACATTAATGAGATTCTAGGGCCTCAACTATCAAAAGATTCATCTCAGCCATCATCTGAATCTTCAAGAAGTTGCACTCCAATAACGAATGAGAATAGGAATTTAGAAAATATTCAAAGAGATTTAAAATATTTTTATCCAAGTGGGCCCAATGATCAGACAAACATTACAGAAGACTACAACAATCAGAGAAAAGCATCTGATTTATTTTCAAACAAATCAAACTCTCCTGTACTTTCCTTGGGAGGAAGTCAAAGCCCACATAATGGCTCAGATAGAAATCTTTCGAATGACAGGCCTGGAAGTGAAATGAGTTTCTCTGAAATAGGAAAGCCGGATTTTGAATCTAAAATTATACTTTCCAACAATCCAGTGATGTCACATAATGGATCTCTTACTGATGCTGCATTAGGGACCAATAATGCTGAATGTCAGACTGGGGACAGAAATAATCATCAAAACATTAGCAATGCCTTTGCAGGAAATTCTGGCCAAACAGTTTCACCCCCATCAATGTTAAGCAAAAGCAATGTGATGAATGATTCATTTGCTCTTACACAAAACAATTATTCATATTTAAATGAACCTTATGAATTTTTTAATAATAAGATTAATACAAATAATGCCTTAGAAGAGGTTATAAGACCTTTACAAATAGAATTACAAAACCATGCTCAGACCATAAACATTTTGATTCAGCAAAGAAGTGATGCACAGAGTGCTTTGACTTGAGCACAAAGTTCATTGCTTCAAAAAACAGGTTTGTAGCTAATTATCCATCAATATTTACAAGTGGTGCTAACACAATGATTGGATGACATCTAAATTTGTTGGAAATTGATTTTAAAAATCTTCGACAGTTTTAAAACTGAATTTGCTTTGTTACAATTTCATTGATTGGTTTGTGTTATAAACATAATACATGTTTACAGGGGAAGTCTCAGAGTTACAAGGTCAAGTCGACTTTTTAACTTCTTTAGTAGAGACTATGAAATATACACACAATGAAAAAACCGAAAAATTGAAAAGTTAGAAAGGGAAAAAAATCAAACCCTACAGAAAAACAATGATTTAATGACAAGTTTGGATGTTCTACAAGGAAAGGTTGATTTTAAAGAAGAAGAATGTTCTGAATTGAAGAGGAAATATGAAGAAAAAAATAAAGAGTGTCAGCAATTATTACACAATTTAAATGATGCTCAGAGTCAGTTGTCCTTATGTCAAATTAAAATACAAGAGGTAAGATAATAGAGAATTGGATAATCACCAACTTTAATGAAAATCAACATTTTTATTGCTAAAAAATAAATAACAATAACTTCGTCAAAGTATTATTTTAAAAGTAAGAATTTGATTTCTTTTAGTTATCAAGTGGAGAACATTCTGCATTCGGCATACAGGTTTCACAACTTCAGAATGAAAATCTCAATCTGAGGCAGAGGATTCAAGAATTAGAGAAACAAATTGAAGTTGACAGTACGGAGAAAGTAGAGGCTAGTCAAAAGTTTCACTCCTATGTACAGCAGTGTAATTCTCAATTAAATGCTTTAAATTCTCAAGTATGTTTATTTGCATCTTCTATTAGGCATCCTAACAAGGAAAGGAAAGTTAGGATGAACTTTTACATCTTTCCTTAAATGAACGATTATTATTTCATTTTAGGTACAAAACCTTACAGCAGAAAACGAAAAATTACGAAAGGAGAACTCCATTTTGCTTAAAGATCTTTCAGAGCTAGAAAACGACCAGGAGGAAGATCCACTTCCACCGGATTATAAGATAGAGATTGGAGATCTTCATAGTCAAATAAGTGTATTGTCAGAAGCTAATCAACAACTCCGAAATGATTTGACCCTAAAAGTATGTCAACACTTGTTAATTTTAACTAAAATGTAACAACAGAAAAGATTGAAACTAATTGAAAGTAGTCAAAATTTATGGGTTTTTGATTTCGTTTTTGGCTAATTTATCAAGTCACTAGAAAAGCAATTTCTGTGGTTTAAATTGTTTTGTCTCGTCAAATATGTTCTGGTCATTATTTTTATAGGGGGAAGAATTAGTAGGTTATCAAAAACAGTTAGAGGAAAAGGACTTGGAAATAAAAGATCTTTCAACTCTTGTACAAGAAGTCGAAGCCGAAAATAAGAAATTGTTGACCGAAATAGAAACACCAAGAGGAAATGAACGACTTTTGGCAGCTATGGAAAGTGATAAAGTAGCTGCAGCCAAAGCTGTTTCCCAAAATCAGAAACTAAAGGAACAGATAGCAGAATTCGAAAAAGCGTTCATGAAATTGGTATGTTCTCTTCGTCTCTTGTCTAATCTTTCGCATTTTTTCTCCAATTTGAATCCCTCAGATTTAATTGCTTTTTAATTTTCATAACTTTAGAGTGAAGAAAAATTGCAATTAACTGACGAATTGGCGCACGAAAAACATGTCAACAAAGAACTGCAAGGAATGTTGAAAAGTTTAGAATCTCATAATCATGACCACGATGATGATCATGAGTGCCATCACCATGAAATGGAGCCCAAACCAGAACCATTAGTCAATGATAGTAATGAAATAGAGGAACTTAGGAATATTATTAGGCAACTTCAAGATGATAAAATAGAGCTTAAAGATCGGTTAAATTCGTTTATGCTGAGTACAGTCAATATTCAGAATGAAAAGAATGAAGAGGAAAAATGTGGGCATGGACACGAGCATAAACACGACCATGGGCATGAACACAACCATGGACATGAACACGAGCATAGACACGACCATGGGCATGAACACAACCATGGACCTGATCACGACCATGGACATGAACACGACCATGGCCAAGAGCATGAAGACGAGCACGAGCACGAGGGGGATGATACAGCTAAAGAAAACACAAAACTCGTCTTACAACAAATGGAAGAAAAACTCAAGAGAACCATGAACGAAATTGCCAAATTAGATGAAGAAAAAGAGAAACTGGAGCACTTGGTTTTACAACTTCAGGGAGAAACGGAAACGATTGGTTAGTGATCAAAATTCTTTTCTGTTCTTGATAAGTCTATAATAATTCACTAAATAATTTTTGATTTTTTTTTTAGGCGAATACATAACACTTTATCAAAAGCAAAGAATGATGCTGCGACAAAGAGCTCAAGAGAAAGACATTCAACTCATACAATTATCTAAGGATAAGGAGGAATTGAGGTCTAAGTTAGAAAATCTCGACGAGTTGGTGCAGCATTTATTAGCAGAAAGAGAAAACAATGGTTTACAATCTGGTAATTAAGAAATAACTAGCAGTAAAATGTTTAAAATCAAATTGTAATTGTATAATAACAAATAAAACTTTTCTTTCTAGAATCGCAAAGATCAGCCGTAGAGCCTACAAAAGAAGCTTCTGAAAACACTGCAGTCAAAATTCGGGCCTTAATAAGTGAAATCGGATCAACAACCTTAGTCAATAGTAATTCAGTTGCCTTTGAACATTGCTCTTGTTGCTCTGGAAGGCTTATTACTATTTAACGGATACTCAATCATTTCACAGATCATGCATTTTGGGTGAAAGCCTTGATTACTTTCTTTTACCAGGAAATGTCATATACATCTCACATATAAGTGAGCTGATTTGGGTAAAAGAAATTCGATTGATTGGATAATTGTTTTGCCTAACAGGTAGTTCTCAACTCATTCCCAGGCCGTACTTCTAGAATCAAGTTTTCATAAACACCAAAATTCTTTGATTGGTTTTGTCCGTTTTTAAAATTTATCAGCTATCGTGAAATGTTTTCCAGTATAATTTAATACTTGAGTCTTTATAAAATAATTCCATATATTATTAATAAATACTTCACGTTTATGGATGCTTATAAATTTTTAAACCATATGAAAACCTTAGTTTCATTTTATTGATCTAATAAAGAAAAAGTGTTAACAAGAAGTTACTTTGTAACTAGACTAGGTTTGATCTTCACCCAAATAGAGGACTACCTGTGTTAAAGATGATTAAATTGTGTTTTGTATCACAAGTCATTGGAAATGACTGAAACAGCTTTTTTCAATTAATACATACCAGTGGTAAGATTTCCCGGCAATTCCATCCATTAGACTGTATGTAAATATTGTAAAATAATCAAAAAATAATTGTAAAATTGTAAATTCAAATTATATGTTACCATTTTTTCAAAATTTTAAAATACTGTTTGTTTTTAAAGTAACAATTTCGTAGGTTTTTTTCAAAGAGTGACCATTGCAATAAAACTTGTGGTTTTTATCATTATTATTAGTGATGTTAACGAATTGGAAGTAACAGTAAATTACATTACACCAAAACCCAGAGAGTTTTAATTTTAATAAAATCATTTTTGAATAACTATCAGTTTATATTTTCTAATTCGTTGGTTTGTGAAAATATTGGCCGGCAGCGATTATTCTATTGCTTAAATTAAATCAAATCTGTCGTAGACAGTTTTAAGTCTTAGATACAAGTCAGGTACGTAATGAGGTACTCTTCAAAACTTTTAAAACTTTCGGATCATTTCAAACCAAATGCAGAGGTGAGGTACGGTAATGGAAGACGTGGCAGCAGAGTCGGCGATTAAACCAATTTTAATGCTCTACGATTTTATCAATCATGTTTGACGTTTATATAGTTTTCAAGAATTTTCATGGGGTGTAGCTTATTGTAATTATCAATTGAGGAGTCGTTCTTATATTACTAGAACCTAAACCGGATAATTCTCTTACCGTAATTTATTCAAACAATAATTTTAAAGATGATGGTAAGGATGTTGTGTCATACCTTGTGTTTATTTTAAAAAAGCCTTACTAAGTCGATCTTGACAACATTTAACCTGCTTAATAGGATACATTTTTGGGCTGAAATTTATATGCACATGTAATCGGTTTTCTCATATGATGATTCATCCGTTTTCTTTGGCCTGTAAATCTCATTTTTATAAGTAGATCTTGCATTGAGTATATTTTATGTCCAGGAGTAGCTTTTTCACTTTTGTCCATAATCATAATGAGCGAGATAATTTCAGCATCAAATTGTTGATAATTTTACTGTCATAAACTATGGTTGAAATTCAATACATTTATCCACACATTTATTTGATAGTGTTGGATGGTCTATATGAATAGTTTCTGTTAGGAATCTGATTTTACTATTTTTTTATTCTTCCTCTAACAGACTCACTTATTCTTGAATTGATATGGTTAGTCACAAAAGTTTAAACCAGAGTTCCTGTAAAATTACTCGTCATTGATTGGATACCTCAAAAAATTTATTTTCAGTCATTTTAGGGTAGAAATTTAAGAGTGAAGGAATTTCTTTCAGTCCATCTTAAAAAATTTTTTTTTCTGCTTTTAGAATGATTTGGATGAAAATACTGTGACCGATATATTAAATGAAAATGATCCTAAAAAGGTAAGGGCCATACATTTTGTTTAAATTATCAAAAGCTTTTAATAAGCTGTATATATTTGTCTTATTTTTCTTGAAACAATCTAATTAAAGCAAAATTGTTTTTAAATCTTTTATAGATTGAAAGTTAGTATTACACATGACTATCTGCTAAACCTCTTATTAAATTATGTACAATTACTTACAGTTTAGTTGCATATTTTATTTCAAATCTTTTGTGCTTTTAAGGAAATTGGAATCTTTATTAAACAATATATTTCCTTCTTAATTTATGTACAGGTAACAAAATCAGAGACTGTAGATCTATCTGACAATTCTTTAAAAGTTGAAATATCAGATGCCCTTAGCGAAAAAGAGAAAGTCAAATTCACTGTCAAAACCACCACCCATAATCCTGCATTCCGAGGAACAGAATTTTCAGTAGTTAGACAACATGAAGAGTTTGTATGGCTTCACGATAGGTTTGAGGAAGAGCCTATGTATGTTGGCTTCATAGTAAGTATTGAAAAAAAATTTTTTTTGTAAGCCTTAAAGATGGTAACTCTCTACATTCTCATCTTATGCTTTTTAAAAGATTTAAATTACAGAATCCTTTTGAATTTTTAGGCTTCTTAAGATAATGTTAGGCTTTTTGAGATAACAAGTTACTTCTGTGTTTATGGCATAAACTTAGAATAATAAAAAGAACATGTGTTTAGATAATCATTCAAAAGAAATATTAATTCCTTTAAGTTTTTGTTTATTTAATTCCCAAATTTTTTTCTTTTAAAATTAGATTCCTCCTGCACCTCCTAGACCTGATTTCGATGCTTCAAGAGAGAAGTTACAAAAACTTGGAGAAGGTGAAGGGACTATGACAAAGGAAGAATTTGAGAAAATGAAAGAGGAATTAGAGGCGTAAGTGAATGACTCATCTAACTATTGTAAACAAATTATATTAAAGTCTTGGAACTTTGAACTTATGCAGCATCATAGATTATTGGATTAAATCTTTTCTTTGCAGTGAATACTTGGCGACATTCAAGAAAACGGTGGCAATGCACGAAATGTTTTTGATCCGTTTGGCAACTCATCCGGTTTTTAAAAACGATGAAACATTCCGAGTATTTCTAGTTTACGATCAGGATTTGTCCGTCAGAGGCAAGAACAAACTTGAGAAAATAGAAAGTTTCGTTAATTCAGTCACTACCACCACAGATGAATATTTACTCTCAGCTAAGGTTAAGGATATCAGTGAATTCTTCGAGCAAGAGAAAAATTTCCTAATCAATTACCATTATCATCTAAAAGATGCAACTAACAAAGCAGACAAAATGACTCGTAAACATAAGGACGTAGCCGATTGTTATTTAAAAATCAGTAGTGGTTTTACTCAGCTCTCGACGTTCGACCACAAGGATTTGGAAAAATTTTTAACCAAAGTTGCTGACACGTTTGAACAAGCCAGAGTAAGCCTTTCCGTTAAGACGTTAAAAATATGCAAAACAAAAATCACAAACAGAAAGAAATTAACGCGAAACAATCTTTTTGTTATTAGAAATCAGAAGCTAGGATTGCTTCAGATGAAGATTTGAAATTGTCCGACACGCTGAGATTTTACATGAGGGAGGTGTCTGCTGCCAAACGACTTTTATATCGAAGACTTAGATGTCTTGCTGACTACGAAAACGCAAATAGAAATTTAGAAAAAGTGAGAACCAAAAATAAGGATGTCCATGCGGTAAATATTTTATTCTTTTTGTCTGATTGCTTAGTGATTTTAAATCAATATCAGGGTCTTGTAAGGGGTTTTGATTTGGGGCTGGAAATTTTGAAAAATTAGAAACAAGAATAAGTGTCATCACTAATTTGTTTATCACCAATCTGTTCTGATTAATGTAAGAAGATTGACCGTGAAACCTTGTACGGATTATCGGTGTATAGGTTTTAATTATCATTGAAGTGGAAATCGGTTGTTGGCCTCAACAGCGCTTACCTTCGCGACTGCGATTTTCCAATTTTATTTTTAATGAAATTACTTAATTAGACAACTTCATATTTGTATACAAAACTTTTTTATAATCGTTGCAATTTTGAGTTGCATTCTGCAATCATTTTATGTTGGTGCAATTTTTGGTTACGATGACTTTTGAAGTAGAACTGAGACAAGAGATCGAGCGAAAGTAATTAAAATCTGTTAGATAATTTATCTTCATATATAACTGTTACTACTGCAATTTAGTCATGTTCAAGAGGTTTAGTATTTGATTTGACACCCACATGAGGCACCTATTTCCACTTGTCTACTCCTGGCCTGAGTCTCTGATCTGTTTTATGGATGAAAAACCTTCTGCATATGTAGAAGCAGGTGCTAATAAGACTGAGAGACTAAAATTAGGGAAACATATTAATCGGCTCTTAGTTTTTAGTTAAAAATATATTTTCTAATGAAAATTTTATTATGAATGAAATTAAAAAACTTAATGTTTCTGATTTTTATTAGTATTCGCTTTTTAATTTTTTTATTTTTTGTTTGTTTCGCTTCGATTAAAAGGCGTCGGAAGTTGCTGAGGTGAGTCACGTGCTTATTTTTTCACCATTAGGCTCACGCTTTAACTGTTGGACTAATTATAATTTCACGCGATTTGAAAAAGAAAGTTTTTTGTGATATTTGTGTCTACTTTGGATTGAATTATGTTTTAACTAATCTGTAGAGAGGAACAGTAGCTATTTGAATTTATTTTTTTAGATGATTGCCGTGAAACTGTTACTTTCAAAAGTACCAATTGATGTTTGTGATTTTTTCGGTTGGAATTTATGTGTGATTTGTGATATGAGCCTATAAAAGTTTTCATTTTTATTTCTTAAAACTATGTCAAAGCCGTGAATTCTTTTTTCGTTCTAAGATTTGGGTTCGACGGTTTTGTTTCAGGCTGAAGTCGCCCAACAGAAAGCTTGCGATTTATTTGAACAAATGTCTGAAAAGGCTAAAGAAGAATTAATGACTTTTAAAACAAGGAGAATAGCAGATTTTCGAAAGAATTTAATAGATCTTGCTGAATTGGAAATAAAACAGGCAAAGGTAGTTTGATCATGTCTTTGTATGATTTGCAGAGGACGATTTTTCGTGACTCCAATCAATTTTTCATCTTTTAAATTTTCTTTTACAGGCTCAGGTTCAGCTCCTTAGTAAGTGTATAGATAGCCTTAAGAACGAATGACAACCAATGACTGCCGGTGAATCCAGTTCCGCGGTTCAAAAGGATGTGAAGGCATCAGAATCATGAGAATCGATAGCTTTTTCCACCACTACTTTATAAGTGCGTGGGAAAACTTCACGGAGAATAAAGCTCTCTTCCTCTTTATTTTATAATAAAGTTGATATCACAATTGTATAACGTTCTCACAAATAAATGCCTCTTTTCGTGGGAGGAGTAGTGTCGTGGTTAAGTTCCTGACTTGGACGTAATGATCGTGATTTCGAATCCTCCTCCCGCATCCTGTTATACCCAAACATTAAGGGTAGAAAACGGGATTAAAACCACCACCACCACCATAAATGTCTCTTTTCAATTAATTCTTCAGATGTGTACTTCAAATATTTGAATTTTTAAATGTCTAAAGACTTTTGACAAGAGTGTGATAATTTGACTGGTGATCGATTGGTATTAAATACTATAATAGAGGTGCTGGCAGTAAAAGAAAAATTTGTATCAAGTTACAAAAAAATTTAAATGTATTCTCTAGATCTCAATTGATGTATGATGCTTCACTTCTTTTTATTCAGTGTAATATTAAATTGCATTTCCTTTAAAGAAATCATAGTACTCAGATAAAATGTATAAAATATATTATACAAGATATATTGAATTTAGATTCTAAGTTCTTATTTAATAAAAATTTTTATACCAGTCTTGAAAGATTGTAACGTCTTTCATAAAATCCAGTTATGATTTTCTTTTGTTAAGCTGTTCACAACTCTGGGTTTTGGAAAAACTTACTACAAGAATTTGAATATAAAAATTATTATACAATATGGGCTTTTAGAAATCAAAAAGGGTGATAAAAAAAAATCTTATCTAAACTGATTGAAGTCTTTGATCGGGTGAAGTTTTGGAGTTGTGGACTGGCACTTGTTCAAATCTGTTATTAGAATTAAATTTTTTACGGTATAAAAAAATAATATAAATAATATATTTAATTATTGTTTAAACACTCGTTCAAAATTAATTTGTGGAAGATTGTCACCTAGTTTTGTTCGCAACCTTTGTTTAAAGAAATTTTACATTCGGGTGTTAATTATTACATAAGGATCGATGTTAAACAAGTCCCTCAAGTTTTATATCAGAACTGTTTACATCTTTCGGATTTAGCGACACGTGATAAAATTCAGCTTGAATTTGTGCGACCATTTATAGCCTTCATTCGACTCATTATTAAGTAACTGCTTAGTTTTCTATTTGGTTTTAAAACTTTATAGATCATTAACTAGTTGATGATACAAGATTTGGGTTTAGAGAAATTTGTTCTTCTAATCTCAGAGCTTTCATGTTCTCTCTTTTTTTTGCTTTTTATAATAGTTCCTAATGTTTATATTAAGCTTTTGCCACTCTTTTATCTGTTTCTTGCTGTTGAAAGGAAAAGTGTGAAGGACTGTGTTAAGTGATTTATAAATTGTGAGGCTTATGTTTGGAATTATTTACTCTATGGCCTGAGTAAAGTTTTAAGTTAGTTTTTAACAATTTCTTATATTGTTTGTGGATAGTTACAGGGATCTTATTGCCACAAAATTGCACCTTTTTTATTACTCATTTACCCATTATTATGATACTAAAGAAATTTATTTGTTATGAGCGTAAGTACAAGGGTATGTACAGAGAAAGGGAGAAACTTTGGAATTAATTTCATGGCGGGCTCTAATTTTTATACCCATTACGAATAGTTATAATGAAAAGTATACACTAAGTTGGAGCTTTGATTTTTATTTGAAACAATAAACGCATAGAATTTTCCGGATGAGATAAAACTTGAGGACTTAAAAGGAAAAAGAAATAAAAAGAGAAATAAAGTGCAAATTTGGCAACGTCGGAGTAGTCTATGACGTAAATATTCCTGACTAACCAATTAGAAGGGGCAGAAGAAACTTGCGCAAAGCAGGCAAAGGTAGAAAATTTTGCCAATTGATTCAGCCATCTTGGATTGTATTTTTGTGATGTGTGCTTGAAAAGTGGAAATATATGTTTGATTTTGAAGAATTAATCGCCTTTCCAATGGGTTAGTTCCGATATTTTTGCATTTGTTTTATTGATTAGTTTCTTTTCCCACGTTTGTCGTTTTTCATTTGTATGGTTTTTGAACTGTGAAGGTTTATGAGGTCGTGGCTCGTTGTCAATTTAGGCCATTCGTTGTGGCTTCAGTAGGAGACAAATTTCACTCGTCGTTTTTTCTTTTATTTGAGAGGTTTTTCAATCTCTCGGCGGGTTTAATACCATCCTCGTGCCTAGTGGAAAAATTTTGGGCGTTACCATTGTTGGACAAAAAGGCAGACGAAGCGTCTTTGTTACCGGTTCAGTTTACCTTATAAGGATGGAATTAACTTGCAGTACGACAACCTCAAATTTTGTGTTTAAACATAAATAAAAAAATTAGGGGTTGCTAGGTTTTTAAAAACGCCAGTCTTGATGTTTTAATCCTTAATGATTTTAAGTAAAAGTGTTAACGAATTTGTCGCCTCAACTCCAATTAGACCAATCGAATTCCGATAAACATTGTATGAAAATCACAAGAAATCGTTTTGTAAACGATAAACCTTTGTAGTTGAATAACGTTTCTTTCACAGTTAATTTATACTCTTGATTTGAGTTTGAATTCTAGATTAATATAATTAGAGAATTCACATTTTTAATTATAATGTTTATCCTTTGTGTGGCTTTGTATTGCTTTGCTTCAAAATGTTTGTTGGGATTTGAATGTTACTTAAGAGAACTTTGAAATGTAAGTTAGTCTAAGTTCAAGTTATTGTGTTACATATATAACTTTCCTGGTTTAATTTTTAAAAGGTTTGGTAAAAATGTGAATACTCATTTTAAAGTTTTTAAGTACACATTAAAACAATGGTTTCCAGAATCTCTTTCCATTTTAGGTTCTGGGTTAAGTTTTTATAAAAGGAAAACATTTTTTAAAGTATAAAAAACATTTACAGATTATTTAATTTATAAAATAATTTATTTATTGCATGCTTGAATTTTTAAAACTTTATGAGGTCAACGTGAAAGAAAGGTTATTTATTTATCTATTTATTCATTCATTCATTCATTTCATTTTATTGATTTTGCTTGACAATCTTGTTGAAAAATTTAAAATTTTCATCATTTTATTTTTATTTTTCAGGTGATTCAAAAAGGCTGGATGTGTGATGAAAAACTTTAATGTCTGATTAGTGTCTGAGTTGTGCTTTCTCCTTTTTAATTCGGCTTTTGGATGGGCTGTTTGTGTTTTTAAAACTGTGAAAATTATTTAGAAGATATTTTCTGAAAACACCATGTCAGCCAGTATGAGAACAACATTACAAACAGTGCCTGAATCTCTTCCAGCAGATCATGTCAGCAATTCAACAAAGGTAAGTTTGAAAACTAATCAATGTTAAAAGATGTAAACATGTTGGAGTGATTGTGATAACGCTACTGGAATTTCATTGTGATTCATTATAAAAGTGCTTTCGGGGTGGTGGATGGAATCTGTCATGGTAAACAAAGAGAATTTTGTGTTTATATAATTTTAATCAGTTTTCATAATTGTATCAAGCTTATGTTGTGACCTAATACATGTTTCGTTTAATGCTGAATCTGTAAATGGAAGTTGGTATTGAAAATGAGTCTAAAAGAAATTGAGTGATAACAGCTTGTTTTTAAAACGGAGAGGTGATAATAAAATTAAGATGATAATGGTTCAGCATGAATTTTTTTAGGGACTCCATTTTAAACCCAAATTGTTCATGATGTGATTCAAAGCACAATAAAGAAATATGAGGTGAATAGAAATTCCTGCATGTGAATTCTATTGGGAATTGAAAGAATGAATACGTATATTTAGTTGAGACATATGTCTATAGGTTTTTAGTTAATGAAAAATTTAAAAAAGCTTAACATCCCAACAGTAATAAGAAAGTTCATCCAGAACACTTGTAAAGTTTTAGTTTTATATCAACCAAAAAATTCAGATGTTTGTTGGTTTTGTATATGATATAAATGGTATTATTTGTAGAGCAATTTAATTTTTGTTTTGAACAGTATATTCAGCAAGGAATGGCAAACCTCTCAGAAATAGTTTTTTATATATCGATGACGTTTTTCGAAGCATAAATAATCTTCTATTAACAGCTTTAGAAGTGTTTGCTTTGTCACATTTTTCGTTGGTGGTTGGTCAGAATACTAATTTTTAATTCTTTGCGGGTTCTAAAAAAAATTTACCCGCAAAACTGAGTGTTCCGTGTCGACCAGATTGCGGATATGGGGGGTAATTACATATTTCTGATGTCATTTGGGTCGAATTGTTTGAATGATGTCATTGAATTTTGCGATTTAAATTTTAACTGTAGTGTCTCCCTTCCTCCTCTCCTGTTTCGGAGGTGACGTCACGTGTGGGGTTTGATTTTCGAAGCACCATCTTGTAGTGTATATGCTTTAGCCTTTGTTGAATCATTTTCGTATGCGGTTTGAAAGAAAATAATTATGGCAACAAATAAAACGCGATGAAATTGATTTGAAACGCTTGGGAAAGTGCTGGGTTAATTTGTGTCAGTTGTTTCAGCTTTTTTTGTTTGATCGGTGTGTTTTTTAAAATCTTGGGTTCGATGATTCATTTATATAAGTTTTTGATTAAAAAATTAATTTTTAGTTTGTTTGTAAAAGTTATTTAAAATGCTACAGCAGAATTCCCCTCTTCAACCTTTGTTTATGGTGACATTTACAGTCTTGTTTAAACTTGCAGTGGTAAAGCTTTTTAAGAGCCGAGCTAAATTACCATTTATAAAGAATCACTAAGGTTATATTAGTTCATAATATAATTTTTATTATAAAACTTAATCAGCTGTATTTAGAGACATCACACACAACGATTTTTACATCAAAGACATTTAACAGTATACACACTTTGCTAGTCAAGGGGAAAAGGTCGGGGACAGGGACAGCGAAAGGACTATCCAAACAAAAGGTTCTTGGCCTAAGAGAGTATGACAAAAGTTTGTTTTGGTATGGTAGAAGTTTTCCATCTACCGTCAGTAGATGGTAGAGGAGGATTCGTCGAGTTGACCATATGTGGCGTAAATAGTTACTTCATTCATAATTTGCAAATAAAAATTAAAAATCAGATTAATTACTGCAATCAAAGCATGTTTACTACGTTGTAAAATATTTTTCGGATCCTATTTTTGTTTTAAATTAGAGATAAATTGTTTACGAAGGAGTAGATTTGAACCATTCACCATAAATCCTGTTTGGAAAATTTTTAAAGCAGTGACTTGTTGAAGAAATGTAAGGAAATTGGGCAAGAAGCGATAGTTATTGCTTTAAATTAAGGACGGACGTCTTTGGTTCGTCTCGTTTACTAGAAAAAAAAATTTGGCCGTGAAAATGGAAAGTGAGTCCGAAGTTTGAAATTTTGGAATATGGGGTATAGTTACCTGGAGAGATTGTATACTCTCAAAAGGTTGTCTGGATTTAAAGGTTATGGTTTCAAATCTCTTGTCAGGTTTTCTTTAGCGAACGTGTGAACTAATTTTCTTTATAAGCCTAAAATGGGACGAAACCGACCTGAGTGATGAGCTACCATCTGTCCACGGTTTGGCAATTAACACATACCAATTACATGTGATGATGTGAATCACAGTTCCTCTCTTTGCTTTGTAGAGGACAAAAGGTTCGTTTAGGTGAGGTTTTGGGTAAACATTAACAGAATGCCTAGAAACTAGATTTGGCTGTTGTGAACCGGATTTCTTTATTTACTTAGAAAACAGCACCATCAAATAGAAAGGATTCGATGAGTATGTACCTTGAGAGAGGAAGCCAGCGATTAGAATATTCCCTTCGCCTTTTTTCTTTATAGTTCGTTTAGGTAGGAGGATAAATTAAAGAAAGTGTTGGGTCATCGGAGCATAACGAAATAAAGGTCAGAGCGAAGCGGAAAAGTGAGATTGCTTGGACTGGGTAGGTTGGACTCCACAGGCAAATCATCCGATAAAGTAGATGAAAAGATAAAAAAAAAATTAAATTTCAAAGAAGATAAAAATGAGAGGGATAGCAGCAGGACAGAGAATTACATAGAAGTTATTGTTCTACAGTTTTGCTCCATTGATTCGTGCTGACTAATCGTAAAATTGAAGGCGTCAACCATCAAGAGTGAGCTTCATCCTGAACTTTGCTGTACGTTGAAGTGGAATCGGTGATGTTTGTTTCACTTGTACTTCTTCGTCAAAAAAATTTTTTTTTGGTTTTGTTTTTTGGGTGAGGGAGCGCTATTAAGTTTTTATTAAAATGCGAACGTCACTGACTTGTCGGTTTTCTTCATCGATAGGAGCGTTAATTAAATCTTTTATGTTGTCGCGGTGATATAATAAATACGAGGTGAATAAGTACCGTTTGTTTATAATGTGTGGCGAAATACAGTCAAAGAGACCTAACCGTGGGCAAATCATTCCGCTTGGAATAACGGGTCTTCTTTTATTGGGTTCTCTTTTTTTTGAAGACTTGCGACATTACGAATTAGATTTTATGTGTTAGTTACCGTTTATATTAATATATGTATATATGTGACACGAGTTTTACACATAAGTGACCACATTGTGGTTGAATGATATTAATCAGTATTGTGTCGGGAGTCCCGAGCGAATCCAATTATGTTTCATTCACACAAACTCTTTTTCCACACTCTCCTCCTCTCCGTCCTGGAAAGGTGATATCATTGTGTATACACGCTTATTGCTACACCTTCCTATGAAGTCATGCTAATACTCCCTCTTTCAAGGTCTTGGAGTTACTTCAAGTCCTTTCCATTCGCGTGAAGGCTTGTTGAGGTTTTCTCTCTCTCTCTCTCCGTTTATTAGGATATCAAACCTGTTTGTTGAGTTCTTTTAATGGAATTACGCAATTTGCCTCCTTTTTCCGGTTTAATAGTATTGAAAGATACACCAGAAGTTCGGTGGATAGATTTATTATAAAAAGGCGTTTTGCGGTTGGAACAATTGGAAGGGCTGGATGTGGGAAGTTTGGATGGTGTGCCTATGGTGTAGAACGATGACGAACAAAGAAAGGTTTATGACCTTTGACGAAGTTTAAAAGAAACTAACACCTTAATTTAAATAGTGAGGATAACGGAAACTCGTGATGATTCAAACCGTAACATTGAATTGCGATAGTAAGATGCTAATTGATCTACTTTTACTATCATACGTTACTGTTGCAACACTGGGATTGTGTTCTTCAACAAGAGTAGGGAAACGAATATTTTCGTTAGGTGTTGCGTTTTATTTCGAGTTATGATTAGTAGCCTTAGTCTTTCTGATACTTGTCTCATAAATCAGTCAGATAATTAACACTTTCTCTTATGAAACCGAATATATCCGACGTGGTCATGGTATTCGCTGAGACGAACGCAAAATATTTTGACTGACGGAATTGCTCTGGCTACTTTTCTGGAGTTTTTTGATTTGGGTAACTCAAGGAAAAGGATTATGGTAACTTCTTATTAAGTTTTTATTTGTCAGCAAAATTAGTTTTAATTGGTTTAGTCTAATTGGTTGTCGGGAAAAGCGTGACAAAGGAATAGGTCGGAGGTCAAGGAAAAGTGTCAAAGGAAAGTTTTAAGATGAGATTTAAAGGAAGAATGTCTGAGTCAGGAGTAGAGACATAATGTCAAAGGAGATGATTGAGATGTTATATATATATTATAGTATATAATCTAGAAATTGACATACAGCTGGATTTTTGGGGGTTTCGTCTTATTACATTTTTAACACTCGGTTGATGAGACGAACCGAATTGACTCAATTTGAAATTTTTATAAATCTAATATATATAAATTTATATATATATATATATATTTGCCCCCAGGGTTTCGACGATGGTCTATACCTTAGATCAAACCCCCCCAAATCGACCTAACAACTGCTTGGTGTCTCAAGTTGAGACAGGTGGTTGTTAGCGGGGGATAAAAAATATATACGATATAATAATATATATTTATATTAAAACAATATAAATGTATCATTTACTTTTATATTATTTCGTTAATTAATTATATGACGATGAGTCAGGTTCTTTGTATACATCATGAGTGAGAAGTTTTAATTTTACCAAAAAATTCTTGGATTTCGTTATGAGCCAAATTGACTCACTGCAATAAGAGTTAGGTTTGTCTCACACTCCTGAATACTGTGTTGAGTTTTCTTCAAGAATTTTTTTTTAGTTTCGGTATAAATCATGGTATCGAACGACCATGGCACCTCTTAAAATAGTTTGTCTTTACTTTACCTTCGTGGTTTTATGGTTGAAAGGTGTGTTTTGGGGTCAGTGATATGTTCAGTGGTCATAAATACAACCAAGGTTGTGAAATAGAAGGACGTACTGATACAGGGTGAAGGAGAGATGAGGTTGAGAGAAGGAAAATGGGAGGAGTAGCGTTAGAGAGTTTAAGGGTTGGAAGAAGTTATGAGATGATGAAGGGGATGGAAGGAAAGTTTTTTGTTTATTTTTGATTTGTTTTTTTGTTATTCCAACCTTTGACGTAAAAGAAGCCTTACTATAACTTGAATTTAATATTTTGTAAGTAGTTGTCCAAATATTTTCACAAGCAAGAGTGTTTATGAAAATATTATTAAAAAGAAACAAAACAAAACAATAAATGTTACGGTTTATAACAGAAGTTTATAATTAGCAAGTAATAGTAGATTGATTAATTAATGACTTAATGTGTTATGTAAATAATAAATTAAATTAAATTAAATGAAATCAAAGGAAAGGAATTTAATTACGAGTAGTATTATAAAAATTTTATGAAGCTTATTAAAAATTTTTCCCTTCAATCTCTATCAGCTAAATGATCAAATTGTTATGGTGTATTAGTTGAAGAAATCTGCAGCAGTTGGTATCTGAAATGATACAGTGCGGGTATTATTTTCAAGGTCTCGATTTTAATTAAAGTTCAATATATGAACAATCGGTGGAGTGTTCATATGTGGGCGCATCATGAGATACCTTTTGAATTATTTAAATCGTAAAAGTCAAAAAGTTTTCTAGAGCCCACGGTCAAATTGTGTGTGTTGACATTACAGTGAAACGGAGAAAATGGTTTTAATCTTGAGGAATAATTTCATTTTTAATTTCAAGTATTCATATTTTATGCTCGTGGCGTTTTTATTATTTGGAGCCGTACTCATTCGCCATTTTATTCCCTAGATCAAGGAAATGTTTTATTGGACCGAGTGAATTTATTATTCAATTTCTTCTTTTTGAGAAGTGTATAAATTCGTTTTCATTCGGAATTAGCATTTTCTAGGGTAATATAGTTCAATGTAATCATTTTGCGCGATAACAGGTATCTAAATTTGTTTTAGGCTTAACATTAACTATATGGTGTTTAACTTTAACTGGGTCTGGGAGGTGAAGTTAGTTAAAGGTTTTTTTTATGCGTTTCGGTAATTTGCGAGGAAAGATTTGGGCGACTGTAGATATTTCAGTCAGATTTTATTAAAAAAGGGACGGTAAGGGATAATTTACCTTTTTGCGTTGATCTTTTAAGGTTTTCTACATCCGAATATACAGTCAGTAGGTTTCATACTCGACAATCTCTAGGTATTTTGCCTGGCTAAAAGCTTAATTAGGCTGATTGATTTTCATGTGGGCTTTTAACGGATTGAGCGAGGTCGTGTCATATTATTGTGTGAGGGTCAAATGATTTTGTACTTTTTGACATTGATTTCTTTAGATAATTTCTACGAGGATTCGTACCTCAAGAATCCTTAAGAGAATAAATTTTTTATTTAGCTTGAATTGTATCAAAAATATGAAAATATTAAAATTTTGAGGAGGATGAATTAAATTAGAAGTTGAGGGATTGCCTTATGTCTTCAGTTTAATTTTTCTTTCCTGTCGGCAATGGAGTTCGATTTATTTTTAGGAAATTTTTGCCGAAATTAGTCGTGATCTCGCGATTATAATTATGATACCACTGTTACACGCCTGAACGGAATCCTTATTAGTGCATTAGCGGTTTTCTTTCTATTTTGGCTTTTGTGATTCATATTTTACCTTAGCGTGTGATATAAAAAGCTTCTGGGTTTCCAAAGTTTTGCCTTATTAGACAAAATTTAATTTTATAAAAAAAAATTAATTAGGGCAATAAAAATGGGTGCAGACTGTATAAAAGTGAAATCGAATGTATCGTTTTAATCGCCTTATGAAATTTATTTTATTTTTTGTTGGAACGCATATTATTTATATAAATTTAATAATCGTAAATTATTAGGCTAGTTGGTAGACCTTAAGAACCCACTCCCTTGGTGTTTTTTTGGGTGGTAAAAATTTTCGACTCTCCCATGTTACAGCTTAATTTTCGCGTTGAGTTTAGAACGGTTCCGTATCCTATTTCTAGTTATAATCAGCATACAAAGATGTCATGGAGGTACTTTGTCATCATTGTTGTCAGTTGATTTTAGCCGTGGTTTTGTACGGTGCCGGTTTTGTTCCGATCTATTAACTGCCTTAGTAATGTATTGTTTCAGAATAACTTTCAAGTGATAATCATTAATTTTTAAAAATTATTCTTGACAAGTCAAGAGATCTTAATAATTTTTACTTCAAGGTTTTGAGAAACTAGCTTAAGCTAACTAAAAAGTGTAATTAGCAATGTCAGCAATAATTTAATACAAAATGGGAATTTTTAATTGGTCGGGAAGTATATTTCACGAATGAAGCTTTCTTAATTAAACTTTTCAAATTAGAATTTTTGGATTTCGGTTATAGTTGGCAGGGAGTTTTAATCATTGCTTCGGTGGTTATTTGCGAGGATTAATTTTGCCCAGAACGTGGAATCGTGGTAGTCAGTTTAAGGTTAGAGCTTGGGAGTTATCAGTGTTTTATGAGCTTTTGAGCGTTGGGAATTTTTCTTTCCTTCGATTTCTTCCTCTTTTGGGAACAAAGTACAATCGGAAAAAAAATTTGTTTTGTTTTGGAAATATATTTTTAAAAGATACTTTGACCTAATGATTTGTTTTTTGAATCGTTCGATTATGTTATATAATGTAAAGATAATTTTAGGCGGGCATGATGATGATGGCTGAGTGATGAGCTGAGGGAAAGGTTGGAATCGTATGTTTTGAGCGAAGTATTTCTTGAAAGATTTGAAAGTCTTATAAAAGTTTTAAATTTTGAAAGAGTTTTCGACAGATGTTGGGGCAACATGTTGAAGCTGTGAGAAATTTAATTTTGTGTGTAGTTTTCCTCAGGGAAATGTCTTTATTTTTTAAAAGCAGTTGAGTTGTCGAATAGTGATCGTATCGAAGGAGAAGATTACCAAATTTACAAATATTTGTCTAGATAAAGACTATTTTATTCTTTAACCTATTTTTTATGAGTTTTTTCTTCTTTTCTCTTCGGTGAGTTCGTTAACCTTTTTCTTACCACGCCCCTCCCCCTCTCCCATCTTCACTTCTTGTCCTCTGGATAATTTAAATTCTAAATTTTTTAGAACAGAAAAGAACGACCTTGTCAAGGTCTGGCTTTTGGTCGTGTACTAACTTTGCGACGTATGAGTACGTTTCAGTGAAGCGTTTTAAAATTTTGAAGTCGTTGAGAGAGTTTTACATACCCTTGCGAAGGAAAAGTTTTTTTGTTGAGTTTGTCTGGCTTCGGAAGTCTTGTTCATTTCGAACGGCAGCTCAAAAAAAAGGTTTTCTAAAGTGACGAACACGAGAAAACGCATTTTGAAAGAGATGGATAAAAAATGGAGGTCGGTTAGAAAAAATGTAAAACGAACTCGTAGGCCTTGTTGGGTAGAGAGGTGGTAGCGGCCGTCGTCTGCATTCCATTTGCTTGAGTACTGACTTCATGCTTCAGTCGTCTCTTCGGCCATTTCGGCCGCGGATCGTCTTTGTTGGAAGTTTACTGTACAGTTGTTGTGTGTAGCAAGTTATGTATTTGTGATTGATACACTGTAAGTGAAGTTGGTATTGTTTCCTTTGTGTACTCGTATTTGGTTTGTCAATATATCAGTGACAGGTGTCAAATTCGTTTCCTCTTAAATTTTTCCTCATTGAATGAATATGGAATGCTGTTTAGAAAGGTTTTTTTCCTTTTTTCGAAATATACGAATGTTCTTAATACACTTCGCTCGCTAAATGATAGATTGTAGTCTCGATGTTTTCTCAAGGAAAATATTAAATCTTTAAATTTAGCTTTTGTGAAAGGGCGAAGGTTAAAAAAATTTTTTTGTTTCTCTAGCAAAAGTTTTCGTTTTCAACAATGATGGAATTGTTAAGCTCTTTTAAAAAGTTGGAAAATGGATAGGTTCGTGGGTCTGGTTTCGAGATTAGTTGGACACAATGAGGAAGTTTGTAAGTTTGATCAGGACGTAATTTTAATTTAGGTGAGCGAGTTCGTTGGGCTTTTGATATGTCAAGTGTAAAATTTGTTTTGAAGTTGAAAAACATCCCCTAGGACGTAGGTCTAGAAAAGGATTCTTTTGAGGGTGTTACTGACGTAGTCATAGGACCTAAATAAAATTTTGTTTCCTGTACGAGTAACCAAATATGACGTTTCGGTGTGATTCATCAATTATCGTGAATTATTAAATAATAATATTGCTAATGTCATCAACACAGAAACCAGTAAAGAAGGACGTTTTCTTTTCAGCTAGTACGGAATAAATTAAAATTATTGTTTTGGAATAAATAAATAATTAAACGTACTATAAACAAGTGTGGAAATTTGTTTTCGAGAATATTATAAAAAATAAATAAATAAACGGTGTGTTCGGGGAAGATTTCGGGGAAAGGGCTCATCAATATCGAAGTGCAAAAGTAATGTATGAAGTGTCAAGCTTAACGGGGAACAAAGTTACAGCTGCGACGGCCATTCGGGCGACGCATCCCTTTCACTCTTCGGATACCCGAAATCCGAATTCGCGCGGGGCCAAGATCACAGAAATGCCATTGGCAACCACGGTCAAAAATCAAATGTTAAAACTTTTGCGAAGAAGCAAAAGCACAAGGTCGCCGAGTCGTAATCGCGAAAAGGATATTGTTATTCCGAACAAGCGGTATTCAATAGTGGCTAGTTCTCAAGTTTCAGCTCCGAACGGTCACGCGGTGGCCGTCGTAGATCCGTACCCGATGGCTATGGGCGTGGTGGCAGCAAACGGAACGGGGAGGAACATTCCTTCGACAGAGAAAAAAAGCAGTACGCCAAGAGCGCGAGATTCGCTCCAGGACAAATCTCACGCGAGCTCGCAAGCGAGAAAAGGCAAAGTTTCCGCACAGGTAGGACAGGAGTCGTTTTTAATATTAATTAAGAATAACATTATGTGTGAGCGTATCATTCCCTCATGGTGTTAAATATATATATATAAAAAGAGAAGAAAATTACGTAACTGGAGAAATTTGGCGCAGTTACGGAGAGTGTGAAATGTAACTATGTTATTCAAGTGAGAAATATAAGAATGAGGCTGAGAATCGGGGTACACAGCAGAACAATTTTGAAAAGTTGTCTAATAAATTATGGTAGTAACAACAATGAACATGTTTCCAGGGTTTTAATTAGTGTTGTAGCAGATGGATTGACAATAAATTGAGAATAACAGAGTCGTGGAATTTGTTTAATGGTAATGGAAACTTTTTGAACAGATTATCGGGTGATATAATTCACTTTGTAGAAAAATTTGAACCATTAGCCGAAATTGAAGTCATTTTCGAAATTACTTCGATAGGTGTCTGAATAACATCACCTGCTCCTCGGAGGGAAAGAAAAAAAACTGCGGTCCTATGAAAAACCTGACACCGCATCATGATGGTATTCATCTTTTGCTACCATTTGTTGCATCATCGGAATTTTCGACCAGCCCCGTGTTGAATTTCTTTTCTAGAACGGATTTAGTGCAAGTGTAACTAAATTTTCATATCGCGTTGATTGATTCTTTGTTTTTCGTTTTGTTAACTTGCTAAAGATTAACTGTTTCGAACGCGTTTGTTGCAACACAATCAATTTTCTAGAACTAAAATATTATCTTTGAGGTATTGTTGAGTAAGGTTTTAAAACCTCTCACAATCCATCTGGCACGCCCATTGCGATTATTATTTGAAGGACAGTGGAAAGGTGTACGGAGAGCATGTTGTTGAAGCATAGCGCGTTTTATACGTAGTTATGGCAATAGTTTTGGGTTAAAAGTCTGATATTGAAATTATCGTAGTCGTTAATATATTTGTTTTGAAAGAGGTTCATGAGATTGTTTCTCAGTTAGCTGATATATTGGATTTTGAAAGTCTAGGTTTCCTATTTGTTTGATGAAGTTTTTATGATTCATAAGAAAAATGCCTGCGGCTCTCACACTTTCAGTTTTCTTTGTTATAAATGAAAAAAATAAAACTAAGGACGTTGATTATGGGTTTTAAAGTGTTTCTCAGTTGTTTTAGACAGATTCCATAGAAGGCTGTGGATGCTCGGGTTTTCTTTCTATATATAAAGTCGACGTTTTGAGGGATGGAAAAAAAGTTGATAGCGGATCATGGATGTACTGTATAACCACGGAGTTACGTATTTGTGAATTGAATTGTATAATGATTAGCACGAAGCCTTACAGGACGTGGAACTTAAAATGAGTTAGCGAATGAATTTCATGTACTAAATTACTTGTAGGTCACCGACCTAACTGGATTTCGTTCAAATTATATTGTCCTCACGCGGATAGTAGTTTCCATGTAATGACTAATCCCACAATCTCGCAAAAGTTTCGAATGTTGCAGGGTTTTTATGTTTTTCCTACCAACGAACGGTCCCAACGAGACTTTCTGAGGTGTTTCGGCTTGACCTGGCTGATGTTTGTCCAGGAGGGAAGGGGAAGCTCATCTGTGGGTTTCGCTTCGGAGTTTTCATTTCCAGACTGCAAATCTTAAAGAAAAGATTTTTAATTGAATAAATTTTAGTTTAAGAAGAGAATGGAATTATTTGCAAAGTTTGTTTGTCGAGTGTTTTAAAAATTCGTTTCCTCCCCGATTTTCCGGAAATTCAGAGTCGAGGTTTAAATTGTGAGTGGTGTGTGGGCGGATGAATATTCGGAAAAGTTTAAATGGTTTTTGCGAAAACTTAAATTTCCTTGGAAGTCGTTATCCATCCCTTTTCCCGTTTGCGAACTTTCCTTCGTTAATTTTTCACTTTCTGAGGTCTCTCGAGGGCTAGTGTTCAACTTTTTTTTGCAAGGGCCTTAATTCACTTTCACACACGAATATTATGCAAGATATTGTTAACATGCATGCAGAAATTCATTTTTAGTGAATGATAATAAAAATAACTTTCACTCCACTTGATGACATGTTTTTATTTTCTTATTCCTTCGAAGACTAATTTCTAAGAGATACGATAATTGCAGGTATGTCTGAACGGAAATCGTATCATTAGCAAAGTCATTAGAAGCGAATTCGAGAAACCTTTCAGACGAGAAACCAAACCAGATGAGATGAAGGGGGTAAAGGAGAGGAGAGGAGAGGCGGAGTTGGCTTTGGTCCAAGTAAATTTTTAGAATTTTACCCGGGACATGCATCAGTTGAATTATTCGAAAGCGTTCTGCAGTTTGTGACATGGCTTTTAAATAGGGTTTGGAGGAGTTGTAATATTTCGTGTTGAAGATAGAGGGAACAGCATAATGGAAACAATGGAGAAAATGTAAACATTCGGTCTTGGGGAAATTCATGTCCGTGGAAAATTTTCTCCAGAGGCTAAGACAGAGTTTAGTGTTTGGTAGTGAAATAAGTTTTAAAATCGTTTTCGCCCGCCTCCTCCTCCGGTTCCCATTTTCTACTCTCGCTTTCTTGCCGTAAACCCCGTTTTTATGTACGTTTGGCGACAATTTGTTTTCCAACGCGGACCTGAAGGGAAAATTACGGAGAAATTTTATGCTCGAATAGAAATTCGCTTCGCATGCTTTCCTTTTCTCCCGGTATTGATATGTAAACCATGTATATTGACGAATTTCAACCGGAGTACAATAAACGCATAATTGGCAAAAGAGGGAAGGAGAGAGAGTGGAATAACCGAGGAAAATGGGAGGTGGGCGGTTATAATAAAAACCATAGAAAATTTAAAATTGGATTTGGTCACGAATGTTAGTCGAGGATGATTGAGAAAAACGGAAGTTGAGAATATGTATTTTTTGTTATGTATCTGTATTATTAAAAAGTGGAACACCCAAAGCTCGTCGTTGTAACTGTTGAATCGTGTTGGTGGGGCGTTTGCAATAGGCGAAGAAAGAGGAAACTATTATCTAAGTAGACTTGTTTATCTGTCTGAAGTTGCTCTAAGTTGGAAAATAATGGTACCTGCAACCCCGGTGTTAATTAGAATTGGAACTGTCATGTCGACCTTAATAGACGGATGAAACTTTAAAATGTTTTTCCTGTTGGAGTTTCTTCCGTGAGTTCAGTTTTTTTCCTAGTGCCGCAAATTTAAGTTTCATGAAACTTTAATTTTTATACGACTTTTATGTCACTGTCTAATGTGGAAACGTCGAGATTATTTTCAACGTAGTATTCCCTGTCGACAGACTTTTTTTATTACCGTGTTATTAATAGGAGTTCATCTTCCGGTATTTTCATTTGTTTTTTTTTCTCTCCTCCGAAAGCTCTGGTATTCATTGAATTTTTTACATTTTTGGCTCTCAACGTCAGTATTTAATGTTAATTGTTAATGAATTGGAGGTTGGAGGATAAGAGGTTAAGCTCCCGGAAATGGAAATAGTTTTGTGAAACAGTGTTTGTGGATTTGGTTTTGCTAAATATTCGATGGGAATATGTGATACTCAGTGACAGAATTTTTATTTTAACTCGACAGGAGGTGATGGACACCCCTGGTGAATAAATTTAGTGGAAAGAATAGTGCGAAATACAGGGTCGCGAGTGTAAATGAGGTACACAAAAAAGCGGAAGTATATATTCGCATCAGCAAATTAAATTTTTACTGTTAGTTAATTTGTTAGCGAAATTGTTACGTATGAAGTCACGGTCTAGAAGTGAAGTCGAACCTAGAATTGTGATCCTGTACAATAAAAAAAAATTTCCGTAATGAGTAATTCTCTTCGATTTGTGGAAAAGTAGAAATTTTTTTTGGGTAGATGATATCTTTATTAGAGGGTCAGGCACTATTTTTTTTATGATTTCGTAGCTTTCCGGAAGGTATACAGATGAGAATTCCGTCAGATTCTGCATTTAATTGCGGAAAATATAAACCGGGAAGGAAGATGTTGGAGAGGAAAAAAGGAAAATGTCAAGACAAGATACTGATAACATTGTGTACATGTGGTGATCACATAAACTTGTGCATACATTGTTGTCATTAAATAAATAAATGCTGTAGTCTTGTTTTGATTTGTTTAAGCGATAAATAGTTAAATTAAAAGAATATCGTGACTTAATTGGGAAGGAGAGCTTTGAGCTGGGGAGGTTTGTCGGTTAGGTCTTTTGCCGAATCATCCCTTGTTTGGAAACAATTTTTGATCAAATTATGAGGTTTAGAATTTCGTAATTGGAAAGGCAGAATGATGATAGGGTTCGTCTTCGCAAATCTGTCGGGTTACACTTTCAATCGGGGAGATGTTTTGGATGAATGAAGTGAATACTAGTCGCAAAGGTGACTTTAGTGCGCTTCGAAGTGTCCAATACGAAAACCTCGTAGAATGTTGTATTGTCTTATAAGGAGTCAAAAGAACGTGATTTACATACAGAACGAATTCAGTATGAATCACGGCGAACAACTCAAACTAGTTGACTGAGGATTTGAATAGAAGAATGATATTAGTACTTGTGTCCCGTGGAAAATTTTTTTTTCTAATCGCATAATGATTAATTGGTGTTTTTCAAATTTCTGTATTGATTAAAAATTAAAAAAACAGGAGGTCGGGAGGAAGGGGGTTGAACACATACTATTTATGCTCTGCGAATTAATTTAAGTTCACCTTTAAATATGTATCAGGCTTGGGAATGTTTCGTCATTGTGTTGAGCGGATTTTTTTTTGCTGTTTGAATAACACAAATCGGAAGAAAGCTCATTTAAATAAGTCCCAAAACAAAGGGAGTCGACATTAAAAGCTCCCTGGAACAAGTCAGTGAGCAATACAAACCTTCGATGGAGCGCTCATGATTTTGTTTTTGTTTTCCTTCCCGGCTCTAATGAAGGTCTTTCGTTTGTGACGCAATCATTTTTTTTTCTCTCTCGTTGGATTCAGGTTGTCAAGGAATTATCAATTGAAAGTGACGACAAGTTTCAGCTTTTGCAACATCGAAGTACTTTAATGGGAAAGAGAGACGACGAAAATTTTTATGTGACCAGGTGGATTTCCTAGTGGTGATTAATAATTTGGTAAACAGAATTTTTTCCATCGTTTCCCCAAAAGGATGAGTCACTGGTAAAATCGGGTGTGAGTTGTTTTGACGGTCGAAAATCGAAAATCTTGCGGGGATTTATGAAGAATTTTCCTGGGAAATGGTGAGGTCGAGGAGGTGTTTTCCGATAAAATTCTCGAATAATTTATACCCTCGTAATGGGATTTAACATTTTGTTTCATCTCTTAATTTAAATAATTAGCGTGCTTGTTTTTTTACGACAATAATTAATTCTCTCTCTCTCTGGTTTTTCTTTTAAACGGTTATTTCGTTTTTGTATTTGTCACTGTTGCGGTAAAATGTTTTCGCTAACGGCCGATTAAAAAACTAGTCGTCTTCAGAGCTATCTTATTTGTTATTTCGAAATAATTATTTTTTTTATAAACATCAATTAAGTAATTTGCTGATTGGAATTCCAAGCGTGTTTTTGTAATAATTCGAAATCGGAATTTGTTTTTCCTTTTAAATCAATCGGTTATCGGGATAGAATTAGCAAATTTTCACCTCCTGCTTTGTGGTTATCGTTTTCAGTCACAATATTTGTGTCTGTATTTAGTACAAAAATGCAGTATACATCTTTAAAAAAAGACCTTGGTCTAATCTCTATTTACGTTTTGATAAAAAAATTTTACTTTTTTTTTCCTTTCAGCCTTTTCGAGTAATGTTTCTGTCAGTTGCCTTTAAATTCAAGACGGTTTACTACCTCTATAAGGCTTTTTTAAAGGACCCTTAGACTTTCAAACGACTTGGGTTCGAGGTGGGAATTGTGCTTGTAATTGTCCATTTAGGGTAGGTTTCTTCTTAAAAGGAAGATGGTCTCGACCGAGTTTGGAAAATTTCAATGTGATACAAGGTTATATCACAGAAGTGCCCCGGATAGAAATTTTTAATGTGACATTGGTGGAAGGGTAGTTGTTTCAATGAAGTCGAAAAGTTAAATCATGTTTATGGGGTTTTGAAGTTTCTTTCAGTTGGATGACTTAGATTGCTTTCTCTTCATCCACTTAAGGTGGTGTTACTTCGTGTGCTTTTCTCCTAAAGTTTTAATTACCACTGTTGGTATGGATTTTTAGGTAGACTGTCGTCCAGAGTATAAACAGATAAAATCTAGTTACTACTAACAGCGATTCTTTAATAACTAGCCTGACGGACAAATAACGGTTGGAAGGTGAAACCCCGTCCCACATCCTGTCGTACTCAAGGGTGAAAAACGAGGTCAAAGCTCAAGGAAACTAATCGCCAGGAGTTTTGCGGGGTGGTAATAGGCGTATCGCTTGGCGTGGGTGTCGATCCCTTAACCTCTAAATCGGTAGCTCAGCATTGAATTTCTCCGTTACACGTGACAGTTAATTTCTCGCACTTAATAAATTTTATTTATTTGCTTTTTTTATTGATTTTAAATTGAATATCTACGTAAAGTGTCGCTGCGAATGTTTGTAAGCAATAAAGTGTCTTGACAAGCACAAGATTGCGTCCGTAAATCTCTTCACATAATTTTTGTGTCGTTTTGATTAGTTTTGTCGAAATGTTTGCACCCGGGAAATTGTTGTATACGCCCAGTTAAATACGTCGTTTACGATGACATCAATAATGTACTAATAACATCAATAAAGAGCCTCGTTACAAAATAATTTTTTTTGGCATAGGTGGTGGTCATGAAAGATGCATTTTTCATTTGGCGGGATAATTTGAAAAGATCCTCAGCTTTCCGATACTTGCATAATGGGGAAAACTGCAAGTTGCATTTTCGGTCAAGTCATTCAGTTGGTTTGAATGGTAAATCATGCTGATGATTTTAACATCTGATGTCACGTATGACTAACTAAAACATAGAATCGAACATTCAGAGTCGTGTTGTAATTGTTTTCTTCTTTTTTTCTGGGGAGGAGGAGGAGGAGAGGTGTTGAGAATGGTAATATATTTTTAATTTTAATTTTTTTTGGAGAAGAATCTCGAAGATTCACTTTCTCTTTCAAATTATCATTTGTTTGCTGCGTAGACTTTCACTTGAAGATGGTGAAAATTGTAGTTATAACAACAATTTTAAGTGTGTCTATTAGTCAAGAAGGTGACCAGTTCGTAATGATTACGAAAAGTAGCTCCTTAGCTACAAAATCCTTAGCCTCTCCCTGATTTTTGTTGGTCTTCAATTTTGTTTCTCATGTCGGATTTGGCACTTAGTCCTTGATGATTTTTTTAAAAACTTCTTGAAGAGTGTGAAGTTTTAAAGGTAGTGGGTCTAATGTGTCGGATTCTAACGTGTAGGATTAATGAGAGTGCTGAGCTTTGAGTGCGAATATTTTTAAAATAATTAAAATGGTTCAGGCTTTTGTGAAAAATTATTTTTATCCGATGTTTAACTTACGAAAAGGACTATTTAAAAGTGGAGATAAGATAAATGGTGATAAAAAGAGATTGAAGTCAGTTTTTATAATTTTTTTTTTATTTAAGACAAATCCTTGAAGCGAAGTGAACGGGTAATTGGAGATATGCAAGCACGATCAACCTTGAATTGCATCGGAAAGAGGTTTTCGAACGGGGTTCCAAAGAATAACCATTTCCAGGCTATCACAAGGGTTTGAGTGATGGTTCATGTTGTCGAAGCGAATTTTTTTTATATATTTATACATCGGATTTGAATAATAGCGTTTGTAGTGCTCTTTGTTAAAATCTTCCTCCGTGAATCCCACAGTCCACCTGCGTACCTAAAATAATCGCCTTGTGTTAGTGAAAACATTAGTAATTAATTTTTTTTAATCCGAGTTCCATGATGTCACCTTCAAGAATTGTTGTAGTTGGTGCAATGGTTCTCAGAATTCTTTGTGATTCTGTAAATATGGGAAGTTAGTCTTGAAGGGTCGTTTGTTGCACTTTAGATGAATTGGATTTCCATTGATGAAGGTGTGATAATTGTTTTAACTAAAAATAAATTTGAATCATTATTGTTTTTATTAAGTGGAGTCATGAATAACCTTCATAAATAATGCACACTTGTTACGTAGAACTCATGAGCGTTTTCATCAGTAGTAATGCACATTTATTTTAAAATCTATGATGACATTTTTAAAGTTACGAGCTGAAATTGTCTTTTTAGAATTCGTTTTGGCAGAGGATGTTAATCAAATTAAATAAACAAGAGATGGATGACTAAATATCTGTTAATAAATATTATTAGGAAGCGTGAAGTGTGCATCATTAATGCGTATTAAAAGTGCATCATTTGTGAAATGAATCACCTGTAAGGTATACACGTCTTTGAAGAAGGAATTTATTGTGATTTGACCTAACTTTTACAGGTTTAATGTAATTTTTGAAAAATAAATTAGTTTGCGGTAGAAATAAATTTGATTTTGCAAGTTTTTTGAGGTTAGGGTGATGTAACTTTAGACAAACCCCAATTTTTTGCCGTACAAAGGTTTTTAGCCATGGAGCTATATTTGATACCAAGCTGTTTGAAGGATTGTGTGCAATGAAATTTGTTTAGGTACTTGTGAATCATAAAGGTAAACTGTAAAGACAAAGCAAAATTTTTGTATTGTGTGTGTGCTTGTTGTTGGTCTTGAAATAAAAAGAAAATTGGCTTGCATTCAGAGATTTTTGACGATAAACACGAATAAATAGTTGTAATTTTTATTTTAATATGAGTGAGGGATAGGTGTTACTAGGAGGGAAACAGAGAAAGTTTAAAAAAATTTTTTTTTTCAAAGAAGTGCAAACAGTTGGAGTGGAGAGGTTGTAACGTTTACTGTCGTGCGAAAGATAACACAAAGAAAATAGTAATTACCGAGTTGGGAATTGACTGAGGGAATTCATATTCAGCTAACAGGCGGTTAGGTTTTATTATTAAGCATAAATGTTTGTCAGGATGTTCTATCCGAAGGACCGCACCTTGTTGAGTACTAAAAATCTCCGTCATTGTGTCGAGCCACACCTGATGAAAATGCTAATATATGTTTTCCACGCCTACTTAACTCCGAGTTGAAAATTTTAAAATAGTTTTTATAAGTGGAAAAATTGTTTTCCTCAAAATCGACAGGGTTTTGAGGACTTTGTGGAAATAGTAGACGCATGATCAACGCCAGCCGAGTAGATCATTATTCTATTTCGGCATGGAAGATTAATGCAAGATTAAAAATGAAAATCATAGCTACCGATATTTTGTTTTTCTAATTTTGAAATGTCGGTTTTAAGTTTTTCAGACAAATTAGTCCTAAGTGGTTCGTGATAATTTTCAAAGGCTTACCCTTCGCTATTTATAAAACTGTCACATGCTACTGATAAGTTTAGTGGTTTAAAAGGAGACAAGAGAAGGAAATATTAGTCATGTTTTCTCTTATGAGAAATGTTAAGTTTTGCTCACGAAGAGATATTATTAACATATACTTTCATATACTAATGAAAAAGAACATCTCTGAGTTTTCGTTGAATATTTTAAATGCTTGTCTGTAGATCGACTACTCCTTTAGATGTTAATCGTCTTGAATAATTCAGTTTGTTTGAAGCAAACGATAAAGTGGGAGTTATTAATAACGTGCCTGATTATTTAATAATACAGAATGTTCGCCATGATGCTTTTGGCGCTCTCTGTGTATGGTTCGCGGTACTCCGTTAAATCAGTCTCAGTTTCTGGTTGGTCAGAATATGATATTGCGAATAAGGATTGGATGCGATTTCTCCCATGGCATTCATATATCATATTCATTTTGTATGATGGTTTAGTTTTTTTGCGGTTGAGAAATATAGTGCGAAAGGTTTCTTTCAAGGTCTTTCGTCTTGGGTATTTTGATTTTTTTTTACTAAAACTTATTTTAAAGATTACTATTTAGGTCATCGAGATATATATATCGTTTTAAAAAACGTCGATATGTAAGATCACGGATTTTTTGTCAGTAAGTCAATTAATCCTCATACCATTGGAGAGAATCCTTGTAAGACGATTCGGTTGAAGTGCAGTCGAGTTTCGATGATGCTCTATCGCTAACTAGTTATGAGGATATGTTGTTGCCAGGTCATCATCGCCGTATGTGTCGACTCACTCTTATCACTTAAACGTTGTGTGTAACCAGGAGTTTAAAAAATTATTAAAGAGAGTTGATGAGGTTAATAATGATCTCAGAGTACATTTATGCTGTTGTCATGAAGAGTGGATCGATTTTTTGTTTTGTTTTTCTTTCTGAATACATCTTAAAATTATTATTCAAGTATAAAGATTAAATTATTGCTTTATGGGCATTATTATTATTATCAATATGTCGTCAGAGTTCATTTAGATAGAGGTGGTTATGTACATAAAAAAAGAAAACGTGAATTTGCATTGCTCCCACCACTCATGCCTCAACTACATGTTTCAAAGGCCTGAATTCCCTTTCTCTCAGAGTGCACCTTAATATCAGTCCTTGGAAACATTGTGATTGTGGTGTTTGTAGTGGTGGGAGAAAATGGTGGTGGGACTTTTTTTCTTCTTCGAGTTTTATTTGTTCCATTGACTTCACTTTGTAATTGGTCGACTTATTCAAATGAGTTAATGCTGAAGATGAATCGTTTTGATGTCTTCGTTTTTCTCTCGGCTGTAGAAAAGACAAATTTTGTGAAGTGGGAAAAATATTAAAGAGCTGAGAATCGAAGTCTAATCTATCATCAATTTATCAGTTTCGTTATGAATGTTATTGATTTGAATCTCGGGATAATTTTTCTCTTGAACGCGTTCGCTACATATTTCCTTTCCGTTCGGGATTTCATTAGATGAGTCGTTTTCCAATTGGTTCATGTTCCGATGAGGTGTTCTGTTTTCACTATTCCTTCTAATTCTTTGTCTTCTGGTTCCTTCTGGTCAACTCCCTCTATTCAGTCGTCGAATGCTCCCACAGTTTGTAAACCTCTTAAAAGAAAGAACAACTGGTATAATAAACATGGAAGTCGTGTGAATGTCAACGTGATGTTGAAAAATTTTTCTTAACTTTTTATATTTATTTATTTATTTATTACAAAAATCAAGTTTCGGGCACGTTGAACGTGTCACCATATGTTACGCTTATTTTCATTTTCTTGGTAGTCCTCCATTTTCCTCGAGAGATTTTTCTCGGAGACAGTTGGAATATGAAAGGAAATTTTTATTTTTCACTACCGCAAGGCTCGAGTATCGATGATATTATCACAAAAGTGATATCATATTATCTAAAGACATGGTTATAACCGGTTGACCGTAAGAAAATCCATCTGGGCATAGGCTAAGCGAAGGTGTAAAACCGATTCCCCTTCACTTTATTTTTTTTAATTGTTTGCGTAGGCAAGTGTACATAGCTGTGACTAATCTTGCCGTTATCTGAATATGGAAGTGAACCATTTCATTTCTTCGCAGTCGTTTTACACTTTCAATTAAATATTAATGGTCGCGTAACTTACCGGACGAGAAATTTCGGCTTAAATTACAGTTCTCTGATTTCATTTGTTTTTCAAAAGAGAAAAGGAGAGGAAAAATGTTTGCTTTTCTGTGTGCTCCGGATAACGTGTTAAAATTGTTGTCAGCTGTTTTGTGTGTGTCGTTTATTTATGGGAAAAGTCGTACGTGAAATGGAAGTCAGTTTTTAACAGAAACAATGTTGTCTACTTGGAGAAGGCTTGTATTGTCCGTTTTGTTGGCGCTTTAATAAGTAAGCTAAAAGTTAAAAGTGAGTGATTGTTCTGGTTTTATTTTCCGGAGGGGCATTCTGCGAAGGGTGTTATTTGAGGGCAGGAAGCTTTACTTGAGTTGGCTTTAAAATACTGATACTAAGACTGATCACGGTTTTTTTCTCATGATTTTAGACGATATTAATGGGAAATTCTTCAAGGAGACTCTTCTGTTTAGTCAATTAGTTGTGAAAAAGTGGTGACTCGATAATTTCGTAGTGATAGTAAACTGTTTCGTGGTATATGGATTTGACAGTTTTAGTTATTAAAATGAAGAAAAAGGTGAATGTATAAAGAGGAAAGTAATCAGAAATTGAGTTTGAGGAAAGATTTCAATGTCAGTCAACAAAATGAATGGTTCGAGTAAAGCCGAAGCGTCGGATTTCGTTAATTTAAAATCCATTTTGGGCGATCGAAATGCTGGTACAAGAAGTTCCATGAGGCAGAAGAGGAGGGCTCCACCGCCGCCAGTCGCCGCGGTCGGCGGAGACCGTAAAACCATCAACATTCCAGTTGTTTTTAAAGAGAACGTGCCTCGGAGTTATTTGGAACCGGCCTCGCCGAGGAATTATCAGGAGAAAAAGCGATTTTCCAAAGTTACAAATCATCGAAGATGGAATCGATTCAAGAAGTCGCAAAAAGTCGAATGCGAACGAGGGTAACGATTTCGATTTGAACAGCCAGCTCAAAGAGTTGGAAACGATAGAGAAATGTTACAATAACATGAAGGTGAAGCTCGAGAAGGGTAAGAATCCATTCGAGGATGAGGATAGTTACGACGAAAGCAAAAATCCATTTTACGAAGACGAGGCGAACGAGGAAGACTTTGACGAGAAAAATCCGTTTCGGGTTGAGAAGTCAGTCGACGAAATCATTCGAAATCCAAAGGCGAAGGGAAGTAATAATTCGGAATTAAGCAACGACGAGGTGAGCGACGTGGAACGAAATAAGTCGGAAATCATTCTGAAAAGTGACGGGGAACAAGGAAGCGTGGAATTGAGGCCGAAAAACATCGTTTCGAGAATTCCAAAGCGAACAATATCCGTCAACTCAACGGAGAGCGAAAAGAAAGCTCCATTCCAGCGAAACGGAGTGATCAGGCATAGCGTCGGAGCAGGAACGAAGTCGTCTCAGAAAGATGGGAGACGGAGATTGTCGAGAGCCAATTCGGAAGACAATCACGATCCTCTGGAAGCGTTGAAAAAACCGTGGATGAGAGTTTCAGTGAAATTCAAAAGGGAACCGCTTAACATTGCGAATAAGGGACCAGGAAGAGGGACCAATCGGCAAATATATAAAAGGCAGACAAGTCAAACACAGGTAGGCAAAAACAAAAAGATGTTTGTGTCGTCTGCTTTATAAAAGAAATTTTTGCACAGAAATGATATTTGATTAAAAGTGCTGAACAAGACTGTACAAGTTGAATTGCGGAGACTTGCAGAGTATTATGTTAAAACCTTAAATTCGACTCCCCAAGAAGGAAAACTGTGAACCAGAATGCATTTTTCTGGTCTTATTCATTCATCCATTCATTCAATCAATCCGTGTTCTGGTTAATCGTGATACTCATGTAAATGTGCTTTTCCCATCAGTTTCCCGGTTCTTTTTCGTAAATAATTTTTGATTTCTGGATTTGAATTTACTCTCGAACGATGAAGTCATTTCATTCATTAAGAAAGTTGAGATGTGTTTGGATGTTTCCTAGGATATTGGAAAGAAATCAGTTTCATAAAATAAATACTTAACCATAATTTGACGTCATTCAAATTTTCTAAGACATGTAAATATTCCGTCATTTATGCGATATTCGGATTTTGACCTCGGATTAATTAGTTAGTTCAAGAATTATATTATAAAAAAAAAGTCTGGTCGTGGGCTTGAGACAAAGTCGGTTGCCATTGGATAGTCAAAGGAAATGTTTTTCCTGTAGGAGCGAGGAAAAAAAAAATCTGAAGAAGCCTCTTGTGACATGTCGAGGTCTTCGGTGGGAGGATTTTGTATTAAATTTCATCGGAGTGCACTGTTCTAAATATCGTCTGTAAAAGGTGTCTTCGTGACATGTTGTTTGATTTGAGGCCTTGCCTATCACGAGGCGTCGATTCAAACCAGAAAGCAGACGTTCTGTGTAATTTTTCTCTTCATTAAATTGGACGAATTAGGTCAAATTGACCGAAATCAATCAAGATAAAGAGTTAAGGCGAAAGTTTTGTTCCCATGTTCGTAGGGACGCGCAAACCGACAGAAGAAACGGGAAAAATTCTATCGAAATGCTGAAGGTCGGATCGGGGAAAGAAACATGGAGTATCGTGGCAATTGTCTTTAATTACAGGAAGGCTCTTTGAATGTCATTTTAAAATGATGACAGGGCTGTCAAATAAATAAACGGCGGAGGTTCTACATAAATTCTTAAGTCTTTTCATAGCTTTTTAATTTGTGGTTCCGTCGGAGCTTTTTTCCCCTTGACGTCCGAAAAGATTTAACGATCGGACATTATCGGACCGAAATGACATCATCCAGATCAATTCCGAGGAATAGTGTCCCAAGTTTTCATTTTTAGTGTGTGGATTTATTTCCGCCCCCTCGAGGATTCATAGGGTTTGGTAATTAATTTAAATTTTCGTTTTTTGTTTGGGAGTTAGTTGGAATCAAATTTATGTTCGGTTTGTTAATTTGGGGTGGCGGGGGTCTGGGAAATCAAGTTTTTCCCGAAATGGGATTCACATGTTCTTTGTTCTATTTTTAGTTTCGAGAGTGTTGGCCCGTTTTTTTTTATTAGTTAATTCTGAAGGATTTTCATTCCTTTTGAAGTTCATTATTAAACTATTTCGTGAAGTTTCTAACCCCGAGATCTCGAAGCCGGTTTTCATTTTGTTGGATTATCGCCAGGAAATATATTAATTAGGTTAAAACGTTTAACTTTGAAAATGTTGAGAAAATATTTTTGGTCACGATCAAAGGGAAACGAGCAGATGTTTTTTTTAAAACCAGAAACGCCTTTTGGTGACTTTCCGGTAATAATTTTTTGAAATAAAGTTTTTCTCAAATTTAAACGAGGCCTTGGAACGGTTCTCTACCCTGGTGGATTGTAATTCGAGTGGTGAGAGAGAGAATGTTCATTGTTCTTGATGATAGTATTGTGTTCGTATCGATTCTTAAAACTATTCGAGCTCTCACTCCAAAAAGGATCTGTGGTGGTTAGGAAAATTGTTTTTCTTTTTTATAGTCGCATCCCTTCTTCCACGGTATACAAATCGTTGGTTTAACCTTGTCGTAGCCTTAGTCTTTATGGTAAATAATTTATTATTGGATTTATCGGTGGAAAAGGACAAATAAATTATTTTATAAGATTATCAGGTCCGGAGATGCTGGGCTTATTTATTAGTATTCCTTTTTTGTGAGGGAATTGCGGGAGGTGACCCAATTACCGTTTTTTTTCTTCTTGTTTTATACAAACGAGATGAATCTACCCAAGCCGCACCCCAGACCATCCGTAAATGGGTCACAAACAGGAGGATGAGAAAATGCGATTAATTATTGGTCACATGTCTTGGCAACAAGACCTCCCGGAAACAATTTTAAGGGACGTTATCACAATTTAAAGGACTGAAATGTAATTTTCTTAATGTGCTGTATTCAAGCAGTTTTCTAGAAACAGAATATAGAGAAGAGTGAAGTGTACAGTTTACTAACCAGATGAATGATTGTTGGGGAGATGTTAAAATTTTGAAATGTCTTTCGTGGTCTCTTTGATTCAAGTTTATTATTATCGTTAAATCGTCATTTTTTGAAGTGTGGATCATGGACTGGCGCCTATTAAAAGAATATCTCACTAATTATTTATTTATTTATGTTTTTTAAATGAGTGGTCTCATTGAAGTATAAATTAAAGCCCAAGAAGGAGTGATAGGGAGGGAGTGGAGAGTTGAGAGATACTGTTAAGACTTTGTCGTGATGTTTAATAAATAATTTTGTTTGTTCTTGTTTATAGTTCTCGGAGAATGTGATTCTGGTCATTATCTTTTAATTAAGTAAAAATGTTTTTAAGCCTTTTGAAAGGTATTTGTTAAATGAAATTGCATCGGTGGTTTTAATTAACTTGAGTATAGACTAAACTATCTGTCAGAGGTTAATTATATGTTAGTCGAACAAGGGCTCGGAATACTCAAATTTTTTGCTTGGGATTTGGAAAATCGGCCAGTTTTTTGGAAACTGACGGTTCCTTCTACAGAATTTTCGGTTCTGTGTTCTGTCAGTTATAATTTTCTTTAAGGTTGTTATCCTTTTTTGGGGGAAGGGGGGTGTTCAAATTCTTTCAGGTAGCTTATAAGTAATTAAAGGCGTCTTTTTAGAATATGTTGAAAACCGTTGGACTAACGAATTTTTATTTTTTTTATTTTCCAGGTAAGGAATGATGGCCTCCACTTATGGAAAACACAGTGGGAGTTGTGTGTATGGGCGGGTGAGTAGGTTAACGAAACTTACGTTAGCCCGTTTCTCTCTGTGAGTGTGTGTGTGGTTGTCAGATCTAGGTTCTGACAATTCAGAATCGTGACTCACTTATAAATTAGCAAGTTGGCCAAGGAGTGCTTAAACAAATTAATAAATAAATATAATGATTGTGTCCGAAACGGTGTGTTTCGACGTTCAGTTTCAACACGACGAGTTCCAGTGACTGTTATCATCTTCCAGCACTTGGCTTTCGGGTTTAAATGTCAGTTCGAATGTTTTTGAACACAAGGAGAAACAAATTATGACAAGTTTTTCCTTTCGTGGGACTAGAAAGAGGGGATTAAAGTTTTCTTGTTGTTGTTTAAATTAGTTTTCTTAGGGCTTTTGTTGTTTGAATGACCGTTTGAACTTTTGTACACAGTCGTCCATGAGAAAGATTTGAGAGGTCTTGTAAAATAGCTGTTGACATTAGGGAATGAAAAAAGTCTGTTGGACTGGGAAAGAAGGTGAGACACGAGTGCCACTCATTCTGTCTCTCTTGTATGTGTAATTGGCGTAATATTTAAATCGGAGGAAAAAAAAGGGATGCGGTGAGATTTTTGTTAAAAGGAGAAAAGAAGGAAACGACAGAGATGGAGTGAGAACGGAGGGGGCGGTGGCGGCTTTAGGAGTCGCGGATCGTGGCGACGCCTCTCCAAAGCTTTTGTATTGATTGTGGAAGTTCGGGTGTTCTACTTTCTTGCTTGTTCATGGACCATTTTGCCAGTTTGACGGTTTATTCTAAAACGAGATGGAGGAATGTGGAAAAGGGTTTCTGACTCTTTCAAATTTTTTGTCTGTGTTGGGGGGCTCCAGTTTGATGATTCTTAAAGGTTATGAGTATGTTTATGTAGTATCTTCGACTTTATTTCCTTCTCGGAGGTAAAATAATATTTTAAAGAAGTGCTTCGATTCTTAGACAGACTATTTTGATTAAAATCATCTGATATTCGTATCAATTCAGTAAATTTAATAAATTAATGTTTTTAAGCGAATTTATGTAAGATAATAAATTTATTTGAGGGCGGGGGTGGCAGATCGACTTACACTGAATTCTGAATAGACGGAAATTAATATCTTTCTTCCTAGTATCAGATGTTGGATTTCTATTGGGTAAAGACAAAAATATTTGCGGTGAAATTATTTTTTGCTTCCATCGCCAAAGGGTTTACAGAAAATTTAGAACAGAATTTAAACGTTTGTGTTGATCTTTTATTCATTGGAATGATCAAGTTTCGTAAAAACTATTTTTATATAAAAGGAATTAAGTTCCTCAGATTCGGACGTGTTCCGAGTTCGTAAGAAGATTTTCCTCTTTTTCGAAATCTTTGTTTTTGTATGGGGTCCCATATTCGTATTCCCAAATTTTAATAATGCATTTTTTTGGAGGGAAAAAGGGAGAGAAAGGAGTAAAAGAAAAAGAGCAGAAAACAATTGAAAGTTAAATTCGATCTACCGATATATCTGAGACTGCGTCGCCGTGTTCTGCTCCGGCCTTTTCTCACTCACCAGAGGCTCAGGATTCGCCGCGATGGAGTAGAAGCAAGTCTGCCTCATTTTTTTTTTCGCGCAAATTTAATCTTTTGATTTTGAGTTTGTCTTGATTACATATTTCCTTGAGAGAATTTTTTATTTCGTTCATTCGGTGTCCGTAAATGAAAAATCAATTTGTGGCACGCAAAAAGTGAGTCGGGGTATACGTTTCTCTGCAGTGATAATCAATACTTTCCGGGTCTTCTTTGGGGGGGCTTAAATTAAGAAACGTTATTTTTAAATGTTTTATTTTTTAAAAATTTGGTTTATTTGAACTGTATTTAGTTTATGAGTGACACTCGTATGATGTTTAAAAAAAAATTGTGGGTGGAGTTTGATGCTAAGTAGTTTTGGTGTTGGATTTGGTTTAAAATTCGAATTTTGTGTTTAAAGTTTTTCTGATGTGGCATAGTTATGTTTATGATTAGTAATGATAATCTATTGTTGGTGATAGGTTTTGAAGTAAAAGCTCGAAGGTTTTGATCTGTCGTAAATGCTTTAGAAAGATGTTTTCGAAAAAGAAATCGAATCCGATTCATATTTAATGAGCACGTTTGAGTTTTGCCGGCTTAAGTTTTTAAATTAATAATAAACGTATAATGGGTGGTGGTGGGGCAATTTATCTTTCTCACTTTGCCTCCCTTTTTCTAAGTCGATTCGATCGTATGCAAAGTTTTTAGAAATTTAAGCTCTAGTAGTGGAACTTAGTGGGGAAGGCTTCACAGGAAAATCGATGAAACACTAGGAGTTTAGCTTTTTTTAGTATTTGAACATTCGGGAATGCCGGTTTTGGGAGGATTTCACTCGACTTATGACACATGATATTATGTTTAATATGAAAATTAAAATGCAGGTCATGAAGTTTAATTTTTCACATCCTTAACCGTCTCTATCGAGAAATATTTAGGGCTTTGAAAAATTTCAGGGGCTTTCCTTACCAAAATATCTTAGAAATTGTGGAAAGTTTTTTTTTCCCTTTTCGATATAGTGTCAATATGTTTTGAATAATTTCTACGAACACCACACGCGTTTGTTATATAAGGAAGAAGTTGCTAAAGATGTTGTAAATAAATAAAAATAAATTTTATTATCGATGTTCCTCTAATATGGTTTACAAGGTCGCGAGGTTTCTCGTGTTTTGAAAACTAATTTGTCTTCTTACTTAAAAGGAACGATAACATGAATTTATTTTTTTGAGTTTATTGGAAACGGAAGGAGAAAATTAGAGCGTCGTATGAGGTTCTTGTTGGAAATAACTCATCCAACGACCTCCTGCCTGAAATGTAATATCCTTTTACTCTCTTTAGATTAATTTTTTTCTCTTCTTACAACTGAAAATAATGTTCTATTTTTAATTTAGAAACGTTTTGAAGTCTCACACGGTCGATATGTTGGTAGTTCCTCTCTCCTCCTCCTGTCGGTCCATTGGTTTTTTAGTTGGTTTGGTTTTAATTTTTGAGGTTTTTCTCTACATCGGAATTTGAATAAGGAGGGAAAGAGGTTGGCATTTTAATAAAAGGAAACTCGGAAACTGAAGAAAAGTGTTTTTCTTTGTCTAAGAATTCGCACCCTTAGGAATCCTTGCTCGGTAAAGGTTTTTGGCTTCTCAAAAAGACGATATCGTTCCTTATTGTTATTGTAGTCGTTTGGCTTCCTTTTTTTCAATTAAAAATTTAGCGGAGGGAAAAAGCCGATAGAATTTAATTGTAGAATTCTTTCCTGAGGCCTGTTTTAGGTGAAGAACACCCAAGAGTTTGGTGAAAGTTTCAATTTTGCAAGTGCTTTATTGGAAATGAAAAATATTAATTAGTGTGATTGGTTATTGGCAAATTGAAGTGTTTTGTTGTAACATCATACGAGTTACTTTTTATTTATACTCTCATGACAATTCCAGTTGGTTTATGGTGGGGAAGTTATCTTATAATTTTTTTTTTTAATTGGTTTTATACAGTTTACTCTACTGCTTTTAACTCAAACCGGAAACAGTATTTCAAAGTGAAATGAGTGCTATTTGTGAAGGTTTAGTTTTCACGTTACCTTTGTCGTCGGAGAGGTGTGTTGATTGAGTTTGGAAAAGCTCAAAACTAAACGTTACAAATATATATTTGTCTGGATAATCGGCCTGAAAATCGCCAGCACGGTGTCGACGACGCAAGGACCTACTCGGGACCTTCAAAAAGGCCCGAGTGGGTCGAAAAGAGCGCCTAAGTCGGTTCCTCAGAAAATGGTCTTAGGAAAGCTGGTGAGTTTTGGTGACTGTTGATTTGTGATTGATTACATTTTCGTTTCCAATCGTAGGAGGTGTTATTAATTTGTTTACTTATGTTTTGGATGGGTTTCGGTGTTTTTGAGCTTTCTTCTGGGTAACGAAAATTTGTCTTAATCCTTTTATTAAATTGCACGCTTGGAGTTTATTTAATCTGTTGAAATGTCAACGGTTATTAGCGCGAGATTTCATTAATAATTACCGTAATGAATAAAAATTGGATCGGGAAATAGATTTTCAGATTGAGGAAAACTGGAAACGGAAATGGAATTATTCAAAGGAAATTGGATTACTTTTGTATTGATTCTTTTTTTTGTTTAAAGTTAATCATTTGCTTTTCTCACGGAAAAGGGTCAAGGTGTTTTTCGGAGGAACCTTTTTTTTCTGAAAAGAGGTTGTGTGCTATCCGTTTTTATAGAAAGATAGAATCAAAATGCGTTGAAGACCTTTCGACCCAGATTCTAATTTTTTTCCCTCCGCTCGTTCGTATTAGTATTCTGGACCAGTTGCCTGGAAATTGTTCGCCTGTTTTTATCTTCCATTACTTGAGTGATCCTCCATGTTTTTATTTAATCGTTGATACATTCGATATATTCATTCCCTTTTCTCTGCCATCGTCCTCGTTCAGTTCCGCTTGTTATGAGAATTATTAGGTCGAGTAACTTTCCATGGAACTGCATAAATGACTCAGAATTAATGCATAATTCTGGGAAGGATTTGTTTCATGGAAAATGCAATTTTGTAAGAAGAATTCGTTTCACAAATAATGCACACTTAGAGCAAGAATCTACGAACGCTTTCGTCGACAATTCTCTTCAAAGCAGTACACTTTTATCACAAAGTTACATTTTGTATTTTAATTGTTATCAGTAAATTTTTTTTCTTGGTGAGATTTCCCGTTAATCATTGGTCATAGGAAGGATTTGGTTTTGTTATTTTATATTATTCGTTGCATAGATATTCTATCTTGTTTTCGAAAGGAGAAAGAAAAAATTCGAAAGGTTAAATGTTATCAGGATAGTTGAATTTGAATCCAGCGGTCGTTGTTAAATGTTTTTGCGATAAAGTTTTAATACCATGTCAGTGTGACATTCAGTGTGTTTGTCCATACCCTGGTGACGTGATCGAATAAAATTTAAGACTCTTGAAATGCAGATAAGGATGGTCTGTCTGAAGGAATGTAGATGAAGGGAACAAAGTCATGAATTTTAACTTTGGCAAAATCGAATTCATTATTGTTATTGCAAGTTCAAATCGCGCGCATCGGTCTGAAAGTGCATTTCGTTTTTGTCTCGGTTGAGTTTCTTAAATAATTTTTGTCTTTGTTTGGTTTTTTGAAATGATTGGTAGATTTTAAGTCAGCCGAAGACAATATTGTCTGGTTTAGTGGTTGAGAGAGTTAACGTTTTTAGTTGACATTCGGGAAGTGGTATGAATTCTTTCGAAGCGTGTAAGAAGGTTATCATGACGCGACCGTATGGAAATGTACGTTTGTCTGTCATAATAATTAAACTTAACACAAATATGTATCACGTGAAGTCTGAGAGAATGTTTTAAAGAGCGACCTTGAAATAGAATCAAAATCGCTTCAATTTGTATAGTTTGTGAATTATTAGATGCTGGGAGACGAAGATATGCGTTTTCAATTAAATTCTGGGTGATTTTGTATGGAGGATTTTTGTTTCGTTGCTACTTGTGAAATTCAATTTTGAATACTGAAAGCGTGAAAATTGTCAAATTCGAGTTTTTGTGGGGAAATCCTTTCCAAATTCGATGTAGGATTGGTGGATTTATTTATTTTTTGGTAGTAACAGTGTGTTTTATTTTTCTCTTTACAGGTGAGTCATAGAAAATGACTGGAGTTTATTAGCCAATCTTGGTCGTAACCGTAAGTACTAGAAACCGACATTGAAACGTCGGAATGAATAACACCAGAACGGTTGACCTGGAATTCGAAAGGCAAAATTTCGTCGGCCTCTTTTTCACGGGGACTCATCAGTTTATTCAAGAAGCATAACTGGTTTTTAGTCCGCGGGTCAGATTAACCACGGGAAATGTAATTAGGGTTGTCTTTTTTGGGTGTTGTTTTTGAGATTCAAAAATCGTCTCTCCAGAGCGGAGGTTTGGAACGAAAAAGTTGGAAGGTCGTCGTTTTGCTTTGGGCCGAAATGATTTCGTGTTAACGTCTTTAACACGTGGTAGCGTTACACTCTGTTATTCTTGTTTAGTGAATGTTGGAAGAATTCTATTTCTGGTCGGAGGTTTTTAGTGGATAGAGAAAGCTGTCACCATTTTGTTATTTTTTTACCGTATTGATTCTCTGTGGTGCTTTGAATATTGTCCGATTTGAAAGCTGGGTTTTGTTGTAAGGGTTGGGTCAGTAAGTTTCGATCGTTTTCGTGCTTCTCTCTCTCGTGGGTCTTAATTAATTTTACAGTCGGATTGCCTTCTACTGATCCGGGGTTTCTGTGTCAGGAGATAAACATAGTCGGAATAAGAAGAGAAGATCTCTTTGATTTGTTTCGATTCTAACCTATCTGCTTCTTCTATTTAGTAATTGGGGTATGAAGGGATTAGATTTAAGTTTAGATTTGAATTCAGTAAGCGATATGTCTAAGGTGAGCTGGTTTCAAGCATAGCAGGGTTGAAGGAAAATATTGGATCTGTTGGGATTTATTTAGGTAAGGTACATGATATCGGTACTGTCGGTGTGTGATTTGTAGGGTTTTGAGGTTGGATGGTTTCCAGTGTTTGAAATTCTTCCTTACAAAGAGGGTGTGTATATGAAAATTTATACTAAATACACAGAGACATGTCCGATGGTTAATTCGGTTTAAAACTGCGTGCAACTACAACGTTTGTGTTCTTTTTTCCTTCAAAAATAGAGTATTGATGTTTAAAAATCAAGTCTTACACGAATATGAAAAGTTTTTTTGTTTTTGAGTCCGTAAGCCAACCACTTTTTTGTTTCGAGGACTATTCGGAAGGCCACGGAGGAGCGTATCACGCAATTTCTAAACTGACGGTCAATGAGCTCCGAAATTAAAGCTTTTCAAACATTTTTTTTTTGTGAATTGTTATTCTTTCACCAAAACTGTAGATATAAATTATTATTAAATGAATAGCGGTCTTGAGGAAAAGGGAAAACACGTGGAAAGTTTTCTTTCCTCGTTATTGTGTTTTGTTTGGAAAATTTTTAATTATGAAAAGCTTCGTTAGCGAAAAGTTTTGGGGAAATTCATTTCCTCGTTTTTGTCTAAGTTAAAAATTTTTAATGATTTAGTTTTAAATAAAATCTCTTTTTGGGAAATGCGGGAAAGGGAGTTTTCTTTTTCCTGACGGTGAAAAAGGAAAATCGGTCCCAAATGGGGTAGTTAAGTTCAAGTGAAATGAAATACGAGAGCTTGTAAAGGGGATATCGTAATTTTGGAATTCATTTCACTTTTTGGAAGGCCTTTAATTTGCTGTTGGTTTAAAAATGATGGGCATGATGGGTTTGATGTGTGTGCGAAAAATCGGAAGTGGAGGGCTCCAGAGCCCTCCACTTCCGATTTTTCGAACACACATCAAAACCCATCATGCCCATCATTTTTAAACCAACAGCAAATTAAAGGCCTTTCCCGACAGGTTGCAAATTTGGCTTGCAAACGGGTCGAATCCACCTTTACCTGGAAATAGGGAAAACTTTTTTTAATTTCATTTATCGAGACCTCTGACCTTATGAAATTGCGTCGGCGTAGTTGGAAAATCGTTGGGAAATAAAGATCACTCTTTTACCAAATTGCCGTTCTCTCTCTCTGTTTCTTCTCTTTCCTCCCCCGACTTTTAAAAAAAATTTCAATTTCATCCGACTGTCGAAATTTTTTTTGTTTGTCGATCGCGAATAATTAAACAGGAAATGAATTCCACTAGAAAAGCAATTTTTTCCTCTTCTTCCCACGAATACTTATTGATTTTTGTTGGCTATTTTTGAACTTTGAGTTTTTAAAAAATTCAAGATGAATGAAGCTATTCGACTTTTTTGAGTGGAATATTACAAAAAAAATTTTTTTAAATAATTGAGAGCCTCAAATTTTTTCTTTATTATACACACCGTGGCGAAAGAAGGAGGAAGAGGCTGGGAATGGGTCCACGGTTCATTCAAATTAATTTTTATTAAAAGTTGATTTTCCTTTTTTATTGAATATTTTAAAAATATCTTGGAAGTAGCGTTGCAGGACGTCAGTTTTCCTTTTCGCCTTTTCCTCTTAAACTTCACGAAGTTTTCCGGTTTAATTATGTTTTCCCCGTTGAAACTGAAGAGTTTCCTGATAAGAAAAAACCTCTGAGAAAGTTTTTAGTTTAGTTCTGGTTGTAGGGTTTTATTTAGAGTTTGAATGTACAATGTTTTGAAAAGTTTTCTAAACAAAAAGTTCTTAAAATGATTAACCAAAGCGAGTTTCGTGTTGTGTGAATTTATTATAAAGGCTGCGTCTTTGTTTGTTTTGCTTCTTTGGTGGGTGGAAGGTGGATGCCGGAGAAAAGGAGCTTTTGCGTAACGTTTGTGAATTCTCCAGAATATTCTTTGATATAGAAGTAAATGTGCCTGATAGGTCGGTCGAATATTTTCCGAGAGATTTTGAAATTAATGCTTTACTGAGCGCTTATTAAAAATTAAGTTGAAGTGAATCCCATTATTTTAAAAATTATTAAGCGGAAGAGTTTATTTATTTTTAAGCGACTTATGTCATCTTTTCGTGAAATCCATTAAACTTGGGCCCAGAAAGTTTTTTCTTCTCTCTAGCTTGAAAGGAAATGAGGAGATGAAAAATTAATGTGAGACAAATTTTCTTAAATTTGAGAAGCTGGGGAAAATGTCTGAAAGCATTTTTGTAGCGTAGGAATTTAGTTCGTTTTTATCTTTTTAGGGATGGAAGATTTTCTTTTCTTTTATATGATGAACCAGAAAGAATAAATGGCGTTAGGATGAGAGCTTTTGGTTGGATGGTTCGGTGTAGTGAATTTTTTTTTTATTCTTCGTGTCTCGGGTCACTTTCTCCCCAGTGTCATTTGTTATTCCGTCGAGGTTGGGAGTCGGATAAGAGATGCCTTATGTAGCGTAATTAATTATTTTGTAAGTTGTGCTGCACAGTCCACGAACACTAACGTGATGCTTCCCGTCATTAACCTTGAATTATTCACGATTTTCGGGAGAGCGGCTCGTATTTTCGTGTCTCTCCTTTACTACTCAATATCGGAGTTTTTGTGAGGCGAAACTACCCTTCATGTTTGTCTAGAAAGCTCGATTGTTTTCAAACAATTGCTTGAGAAAAAAATTCCGGTTGGACTTTTCTGCCTATGTTTGTTTAGTGTTCAAGGGAAAATGTTTTGAAAGTTTGAGCTGAAAGTTTTTTCTGATGTTGCTTTCTCATCTGAACACGCGAAATGTCTTTTTTTTTTGAGTCATTCAGCGTTACTCGCGTGCTCTGTTGTACTGTCACAACATACGGTTGGCCGTGTCTGAATTTATAATGACTTTTTCTGGTTGCACAATTGAACTTTTGTGTAAATAGTCAGTCAGTCTCGTCCTTTTACTGTCGGGGGAAAAGGGATTTCTATTTTTCTGTTTGTTTGAATTGAGTGAAAGCTCGTTTTATAACTGAATTAAGTCCGCGGACTAGGACGCTATTTAAATTGATTGCTTTTGTTTGGCTGGAATTCAAAATATAATTGCATTTGCAATCTGGTTATTTGTTTATTACGGATTAATTTTTTGTTGTAAATTACAATAGTATAACTTGCAACTTTTTAAAAGGTCATCGGCGTTCTTTAATTTATTGCGATTGTCTGCTGAGGTCGATATTTTTTGTTTTGTGTTGTATTTATTTGTTTTTATTTCAATAACACCTTGTGGACGTTTGTATAGGTTACTCAAAATCTGTCTGAATCGAAATTGTTGAGTGCGTAGGGTATACAATCTGGGATTAGTCTTTTCATGGTTTGATTTTGGTTTGGTTCAAGACCGCTCTAAACATTCTTAGAATGTAAACCGACTACCTTATATTACTAACTGATACTATTAATGCCTTTGAGGCAATTTTTGGGTAGGGAATGGTGTTTGTCATAGGCATGAAAAAGTGCAGGAAAAAGCGGTCTAAGTCGGGGATGAGCAACGCGGCTAAAAATGAATTTATTTATCGACTCCTTCCGTCAGTATATTGTTATAAAATTATTTTTCATAAAATGGTAGTACGTACTAAACCGAAACTATTTTCTGTGACGACTTGGCGACTTGTTCAAACATGCAATACGAACGCCATGTGTTCTGTGCTTGTTTGTGTTTGCTTCTGCCACACAATCAGTCAGACTGGCAAGCTGTTAACAAGCAATTTTAGCAATTCTTGTGTTTCTTGAAAGGCTCGAGTGCAATGTTATTGTTAAAAAGGTAATATTAGAGTTTTTGGTTTTCAAAATTAAGTTTTCTTACAAATTTGGGCGGCCCGACAAAAAATTTTAAAATTCAAATCGGACCGTTGATGAAAAAGGTTGCTCGCCTCTGGTCTAAGTTATTTATTTTTATTATTTAATGCTACACGTTGAATTGGTTTGATTCATCGTTCAATATTTCGAAGATAGTTTACTACCGGTAATAGGTTGAGAAAGTAGTGAAACGAGATCATAAATCGAATGATGGTTTAAATAAAAAAAACAGGAGGAACTAAACTATAAATATCAGAGCTTTCCAGCAGACCACCCAAAGGGTAAAGGCTAGGTTTCGGTATATTTTACGAGAACACTCAACGGAGCGATGCTTTTTGTTTGTTTGTTTGAACGCACACGACGGATTCATGACATCGATAAAAATTTCGCTGTTTCCTAGTCAGTCAATCCTTCTATAGTTCTAATCCTTTGTTTTCTTTTTTTTTGTGACATTAATGGCTCATCGTTTTTTGATTTTGAAAGACATCGGGTCACGGAGGCAGAATTGACTTTTTCTGTTAAATGTCACATCGCCGAATGGTGAATGTAGAAGAACAAAAAGTAATCAGTAATCTATTCTGTGCGACCATCTTGGTAATTCCTTTTCTGTTAGTGTTGTTGTTATTATTAATCATGGAGTCTTTGTGAACGCCTGAAGGTTCTCAATAGTAAAATGTCAGATTTGAAATGTCGATATAACTTATGAAATATTTTATAAAACTCATTATTGTCTGTCCTCTCTCGGTTGTTTTGGTGTTAATGATGATTAGTCTAAAATCGGTTATAATGTATATGTGTATGTAGGAATTATACTTAATTTGTGTCCTCGGTGTTTGAGTGATTAACGATTTCTTTGTGGGTCAGTCAAGTTGATATCGTGAGCATCGCTGAGGGACATAAACCTTTGGTTTCGCTATCTATAATATTTCTAACACTTTTTGAAGGAGTATATTTTTGTTTTAGTGTTCAAAAGTCACTCTTTTGTTGGTTCTAGAAGGAAAGAGGAAATTGATTAATATCTCAATGAATTGTTGTTCGTTTGCTGGTGTAATTTTGCCAAATTTTTTTTTATCTATTAAGTAGGATTATTTACACGTTAAATTCCTGTCGGTTAAAAGCGATGTTTTCTTTTCCTCTCCGTTCAAGGTAGAGTTTTCAATTTGTAACGATATTATACGCGAAAATAATCAGTGTGTATGTTTATACGACCAGATAAGCCGGTTGTTATGTTTGCCTTTGAAAGCTATTAGGTTTTAAGTTGGATTTTCCTTATGCGTTTGGATTTATTACCTTTTTCCTCTACTTCTATCACTCTTTTGGTTTTTAGTGACTTTGTCGTGTTCTTTAAAGTCCTTTTCGTTCACCTTTTATCTGTTTGTAGTTAAGGTTTTACTTGTAAACTCGAGTTTTGTGGTTTCTTTTTCATTTTATCAGGTTTTTGTGAAATTAGGTGTGTGCTTCACCGTTATTTCAGGTTTTATTCAATTTTTTTACTTAGTTTTGTCGTTTAGGAAATATTTGAGGGTCTGTTGGGCTCGAGGTATATGTTTGTAGAAGGTGTATATACTCGTTTGTTGTCTTGTTTGACTTTGTATTAGGACCTTTCTAGGGTGGGTTGGGTATTTAAAATTTTCAGTCGTGTTGGGTCATTTTGTAAGAAGTGATGGGTGATATTGGTTACCATACATTACTGTCATAATTAGAGAACACTTTCAGGAGGAATTGGTTTTATAGCATCGCGTTTGACTGAGTTGGAAGGGATTAAAAAAATTTTTTATTTTTCTCTCTTTAGGCAAATGAAACTTCATCTTCGACTGGTCGGGTATCTTCCTCGAGGAGTCGCACGTCTGACGAGCCTCATATAGGCAAATATAAACTGCTCAAAACCATCGGTAAAGGGAACTTTGCCAAAGTAAAACTCGCCAAACATGTGCCCACAGGAAAAGAAGTGAGTAATTCAAATAAAAATTTTGTTTCAAAATATTTTATTAAAATTAAGATCATATTAATTAATCATTAAACAAAATTAAGTATATATAATATAAGGTGTTGAATATTACCTGGTAGAAAATAGAAGCGATATCAGTTTGTGTATAAGTCTACAAGTTGAATGAGAAGTTGAGAGTATAGAACTTTAAGCCCTACTTGGGAGCAGTCGTGTTTAGTTCTCTGAGTATTTGTGAGTTGTCAGGAGGATTTTAAATTTTAAATTTGTTATTTTTGTGTTTCAGGTAGCAATTAAAATTATAGACAAGACACAGTTAAATCCAGTGAGTTTACAAAAGGTGAGTGAGTGTATCTTAAGTTGTGGTTTTGGGTGAGAAATCCGAGGTAGAGTTTAGTGGTTTTTGCAAGATTGTGTTGAGCTTTCGTTATTTAGAAGCTTAGTCTAAGAAAGAACAAAAAAAATAATATTAATTAATTTATATAATTAGGTCTTTGATCTTTTATAATTTTAATTACTTATTCACTTTGTCTTTTACAGTTTTTTATTATTTAAACGAATTTATGTATATTTGTTATAATGATTTTTACGGATTCTTTGATGTTAAAGTAAAAATTTTATTTGGAGGGAGAGAGCTTTTGATTTCCTTTCTGGAGAAAATTGTTCTTTTGAGGTTGCTAATTAATTTTTCTTTTTAACAGCTATTTAGGGAAGTTAGAATAATGAAGATGCTAGATCATCCAAACATTGTAAAATTATTTCAAGTTATTGAAACGGAAAAAACGCTTTACTTAGTTATGGAATACGCAAGCGGTGGTGAAGTTTTCGATTATTTGGTTATGCACGGTCGGATGAAGGAGAAAGAAGCTAGAGCGAAATTCCCGTCAAATTGTCTCAGCCGTACAGTATTGTCATCAAAAGAAAATTATACATAGAGATTTGAAGGTGAGTTACTCGAGGGGCAGGGATCTCTGGGTGGCCTCATTGTCTTTTTTTTTCTTTCCTGGTTTTTGTTTTAAGTTTATTCCAAAAGAAGGAAGACCCGGGTGAAAGTGTCAGTCGTTTGATGAACCCCATGACTTGGCAAAAATCGAAGCGAAAATTTATTTTCCTTCATAACCGTGTCGATCGCGTTTGTTGATATGGGAACCAGTTTGTTTCAACCCTTTCGGCTTATTTCCTTACCGCGTGTCTCTTTCTCTGTTTTCCATCCGTTTTATTATTAAAATAAATCTCGTAGGCCTTGGTGCTTCATTATCACCTCTTTCTGGTCTTATTTGACCTTTGTGAATCTGTGTCATTTGGATATCTTGTTAGAGAAGGCCTAGAATATCCGGCTGGACAACCTGCCTCAATCTATTTGCGTTAGGATTTCTTGTTGTGTCTTATACTCTCCAAGAAGTGAATTCTAAAAAGAAGCATTTATAATTAAATGAAGAAGGGAATTCTAAAGTAGAGAGCTGCTCTGCGCACACAATGTTATTTAAAATCGTTAAAAACTCATTAAAAAAATGTATAAAGAAGGAATTTTTTTCATTCGTTTTGATTTATATACAAATTTTTTAAAAGCTTTTGAATAAGAACTAATTTATGTTGTAAGCAGGCTTTACGTAACGTTTCGCGAACAAAAGAATCCAAGGCTCGGGAATCCGCTTACAGTCAGTATTAATTCTCGTTATCGGTTTTCAGGCTGAAAATCTACTTTTAGACAGTGAAATGAATATTAAAATAGCAGATTTTGGATTCAGTAATGAATTTACGCCTGGTAATAAATTAGACACGTTTTGTGGTAGTCCACCCTATGCAGCACCCGAATTATTCCAAGGTTGGTATATCTTATAAGTAGTTGTGGTTTTAGACTGTTTTGTTTGAGTAACACTTTCGGTGATACCCGGTATCTGTCTTATTCACAGGTAAAAAATACGACGGACCCGAAGTCGACGTATGGTCCTTAGGAGTTATATTATACACATTAGTGAGTGGTTCCTTACCTTTCGACGGTACAACGTTACGAGAACTTAGAGAAAGGGTAATGAGAGGAAAATATCGAATACCATTTTACATGTCGGCGGACTGTGAAAATCTACTTAAAAAGTTTTTAGTTTTGAATCCTGCTAGGAGAGCCTCTTTAGAAACTATTATGAAAGACAAATGGATGAATGTGGGCTATGAAGACGACGAGCTTAAACCTTATGTAGAACCTGAACCAGATTTCAAAGACCACAAGAGGATAGGTAGGTTGCCAGGCCTGGCGTTGAGTTGAGGCCCGTTTAACGGCCGAACTCTTATTAGAATTAATTTAAATTATTTATTAAATTAAAATTAAATTAGTACTGTTCCTGCACGAACATTTTTCATTCAGTTAATTGATTTAGAGATGGATTATTGAAAATTATTTCGAGTAGGATATCATACACCGTCAAATTGGTTTCTCGCTTTTTGGGGTAGTTCCTTTCAAATTTTGTTTGTGGGCCGAAAAAGAAAACTGTTGTCGTTACCCCTTATTTTTAGAAGTTATAACCTTGAGAACACACTGAAAAAGTTTTTATTGTTCATTCTAATTTAGAATGTATTGAACTCAAAGCAAATACTATTGTTCTTTGTTTAAGGCTTGTAATTTTAATTTTCATTCTTTGTGCGACGCAGCACAAAAGAAGAGAATAGATGAAGTGAATTTTGCGATAATGTTTATTACTGTTGCCTAAAGTTCAAGTTTAAACCTTTGCTATATTCTTTTCATTTTACTATTTTGTATTGGTTTGTGGTTTCCCTTTAAAATTTTATTTTCTAGATTTGGGTTTTGGTGTAAAGTGGAGTAGAAGCGAGAAACCTTGACAAATGTTTTTGAGTCCTTAAGATATAATTTGTAGCTAGAAGTAGGTTTGAAATTTATATTTAATAAGTCAAAGAATGGTGCTTTGTAATCATGGCGCGAATCCTTTAAAATTTGATAATTCCGGTTGACTGTTGTTTTATATTAAATTGCTTGATAGGCAGTTAATCACGCCCCCTATCCAAAAAATAGTTTTAGTATGATTATTTGAAGTACTTATTAAATTGCACCACTGGCTGATCAAATCCTGGCTATGGCTTTGTTTTTTTTTACTCATTTAATTAACGGATCACCTGCCATTCTATTTTGTTCCAGAAGCCCTCATAGGCATGGGCTATAGCAGAGGCGAAATAGAAGATAGTTTATCGCAATTTAAGTATGACGATGTGTTCGCGACGTATTTGTTATTAGGAAGAAAAAATACCGACGTAAGTTTTACGTATAGACATAATTTTCGTGTGAGTTATACGCAAATAATGAATTCACTTAGGTGAAGGAAATTTTCAGTTTCTGGTTGTAATTTTGTTTAATTTTGTTTGTTACAAATCAAATAACAGCCGGAAAGCGACGGATCTCGATCGGGTAGTTCACAGTCATGTAACATACCCGCAGCGACGCCAGCTGGGAACGCTCAGTCTCCTCTACATGGTCATCGAGGTGTTCATCGTTCCATTTCGGCGACGAATCCGAAGCCCAACAGAAGGGCATCCTCTGGCGGTGAGACCTTGCGGGAGGTCCAGCCGGGTGCGGCGCCCGCGGCGGCTGGAGGGGGTGGGCCAACACTTGTGTTTACTGTCTTTTATCGTTTGCTGTTTTATGTGCATTCGTAGAATATTTTTACAACTTTTTTTGTAGTGGCTTTTTAATAAAAACTTCTTGCGCCACTGTTCAACGAAAACATAGTTCCTTTCACTGTTGAAGGGAAACGCATTTTAAATTCTTAATCAATTTGGCAGACGGCTTTATATTGATAAATAATATCGAACCACGCAGGTTTAATTATTCAGTTAACGCACCTAAACAGACTGCGCATTAATAAAAGAAATGATACCTATAAAGGATTTCCTTTTAACGATTTGAAACAGGAATTGTGTCACTTTTTAGTGTCGCAATAAAATTCTTTTTAACGTCGTCGATTAGTTTTAAAAAGTTTTGGTTTTGTCATTCAGATCACTGGTTTTGTTGTTTTAAAATGCACATTACGACAGCTTGACAGTTATAATATCAAGTGATGTTCCCCTTTTTCTGCTTTCCTCTTTACTATTAACCTGTTGTTTTAGCACGCTATCGTCTCTTTTTCTTTCTGCTTTTTAATTATTTTAACAGATAGTTTACAGAAACGAGTAATGACAATGAAACAACGAGCTATATTACAACCGTTCAAATTTTTTTTCAAACGTTACAAACTGTTACAAACTTTTCTTTAAAACTGAAAGAAAACTTTTTTTCTTATTCAAACACAGACGAGAAGTTTACAACGAAAAGTACAACACACACGAAATGTTATTTTATATACTTTTTATATGTATTCTACAAAACACGGGCTGCTTTTGCATAATTTGTGTTGGGCTTATGAAATTGCTGGTTTCCGGGTCATCGAAAGGAGAGAAGAAAAATGTTTATGTGTTTATTCTTGACGATATATATATATATCTTAAAAAGGTTTTTCTAATGTACAATTTCAGGCAGCTCTTTGGCAGGGCGCTTCAAGGGCCTCCTAACTGATGTGATAACGTGTTTCAAGTTGTAGTCGATTCAGGTCGTGGTTTATAGTTTCTTATCATCCGGTTTTCCGGTTCCAAGAAAAGGAAAATTATTTTTGGATTGTTAATCGTTATTTATGGATTGTTTAGCAAATAGAGTTTTAAATGGTTAAGTGTTTGGGGGCCCAAGAATGCCAAGGGCAGCGCTTTTGTTAACCCATTTGTTGCTTAAATGGTGTCCTGCCCCAAGTTTGTTCCATTGTCTTTCTTCGTTTTTAATTTGCGGTACCTAATAATAATTTTTTTCCTCATTTCTTTGCCTAACATTAGAGTTGTGGAGTTAAAGTGGCAGGAGCAATAAAATTTGGGATTGAATTTCAGGAGGAACACCAGCGACTCCTTCAAATGCAACGAATCATAATCACACGACGGCAAGCAACTTTAAGCGACAGAATACGGTTGATTCAGCCACGATTAAGGAAAACACAGCGAGGATCAACTCGGGTAGTGCAGCCACTAGGCCGACTGCTGCCAAAAATGCCGTTAATATCCCTTCTATCGATACAAGTAAGTCTCCTGAATGGATGTGAAACAGAAGAAGATTTTGTAGTTGTTTTATTTTCTCTAACTAATTGTAATTGTTGTAGGCGCAAGTCCTGGTAAGCCACGTGGTGTAACCAAATCAAATACCATGACTGGAAATAGGAATTTAACACCCGGAGGTTCTGTTGGGCGGCGTAGTACCATTAGTTACGAGGCTAAATCGTCTTCAAACGAGAAGACGAACATCGCGGGAGATCTGGGTACACCAAGGTAACTTTCTTCCCGATTTTAGTTATTCATTTAAAAAAAGAAAGTATTTCTTTCAGGCTTGCAGTATTCGCGTTGTAGCTTTTCGACAATTAGGCTCACGTTTTTTCCTTAAAAGTTCTTACATACAGTTCACACGTATTTTTGTTTCAGTTGATTTACACGTTTGATTAGGTTATGTCTTAGTTCAGTTAATTAATTAATTTGCGAGTTGTTTGAAAGCGATTTTTAGTAATAAACGAAAATGTGAATCAGTGAATATTGAAAAGTTACGGTTTTGAAGTTCGCCCCTTCTGGTTAGACAATGGATTCGTATTGGTAACTCCGTTCGAGATGTTGTTTTCGATTTGACGACGGTGATGATGGCTAGTGTTGTGAAGATGTACATAATTTCAATCCAGTGAGACATTTTAAATGTCGTTTTTGAGTTTTTGTTTTTCTTCACACATTGAATCTTCTAACGAATCTTAAAAATATAACAAGCATGAGTTCTTCCTGTTCTTTCATTTTGCTCATTAGTTTTGTTATTAATGAAATTAGTTCGGCTGTTAATGATGTGCGCCGGCATGTCATGCTCTTTCTCATCGATGTGGTTTTTCGTGTTTTAACTGCGGTTTTGAAAATTTTTCAACTAATTACACCTTCCCCCCCGCCATCGATGGAGAGAGAGTTTGGTAGGAAACTGTTTCCATCGTTTATGGTTCTTGGTTAGTTTGGTTTTATTTATTAATAACAAGGCTGGGTTACGCTCTGTAGTGTTTCATTTCTATCTGTGCATGTGAAAAGAAAGAAAGAATGGCGCGTTAGGAGTTTAAAAAGTTTGAACCAAGCGAATTCATGAAGCATGGAAAGCATTTTTGTTTTTATTTCGGAAAGATTTGGTAGCTTCTAAGTTTTGGCTGTCACACAGTTGAAAATGATTGCAAGTTATTGTTAGCTTTATATTGGTTTTGAATGTTGAAAGGGAGGATGAAGAACACGGGGGTGGTAATTTAGTTACCGAATCTTGTTAACAATGAATATTTCAAGGATGATGTCAGATCGAGTTAAGAGTTTGAAGTTAGGTTTGTTATTTATCTCCTTGAATTTGGTTTAATTAACTTTTTAATTAGCGGAAGGAAGAAGCTTGGTTTGGAAAACTTCAAATTAGGGAAGAAAAATTGCGGGAGTCAGTGGGAGTCAAGGTATATAAAAACCTTGAGTCGGTGAGATCGTTAGATCATTTGGGATGATAGATCTTTTCTTAAGATCGGATGACTCATACCGGTCGACCCATTGAATTAAGTGAGTTTAAGAAATGAGTCATGTCATTGTGGTTTAATTACATCTCTCCAGCTTCCATGCTAACCCGAATGCTAACATTGGTTGTCTTGGTATGCGTTTTACTAATACGTGAAAATGAAAATAACGGGGGTGGGGTGGGGTTGGGGAGGTAAGAAACGGTTGTTGTTTTTGTAATGGTAGTATAAGAGAGAAGACTAAATGTGTTTAATGCGTGTGTATGACAGTGCGGCATTGGGAACTAATGACAGTTTGGCCAGTGGGAGGGCCGGCAAGGGCCACATCAAGTCCGCGTCTATATCCACATCGACAGCCGCCAATCGTCAAGATCACCCGACCCTTGGCCTTGATACCTCTTTCGATCCTCTTCGGCAAAGGTAGTATGCAATGGCTGCATGTTTTTGGTTGTCATTATTATTATTATTTTCTTTCTATTTTCTTTAAGACACTGCATGATTAACTGGCTTGCATTTATGTTTTTCGTTTTATCGGTTTCACGTAGCATCGCGAAGTCAGTGGAGGATTTTATGAGTTTTATTTTACAATGAATGAGTAGACTTGGGTTTTCCTTCTTTTTTTGTGTGATCATAATCAGGTAGGTGAGATTATGTTTGCCGCCAGTAAATTTCTTAACGTTTTCAGACCCCAAACGTCTGAGTGTTTCGTTATCGGCCTCAACCTTGTGATGGGTCATACGGTCGTGAGGCTGGGTGGCTAGGTCACCAACCTCTTTGATATACAAAAATTTTCCGTTTTTGTTTTGTTTTGCTTCGAAAAATTCCGTTCGACTCAAAGTGAGTTCTGAAATGTATAGGTGTGCTTTAATAATCGGCATTAGTAATTTTATGTAGATGTGTGTAGATATAGGTTAAATGTGTCTCCGTTTCCCAAAATGGATTTTTATAATATTTTATACACCAAGTCATCCAGTCTGTTTTGCTCATAGGCTTCTTGATGTTTTAGGATCTGACGATTTTATAAAAGTTCTGGTGTTTCGCTCTTAAATCTACTTCTAAGTTGTTAATAATTATTATGACCCAGAACTGTTCACTTTGGTGTAAGCATACTGTCAATTTTTTTTTTCTGTACCAGTAGCATGATCAACGCCAGCTGAGTAGATCTGTTCTATGTCAGCATGGAAGATTAATGCAAAATTAAACAAAATGAAAATCATAGCTACCGGCATCTTTTCTTTATTATTTATGAGATGTCGGTTTTAAGTTTTTCATACAAATCACCCCCGAATTTTGGTTTATGATATTTTGCCGGACGATTGCCAATACTAAATATTAGTTGATACTGAGAGGTTTAGTCGCTTGAAAGAAGACACAAATTTGAAATTTGTTTGATTTGAATTAAACTCGGTTTCTGATGTGTGTAGTAGAGTCTCGTGAGAGGAATTTATAGGTTTGAAAATTTGGCATTTCTCTGCAGAGAGATTTAAATTTGTTTTTTGAATATTTTAAATATAAATGAAATTTATTTGGTAGTTATTTCCTGTATTGGTGTAGTAAATACAGGAATTAGGTGTATTTTGAAATAGTTTAAATGAGGATTTTCTTTTGCTGAAGGAAGTCCAAAATTTTTAAAAGTATCACTGTATACTTGAACACAGTCGTCATGTAAATGTTTTGTTTATAGCAAGTACGCTTTGAAATTGTCGTTGCTTGTCCCCCGTTGTCTTTGATTTCGGTTAAAATGTCCTTTCACCCTCAGCAAGAACTTTTTCCAAAAATTTTCCCCCCCAAAATTGAAAGAAATGGATTTGAAATTTGTTTCAGCAGCGGAAGAGGACAACCAGTTTCTCCAGCCGTAAGCAACCGAACTCCACTATCACGTAATATACCAAGTAGATCAACGTTCCACAGCGGTCAAACCCGGCAGCGAAATCACACGTCGGGTTACGGACCGGCTACGGGTCTACAGACTCAGGACACGTCAGCAATTGCCCATGCAGCGCGAACCTCTTCGTTTTTCTCCAAGCTGTCTTCGAGATTTTCAAAGCGGTGAGTTTATTTATTTATCTGTTGTTAGAAGATTTTTATTCTGAAAGGAAAGGTATTTTTTCCTGGTAGTTTTTCTTACGCTTTACTTTTTTATTTATTTATTTATTTACCTTAAAGCATGAGCGTAGTGATCGATGCGTTGATTGATGTGAAGTTTCCATTTTTTGTGTCTTCGATCGGGAAGAAAATAATTTTTCTGTGGTAGATTCGTATGAAATTAATTTTATGATTGTCGGTTGATAGACTGTTTAGTTTAGATATTCAGAATTGCTTACTTAGGTTAGTTTCTAATTCTGTAAAGAATGACTACTGCTTATTTTGTAGCTGATGTGTCTCAAGTCGAATTAAATTAGCACGAAACAGTTTAGTGTTCTTATTGATCAGCTAAGTGCGAAGATTTTTTATTAGTAATCAAAGAGGACACACCGACAGATCTTTGCATCATGTGTTGGTAACCAATAGCCATTTTGAAAACATGACTCGAGACCAATTTAAATCAATTAACTGCGACTCCGATGCATGAAGTGATTAGCTGTTAAATTTCTTGACGAAGATTTGAATCTGATACAGTTGAACCCATCGCTGGTTAGGTTTTTCGATTTGTCACGAAAATGGAAACATTCACAGCGTTGGTATCTAAGAAGAACTTGCATGTTTTTTTTGAAGAGGTGCATGAAACAAATTAGAAATTTGAAGATGAATTGTTCGGATAAATTTAAATTTCTCACCTTTTTAAAAATTTAAATTCAATTTAATGGGATGCACAAGCAAGTGTTCCGACGATAAGTTGATGAGGAACTGAGTCACTTTGAAATTTTGCTTTTATTATTATTATTATTATTTGTCCGGCAGAAATTTTTGCAGCGACCAGTGTGAAAGCTTAGTGCAAAGCTTGCTTGCTTTATTTTTTTTATCTATTTTGGTTTTTGTTTTGTTCTCGTGAATTTAATATCAAATTTTTATTTAAATCGGTACCTTTGATAGCGTGAGATAGGTTTTCAGTTGTCTTCTTCTTCCTTTCGTTATGTTTACAATTTTTGGGGGGCTCTAAGATCCATTTATGATGAGCTTTATGGGTGTAGATAAAATTTATTACCCAAATTTGGGAAGAGCTTTTCAATTATCTACCTCATGCTTCTGGATATTTTTAACACAATCAAAATGGGAGTTGGGAGTTTAGTTGTAGAGGGAAATGGTGTTAGAATTTGCTGTCGGATCCATACTCCACGTTTAAATGGTTGTAGGGAATCCTGGCTTGCGGTGAGGGGTTTTAGAGAAACTGATCTCAATTATTATGGATTGGTTGGTTTGGTGGAAATATCTAGTTACCAGATAAATCGATGATATTGGTTTAGATAAAGGTTAGTCAAACTTTTTATAAAGAAAGAAAAGATGTACAATTTTATATTAAGTATATAATTAAAAGAAAAATTTCTGTCGACTAAGGTTTTGGTTTTGTGAGCAGGAGGAGTATGTTGGGTTAATCAGTCATGGCAACCGAAACTGTTTTTGAGTTATATCTACCTCCTCTTGCTATACCCTATAAAACTGAATCATAACTCAGATATAAATATATATATAGTAGATAATAGGGCATCGTCAGGCTTTTTGCACTGCTTTTTATTCACCAGAGCTTGGAAGCTCTTATTTATATTTTTTGAATATATCGTATCAACCGGATATCGCGAAAGGAGATAATATGTTTTAAACAAGTCGGAAAAATTGTGCATCCTTTTTTTTAATAAGTTTATTTATTTTATTTACATAACTAAAAATGGCATGAAAGTTAATGACCGGTACAATTTTTTGTTCGTATATAATATTGTTATTTATTTTTAAGACGATAATTTATTTTTTTATACAATTACAAGAAAAAAGCAGCTTGGTTTTTAGTTTTGTTTTTAAAAAAATTTTTTGTTTTGCCAACTTTCACTATGGTCACTGCTCTCTTTGTTTTTTTTTGTAATGAAACTTTTTTGACGCGTTCGTGAGGCCAGATTTTTGATACTGTAGTTCTCATCCTCAGACTGGGGATTGGTTTAGTGAGATTTGTACTGAGAGTGCTGTTGTATAATAAAAATGTGAATAGGTTATTCGGAGTTGGGAATTTTGTAGCGGAAAATTTTTTATAAAGATTTAAGTGTGACATAGGCAACGCGAACGCGTTATTTGGTTTCCATTTAGGCTTAAATTTTTCAAAACCCCCCCAATTAGTGCAGATGTAATTATGAGAATTTAAATTGGAAATGAATTAATTTTGTTAATAAATCAATTCGTTAAGACAATTCATTGCAATTTTTTTTATTATTAATGTTCTCTAGGACGTAATGTATTGGGGATAAAGACGATAAACGACTCTTGGAAATGCGTCCAGTCCGGTCAACTTCTTCGCAAGTCACAAAGACCACACCAAGTAAAAACTTTATATACATACTCTCTCTCTCTCTCTCAAAAATTTTTCGGGACGCATGAAGATCAATATAATCAAAAATCAATGAACAAACAATATATCAGTGTAAGATGATAGCAGTGCAGCGAAATTTTGTTTTCATTATTAATTTTAGTGTTTAAAAAGGTTGTTGTCTCAGGTTAAAATTTTTATTACTTAATTACCAAAATGGAGTACCTTGCTGCTTTTTACTTGTGAAATTTTTGTGTAATGTTTAAGATGGATCGTGTGGAAATGTGTGTGTTTGGCGTTTGGGTGGGCTAATCCGACTGTATGCTGCTCTCTGACTGTCGTGAATGGTCAATTTGATTTTGTTTGTTTAACTCTATAACAAAATTTTTAAAGACAGAAATGAGTGGGCGGTGGTCGGAATAGCCCTCCTCACGATTTTGTCAATGTCGCTCAGTTTTTTGACAGAATTGTCAGTTAATCTCTGACGGTACCGTGTGAATTATTATAAGACTGACTTTGTTGTTTCCGTTTCCAGAAATCACTTTGTTTTTGTGGATAACTTAAACGGCATTTGTGTTTCTGATTTATGATAATGAAGTCGTGGAAGGAGTGTAAGTCACAAATTTAAATAAAAAGAAAATTTTCGAATGGTCACGAAGGGATGTATGACGTGGTCGAATTTCGACGCTAATCGATTTAATTAATTAGGCGCTTGTCTGTTAGAGATTTCTTTTACCAAATGAAAGACTGAGGAGGAGGATAGAGTGTGGGTTTTGTATAAATAGAAGCTGGAAACCAAAGGAAAATCAATTAATCTAGAGGTTAAGGACAATTTTTCTTTAATTGCTGTTGGGGTTTTCATGTGGGGAAAATTTTTTATTTACTTTTCAAAATCTCAATTGAGATTGTCTCGTGACGAGTTAAAATTTTTGGAACGAGCTTTATGTTATGTGTGTGAGTGTGGGAATTTCGATTTTTCGTTGAGCAACAGGAATCAGTTATTGCGGACGAACAATCATCGTCTTTAGGAGGGTTTGGTTTGCCGTTGAGCTTGATCAGCAAGCCAATCAAATTATGCCAAATAGGTGTTTTGTTTTTTTTTTCCGTCACTGATTGTTTATATTTTTGTAGTTGATATAAATTTAGATAGTTTTATGTATAGCGTCTATCGTATTTGTTGACTTTTCCGGTTGGAAGATATATAAGATGGAAAAATTTTTTTTCTTTTTCTTATCGTGGTTTCGGTGTCATATCCCTGACAAGACGAGTTGTTGATTTGAAATTTGATTGGAAAAGTCAGTCGAAGGAAATGTGTAACTCAGAAACTCTCATTAACGATATCAAAACCGATTTTGTCTCAGTGATTCAGTTTCCTTTTGAATGTTTCATCGTTTTCAGCGAAATTTTCTCTTCCGCCATCGAATCATGTCAATTTTGATGTGAAATTGAGTGAAAATTAATCGTCATCGATTGAATTACGAATAAGCGTTAAAGGTAGTAGTTGTAGACGTGATTTGTGAAACAGTTTTCTGTTGTGAGGAACTTTTTTCTTACTATATCTGACGAGTATTTGGTTGGTAGCTTTGTTGTAACCTTTATTGTGTTAGTTTTTGGTAATTAAGATGTGAGGATAAGTGTGGGAACTACTTTTTGCTGACTATGTCCTTCTCTCTCTCTCTGTATCTCGGAGTGTCATTTATAAATTTGGCAAAATTGATATTTTGGGGACCTAAAACGAGAGCTTTCGTTGATGACTTAATTTTTTCCTGTTGGTTTTGAATTTATTTCCTTCTGTTGGGGTACTAAAACAAAGGTTTTTGGACAAGTTTGAGAGGACTGAAACTGTCACTAGCGAATGGGTCATAAATTATTAATTATGGGTCAATAATATAGGTTAGGAATTATTGGTATATATAGTTTGTTTGAAGGGATGACCAGAAACAGTTATTCTGAGACAGAGAAGGAGAGAAGAGATGTCACATCAAACGTTATTGGTTCAAGTCTCACTCAAGCTCTGAGATCTTGTTTTGTTTCCCGTTTTATCTGAAACAGTGCTGAAGGAATATTTTTGAAAATCAATTTAATTGGCCAGAGAGAGTGTAACGAGGATTCTGTCTGTTATATATGACTCGTTTTGCGGGGATTGTATCCGAAACCACACCGAAAATATGTGTTTTGCATGTATCTCTGTAAATAAGTATTTATCGAGACTTTTGGACTATCGAGACTATTGGAAAGGAGTTTGTTTTCTGCCATTTTGTTTTTTGGGGAGGGAGGGAGGGTGTCAAGATAACATCGACATAATTATATTTAATTAATCTCTGTATAAAAATATAGATTTATTTAATGCGAATATTTATAACCCGCAAGTCACAAATTGAGTGTTTGTTTTGGGGAACGGAAATGGTTGACAGTTTTTGTTTTGTTAGTGCCTTTTGGCAATTTTTTTCCTTTTCGAAATCGGTTTGAAATATTTTTTGTTTTAGTCTAATTAATTATGCTCTCCTTAAATATTTATTTACAAGTATTTTCATGTGTCATTGTTTTATTTATATAATATTAATAATAATAAATAGAGGGGACAAATATTCGTTTTGCAAGGAATTTAATGAGATATCTGGTTTTGTTTAAGTCGTTAGTTGTAAATTTAAATTTTTTTTTGTTTTATTTAAATTTAAATTTAAATTTCATAATTAACGCTATGACGTCCGATGAAGATTTTTCGTGTCTGTGCCGGTGGAATTGACTTTTCGAGGTTCTTGTTTACTAACTGTATCGTCAGTTCCCATGTTTTAATACCGTTGGGATGGAATAGAGGCCCTGGGGCCCTGAAACGTCATAGTGTTAATTGTTCGATGCAGTTGAGTGTATTTAACGAATCTGTGATTTTTAATTGTACCAATTTATTCTTTTAATTCGTTTAATTAATTATAAAATGGCGTTCGATGTCTCTCAATATGAAAATGACATGTGACGGAAGATGGTGGGAGGAGGAAATGTTTGTAGCGTGATTCATGGTAGTCTCAAAAAGGAGAATCACAGTTGTATGTAGAGAGATGGTAATGAAGTGTGGAGGATCTGGTTGTATTGTCGATGGGAAGCGTTTTTAACACTACACTGAGGGGTGTTGGTTGTTGTAGTTTTCTTAAAAAGTGTGGTGAGTCAATTTGACTTGTTTGTAAAAGTAGTCGAGAGATAGCTTGGACGAAAGAGTTTTGTTGAAGAACAAACACAATTTAAACACAACTTTGAGGACATGTCTTGAAAGTCAAATTGGCTCTGTCTAAATTTGTGATAGGTTAAGACTAAATTCACGAATGTTTATAATGTACTTAATTATTCACAAGGGAGTCGATTTGACTCAATGGAAAGTTAGTATTTCTTGTGTTCAAATTAATTAGAGATGAACAATTTGTTATTTAAACAACGAGGAGATGAAAATTGATTTTTCGTTCTATTCATATTAACTCTGTTTTCAAGGATTTAGTATATAATATAGACTTAGAGATATTATTAACAAGATTATAGTTTGTTATGAAACTGTCAAAAATTTTCAAAAGTCAGATGTAAATAAACATGACAGCCCAAAAGAGAAGCTAAAATTTTAGGGATCAGAGTCAGAGTGACTCTTAGCCTTTTAATGAAGTACAAAAGTCGAAATTGAGTCAAATCGTAGGAGATTTGGTTTGGATTTAAATTTAAACGAATTATTTAGTTGAAATTTGTATTTAATGTCCTAAAACCCGGGGCGGTATTTGTTATTTTTAAAATAGATGCATTTATGTATTGTTCATCTGTGAAGTTTTGGGTTTAATCACTCAAACTGTTACTTAGATTATAGTTAAGTGAGCCGATTTGAGTTATACGACAAATTTGACGTTATGAGACTAAATGGTTAGAAATTAATTTAAGTAAAAATTTATTTATGTAGGCTCTCTATTTTTAAATAAGCAGAAAATGAACATAATTGAGTCAAATCGTCTCAACTCGTCAGTCTAGTGTTAAAAGGTTTTGCATCGTAAGGACACAAAAGGTTTTGAAGACATCGAACGCGTAAATCAAATTATAAATCAATTATGTCTAATAAATGTTAATTAATGAAGTTTGGTATTATGTTTGAGAGAGAGCCGCGTCGGAAAAGAGGAAAATCCTTTTGTGGGTTAATGATACTCTCCTGCTGATGATTTATCTATACGAACAAATTTGTACCGGTCATTAGTATCTGTCTTTTATCTGGTGTGAATGTTGTCGTTTTTTTTTCTCTCTCCTCTCTAAATCTATAGAAGGTAAGTTTAAGGGATGCCAAAAAGAAAATTTTTTTTTTGTGTTTGTAGGGCGTGGCTGTTATCATAACGCCCGGGTACCTGTGAATGCGTTCCCTGATGTATGAGGGAGAGCAACTCAAAAATATGTTCTGAACATTTAAAAAATCAAATAAAATGGGTGTAAATATGTGTGGATGAAGTTTTTATTTATTTATAAATAATTATTTAGTTTTCCTGTGAAATATCATATTCCTTCTCATCCTTGTAGTTGGTTGTGGTATTAGGTTTAGTTAGAGTTAGTGGCATTATTGGGAGTAGAAGTGTTGTCACGGGTAACATCCTTCGGATGATTCGATCTAGAAACTATTGTTAGCAGTTATTAGTTGTTTTTGGTTTTATTTATTTATTTATTATTTCAATTTTTTTTTTTGATTTTGTCGTAGTCTCCCTGAGTAATAGTTTGGATTTCTTTTTATTTCAGCCCTATGGACCCGGTTCCTAAAAACTTAGTTAGGTATGTTCCTGCATTTTTAGTTTACTTTTTGTTTTCTTGTTTAAACCTTAAATTCTATTTTTATTTTTAAATTTCTTGTGCATGTCACTATGTACCTTTTTGAAAAATTTATTTCTTAGGGTATGGAGAGTTGAAATTGGGGTTTGGGTTAATGACAATGAAATGTATACTCTCATGCCCTGATTGAAAGGGTGGAGACTCGCTGACAACACGAGAGATTTTTATCTTCTGTTTCCGGTATCCGGGACGGATTTTCAATATCTGGAATTTAAAAATAAATAGATAAATAATTTTTCGCTATAATGAAATTTGGAGCTATGTTCTAATGTGTGTGTGTGTTTTACAGTGGAACCGGAACCAATGATGACCAAGTTAAGCCGAGGTCGTTACGATTCACGTGGAGCATGAAGACAACATCATCTCGAGATCCCAACGAGATCATGGCAGAAATCAGAAAGGTGAGTTTCAGTGTTTAAAAGGTTTTGTTTAGGTAGGAATTGGTTTTAATGGATTTTCGTATCTGGATTTCAGGTCCTGGATGCCAACAATTGTGAATATGAACAGAGGGAAAGATTCCTTCTTCTCTGTATTCACGGAGATCCGGACAAGGATGATCTCGTCCAGTGGGAAATCGAAGTATGTAAACTTCCGCGTCTTTCGCTCAACGGAGTTCGAATCAAACGAATCTCCGGCACATCAATAGGATTCAAATATATTGCGTCTAAGATAGCGAACGAATTGAAACTGTGACTACCCGTGTTGGAGGCCGGGTGCAGCTGCAGCAAAGAGGAAGGCCCTCCTCCTCCGCAGAAAGGCTGACGCAGGTGGCACAGGAGGTTTTACAGAGCCGCGAGACGTTTTGTCTCACCTGCGGCGACAGCTCCAAGTTAAATCGGGACAGAGAAGGAATCAATTTCTAAAAATGCTTTGGTTTTCTCATTTAATTTATATATATATGAAAAATCTCCAAGAGATACAGTTATGAATGATCAAATCGGCTTTTCTCCTTCCAAAGACAATAAAATACTAAAACGTGTAGCAATCGATTTTATTGATTCCGGGAACTAACGCTAAAATTTTGTCGATTTTTGCACCAATCCAAAATGGCTGGATGAGAGAAAACCTGGCAGGCCAGGACTTTACCTCTTTTTTTTTAATCTGAAGAACGAAACGCTTGCCCTCAAAGGATTTCCTTGGTGTTGATTTTTTTTCTTACTTTTTAGTCACAATCAACAAAACAATTAGCTAACTAATAATTAAAAAAAAAATATTTAATTAATTAATTTTAGAAATAAAAATGCCAAAAAAATCTCACTTTTCATTGTCACCATCGCAACCACGGCAATCCCACCTTAAGAGAATAATAAAAATTTTTTAATTAAAAAAGAAATTCAAAAAAAAGAAGAAAATACAAAAAACGGAGTGTGATTGATGATATATAAATAAATAATTTGTATTTTTACTTCGGAATATGAAAACCAATAAGTTTCAGTGATTTAAAAATTGTACAATACTGTATGTAGCATAAAAGAAATTTTGGTGTTGGTGAATAAGAAATAACGTGTGCGTGCGCGTGGCGTGTATGAAAAGCTTCCAATGACTGCGACGTTCTCGGTCGCAGTTTTCGATTAAAACAAAACCAATCTCGACATTTTTAACAAACTGCTATTCGTGTATAAAAAGTAATAATAATAGTAGTATAATAATTAAATAAATAAATGAATAAAAATACTTTGTAAAAAGATGATTTCTCGCGAGAAAGAGCAAGGTTATCAAGGAAGAATTTTTTTGCCTTTTTTTGTTTGTGTCAACTTGTCTGCTGCTGTCAACCGTGATTTTATTCTGACAAGGGTTGTGCTGTTTTGGAAGGAAATGAATAAAAAATAAAAATAAAAAGATTGATTGAAATAAAGCAAGAAGTGTCATCAAAATTGTTTCGGTTTTTATTCTAATTATTAAGTCCTTCATGGCTCCGATTTGAAAAATTTCCCCCGTGAATGATTTGAATTGGAAAATTTTTGTTCTCGCCCCTTTTGCACCCAAATTTGAGATGTACTTTTTAAATTTTTAAAAGTAAATTATGAATGTTGAATGTGATTTTATTTTATTTTTCCTTGAATGGGTTTTGTGTAGGATCTGTTGGAGAGTTGTGAGTGTTATTTATTGAATAAAAGTTTGCTGTCGTCAGCTCTTGGGGCTTGGACATTGATCTGTTCCCCAGACAAACCTTAACTATTCTACCAACAATTTATAGTCCCTTCCTCTCGAGGGATAGAAAAGAAGAAAAAGTTTGCTATGTTATGATTCTAAGCTGATGATTCATACGTTTTATGTGTTATGTTTGTCCCACAAAGTAGCTTCATCAACTTCAATCGTTATTTGAACATATCTTTCTTCTATGATCACTAATTACTCTGTTTTAATGACAGCAGGTCCAAATTTTGTTTTAAATCTCTCTTTTAGCCTTATTTCAATTTTTGGGTTTGTTTTCCTTTTTTTTCCATACTCCAGTGCTGACGTGTAACTTAATTCGTCTTAAACAGATACAGTTGGATTTATTTTTATTTTATTTTCATGTTGGAAGTATTTTTTAATGGTAACACCACTTCCACTGCTACATTTGGCCCTCAACACAACCACAGAAAAGGTAAGTTCAACTCAAGTTTTGACAATACTCAAAAGAAACCCCTCAATAATTTGAGACGAAATTGAAATTATCAGCGCAATTATCTGCTGTATCTTATAAGCCTGTCTTAATAATTTCAAGCCTTAAATTTTCTGATAATTAAGGCAAACTGCTCTAATTGTAGTAAAGGAGATGCCATTAACGATTTTGCTGTATTAGTCATTTCGCATACTTTCTAGTTCATTAAAGGCGAAAAGTTGAATCATAATTGAAATAATAATTTTAATTCATATAGATAAACTATAGGTAATTTTATCTTTTACTCCATTGTTCTGTTTTATAAACTTGCGTGCGTGTGAATTTAAAGGAAAAGGTCAAAATTCTTATTTGGCGAAATACGTTATGTTCAAAAAAATCAGGGAATCTAATGCCACGTCAAAAAAAGCGATAAAATGTCGACACAGTTAAATACTCGAATCTAATTGGCTGCACTCACCTTCAGTTTTGATTCGGCTTGAGAATGGAATGGTTGGTTATATTCGCATGGGAAACAAATGACGTTATCAAGTTGTTTTAAAACCGTGCGATAGACATCCTTTGCTTTCTTTTATTGTTATATATATATATCTGTTTTTTTGAGCTATCTCCGAATTGAAATATTTGTCTAATGACATTCAACTGGTCTGTTGCGCAAAGTTATTTTTGAGCAAAGCCGCGTCTCTCACGCAAGCGTTTACAAATCCCGAGCTCCGTAAAAATTATTGACTTTTTAAAAAACGTTGATTTTAGTTCGGGCTCCTCTTCTCTTTTCCTTATTATTTATTTTTTCAGTTTCAAAATGGCGTTTAACGGGAGTGCACCTATGAATAAACGTCCGCGTCTTGATATGCGAAACGATGTGGATAACCCTCACAAGGTTCGAAAAGTTTTTGTTTTCAAGCCTGTTGGTTGTTGTCGTTTTATTTTTAATTTTTTTATTTTATTTTGAAATTCATTCATTGTTCCACTCCTCCATGCGTGAAAGCTTTCTAACCGTCTCCTTAACATCCATGTTGCCCTCGTAATTTTTTTCTGTTGCCCCTTTCCGCTGTTTTAATTTTTGTTGACATGATCTGAAACTTACGTAACTGTTTTTATTATTTTGTTTAGAACAACAACAAATTAATTTTTATCTGTTTGTGGTATTTATTATTATCTGAATTTAAAATATTCTCGACTCGGAGGAAGTCCTAACCGTGACATATTATCGTTTGTAATTTGACTAATTTCATTCAAGAAACTGTGTATCGAGTTAAAAACGTGGTTTTGTATTATTGCACGGAACTCGATTCAACAAGTAATTCAGCTGATAACAAAAAAGAAAATCACATGTCATTAATTTGTACATCAACAAAACCCCCCCAAAACGATGTTTTAATTAAATAAAACAGTCAGATAAATGAGTATATAAATAATCTTTAATTATTTGACCAGTTATTTGATTGCAAAATTTTTCAAATCTATTTTGGTTAACTATCCAACATCATCATCACCTTTCAAACAAAATAATTTATTTTTACTACTAAATAAATAAACTTATTAAATATTTATTCAACCAAACCTTATTACTTATTTATTGTCTATAATTTTATTAATGGTTTATTAATTTTTTTTTTTAATTTTATTATCTAGGTGAAAAGTGAATTAAACCATGGAGAGGATATTCGTAGAAAAAGGTGAGTACCATCATAAATATGAAACTTTTTATCAAGTAGCAATAAAATCTTAAGAGTCAGTAGATGAAGCTTTTGTAACACATGTGCATGATAAATATTTGTAGATAGTTTATAAGAAGTGTGGCTTTTTGGGACTTTGTAGATAAATGAAAATTATTTTTGCCATGTGTTATCAAAACTCTTACCAATGTGACAGTCGGACAGATTTTCAAATCACACACTAACTTAAAATATATTTTTTATCTGCAAGTCATTAACTTATCTAAACATCAGCTTATCTGAATGTAGTTTTGTGTCAAAGTTTTCCCAGATTTTGGTTTCTATTATATATAATAAACTCCCTTTGGAATATTTTGTCGCTCAATCACAGCTGACAGTTTTAAATTATGGGGATGCAATAAATTATTATTAACGGTTTAATGAGTGTTTGTTTTCGGGATATTAGAGACCATAAAATTTTTTTTAGTTTATCTTAAATGGTTTATCAGATGATTGTTTAGATTTTTTTGATTATTTATAAATCTAAGGTTTATTAAAGTGGAAATGATCACAAATTTGGTGGTAGACAAAGTCAATTTAATTTATTTTAACGATTAAGTGGAACCTTACAACTGGGGGGAGGGTGGGTTAAGAAAAATTTTCTAAAACTGTTACAAGTTTTTCATGTCCAGAAATTGTGGTCTTGATTCTTTCTTTACAGTCAACTCCAATTTGGGATCATGTGTTTGGTTAACACTGATTCCGGTAGAGAGGGTGGGGTAAATAAAAAAATTAATTATCAACTCGTTACTTGAATGAGTATACTAAAACTGAACCAAATTATAATGGTTAGAATTTCTAAATTGTAGTCTTGTTTCTTCCCTCATATTCATCTATTGTAGATGGTTTTGTTTTGGGTTAACATTCTTAGTTTATTTATTTATTTATTTATTTCTACTTGGGGGGGGTTAATAAAAATTATGGAGTCGGATGGAAAGAATTATATTTTTTTAATTAGGAAAAGGGTGGTCGGATACTTAATTGTACTCTCCTTGAAAGTTGAGATTTATCTCTTGACCAGTTCCACAGTTGCTACATTTAAAAATTTAAACAGGGAGAGAACAAGATTTAGAAGAGCTAGGGAGGGAGTCTTGGCTTTATTGCCCTAGAAAGGAAATAATTTAAGTCTTGGTGTTCAAGTCTAAAATCTGAAGTACATGTTTAAAGCTGGAGAAGGAGGAAGGAAAAAAAAAAGAATTTCTTTCAAGAGTCTTTTGTGAGGTCTACTTGGGGATTTGAAGATGTTGAGTTTTGTTTTATATTAGTTCTCAAGAGTTATTAGTTATTTGAAGTTTTACTTTTAGTGCTTATTGAGATTTAGTTTATTGCTATAAAGAGCTGTGCACTTGACGTTATGTTTTAATTCGAATGGGTAATATAAACGATGGTCGACTGGAGGGGGTAGTATGTTGCATTCAGTTTTTGTTCAAAGATAGTACTTAGCCTCTTGGTACTCAAGCTTTTTCCTTCCGGGCCAAATTTCCATTGCGACTAAGCCACACAACTTACAGTCCACCCTCAAGGCATCGTCTGTATGTATATCTGTCAGTCTGTTTCTGAACGTTTTCGTACTGGTCAGGCACTATAGCTCAGACTTAACAATGAGCAATCGACCTTCTCACAAATTTTCACTGAATCGGTTTCTACTCAGTAGAGCTTGGTGGGCTGCAGTTTGAGTACCAAGGACTTAGCCTGTCAACTTTAAATCTCAAAAACACAACTAACATCAGCCCTCAGTCGAGTAAGCTCTCATTCACGAGAGATCACTGTAGGGCTTATATATTAAAACAAAACACGATTTTGGGGTGTGAGACTCTCTGGTATAATTACATAAGTGATATGTTCGCATACCATAAATACGACCAAGGTTGTAAGTTCTGGATGGTCTGGTTTGGACTAAAGGGGTATCACAGGTGTCAGGAGGATCTAAGGACTTAGTAACTTAAACCAAACACGATTTCAGACTCTCTAGTATAACCAATTCACCAGAAATGCGATCAAGGCTATAACTTCTGGAGGGATACCCTGGTTTGGGTTGAAGAGATGTCAAAGCTGTCAGGAAATGTTGAGGATCGAACCAAGTTCTGGGAAACCTTTTGTTATTATTATTATTACTATTTACAAACTCTATTTCATTTATTCATATTTTCCGTTTTGTGAATCGCACAAAAAAAGAAATTAATTCGCATCAGAGAAAACGAAGTGAAAAGAATATTTATCGAGGAATTTATTTTGAAAAATGCTCTGGGGGTGAAAATGGAGTGAATGAAATACTTTAACGATATTTTCTTCTGAGCAATTTAGAATTTTCTTTTTTTAGAGAAGGCGGTGGGGGTTGGGGTCGCATCTTTCAAGATTCACCACTAATAGAATCTTTTCTCAAATCCAATCATCGGATTTTTCGGGTTCGAACGAAAACTAATCGTCTTCACTCCTTTTCCGTTCATCTTAACCTCGAGAATTGTTCATCGTACCGTAAACACGTAATCCAAATTGCGGTTTTTTTTGTGCCCTTAGATTTTGGGGAGGTTTTGAGAGATAGAAATTTTTAATTATGTTCCAAAAAGGAAATTTAATAACTAACTAACGGCTGTTGTTGACAAAATTTGTCAGTAGTTAATGATATCGGTTATCGATAACTTGTTTTAATTTTAAAGGGTTGGTAACATCAGTTTTTGCTTATTTCCTGTGGTTTCTTTTATCTCTGGTTTTGACACTTTATTCACCCTCCTAGTGTCAGAGTGTCAGCACAGGCATTAAATTGCGTTTTTGTTTTGTTGCTTTCAGGCCAGAAAATCCAGAGAATTGCGTACTTTTGTACACAATTTATAATGCCGTTTACCCAATAACAACAGTAAGTAGAGTTTTATGTGTTTTTTTTAGTATATACAATCGGATTTCGTTTTACGCGTTTTGTTTTTGTAGTTAAATTTGAGAGTTTCCTCCTTCCCTCTCTCTCCCATCCTCTACTTATTAGTAATCTAGAGAGAGGACTAAGAGGACTATTCTACACATAGAGAGAGAGAGAGGTGTGGAAATCCTCTACCCTTAATTTGTTTCTAAATCACTACCCTTGGAATTCTGAACACGAAAATTAGTTCTTGTTTAGTTACTTAGGCTATCTAGAAATCTTTAAAAGCAGGGAAACGGTCCATTCGTCTCGCAAAACGAGATGAGCCATCGTTGAAAAAGTCTGATATGATCTGTTTCATGGATTATTCCTAAGATCTAAAAATATAATAATAATAATAATATATTTGCACTCTATTTTACCTGCAGGCATTAGAGGGATAAAACAGTGTCACAAAGTTTTTCATTGTTCAACAGTGCTCTGCAACCTTAAAACCTTGATTTGCTGACACAGCCTTGAGTGTCTGTGGGTAAACTTAAAAGAAAAAGAAAATACTTTAAAACATATATTTAAATAAATAACATCTAACTGTATAACAAATTCATGAAATAAGTTATTTATACAAAAATAATAACAGAATGAAATATACATTTTATACAGAGTTTACATAAAAAACGAATAGATTATAAATAAATGAGGACTAGATGTTTTTTAAAAAACGTAGATTTGTACATGAGTGCATAAATTCTTTAAGTAAATAAATAAAATAAAAATAAATAAGTAAATATACAAAGATATAGAATATATTTATAATAAATTTGTTAAGAATGAATAAACAAATAACAAAAAAAACAGAAAAAAATTAACTAACAAGAAAATAAATAAATAAGCGGGAGTACTAAGATCTAAAAATAATGTTAATTAATTTGTATAAACTTTAATCATGTCACAGCTGACTCACTCAATCTTACCAATTTCAAATTTCAAAAAACAAAAATATTTTCACTAAGAAGGGATGAGCAGCAAAAACACATATCGTCAGTGATTCCTCCTGTTAAAAACTGTTAGGCGGTTGGTAACTTATGAAGTATTAGACTAGTATATTGTAATAGTAAAAGCCGTAACAGAGGAGAAGTAAAAGCAAATATGGCGTCGCCAAAATATAGAGTAATACAATAAGGTAAAGCTTCTATCAGTTGTTCCCCGCAAATAATTTTTCTGTTGAAGCTGTTGCTTATTCGTAAATTTTGCGTTGAAGGTTGCAGCAGGTTCTTCAATTTTTGGAAATTAATTATAAAATGTAGATTTAACACTAAACTTAAAAATCAAACCTGCTGGTCCCACCTGCGGGGTCTTATGAAGAGTCGTAGTATAATGCAGTGGTGGTAGAAAGAAAATTTGTGGCGATGTCTTAAGGTAGATGTTCACAAACACGATGTATAGTTCGCGAATTTCTTTCATAATTGAATAAAAACATCATCAAACCTGGCACATATTAATTTTATTTATAATTATAAGAATATACTTTTTATACAGTATAAAAATTAGTAGCATTGCCCTTTAATAAAATGTATGAGTCTGAAAGTTTCTACTTATCTCATCCATCTTCGGCGATAAATTAGAAATTTAAAAAAATTTGGAGGCCGATAGTTTGCGCACCTCTGGTCTAGAGCAGGGGTTTCAAACTCAAAAGCTAACTCGGGCCAAACAAACGATTGTTAAACCCTAAGTGGGCCACAAAAAATATTAATGTTCATAGAAACAAAATTTTGTAATTTGAATAGTACATAGTGTCGGAACCAGGTTGTGTCGTTGTAGATGAACGAATGATGGACAACACTAATTCCGAAAGTATATGTATATTGATATATAAAATATTATTATAACTATAATTTAGAATCAAAATGGAAAATGCAAGGATCCTGACGGTGCGGAGCTCCGGGACTGAATGAATTTAACTTCAGTTGTCGGCTGCTTCATTTCACTGTACCCATTCCCGGAATTAGGAATGTGGAGAACGCCCCAATAGCAATATACATCTATAAATTTTATTTATAGTTTAAAATAATTCGTATAGTTTATAAATAAAGTATATTATAATATTATAAACTTTATCACACATATTAATTTTGTTTATAATTTTAAGAAAAACCTTTTTATACAGCATAAGAATCAGTAGAATTGCCCTTTGATGAGATGTATGAGTCTGCAAGTTTCTACTTATCTCATCCATGTTCGGCGATAAATTCGGAATTTAGAAAAATTTGGCGACCCTAGTTTGCTCATCTGTATAATAAATCTATATAAATGTAATCTATGTATAAGCTCATCTATATAAATGCTATAACGGAACAAAATTTTTGATAAATTTCCCATCAAATATGGCTTAGTTGTTTCCATCGCTCATAGCTTATTTTTAATTGTTTGAACTACTCGTTGCGGGATGATAAAAGCAATTTTTAGAATTGTTCAGATAAATCAACCCCTCCGGGGATTGGGAATAAAAATTTGAATCCCACCATCCCCCCCGATTTTATTAACTCCTTTTTAATTTTGAATCCTTCAGTCAATTAAGACTTTCCTTCTCATTCAATTATGTCAGCATGACAGGAAGAACAGAATCGGGAAATGAATTATTTAAAAATTTAGCGAAAGTTCTCTTAATTATTATTATTTTTTGCTTCCTTTCCATTTCGAAAAGGTTTATAGCCCGGTAGAAACTGTCTTGGGGGAAAGGAATTATTCGAAATGGCGAAAAAAAAGGGTAATTCTCACATCGCCAAAGGAATTTTAATCAGAATTCGAAATAAAAAGTCGGACGGAGACATTAATGAAAAATTCGTGGATGGAATTCGGGAGATGGGAAATTTGACAAAAATCAAAGAAATGAGTTTTGAGGTGGGGGTGGTTTCTCCCGAATTTTTGGATCGTGGAAAATAATCTCTCGATTGACTGAGTAAGCAAAAATGCTTCGTAGCTTCAATTCATGAAGAAATCGATTTATATCAACCTCACAGTTTTATTGATAACTGAACTGATGCGACATCTTGGATGGAAGGTTTTCTCTGGGTCATGGTTACCTAGCCACCAAAGAAATTTTTGGAACTGGCACTCAGAATAATTAAACGACATTATTATAATTAATTATGTGGGTTATTACCTCAAGTTCTGTCCTCTTCGTAATGTATATTTTAGTTTTAGTTGTTCAGGGTATCCTAACTCGTAAAATATACCCGGTGGGACACTTATGTGACAACCCTGCTCCAAGTTATAGTAAAAATAAAGCCGTGAAGGAGTTTTCATGGACGAGGTTCGGTCATTAATTTAACAATACTCGGGACTGTTATCGAGGAATAAAGTCGGGCACTAACTGAGACTTACTTAATACTCATTAAAATAATTTTCTATTTTAAAATAGAGCCCGCAATAAAAGCGAACAATAAAGTTTTTGCATAAATCGCACAAAAGCTTCGTTACAAATCTCAACCTTGGAGTGAACATAATTCGCTCAGGTCTTGTTTTATGCGAAAAGTTCGTTTTTTAGACATGTAATTAGTTATATGTTGATATTTATTTCTTTTGATTTGATTCTGGAATAGTTCTGGTGGAGAGCGACCTTGTATTGAGTCAAATTGACTCACCTAAAATAGATTTGTAATTGCCAATGAGTGTTGGTGACGGGTTACGATATTGCTCTTCTTTTACAGAAAGATAGTTTGCAAGGTTTTTGTGCGAGTGCTTTGTATAGCTATAAAGAATGTTCGTTGCCCTAACCTTTCGTAAACCTTTTGTAGCCTTCTGGGTGATGGGAGCCTAATTCCACACCCAAAAATCTGATTTTGGTTCTGTTAATAAAAATTGAACCCTTCTTTCAGCGAACGTCAACATTAAAAGCATTTCCACCGTAAGCACTTGTGTGCTACTCAACATAGGAGTCAAAATGACTCATTTCAGTACAAATAGATATAAAGCCAGCATTCCTAAATCCGTTAGTCCGTGCTATAAAATTTTAGTTATTCATTGAACTAAAGAGGTTCTGTTGATTTAGAGGAAGACGAGAGACTAGTATCATTTTATAATTAATGCGCGGGAATTTTTAAATGTTTCTTTGTCTGTATGTTGCTCTTTGAGACTTTCAGCTATTTTTCCTTATAAAGACAAATTCAGTTTTGTTGTGAGTCAAACTGGCTCGTTTTATTTAATACTGGAAAAGGGAGCGGGGTGTGGAAGCGACACGCGAAAACAAGACTTGCGGGTGTTTTGGTAACCTTTACAAATAGACCTCGCAACAAATTTCATTAAATGACTTTCCTAACAAGCATTCGACCACTATAACTGCTGAATTAACACAGAAGCCTTTGAAACATTTAATCAAATTTACAGATTTAAACCCCAGAAAGCTCTCTTTCCCCGGGAGAAGATAAGCTAACCGATAGCACTATCCGTGACTTAAAGGGATTCGTACAGTTTCGCTTATTTTTTAAGGTCTCTTTTTCGAAGAAGTAAAAATTTTTCTAACTCGGCTTATAGACTATAAAACCGATTTTAAGAGCCTTTCCTAACGATTCGGATGGCAGGTGACACACACGCGGTAGGATATTTGGGTCACTCGAAAGAGGAAAGCTTATTAAATTTGATTAAGCTTCGGAGATATTTAAACGGATGATAACTTTCTCTGGGGAGTCAAAGGTGTGAATAACAAAATAAAACAAGCGAAATGGGGTCTCGTTTTGTGCGAAAGATGGAAATTATGTTGTAAAATAAGGACTCTCTATAAAAACATGGTAATTTACATCGGGGTAATAGGGACATGATTTAAATGCCTTAGTGAATTCGCATAACTTCAAAGACAAATGCTCAAAAGTTATCTGAAATTCGTCTTTAAGACTCTTTAATCGTTGTTATCTGATGATAATCTCAATTCTTTGAGAAATAGTTCTAAATCCGATTTTGATTCAATTAGGTCAAAATAGTTTTTCCTTTTTTGTATTAATAATATCTCTTATATATGTTACGGTAAAAGTGATAAATTAAGCGATTACGTATAATTCCCGGTGATTATTTATAATCAACAACTAAGCTGGAGAGACGTGACGAAATGTTGAGTATTTATCACTTTTACCGTTTAGTGTGTAACATCTCCAACTCGTAATGTGAAAATTAATAAAAATTCGCTCAGACTTTTTTGGCAGAATCTGTAACATCACCTTATCACACTGAATGAACACAGTGTCATACTAGACCTACTATCGTAAGAAGTATAACATTGAATTGGAGGACCAGAAAATAATGTCAGTTCCGTGTGTCGCACCTAATATACATGTGACGGTAAATGTGATGAATCAGGCTAGTGGTATACATTGCCGGAACCAGGTTGTGTCGTTGTAGATGAACGAATGATGGACAACACTAATTCCGAACGTATATGTATATTGATATATAAAATGTTATTATAACTATAATTTAGAATCAAAATGGAAAATGCAAGGATCCTGACGGTGCGGAGCTCCGGGACTGAATGAATTTAACTTCGGTTGTCGGCTGCTTCATTTCACTGTACCCATTCAGGAATTGGGAATGTGGCGAACGCGACAACATAATTCCCGGCGATTATTCATAATCACCAACTGAGCTGAAAATGTGATATATTATTTATCATTTATCACATTTACCGGTTAGTTTATAAAATCTCCAACTCGTAATGGGAAAAATTAATCAAAATTCGCTCAGGTGCTTGACTTCCGTCTTTTTGTTTTGACAAAAGACAAGGAATTCAAGTAGCTGTGCTCGCCAGTAACAGTGAACGAACTTCCCAACAGGAAGTAACAGAAGCCATGGATCTGACCGAATTTCGATTAATTTTCCCTTACGATTTGGAGATTTTATAAACTAGCCGGTAAATGTGATAAATGCTAAATAATTTGTCACATTGTCCAAGTTTAGTTGGTGATTATGAATAATCGCCGGGATTTATCACTTTTGCCAAATTATTTCCTGGACCTCCAATTTAATGTTATACTTCTAACGTTTTCGGTAGTGGTGTGACATTTTACTGGGCCGTTAGGTCGAAGTGATTTTAGAGATCGCACTAAATAAAAGGCTAAATGAAAATAGCGTAACTTTAAATACCCTTAAATCGCAGCAAAACAACGTCGGTGTAGACTTTAACCTTATTGACTTGAAGCCATTTAGAAATCGTCAGACGGTTCCATTCCCACGTGCCGATAGCTTTGCGGAAATCAGGTTTCAAGTTGTTGTTACCTTTAAGCAAATCGTTCACTGGTTAACTACGCCTAATGTTGGTTGTTATTATTATCATTATGGTTTGGTATTTATTTGATTAAATGTTAAGTTACTCTCTGTTCTGTTTAGATTGTCAAGGTCCCGAATTCGTTTTGTTAAGTTCACTTGAAATGAATCAATCAATCGGCGCCTAAGAATTTTTGATTGTCGAACCTTTTAAAGGCCCCCAAGGTTAGTTGGCGATTTCCTAACTTCTTACCGAAGATATTATTTCTGTTTTAATTCGAATTGCTTGAAAATTTTGAACTTTATCCTATTAGTTAGGTGTTTTTGTTAATCGTCTGATAAGCACTTTTGCTGAAAATTTGGTTACAAAAAAAGAAATGAAAGTGTATATGTGTCAGAAGGAATTGCTGAATCGAGAGACTAATTGCTAGTCTAGCCAATACGAATGACATTGAACTTGGTAGAGACAGAAATTCGCAAGTTCTTCTCATTAATACTAATCTAATTAATTATGTATTCGTTTCTTTTTCGAGAGCTTTGGTATTTTTAATTAATTAGAACACTTTTTTTTCGTAAATAAAAATTTAATGACAGCAATGCTGTCACCAAATTGATATATCGCGGTGAATAACTCATTCGAAGGTGGACGTTCTGTCTTAATTATAAAAAGAAATGAAAATTATGATGTCGGATGTGGGAGAAATGTAAAACGGTGATTGTGTTCTGTGGGACGGTATCAAGCGGTGCGAGAAAGCTCTGAACTTGATACCACATCATTGTTTTGGACAGAGAGTGGGAGAGTTCGAATTTATAGAATTCCCGGTAAGTAAAAACGAACGAACACCGAATGAGTGAAAGAAAGAACGGGGCCTAAAACTACTTGACAAACTGGATATGATGATGAAGTAACCGTTGGAAGATTATTTAATTTAATCGGAATCAAAGCATTCCCACGCGGATTAGTCATCGGTTTGTTTTTGAAGTGTTTAGCGACCGAATGGAGTCCCTCAAGGTTTTCAAATTTTCCAAAGTTACGGCTTCAGCAGTGTGGAAAAGTGACTGGAACAGTGATGGTGACTTGGAGGGGATTTCACCTTCCACTCGCTCTTACTTCCTTCTCGAGTTCACTTTTCTTTCTTTTATGGGCGGCTAAGAAATTCCAGTCGTCAAAATTGTCGACTTTTTGGGTAAGGTCATGGGTCAGATATCCCCCGTTTCAAACTTGATTTATTAATACCGGGCGACGGTCCCAACCTGATAGAAAGCTGGATTTTGAGAAGGATGGAATTTATCGTTTCTCTACGTTTGGAGAAATAAAAATTTTTTAAGGTTTTATATTTGTTTTAGAGGTTTTTGGGAAAAGTCATGAAAATGGAAGTTGACATTTTTGAAAATTTGGAAACTTAAAATGTCTTTTTATTGAATTTTCTCTCGTCTTTTTTTGTTAAGTAAATAACGTTCGCTTTTAAAGGCGTTCATGTAAAAGCTTGTTTCTAAGGAAACCTTATTGAAGTTCTGGTCTTGGAAAAACAAACAAATTCGCTGACAGTCTAAAGTGTTTCAAATGTGACACGAGGTCTGGGGAGTTGAAAAGACTCGTGGGATTATATCCGAGACTAATTTTCCATTTTATTCATCAAACAGCTAATAAAATGACTTGTTGAGATTTATACATACAGTGGCTTACACTTAATTTGGGACCTAACTTTTATAATAAATTAACCGCTGTGTCTTCAAAAATTATAAAAATGGTGTGATTGAAAATTTGTGGGCTTTGTTGGAACACAACATCAGAAGACGGAGTATAAGGAGCAAAAATGACTTGAAGAAGGCCAAAGGGCTACAGAGTGCCATCAAACCAAAGGGGGTATCACACCAAATACTAAAAGGTATCATTTTTATAAAATTTGAGTTTAACAATAAGTGTCTCAAATAAGGTGTGAAATGTATTCTCGTTGCAATTAACTAATTTTCTTATTTTTAGAGGGTTAAAATATTTTTAGAAAATCTGTTTTGTGATTTGTGTTGGTTAAACACACAGCTACAACCTGTCACTCGAATTTCCCCGATAACCTTAACGGTTTAGAATCTTGGTACTCAAACAGCGGCCCAGTGGAAACCGACTGAGTGAAAATTTGTGACAGGTCGATTGCTCATTGTCAAGTCTGAATTCTAGAACATAGTGCCAGACCAGTAAGCAAATGATAAGACTTGTGCTCAGAAACTGCTAATATTGCTTGCCTCAACATGTCTTTATAGAGAAAATACATACAGAAATAGACTGACAGATGTACATACAGATGATACTCTGAGAGTAGACTACATATATCGAAAGCCGGACTTGTAAAAGCTTTTTGGGGTAAGTCGTGTGGCCCAAGAGTTTAGAAGATACAGCGGTTTAATAGGTAGTGTCCCAAAGAAGTTGTGAGCTAATCTATATAGAATGATAGTATCTGTGAGAGAAAGTGGGACTGTAAATGCAAGAACTAAACAATTATTCTTTGGTATACTTTCGTTTATACTGGTGTTAAATCAAAAAGGGAGGAAGGTGTTATCGTGTCTGTTGTTTTTTTATTCTTCTTTCAAGAGTAATTTTCGAAGCTTTTAAGGGCTTTTGATTTAGCATTAAAAATAAAGTCGGTGAAATAAATATCTGGGTAGATATAACGCCTTTACGGCGCAGGGAAATCGTAATCACCGGATAAATGTTAATCAGTATTTGCCTAATCAAAGAAAATAAATTGATCGTTACTCGTGTTTTAATTTTCAAACACTTCACGAATGAATGGAGTAATAAAATAACAGTCAGGGTTGATCAAAAGCTTTAGGAGACAAAAACAAAAGCGGATGATGAGTTTGGGAGGAAAAGGAGATATCTGGAATTCTAGTCGCACCTTTTGGGAGTCATTAATTTGTTGGGTAACCCATTTTGAAAAGGGAAAAAAATTGGAAACTTTTCGGTGATTGTTCTGAACAATAGCCGTGATAGTAATTTGTAAAATTCGATCGATAAATGGCCCTGTCTAATGAATTTTGTTAATTGGAAGCATCCACGAACAAACAAAAGGTTTTTACGAGCACTGTGCCTCCCTCTGCGTTTGTCCTCGAAAGGTTTTACCTCGCTGGGGTTTCGTTAATGTCCTCCTTGCACTTGGTAGTTTTGTTCCAAAAATTTTTTATGGTTGTACCTAAATCCAAAATTTGCCGAGCTCAGATATATATCAAAGTTTTTGCTAATAATTCAAATCGTGAATTGTTGATCCCTAACCCTCATAAACATGAGTTAGTCTGTTGCTATTCTTTGGGGTAACAACAATTCTTCATTAAAAGCCGCACAAGAAATACTTTCTCTCCAGATAGTTGTTCTCCAAAAAGAAAATTTTGTGGCTTCAAGCTGGAAGAGTGATGATTTGTAAGGTTTTGAGGCTGTTAGTGTTGTTATTCTTTTGGTTGATACGCCGCTCAGTTCAAATTTTCTGAAGGATTTCAGTTTCAGGCATCATCGTCTGGGAAAATGATGACTTTTGTATATCACTGACTGTGAAATAATTAAAATCACAGAACTGAGGTTGTAAAAATGGCATACTAATTGCTAATCAGTAGTTCAAGAATGGTTTCATTAAGATTTTCATTAACATTTTTCTTTTCCTTGTGTCTGGAAGAAAGTGTTAAAATAAATGAAACTCGAAACAGACTCGACAAACATCCGGTGAGGTACTCGTTAATGGGTGTACACATTTGGAAATTTGTTTGGCCCACACATGCTAGTTTCACATGGCATTGACCGCAAATTTCTTCCTCCGTAAATCTCAACGCCTTTGGAGTCCTTGAGCAAAAAAAAAATTTTTTTTTAAAGGTGATATTTGTAGCAGAATTAACATTTTATTGATGACGTCGAAGGCCTTCTATCTTCTGCTTATGGAAACGACAATGTTTGAGTTACAATCAAATCTGAGGACTCTCGAAAGGGACAAGTGTTTTTCTTATTTGTTTGTTTATTTATTTATTAGCACGAATTGACATTCATATATCATGTGTGACATGTCACATAATAATTCATAAATTTTTTATAAAATGGCGGGTTTGGGTTTAAATCTATTTTTTTGCGAATTCCACGACTTGAGGAGGAGTTAACACTTTTATTGGGTGCAAAGCGATTTTAATTATAAAAATGCTTCCGTCACACGTGTGACATATTGGGTGTCAGTTTTGGCCTCGCTAATATGAAAATTATCTTTTAAGAGTCTTGGTTATAACAGATTCTAAAATCGTGGTCGGAACTAGAAGTATAGAAACACTCCTTGTGGGTGAACCGCTATCTCTATTTTGTGGCGTCTTGATTTTGATTCCACGTTATCAGCGACTATTTTTATTTTATTTATTTATTTTAATCGGTTTAGTGCTATGTAATCTTGGTTTTCTTATCGTTTTGAAATTTTTTTTTCTACGTTTTTTAAGCTTCTCCTTTTGGACTGTGCGTGTTTCTCTGTGATTGGTCGCGTGTGGAAGGCAGCCGCGTGGGAAGATAGCTTTTGCTGGACAGTCGAATATGATGATTCCTAATTAGGTCATTTGCCTGGTCGCTTTTGTATTTTGGTTGGTTTGGAAATTTTTTGTTGAGTTTTTAAATCTTCGCGACGAATTGTGACAAGGTTAAGGTCACACTACCAAAGATGTTTTCATGTTGTTCAAGCTTGATTTATAACAATCGTAGTCTTTAATGGTGGATCACTCGTTCTTTTCAATTGTTAAAAACTATTTTGTTTTGTTAAGAAATATTCGATAATAGAGTGATTTTGTCTGGTGTCTTTGGTTGGTGTCCAAGTCTATTTGACGGGCAGGGAGAGATGATTCTTTTAAAAACTTTCCCTTCGTCTGTTATTTTTAGAACTTAAATTTCTTTTTTGGTTATTACAAATAGTTTTTTCTGTAAACAAGTTTCCTTAGATCATATGAAATTAGTTAGATGTTACTAGATACATAGTTTGTGTGCTTTTTGGTTGAAAATTAAAATTTTTTTGATGTCAGATTTTATAGGAGATAACCTCCTTGGCACATACATACTGTGGCTCAGTTTAGAGTATATCACAAAGTGGTCTATATCGAACCCCAGGGGTCTATGACAACCTATAAGGTGCCTACGTCAGCCAAAAAAAAATTTAGGGGTCCATGAAACGAAAATGGAGGTTCACGATAGTCGATTCAACATACACTGATAGTAACTATTTACTTACATTATACTATCTTATAATTTAAAGACATATACATTATTTATAAAGGTATCTATGAAGCAAAAATTTACTTCACTACAGTGAGAAATTTACAAAAATCAGGTAATTAGGGGCCTACCCAAAACCGAAAAACATGACAAGGACTACAACAAAAAAATGTTTGGGAACCTCTGGTATATCCTTTAATAGTTATACTGTTAGTAACCCAACACTAATATATTCTTTCATTTTATCTTACTCTCTTTACTTCGAGAATAACACAAATTGAAAGGAAACATTCATTTTGTAAATACTACGCACGTTTCACTTCATAAATATTGCACAAGTCTGCGAGGAATTCACTTTAAAGAATGCGCACTTTATCAAAGGATCCTATTTATAAATGATTGACAATTTCATTATATAAAGCGCTCATTTCATAAATATTACACAATTTTTGAGAAAATTGTTTTCCAGTATTTTACATAAAACTTTAATTCATTCAATAATACCCTCGATTAATAATCAATTTAATAAGTAATAAATCAAACCTTCAAAAGGTTCATTTAATAAATTGTTATTGAATACAACAATTAATTTAATATAACAAAATGTCTGTTAAATGGTAAACACTCTAGACCGGGGGTGTCCCTGATGAACATTTTTGCGGCCCAGTTACTATATCCAACGCAAAGTAAAAATAAAATGTGAATTATAAACGAAACTAGTTTATAAAATTATAATATACTTTATTATAAACTATACGAATTATTTTTAACTGTAAATTAAAATTTATATATGTTTATTGCTATGTACTATAAAAAAAAATTTGTTTCTATGAATATTAATATTTTTTGTGGCCCATTTGTTTGGCCTGAGTTAGCTTTTGAGTTTGAAACCCCTGCTCTAGACCAGAGGTGTGCAAACTATGGGTCTCCAAATTTTTCTAAATTTCGAATTTATCGCCGAACATAGATGAGATAAGTAGAAACTTGCAGACTCATACATTTCATTAAAGGGCAATTCGACTAATTTTTATGTTGTATAAAAAGTATATTCTTAAAATTATAAATAAAATTAATATGTGCCAGGTTTGATGATGTTTTGGTTCGATGAGATGAACCAAATTCGCGAGCTATACGTCGTATTTGTGAACATCCACCTCAAGGGGTTGTCAAAATTTTTTTCTCTACTGAAGGGGTTGCAGTCGGAAGAAGTTTGCTCACCACTGCTCTAGACGTACACAGTCTTTCCTGATTGTTATTAATGCTTGCGCCAAATGTTGCTGAAATCATTTCGCAAGGTCTGGAGTTATCCTGAAACAAAAACACAAACAAACAACTAGACAGACAGACAGACTCCTTTGTTCTAAACTTACTGATCGACCTGGTGTTACAAACTTTACAGAAATTTTTTTTTTATGGATCACTTATTAAATATTTATTCAAGAACTTAAAAAAAGATTTTTTTATTTTACGATAAAACATAAACAAAGATTTTTCTTGTTAAAAAGAAAATTTTAAGAGGAGGAAACGAATAACCATCATAACAAGATTGTTATATACAACCGGAAGTTTCCCTCAGAAGAGAAATATAAAATTTTCCAACGTGGCTTCTGTTTTTTTTTGATATTAATCGGTTTTTTGGGAGCGGGGTTTGTGGGAAACCAATGCTCTCGGGGGAAACCGAGAGGAGGGAAGAGATTTTCATTCGATACAATATGACGAATATATTTTTATAAAATTTTTTTTGATGAGTTTTAGAGTTTCTAATTTGGGAAACCAGCTTCGATAAAGTTCTGAGAAAAACTAATTGTGATCTCTACCTGTAGAAGTGGTTGAATTAAATTTTTTATTCAAATAATAAATTTGAAACTTTTTAGTAGTGAGTTTGCATCACAACGCAACACTGTTTACTGATAAAATGAAAACGATATATAAATGAAGGTCTGTACATAGGATAAAAACGCTGGGATAAGGTGAATTCATCGATCTTGGCTGTAGGTCAACCGTTTCGGGTCAGTGCAGTACATGGGAAGCAATCGAGCGCCATTTTGAATGAGTTATTTTGCTTATCGAGCCGATTGTAATTCTTTCATCCGCCGTCCGTACACAACCTCATTCTCTCTCGATTAATTGTTATTTTAATTAAATTATCTACTGTCGGGTGTTATCACGAAACGTTTGAGGTTGCATGTGCTGGTTTAAAAGCTCCACTCTGAAGCTGTTCTGTTGGTTTTTTTTTTTTTGGAATGAGAAAGGAAAAAATAGAAGAAAAAAAAGGTGAATAATTAATGAGGACACAATTATGAAGTGACATGAAAAACCATTTAAATTGTGGAACATTAGGAAATTGTGTCAGGGAATGCAGAAAGAGATCCTGTTGCCGTGTCGTATTATAAAGTGAGATAAAGAGCTTGAAGCTTTTTTTTTCTCGCTCGGTTTTTAGTTTCCCACATCGAGCTGAGACGTTTTTCTGTATTCATTAACGCGCTATATTGTGATATAGCGAGCGGTTTTAATTTCAAAGGGCTTTTTTTATAACATTAAATCGCTACCCATTTTCGGAGTATAATACTGGCTGGGGAAATTCAAATTGCAAAATCTTATTTAGAGGTTATTTAAAATATTTATATCTCCCCAACGAGAGGAGGAGAACGTTTTGAAAGGTTTTCTCTTTCAAAGAGCTTGACTGCTGAAAATGGAAAAATCCCGGATCTCTAATTTTAGCTCATCTCTCTCTTTTATTCTCTTCTTAAAATTGCGTTATAAATTTTTGCTAAGTGAGAAATTCAGTTATAAACGCACGGTGGTCTGTGTTCAAGGCTAGGTTACACGGTGAAAATGTGTGTCTCCGGGTTTCATTGCAATCCTCTAAGCAAACCGAATTTTGAGTTTGCGCTGTCGGTGTTTTCCATCGGAAGAAAAAACGTGGGAAGAAAAATTAAGAGTTTCCAATCCGCATCGAACGATGTTTTGGAGGAAGAACTTTTTTTTTATCTGTATGAATACAGGTTTATGTAATGTTAGGAAATCATTGGGTTCCCCGCCAGACATTCTATACTTCTTTCTCGGTTTTTGTTTTCGACATGACATAACGGAGTTAAATTCGTAATTGACAAATATGGTAGGAAACTGGTGTATTAGTTTTATCGAACAAAATCCGCCGGGTCAAAAGTCAAGCCCTCGTGGTATTTGAAAAGAAATCGTGCACTTTCTCATCGGCTTTTAATCAAAACCAGACTTGGATTTCGCTTCTCGTGGACCCTTGTGTGTTGTTGTTTCTTTTTATTGATCTAAATTGAACTCGTGATTGTTTCTCATTTCTCTCTTTTTCTTCTTATACTGTTATCATCATCATCATTATTTATTCTTTTCAGGAAGTCATCCACACGATATCTTCGCCAAGTGGTAATGTGCTTCGAATAGTGATATTCAAGAAGACTGGAGTTCAAGCAATGGTTGAATATCCTTTTCAAAAACAAAATGGATACGGTTTGATAGCATGTTTATATCTTTGTTTGAAATCTCAGGGGCCGGGTGGAGGGGGTGTCAGGTTACTCACTCCCGCTAAACAGGTTTACCGACCTACTTTAATGCAGTGATACCTCGGATCATGACCAATATCCGTTCCCTGATGGAGAAGTTCGTGATCGGAATCCGTTTTAGTTATTAACTCGAAGGGATAAGTTTCTTTGTCATAGACCCCCCTCCCGAAAATTTTGGGTCTTTGTGTAAGGAAATAAGACAAGAAATAAGTATAACAGCAGAAGAAGGGATGAGTGATACTAAAAATGCTTCTAGAAGGAAGAAAGGAAATCAGAAAGAGTCCTAACAGACAAATCTTCTTCTATACACTCTAAACAACAGGAAAAAGAGTTTTTAACAAACAACTAGCTTGAATGAACCCAGACAGACTATATTAACACTACAAGGTAACTGAAAATTGTTTCATGGAGGTCAGACAAAACCTGACAGAACTGGGAATCATTCTATAAAGAGAGTGTTAGTCTAGAAAGATTATAGAAATCCCCCCGAGCTATAAAAAACAATAAAAGAAATTTCGAAATGATGGTTGAAACTAGATCGTACAATCGCTTGCCTAAACCGAAGCAAAGCGGAGACGATTTTTGCACTCGGTAGTCCGAGGTATCGCTGTAGTCTTGAACTAAACATTACAACACAAAGGGTTTTGATGGACATAAATTCCTGACGGAATGTTTTCAGTTGGTTTCGTTCTGTCATAATTCTACGTGTCATTTACAAAACTATTCAATTTTTATTTATTTATTTATTTGTTTTTATTCGTGTTTGATTGAGTCAACGAATCCATTAAAATAGTTAGTAGAGGTTTGCCAACAGAACAGTTATCGACAGCTTTTTTTATTTATTTTTTAATCGGATTATCTGCGGTTTTCTAGCTTGAGAATTTTTCGGACGGAGTGAGGGAGGTGTTTTGGGGGTAGAAATCAGAGTCGTGACAGTTTTTTGTAAAGAAGAATCGGGGATGTTATCAAGGTGGTTAGAAGTCGAGGAGTTAAATCATCGTTAGAGCACTTGTACGCAAAAATGAACTTTTAAACAAAAGTGTTCATCTAAAAATAAATTTTTCTTTTTTGACTTGGGGGAATGACTTTTCGGTCGGAAGGATTTTAAAGCTCCTCTAGAGCTTTGCCCATTTTTATTTATTTATTTGTTTATTATCTCCTTTGTTTGTCCGTGTTTCAATGTTTCAAGGAGGAGCTCGGAGTTGAGCTACAGAATAGAGACTTTTGATGTAATATCAGTTGGTCTTCGTAAAATTTTGGTTCATGTTAGCTTTGTTTGTGAATTTCGAAATTTGACTGAAAGGATTTTGCCTGATTTCTATCAAACTCGAAGATACGCGACGGTTAAGTGGGAGAGAGATACTGTATGTATATATATTTGCATGTTAATTGATGCTCTCTTGAGCCATGAATGTCATTCGATACCTGTTTCCCTTTGCATATTCATGTTCGCCGTTCTTCGCAAGCGGAAAATTCATGAAGGGAGTCGAGCTTTTCCATTTAAATTTGGAAAAGGATCTCAATCGAAATTTTCGTCGTACTGTAAAAAGTCAAAACGCTGCGGTTGCGAATTTCCTGGAAATGAAAATTTTTTATTTCTCGAGATGAATGTGTTCCTTATTACCTTGATTTTCTCTTTTTCTCTCGACATTTTCAAGTTTACGGGGAAATGTGGAAAATTGAAATTCCAACAAGTAGGTGATAAGTTTTTGCTCTCCTTCCCCTTTCTGAATTCGTCAAAAAGTCCGGGCTCGGGATTCGTATTTCAAAAGCTTTAAAAGCTCATTTGAAAAGATCCCCGGAAAATTATAACTGTTTTGACGTGGGTATTTAAGGTTTTTTCGGAAATTCATTAACAGGATTTGTACGTCATCTCTCGTATTAATTTGTTGTAAATTGTGAAGAAGGTAGATGGTAAAGACTTTTATGAATAGTCCTTTATTCCTGTGGGAAATTTATATTTCACGGGTAAAATAAATTTGGGGACTCCCCTCTAATTTCTGTCTTTTGATTAGTTATGTTTGTGCTCTGTGATATCATTTATTGGCTGTGGATAATTTTAGTTCCGGTTTCTTTTGTTAGTCAGAAGAAATGTTTGTATCAAAAATGTTTTATGTGTGTTTGCATTTGCTGTGGTCCGATTTCAATCAAACTCAGTATATTTATTATATTGCAGTTAGGGAAGAAACATTCTGGGTTTCCAGTGTCTATTGTTGTTTGTTACCCAAACGACATATAGTGTTATTACTGTGGAGTGACTCGTCCTTAAATTTTGTGAAATTAATTGAGTTTTAGTAAATTAAATATAACGAGGCAAACTTTTTCAAGTTATTGTAATGACGTGAGAGTGTCTCTTGTCAGGAAAGTCACAAAGTTTTTAATTAAATTAATTAGTTAGAAAGGAAAAGCATGGAGTCTGCTTATGTAAGAAATGAAATAAGTGCAAAAGTGTGGGCATTATTTAAGAAACGAATACATGAAAAACAGAGACTGGAAGTGAATCATTTACAGATGTTATAGGGTTAGTCGTATAGGTTCTTGGTACTCAAACTGCGGCTCGTGGGCCACTGGCGGTCTACCAAGCCCAGTGACAACCGATTGAGTGAAAATTTGTGACTGCTCATTGTTAAGTCTGAACTATAGTGCCTGGCCAGTACGAAAATGTTCGTGTATGAATTCCGTATACAAATGTGCATTATTTATGAAATGCATCCAACAAAGTGTCATTGTATTCTAAACACTTAGTACTGTAGCTTTTTCCTTCCAGGGCCTAATTTCCATTGCGACTGGGCCACACGACTTACCAATAAAAAGCTTTTACAAGTCCGGCTTTCGATGCATACAGTTCACCCTCAGGGAATCGTCTGTATGTACATCTGTCAGTCGGTTTTTGTATATTGCTTCAACATATTTTTATAAGTCGATATACAGAAAATGCATACAGAAATAGACTGACATACAGATGATGCCCTGAGGGTGGACTGTATGCGTCGATAGCCGGACTTGTAAAATCTTGTTTGGTAAGTCATGTGGCCCAGTCTCAACGGTTACAAAGAAAATTTGGCCTGGGAAGGAAAAAGCTTGAGTACCAAGGATATAGATATATACTTGACAACTAGAGAGACAGACAGTCTTTTTGTATAATTTATTTTGCAAATTTGTAAATTTTATTGTATTCGGTTTATGCAGTAGTCACTATTTCTTACTGGTACGTGTAGATGTTGTCACACTCATTCATTTACTTTATGAGATGTGCGACTTATAGACTAATCAAAATTTTTATAGTATAACAAACATCTGTATAAGGATTATGTAACATTCATATTAATACTTATTCTTTCATTCACCGTTCGCTACGTTTCTATATTAAGGTAGGAACTGGTAAAATTTCCGGGATCTTAACTTTCTGACTTTTCACGAACCACCTCCAGGCTTCTTTGTGCGTTTTCTTCCGAACTGTTCAGAATCTGCCCTGAAGTGTTGACAGTCCGCCCTCTCTCTTTGCTTCCGTTCAGTTTTTTTAATTAAATTAGCTAAAATTAATATTTAGCGCCTGGGTCTGTGTTAGATATTTTTTGTAACAAATAACTTACGGATTGATGGACGAGATAATTCGTATCTTAAAAGCTCTATGGGGAAGGAAGTGTGTTTATTAAGAGAGAAATAGAAATCAATTTTCCTTTTTTTCTTATATATTTGAATGAGAAACGGTTTTTGGCACGTGTACGAGTCCAACTTTGCAAAAAGTCATAAATTAACGTTGTGAATGATTTCGAGTCCCTTGATGTCAAATAGCTTACTTTGGACTTGTTTTCACACATGAACTACCTTTACACGTCACTTCCTTTTGTATGATGATGTTTGTGTTGTTCTCTCTGGCAAGGTTGGAAGATTCGTGAAAATTTATAATGGAGTGTCGTGAATTGATTGTCGTCAAACATCCGACATTTTGGTTCCATCGATAGAGCTTTTCATGAAAAGGACGCGCGTTTTCTTTTTTTCTCTTTCAGCATTTCATCTTTTCCCCAAGATTCTTGTTAACTCATCGAAAGGAAATACTGTAGAGCTTCTGATTATGTAACTTTTTTCAAAGATTGTAAGGTTTCTTTTTTTTTCCTTTTTGAGATCGCCTTTTAAGGATGCCAGTTAGTGAGAGCTTAATGGAATTACTTTCATCGACTTGTACATCTTGTTTTATGCGATTTTTCAAAATTTGAAGGAACTTGTGTTAGGTTCTTGAGATTTTTGTTTTAAGCATCAAAGGAATAAACCTTTTTGGCGTCCCAAAAATCAGTCTTTGTTCTTAGTCATCGGTGTATTGGTATGTGTTAAATGTTCAAAGTAGTGAAACATGTTTGGGTTCGCGAGCGGATGGGTTTTGTTTTGCATCAATTGTAACTTTTGGTGTTTGTCAAAAGACAAAAAAAAATTGGCATTGAACGGAATCCGCGGTGCAGAATTATTTATTGTTTTTTTCCCAACAGCATACTTTTGGTACGACCCAAATACCATCGTTATTTATTTTTGTTCTCTCTTTTGAACAGTCGAGAAAAAAAAATTCGTCATCAAATCTGTCATTGCCACTTCCAAGATGCCGCTCAAAGTTGTTTTCTTTTGTGACATCAGTCCAAGTCGAGACGCGTTGTCCGTGGACTTAAACCATTTTCTTTTGCCTAAGCCTTAATAAAATTGGCCGAATTTGTCTTCCTCACATACTGATTCGCACAAATTTGACATTTTATATGGGTTTATGAGTTTTTCATTTTTTATTTCCTTTTGGTCCAGCGTCTCTTCCTTCCCTCAGTTTCATTTCTTCCGTCTATGTTTCATTCCAATTTGTTTGGTGAATTGGGTTTTCTATATACTTTCTGTGATAATTATTCTTTTTGGTTTTTGGGTTATGTTTTAGTTTTCAAAAAGTGCTAGGATATCCGGTTTGATTTGTTTTAATTAAAAATTTCTGCTTGGTTTAGTGAAAACTTGATTTTTACAAGTCGTAAGCAGAGCCATCGTAAGATTACCATCGTTGGAGGAGTTGAGGATGGCTAAACCTCCTTCATACCACCCTCTGTCTAAGAAGAAGAATTGGAAGCTTCCTGCAGATTCAATTTAAGGCACAAAATGCATTTCCTTTCGGGGTAATGAAATTTTAAATATTCATTCTTAGTTCTTTCGCTGTGAATGGGGGTGAAATAGAAGAAGCAAGATGGAGGTGGTAGAGGGGGGTGGTTAGAAGTAATTTTTAAATCCGAAAATTTTTTTTAGAGCAAGAAAATTGATTTAACAGAAAATTGGCACTTTCATCACTAAATTTCGACCGACCTTTCCTGCCTCGAACACATCTCCGAAGGGAGAGATAAAAAGGAAACTGGGAGGAAAAGCGGTCTTTTTGTTTTATGAAACTGCTTAAATTTCATTCTGAGGAAATGGTTTTGATCATCCAGGATGAGATTAGATTTTAATTTTTGAAGCATACCATTCTTCGACTCCTCCTCCTACTCTCTGTCTGTATCATCTGAGTGCAATATTTTCTTTTCACGGATCACTGCTTGATCTAAAGACGAAGTTTTTTTTATTTATGATGATGATGGTTCGGAAAATTATTTTGTTTATGGTTGTCTTCGAGCAATCTATCTTGAGATCAGTCATGACGATTTGTGAGACCTTAAGGGCACCCGCATTTCATTTTTCTGTTTAATTTATTGCTTTTGATTAACACGGTTTTTGTAAATCACAACTGAGGTTTTATGAGTGCCACGAATAAACGGGCGGGTCGCCGAAGAATTATGATAGCTTGTTTAATTTTTGTGGGTCTCGTGTGACGTATTTTTCAAAATGGACTAATCAGAACACTCGCGGTGTAGAAAACTAAAACCGAAAACTGTGACGGAAAAAATAATTAAATTGATCCGGATTAGAAAATTGCAATTTTTGTTTTGGTTTTCGTTATTTGTATTTTGGGAATCAAAATTTACGACTTCCTTGCCGGATGTGAGTGAGAGTATACCACTATGACAATTGGATGTTTTGCTAATTTTTGGGGTGACCATTTGGAATTATTACTTTTTTTTTATAAAGAATTTGAGTGTTGGGTTTTTTGTTCGGATAATCACTTTATAGCACTGTTAATTGGTTCTTTAAATAAAATCGTGTTGTGTGTGGCTCAGGGTCAGTACAAATCGGACTTTGTTTTTGAGTAATAATTAAAAATAAATTTGTTATTAATAAGCACATTATTTATTGTGTATACAGGTTCTCCAACGCTACTTAGCGAACCTTTGACCTATGGTTAAGTGCTGACCCATGGAGATCCTTTAAAAGTGGTACGTTTCGGTATTTTTAAGAAGTACTCATCACTTGAAAATGTAAAATGTGACTGAAGGGAAGTTTTACTTTTTTGATGGTTTTTTGTTACTACACCCACTCCTTTTGTAGTGACCCATGATTGAGAAGAATAACTAACAGTTCTCAAAAAGGTTAGCTGTCACATTGTTATTATAAGCCCTTGGTGCTCAAGCTTTTTCTTCCTGGGCCACATGACCTTATGACTGGCCTCAACAGTTACCAAAAAATAGCTTCAAGTCCGGCTTTTGACGTATACAGTCCACCCTCAGCCCATCATCTGTATGCACATCTGTCAGTCGGTTTCTGTATATTACCTTATAAAGATATTCTGAGGCAAACAATGTTAGCAGTTTCGGAGCACAGACCCGAACATTTTTATACTGATCAGGCACTATAGTTCAGGCTTAACAATGAGCAGTCGACCTTTCGTAAATTTTCACTCAATCGGTTTTTATTGGGCCACTGGGTCACTCAGTAGACCTTGGTGGTCCGCAGTTTGAGTACCAAGGTGACAATATATGATTCCTGATATTCGTTTATTTATTCTTCTTCTTCTTCTTTCACGTCTTCTTAATCATGTTTCTCTTTTCTTTTACCATTTTGTTCTGAATCAGACTCAGGGTACCAAGCAAACCTCTCTGCGCTTTTCCTTGCGAGAAGTGAAGAGTTCAACTTCTCACCTCATTTTTCTCTTCCCTTTGTTTCTATATAGTTCCCAGAGTTGGTGTCTATATTGTGATGTTACGGCTGTCGTATAGTTCGTTGTAAAGATTCAAAATTTTTGATCCTGTAGAGTGTGAATACGCTGTCTTGGAATAAAATGTTTTTACAAAAATAGAGACGAAGCATTGAGGTTTGGGTGGTTAATAAAAATTGTGACACACCGCTTTCTATCACGCTGAAATGACTCAAATGACTTTCTTTTCACCCCAATCCACCATTATATATCAGAAAGAAAAGGAGGAAGATGAGTAATTGCGTTAAATAGACAATAACTTACACTATTTACGTATAAATGTTTCGGCTCTAAAAATAATTTTTATTTATTTATCGAAGCCAAATGAACTAAGAAACACAATTGAGCCACTTAAATTAAAGTAATGAATAAGTAAATAAATAACGAGTCCGAGCATTTTTGTGTCCTCGACCGATGGTTATCAACATCGACTGAATAAAAAGAATAGAAAAAAATCTCATAATTTGTAACGGAATTATTTTCCTTTCTGCACATCGGTCGTCTTTCTTCGTTTAATCGTCTAAAAATGCGATTAAGTCATAAATCCGTCAGCTAATCGGAATTTATATATGAGAAAGAAGCGGAAAGTTTTATACACATCGAGCAAAGAAATGCGTTCATCGTGAGCTTGTCATTTTGCGAAAGTCTCTCGAACAAATGAAGATAAGTTCATTGTTTATTCATAAAATGAGTGTTAAAGCTGACTTTGAAAGAATAGAGAACAGTTTGAGATCAAGTCTTCCGAGAGAGGAGGAGAGGGAGAAACCATTTCGAGTCTCTTCTACGACTAGTCTTCGGTCTTTTATGCGAGTGCTGTAGAGACGTGTTAATTACTCTTCAGTGATTCAAGGTCATGGTTATCACGATGTTTAAAACTCTTTCAATAGGTTTTCTATATGTTCGCGATGTGATCTGTATACCTAAAAACGGAAGATTCTAAAAAAGAAAAGTCATCTAATTAGGGTCTTAATTAGGCAAACAGTTAAAATGATACATCGGGAAGAGTGAGAATAATAAACACAAGTCACGTGTCAAGGAAAGTTAGGAAGTCTGAGATTTTAGGTGTTCGGTGAGTGGATCTTAGACATCCAGCAAGATTATATAGTGTGGGGGGTCAAAGTCTCAAGTTAATAAGGCGAATATCCATCAGCACATGACTAACAATTCAATTAATTCGAGGTGATAGTGTTAAGTTAATTAGGCGAAAATTATTCGCGTTGAAATATCTTTCCAAGTCTCGTTATCAGTGTCGGTTTAAGGAATCCGGGGACGAAAGGGAGGAATTTCTCGTGTGATTTTTCGGTCGTAACTTCAACGGGTAATAATTTACATCGCAGTGGGAAGGAAATGCGCTAAATGATTTGTTTACTTTTGACCGATTTATGCGTGTAGACATGTCTACTTGAGAATTGAGTCATCGGTTAAAAAACTGCTTTGTCATTAAGGACTCGGTCTTTTTGGAGAGTCTTTAGAAAAGCCGATTTGTTTTTTCTCGTCTTCGCCAAGCGCGAAAGGGATTGTTTGATTGAAAGAGAGTGAGAGAATTAAGCTCCATTTTCCGGGGAAAACTTGGAAAGACGCTTTTCTCTTCTTCTTTTTAGAGATGGCGATAAAAACAAGCTTTCTAACAACAACAGAGTGAAAGATATTCTCGAGAAAAGAAAGAAATCATTGTACGTCTTTATTTGCCTAGCACACAAATTAGTTTATGCAAATTTTATCATGATATACTCGAAGAGCTTTGGCTTGTACCATGTTCTCATACAATGGAGTGTTTGTGTGTGTGTGTGCTTGGGAAGGGTGATCGCTGCCGTACGATAAAATTTCCCGAGTTTTCCTTCCGCTTTTCCTTTTTGCCCTTTTCGTGTTTTTCGATAGGTAAATGAGCAAAACATCGATTCATCACGGTTCTTTCATACGCTTTTATGGAATCTATTAAAGCTTAAAAGCTCTGGGAAATTTTAATTCAAAAATTATATACATCCCCTTGGCCGAGGATTATTTCTTTGAATTTACGATGTTTGGTGGGCATTAAATTTTTTATTAGTTTTCCGGGGAACTGGAACGAACACACCTCCCCCGAAAAATGACGAGTGATTAATTTATCAGAAATAAATAGAAAGAATTGGAGAAAGCGTGGAGAGAGAGAGAGAGAGCTTTATTTTCCTGGAATGGGTTAGGTTCAAAGATCAGTAATGTAATAACGTTATTTCCGGAATTGGACTGTCATTCGAAATTAAATTATTAACTCTCTTGTTTTAATTTTTCGTTTTTTTTTCTGTATGTATGTTTGTGTTTTCGTTTTCCATCCCTCCCACGTTTTGTGATCTCGTGTCCATTCCAAAGCCACAACAAAACAAAAACTTCGTTGTGACCTTTTTTACTGTTGGTGAAATCCTCATGAAAAGCTCTCTCTGTTTTTTTTCTTTTTGAAAAATTTTCTCTTCCACATGAAATATTTTTTTTATATTAATAACAAAACCTTCACTGTCGGAAGATTGAATCAATTTTCTTGGGCAAAATATTTTCTCCTAAATTATAACCGACATTTTCAATTTCGAAAAAATTTTTTTCTCCCGTTTTATGAATATTTATTATTCTTTTAAATATTAATTGTTTTTGTGCTTCAATATAAAAACATGTCAGTTATTAATGAATAAAGGGCTTCAAGAGGTTATTTATTTATTTATTTGTTATTTTTTTCCCTCCCGTTTCGAGCCCAATTGTCAATTCGTTCTGGTTTTGCTGAACAGTCACCTTTATGTTTTCAAGTTGATGTCTTATATTGCTCATTATAAGAGATTTATTATTTATTTAGTATCAAAGATGTCGTGGTTTTGGTATAAATATAAATGAGTTAGTGGCGTAAGAAGGAGGTTGAAGTCTCTCTTCTATTTGTAGATGACATCCAGTTTTGGTTTTGGGTTTTGTGCCCCAGTGACCTGTTTTTGTTTTGTGTCATAAATTTCAATATTCTCGAGGTGCTGATATTTGTTATGGGTTATTGGTTTTCTTGTTTTTGTTTGAACTTTTTATATTTGCTTGGTTGTAGTTTGGTAAAAGAGATTGCGTGCTCGGATTTAGGGTTTTTGAGGTCAGTGGTACAACATCAAGAGCAGGTCTATATCTAACCACTGAACCCTTGGATTAGGAGGTCATATTAGGTCGGTCTGTTTGTGAGATAAAAAGATTTCCGTAAAGGTCACACCAACCGCTTATTGTTCTATAAAATACGATGTTATGACAATTACATCTTGTTTCTTGTGTGGTGAGAACCATTATTTATGAATCAAAGTGTTATGAAAGAGTGGTATTAGATCAGGCAGGATGAGGAATTAAAGACGAAATAACTATATTAACTACAAAGACCACGTGTACATAGAACGACAACGCATAAACACACAACCATAACGAACGACGGACATGGAAAAACAACTACCCTTATTTCGATTGGTCATTCCCTTAAAACACTTCAGGGGTGCCAACCTAATTTAATCGTGGACCATTGGCGATTGCCAACTTATATTTTTATTCAACAATTCCTTACTTATTTCAACAAGTGGAGATTACTTTTTAAAATGATTCCTTAGTGTTACAATATTTAGGAATTTGGCTCCTTCTAAGGCAGAGGATTCCAAACTTTTTTGTGTCATAGACGAACCTTTTTTGATGTCCGGCGAACCTTTTTGATGATGTGCCACAATAAAATTTGATTCGAAATGTTAGCGTTGTGAAACTATACGTAGATATAATTAAACAAACAAATACAGTAAAAGCAATTCTTCTTTAAACAATTTTATCTGGTGGGCATCTTTATATACTAAAATGTATAATTTGACGGTTGTAGTTAACCTACTAAAATACGTTTTCAGTACGAGAAATGGATATAATAAATTATAAATGAAGTGTGGATTAATAATTTTTAATTAATTTCTATCAAAAGATTACTTATTTAAAAATAATAATTTTGTTTTTGTGCGTTCCATCAAAATTTTCAAACACGTTGTCCCTTGTGCCCGGTTTTGGTTAGACCCAACATTTACCTGGCATTCCCATGTAAATTTCCCACTGTAGTGAAGTAAATTTTTTACTTCATAGGTACTTTTATAAATAATATATACGTCTTTATAATATAAGATAGTATAAAGTAAGTAAATAGGTACTATCAGTGTACTGTTGAGATTCACTATTGTGGATCCCCATGGACTCCTAATTTCTTTTTCGCTGACACCAACCCCTGGGAATCGATATAAATCACTTTGAGAATCACTGTTCTAAGGTGTGCATTATTTATGAAAGTTTTTATCACTTGTAGCCATACTGCTTGTGTATGGCTACAATTACTGTTGGCTAAATGTGGTTATCATTAACGAAATGAACTACTTATGGAAATTTGCATTATTTATAAAATGAACTGTTTATAAAATTGTGCATTATTTATGAAAGTTATTCTTTTTAAGAGTGTGCACTGTTTATGGAGTTGATTTTTCAAGAACGAAATTCCTTTTGGGATTTTTAAATTAAATTAATTCCTCGAAGGTTAGCGCCTTATTTTTTGTAATAAATTTTTGAGCAGTGTGCATTATTTCTGAAATGATTTTTTTTTATTTTGGGTTAATTTCATTTTTAATTTTATTCGGGATGGGTTGGGGAGGACGGGCGGTAATTCATTGCGAGATGAGTCTAAGATGAAATGACTCCTCGCTTTAAATTTTAAACCGGTTTAAGTCTTCTTCCTGTTTTTAACCGAAAAAAGCTCTTCAAAATTAGATTTTGAATCATTTTCTTAGAAGCGTATATAGTAGAGCATAAAAATTTCAAATTTTTAGTTTCTGAGGCAAAGAAAAAAAGGTTATGTTAACTTCCGTCAAGGGAAAGAGGATAAGAAAAATACGAGGAAGAGAAAAGTTGACAGGAAAGAGGAACTATTCAAAATCAATCTTTCTTCCTTCCTTCCGGGTTTTTTTTGGTTGCTGAATTTTCCCCGAACACTTTTTACTGCTGAATTTTTAATCGACATTTCCATCACAAAAACAACCTCCAACCGAAAATTATGGAATTTTCAACACGAACCCCTCCGTCCTTGTGTCAGCAATTTGTGTAGCCTGGAGCTAAATTGCTCAAACTGGCTTTTTAATTTAGTTGGAACTTTTTTTTCGGGGTCAGATAACAGTCGAAGGGATGAAGATTTACAAGAAACCAATTCCTCCGGCTATCTCGGATTGTGGTGTGAAATGTCAATCCGAACGGGAACGCTAATCGAACGGCTCTAAACTTTTTTTTATATTTTATTTCCGTTTTGTTTGTTTATTTATTTGCTGCTTTTGATTTTTCTTCGGGAAAGATTTGGAAATTGGGAAGATGTTGAATGTCGTAAAAAACCATCTTCCTCCCACGGTTTTGATGGACCCATCATCCATTAATCTTTTTTTTGTGTTGGAGGCGAGTGGCGCGGAGGAGACCCGTTAATAAGATTATACGGCCTTTATATCTTCGTGGGTGGGTTTGTGACATCATTTATAATATTCCAGCTTTTGCTATTTTTTTTTTAATATTTATATTCTCCAGGAAATTATAAATTGTGGATTTTGTTATCCGAGTAAAATATAATTTTGTAATGTTATAGAGGTAGAACGGTAATCGAAGTGTAAATTATGTATTACGATAGCTTTCTTGAGCTTTCGAGTTTTTTATGTATAAATAATGTTTGTGTTTTTGAGTATATGCCAGAAATACTTAACATCTTGTCTTTTAAAGTTGGTCGCGTTATTTTTTATTCACTTCTGTCGTTGATCGATTTTGGAAGATGTTAGATTGGGGCGCATTCTCCGATATTGGTTTTCTGGTAAAGTTTTTCCTCCCGAAGTTTGAGTTTAACTGTTTTCCTTTATTTTGTCTTCTTCTCTGGTTAGATTATAATTTATTGAAGATTTAGTCTCAGTTTCATTTCTTCAAAGCGTCGTGACTCAAAAAATTGGGGACTTGGTTTGGGAATTCCTGTTGTGAGTAATGCACACTTTTCAGTATTTCCAAAAATAATGCACACTTTCATGAGGAATTTGATTCAAAGGATCGTGGTTTTCAAATATTTTCCTTGGAACCGCAACCATCCCGCAGTCCATCGGTTTGACTCCTCGGGCTAAATATTTCCTACATTTTCGGTCAGAGCTGTTGTTAAATTGATTTCATTTTGATATTCTCTTAAGCAATCTTACAGATATTGTATGAAAGATTCGTTTTCTTTTGTGTGGATAATTCTCGACTTTTTATCTGTTATACATTTGAGCTCTCACGGGGGTCTTGCCCCTTTTTACAGATTAAATTTTTGTGTTTGGCTTATCTCTCGTCATCGGGGATGACACACCCAAATGATTTAGCAAGTTCGCAGTTACTCATCGTGATATTTAAAAGATAAGAACTAGAAATGTAGAGTATAATGAAGAACTAAAGAATCGTAGTTGTTAGCCTTTATTCTCAGGTTGAACCGAATTCATTTTCATAATCCTCTACTCAGGTACAGTTCAAATAGAGTCAGGTTTCGGTTTTATGCGGAGGACAAGAACCGCACAAGAAAACAAACTTAGTTTGAGAGGTTGTACTTTACATTTTCTTAACGCGTAAAACAAGACCCGAGGGTATTTATGATCATTGATGCATTATTCAAGGCTTCGCGAAGGGAGATAGTATGAGACAATTTCATGAATAAAAAATCGTATCGCGGCGTCAAATTTATTTTTTTCAATTTTCGCCAGCGGTTCTTGGTGAGTGACAGGAGAAGACAGGAATTTATTTCTCATAGAGAATTGGGTTCAAGTTGAAATTATGGGTCGAAGCACCTGGTTTCGGGCCAATACTTCCCGTTGATGTTATGATTTCCTTAAAATTCTCGATTTTGGCAGTGTCTGTATCGTTAATAACAAAATTGGCACTTCCACAATTTTTTTCCCTCGCATTTTTATTTAATGAAAAGTTTTTATTAATAATAACAAATAAATATATAAATAATATGTGTATATTGAAATGGGATTTAAGAAAAAAAATCGTGTGTAACATATGTGTTGGCAGGATTGTAAAACTTTCTTTGGGTCTAAACAAATCGTCGACACACAAAATCGAACGGGATACCAGATGTTTTTCAAAAGTCACCATAAATTTCAAATTTGTGTTGTTTAGATGTTGCATTGTGTCCTTTTATTTATTTTTTTGTCTCTCCCATCTCTCCTCTCTTTTTGTCTTTCTCTCTCACCTTTTGTCTAAATTATTTTGGCTGTTGCAAGGGGTATGAGTCATAGACGCGTGGTTCTGTTCATATTTCGAATTTTTTCACTCGACGGTTTCTCTCTTTGACACGGCTTCCTTGTTTTTGTGACTTGTCTTTCGTCACCTAGGTGATTTAGTTTTTATCATACGCGGTTTCCCCGTGGTCATCGATTTAAAAAATGAAATTTAGTCGATCGACTCGTGTGGGACCATCGTCTATTTTAGAACTCGGCCTGTGACTCATTTTGGCGGGTCGTGAAAGTCACCTGTGACGGATTCTCTTACATCCGAGTGATTAGTTAAAGGTTGAAGGTCGTTTTTCAGATTTACAGTAAAAATTTTTCCTCGGGTTATGTTACCTTTCTCTTTTGACAAGAAGTTTGAATCGTTCATGAGTGCATTTCGTCTGCGAAACGAGGTCTCGTCTAATGCCTACACCGCATGGTTACAAATCCTTGGATTTATTGCTCAATTTAAATTTCAAGTTTGCTTGTTTTTTTCTTTTGAAATTTTCCTTAGGCAGACATCAACCCTTGAAACTACGACTTATTATCTGGAAGACCTTGAGTCGGACAGACAGGAACTTGAATTAAAGTAACTCCTTATGAGATGAGAGTCATATACTCTGGGAGGGGGTGTGGAGAGAGCGCGTTTTATTTTTCTTTGATGGAAGAAAATTAAATACGCGGGAGTTAAATCCCTGTTCACGTACAAGATTGGTTGGTCCATGAAAGGAGGAGGGGTGGGTTGTTCACCTTTTGCCAGATCACTTCAATTAATCACAGAAACATACACAAATGGAAAGATTAGGTAATCAGTTGTCAGTGATGTTTATTTGGGCTTGAGGGAGAGGTGGGGAAAAGGAAAGGGTTTCCCATGAGAAATTCACAAGTAGGCGATACTGAGGAGTAATTACTGTAATATTTCAAAAATCGGTGGTTTGAGCAAAGGTTGTAGGTTGAGAATGCCAAAAAAAGGTGTGCTGATAATCGCTCTCAAAATAACGTGACTTCCCTTTAGCTAAACATTTATACAGTGACAACACTAGCAACAAGTTGAAATACTTCTGGCGGAACTTTTTGGTGGAGGGTTTTAAAAAGCACGAGAGCAGCGCGGCGGTTATGACTCCGATTTTAAAAAGAAAGGCGAAAAATTTTTAACACTGGATTTGAGCCAGAACGTTTGAAACGTCTTAGTTTTAGCCACCCAAAGATTCCCACGAAGATACGAAACCCATCCTCACGTGGATAGGGAATAATTTATTTTCAATTGCTTCCTGACAATAATACAATTTCAAATGTTAAAGTCTGTCGTCGACAATTAAGGGGGATTTCAACAAGTTTTCTCTTTCATCCCGACCCGAATCCCCGTTTCCTTTTACTCCTGACTGACTGTCTCTTTCTCGGCCGCGTGTTCTCTCTCTCTCTCTCTCTCTTTATTAATAAATAATGTCATGAATTTGAAAAGCTCCAACTCGGTTTGAAATGGCAAATTAGATTCGAACTTGGCTTAACTCGTGTTGTTAATGTCGTAAGTGTGTGTGTGTGATCTTGACCGTGAGCCACCTCACAGTCTAACGAAATGCTTTCTATTCGCTGATTCTATGTCCTTCTTAGAGTTTCCATTTTTTTGTTTCTTCATTCTCATCGACAAATTCGTTTTCGTTGTTCATATTAGCTGGTTAAAGTTTTTAGTCAGCGAATCGGTGAAACATACGCCCGATTTGTTTTATTGATGATGAGGTCATGAGGGTCGTATGCATTTGGGAGAATAAAATTTTTTTGGGAAAAATCGGCGTCAAGTACCCGCATTCAGACGCTCGCTGTCCCAAATTTTTACGTCAACATCTGCCCTTCGCTTTGAACAATGATTTTTTAAAAAGTGTAATTGCATGATTAATTTCACAAAGGATTATTTCGGTTGTCAGTCATTTATATTTAGAAACGGTTTTTGAAGAATTTTTGGGAGCGACTCTTACAACTCAAAATTAATTGTTTGTGTCTCGACTTGGGTCACCAAAAAGGTGTCAAAGTTCTCCTTCACTAATTCTTAAAGTGTGCGTTATTTATGAAACAAGTTTTTTGTACAAGTTTGCAATTTATAAAATTATTTCAGTTTTTATATAAAAGCATAACGTTTGGAAGGGTTGGGAACGACAGCGCACAACTGTATTTCAATCTAAACGGTATTGCGCGGTCTCTTTGTTATACGCGAGATAATTTTTTGTGACCATGAACCTCCCAAATAAACGTACGAAATGAACTCTTCAATGAAGCGTGAATTATTTATGAAATGGATTTGCTTCGAATAATTTTGGTTTATTTATGAAAAGAATATTTCGTAACACGTGTCTCGAGACTATCGTGGGCTAATAGTTTGACGTAAATGCGTAACTTAAACGAATTAGAAAGAAAATTTGATTGAGTTATTAGAAATAATTAATTTTAACCTTAAGTTACAACAGACGACCTTAACAGTCTAAAATTTGAGGCGCCAAGATGTGTTCGTATCGTTATATGTGTCTTTAGTCGTAACGTTAATTAAGGATAGTGGTAGTAATAGTATGGTGAGGAGTGTTTGCTGTGGGACTTGCCAGATCCTTTCGGATAATTTAAAGGAAACCAAAAGGTTATTGGAAGGAAACAATCAACTCAAATTTGATGTCCAACTATTAATAATTCGATTAATTTATCGCGAAGCTAAAAAAGAAAAATTGATTGTTTTTCCACGTCCATAAACCAAAAAAAAATTTTTTTTAATTAGTATAGTTTCTAGCGATTGACATTTAATTTTCCTTCTTTTGCAAAAAATTTGATATTAATTTCTCGTGACCATCGTAAAAATTGCGAGGAATGAAAATTCAAATTTCAAACATTGTGATATGCGTTCGAATCAAAGAAATAGGTATTTAATTGATTTCGGCATTTTTGTTTTTGTGTGTTTGTGTGCGTGTGGAAACGTTTAAGACGAAAATAATTTTTCGATTTGATGTTTTAAGAGAAGTGGTCCCCGGAGGAGTTGGGCGGGAATACGCTAAGTGATTGGTTACCTAGCCGGTTGTAGAGATTCTTAAACCAGTCATCTGTTGTTATAACCCATACAGTCGTGTGTATTTTGATTTCCCCTTTCGTATTCATTCCATAAATAATGCACACTTGAGCTGAGAGTAAATTTGACTGTTGTCTCCACCTCCTTCAGCTCTTCGTTTCTACAAACCACAACATCTTATTTCGGTCGAGGAATGCTTGAATATACTGAATACTCTTGGCTAGTCTTTCATATACATTCTCTCTGGGTGGTCATAGGTGAGGATTCTCTCTTTGGTTGCCACAGTTCTTTGTAATGTCTTTGGTGCTGGGTGTTGTCTTTTCCTAAATGGAATGTCTTTTAGTTCTAGCTTCTCAAGGTCTTTCCTCCTTAGTGCTGGGCTTTCTCCCGTGTACAAGACTCTTAGACGAGTCATCGTACTGTAATAGTTGGTAGTTCTGTTCTTTAATATTTCATTCCAAATTTTCGTTCCATTTTTATTTTTATTTATCGGATTTTTAAAAGAGCAACAGCGAACAAACATCAGCAAATTAGTTGGCGTAACTAACTACAAAAGACTTGTTGAAAACCGGGAAACATTCGTCTAAACGAAAGATTAGATAAATTAAGCTATCTCTTGATAGAAACCTTTTGGGGGATGATCGATTTTGAAAAATTGGTGTTTGCGTTTTTTGAAGGTGAAGAATTCTTTGAGAAAAAAAATTAAAAATTGCGACTGACTACAGTTTGAATGGTTATTATGAAGACTACAATGTTATTCGCACAATGTTTTTGTTGTATCTCCTTGGGCTTTGTCCAGATACATAAACTATGAACAGACTTCACACTCGGATTCGTAAACTTTCCGCCCACTTCCTGTAAATTCATTCATAAGTTAGAGGAATCCGAAATTCGTGTTGCCGGGTCATGTTTTTGACCCATCGTAGCGTATACTTCCGGAATTTTGGCTTTGACTATAGTTTTTTGTTTTAAATTTCTTTCTTGTCCCGGTAGTAGATGTGATAATCATGTCGGCTGGATATTTAATTAAGAAAATTAATTAATATGGCGTGATGAATATGATGAGTCGGAAAAGCTGACAAATGCTTAAACCGATTTTCATCAAAATTTTCACACACCCATATGGGTGGGTATGGGGAGGAAGTGAATATTCTTCTGTTTAGTTGTAAGATCATCTTTACTTCCGTTTGGTAGTTCTTTCGTGATTATTAACATTTCACACTTGTTTGGATGAGTTACTTCAATGACACTGAACATTTGTGTGGTGGGTTTGTTTATAGCAGGGGTGAGCAACATTTTTAATGACCGGGCCAATTTAAATTTTAAAATTTTTGCCGGGCCGCACAAATTTTGAATGTCTAACATTACATTTTGACCATAATATTGCACTCACGCATTTCAAGAAACACAAGAATGTCTAAAATTGGTAGTTAATAGCTTAGCAGTCTGACTGATTGTGTGGCGGAAGCAAACACAAACGAGCACAGACGCAGCGCATTCGTATTGCATCTTCGAACAAGTCGCCAAGTGAGTAACTCGTCCCAAAAAATAGTTTCGGTTTAGTATGTACTACCATTTTATAAAAATATAATATTATAACAATATATCGATGGGATAAAGTCGATAAAATAAATTCAAACTAAAAGAATCCTTGGTGGGCCAACATGTTTAATGGGCCGCGAGTTACTCATCTCTGGTTTATTGAGTTAAAAGAATTTTTTTTTCATAAGTAATGCACATTTTGGATAATATTAATATATTCGCAAATCATCCACAGACTATACAGGAAATTTCCTTCATAATTAACGCACTTTGAATTTTTTTTTATAAATAATTTTATGTTATTGTCTGTTTCATAAATACTGCACAATTTTATGGACTCTTCTCATTAATATTGCACATTATTTATAATTTCCGGTATTAATTTCCCTTTCAAAAATCATACACACTTTAATGGAGGGATTTTTAAATATTTTATAAATGAATCACACTACTGTCTTCGCCAAGGTTTAAGGGAAAAGTGGTTTCCATGCACCAATCAAAGGTTTCCATTTTTGGAATTTGTCCTTCGATTTCTGTAATCAAAGTGTAACGGCTAAATATATCCCGATTCAAATACATCACATGTGTTTCGTGTTTTAAAGAAAAAAAATATTTTCTTGAAAAATTTTGATCCATTATCGAGGAGAAATAACGAGAGTGGGTGGATGGGTGTGTCTCTGTGTATGGAAGTCTTAGCTTTGGAAACTAAGAGCTTTTTAATTTTAATTAGTAACCTTTTAAACTTAGTCAAACTTAGGATGGGTGGGAGGTGTAATTGCCAGTGTCACGGTTTATAATTTCCTCGATGAAAAAGTTCAAATTCTTGCCGTATTTGTGATTAGCTTTCGTTTGGGACTGAGAAAAGCGCAGAGCTTTTCAGGTCAGTCTAAAATCCTTATATAAATCGATAATGTTTTGATATATACCTCAATTTGTATTTGGGTTTGATTATTTAATGATTAAGCTGTTGTTATAGCCTGGTTTGTTGGCAAATCACTATTCCTGATACAGTATTAGGTAACGAATTTTTTATATATCACGTGTACCCATCGGTGGGTCACGTAAATTCTTGACCGGTGGCTTATGAATGACACTTGAATTTTTTTTTTCTTTTCGTTATTCAGTTGTTGATATAACACTCGATGCGTGGGTTATTGGAAAATGTTTTATGTGAAACCGCGTTGTGGACTACCACATTGACTCACCGGTGGGTCACGCGAATGCTTGACTTTGGGTTATTACTTGTAAGGAGAATCAACATGACGATAGGTTTATTCCGCAACAGTTCAGATGACGTCCTCATCTAAAGAGCTGACTTTAGAAATATGTCACAGTTCATTGTAACCTAAGAAACTGATGAAAATGACTCACCGGTGAGCACGAGGGTAAATTTACGTTTGATGATAGCTGATATTGATAATGATAGACTGCTCGTCAGATCGGATGGGTTCCTTGTGGGTTCCATGGGTCAGTTGGGTCTCTTGACCCAACCTGATCACTCGCACTATTTAAAATTCGCGATGTATGTACTTGGTGATAATTGTCCAACGTTCTAGGACCAGATGGGTCAGTTTTTGACAAATTATTTAGCGGTTAGACAATGTCTACCTCAAATTATTTCACACCAAAAACTAAAAATAATAATTTTAAAAAAATGGCGGTTTGCAGGACAAAAATACGATTTGGAGGGCGGTCGCCAACGTACTATACAGTACACGTTATCGGTAAAATGCCAAGTCCACATGTAGATTACCTAAATAAGAGCAACTTCCCAGATTTCTAGACTTTACCGATAACATATATGTCAAACTCTAAAATAAATAATTAAATGTCGGATTTGATTCAGGTATGAATTATTAAGTCGCGTTGTTGAAAGTAAGTTCGACAGCAAGCAATTAGAAAAGTTTGTGTTTGATTGCCACCGGTTTCCTCAAGGTTACACGAACTGTTTATTATAATTACCTCAACCTTGTGTCGGTAAATTTTTCTTTTACGATCCGCGGTGATAACAATTGTAAAAACCAAAAAAATGTTTTCATGTTGTTTTCCTTAACTAAAAATTTTCACATTCGACAGTATAGATTCAGCAAAAAGGGCCAAAGAATCATTAAATGGTGCTGACATTTATTCGGGATGCTGCACACTCAAGATTGAATACGCAAAGGTAAGTGGCTGTTGAATTTTTTTTCTCTTTTTTTTGTTGTTGTTTAGTTACTGGTATACACTCGGTGTCGTGTTATATGAAGTCGCGTTATTTGAGAGCTTAAGACGGTGAATATGAGAATTATTTTTTGTATATACAGGATGTGCCTTATTTGTGTTTTGTGTGTGAGGTTAGGACATTGAGTTCCGTAGTATAAATGCCAAAACAAGTTCGACTAAAGACGCCATTTTGAAAAAAAAATTCCCCGATTTGCGTGTGAGTAAACATATCGTAAACATCTTTTTGAAGTGTGCAGTTTCCAATGCAAAGATCTTGAAGGTGATCCAGAGCCTGTTAACGCGAATACTTCTCCGTTTCACTTCAGTTCTGTACGAGACAATTGCACGTGCAGAGAGAGAGAAGGAGTGCAGGGGCGTAAACCACTTTCAACCATTACCCATTTCTCGCTCTTGTACTGTTTCCAGTAGTTTTCTTTAATTCGATAAATTTGAATAATAAAAGCGGAATACTTTGGAATCGGTTTAAAGGGAAAAGTTTATAGTGGGCGGTGAGAAATTTCGGGGAAGAGGGGAGGGGGCTTTTAAAACCGATTTCCGATTTTTATCGGACGATTTTGGGCGGTTAGACTTCAAGTTTGCTTTTCTTTTCTTTCCTTCTCCGGTCTCATTTATTCGAAGTTTTGTTTTGTTGTGAAATATGGTTTTGTCTTTAAGTTATCGATTTTTCACATCGACTAACTGTATTATTTGCTCTCTTTCTCCTGTATGCTTTTATATACTAAATCAGAGTCGATAATTGTTTGAGAGTTTCGCGGGGGGGTTGGTCGTTGGAACGTTTTGACTGTCATTACTTGGAAATTAATTGATGGGAGGAGAAATTTGGTTATGTTGGGAACAGAGCTTTTGAGGCAGCTTGCACGCAGCGTGGAAAAAATGAATTTCAATTTCTAGGTCAGGTTTTTCTTTCTCAGTGGCGTGTTGTGACATTTGCTGAGAGGAAAGTTGTGTTTAGAAAAAAAAGTAGTTAAATTACAAGATTAGTAAATAAATATGTGGTTGTTCGAAAACGCAAATTTAAATTTTTTTAGTTTTTGAATTTTTTGAGTGTCCAGACATGCGGTCGCGTTTTATGATAAGGAAGTTGTAATTTCGAAAATTACAAATTGTAAGTAAATAAAATTTTAATTATTACGAAATATATATAAAACGAAACTCTCGGGGAACCTAGATAAAAGCAAGAGGAATACTTTCATAAATAATGCACACTTTTATCTATAATTCATTAGATAAATACTGCGCTAATTTATTGGGTATATATTTATAAATATTACCTAGAAGTTATTTCATAAATTATTCCCACTCTCATAAATTAATTTTTAATTAGCAACTTTTAAAATCTTAGAATAATCAAATTAATCAGTGCCTAGTGGATAGAATCAGTGGAAGCGTTTTACGATGTTTCGGTCTATAGCGTTCACTTGTGTGGTTGCCATTTTAAAGTGTTTAACCTAACTACGAAAGGAAGCTACCATGTGTGTAACACTCCAGAGTATTCATTTGTAGTACGCACTTATCAATAGTTGATAATGTTATGATGGATAACGTTTCGCTCGCATGAACTAAATACGTATTCGCGTAAAAACAGTCCTACTTTTGCGTATTTATTATTTAACCCTTTAAGACCGTAAATTATCAGCTGGAGAAATTTTTGTTTTGATACCCGTTCTAAGAGTATTTCGACGCGTAGATTTTAAATTTTCAAACCGAATCTTTCTATCTTTTACAGTTTTTGAGATTGGAACCGTTTATATCTTCGGACTAAGAAACAAAAAAGGTTCATAATGTAACTATAAGAAGCAGCAACTCTTTAAGAAAGTGTCCTGGGGGTATTTGATTTTCTGACCAATGGTACTTCAGTAATAGAAATTTGAAACTCAAATTTTGGAGAAGCAAAAAAAGTGAAAGTTCGAAGAGCCTTAGCTCCGCTCCTGCTGAACAAATTTTTAAAAAAACTTCTGTATAAAGAAGTGGAGAATCCAACAACAAATAAATCATGAAATTTGGTCAATTCCTAACAAAATGGCAGCCATTTCAAAATACCTCTACTCATGGGACGAAAACGTCCCATTGGTCCTTAAAGGGTTAAATTTTATAAGAACGCAATAAGGTGGCGCTTCGACAGCTTCCTTGAGTTGGGCGCCACTGATCACTCGCTTCCTTTTCTAATCATTTCCGGAGACTTGATCCTATCAGGAATTTGTCGCGGAAACGCAAAGATCACTCCCGAAATGCGATGACTTTCCACGCAGTTATTACGTTTTAATAATAGTTGTACGAGGTAACTTAAAAGTCGCGTGTCACGTGATCCGACAGGACGCGTAATTATAGTACTTTAATAGTATTTTGTTTTTTTGTTTTTCATTGAGTATGTCTCCAGAGTCGAAAAAGAAAATTTGAGGGTGGTCATTTGATTGTATTAAATTACTTTTATACATTCATGCAAGTGTTGTTTTTTGATTTATTAAGGGTTTATAACAGCAATAAGGAACGGTTAACCCTTCCGGATTTTTACAACCCTTAATAAAGTCGGACGTTGACGAAAAGTCGCTCCATTTCTATTTGAAGAAAAATGTTGTGTTCGGAGTCAGTACAATATTCTCATTTGCATTTCCCATTAATATTGGCGCCGTCTCTCTCTCTCTCTTGATTCGAAGAGGAAATGCAAGTCTCATGTTTTCATAAAAGGCTTTCTTTTGATTCATCTCGTTCAAGTCCTTCATGAAAACAGGCCTTCAACATTGCTTTTGTTCAGATTGAGTCGGTACGAAAGCTTTGTTTTATGCGCTTTGTCTTGCATTCTATGGAATAGCCACTTTGGCCTCTTATATGAAGCCCCATCTCCGAGATTCTTGTTTTTATTGTTCTGTTTCTATCTCTACTTTTTTGTTTTGTTTTTAAGTATATATATACGTGGATATTTGCTTTGTGTTTTATTTAATTTCCATAGTCGCACAATGCGAGACCCAACCTTGTACTGTTTTGAATGATGGAAGTCACGTTAACGACGACATTCAGTTTATTACAATACCTCTCTGGTGATATCGAATGATCTTTGTGTGATCTTTGGGTAGTTCCTTAAATAGAGATCAAGTTTCTCTCAACCGAGGAATGCGTGTAAGGTTTTATTATCTCCGTCGCCATTTTTTTTTTACCTAAACAAATTGACTACAAAATAAACTTTTAATAAAAGTGTGCGTTAATTATGAAAGAAGTAAATAATAAAAAGTAAGAAGATAGTTCATCTGTTAATAAAAACAATTTTATAAAGTATAAATTGAGATGATCAATTTAAATTGTAATTTATCAAAAGAGAAAAAAAAATTAAAAAGAGCCCCGGGAACTTGGAAGAGCCAAATTTTCAAATTAAAAGTTTACACGGATTTTATGATGATAAATATTTTATTAGTTAAAAAGAAAAGGTTTTGATGGGAAATGAGGTCAGCAGGAGAAAAGCACGGGAGATGGGAGAGAGAGAGAGAGGCCCGATTCGGGATAAAACGGCGCGCTTGCTAGATGTTTACCGTTTTGAATTGAAGGAAGGAAAGATATCAGGAATGAATTCGGGTTCATTATGTGCTATACTGTGAGATAATTGATTAATTTCTGTTCCGTTTTGATTCATAAATTTTCCGGGAAAATCCCTGGGTTGAAATCGTTTTTCTTTTTTAAAGTAGAGCTTTCCGATGAATTGGAAAAGTTGAGCTTTTAAAAGGATAATAAATAATTTCGTACACGGAGACATTTCTTTTTATGCGAAGTGTTTAATTTAAGAGAGGCCGTAAGGGAAAAAATGTGTTGTGTTTGTCGGCGCCATTTCTTTTTTAATTTCTCTCCCGAAAATTTTTTTAAACGTTTTTTGTATGATTTTGGTAAATGACGTCTGAAAAATGTGGGTACGAATTTGATTTGGTATGATTGTAGGACTGTTTTAGAAATTACAGCGAGTTTGGCCTCCTAATAAACTGTCGCCTTGAAGTTAGTGTGCTCCAATGACCCGGAGAAATATGCTGCCGGGAGCTTGGTAGAGCAGCCGAAGGTCAAAGGGTAGAAGCCAGACAAGTACAGCCAACTGGTCCTCCAGATTGGGCCTAGGGCTAAGGACCCTTTCCGAAGGTCAATGCCTATAAAAGGCTGTATGGTGATGATAATGATGACAGTGAGTTTGGAGTTTGATTTTACGCGTTTTAAATTAGGGGCCTTGTAAAAATTATGAGTACAGTGGAACCTCTCATAACGAATTTAATTTGTTCCGAGGTTTTACTCGTTATGCGAAACCATTTTTTCCGTATAAATTAATGTCAAATAGGATAATGTGTTTGGTAATGGAAAAATGTACGAAAAGGGGGTCCGGCTCGAAGGACCAAAAATGATGTTAAGGCTAATGAACGAAAAAGGATGAGGGTTCGAAGGACCAAAATAAGATTAAAATACGACAATGGGGTGGTTCGATATAAAATGAAAGGATCGAAGGACCGGTAAAGTACGACGGATGAAGTACGACAAAATTACTCGGATGGCGGTTGGATTGCGACTCTCGTCAAATATTCTTTTATCTCCAAATTTAGACAAAGTTTTTTTTTTTAAATAAACAATATTTGCCAGGGGCGGATTCAGGCCTGAACAATGTTCCAGGTCGAACCAAAACTGTCGGGGAATTCCCCATGTACGTGTCGCTCAATGAAAGACAATAAAAGGCACCCGCTTTGAGAGGTTCCACTGTAATACCTTTTTAGGAGTTTTCATTTTAGCTTGACACAACTGTGCAATAATAATGAAATGAGTTGTACAAAACTATGTGCATTACTTATGAAAAGGGTTTCCTATATCGTTTGAATTGCGTAGACAATGAATTTCTCATTAATTATATTATTATTTGTAAAATAAGTAGAATAATTTAGTAATAACCGTAATTATTGATAAGAAATGTTCTAAAGAGAGACAGCATTTTATACACGACTGTGATTAATGTATGTGGAAAAGTTTCCTTGGTAACGTTTCATGTGTTGATAATTTTTCCAGGCTAACATAAATTAATCATTCATGACATAAAAATAAATTTTACCTAACGAATGGAAATTAATTCACTCCAATTGTTTAAAAGTATGAGTCCTATATTTGTTTTATAGAATATAAGTATATTTGTAGTTACCCTGGAAGGTAAATAAATTGGAATCCCAATAAATTGAATTTGATATCTAACAGAAAATGTATATTAGATGTCAGTTGTCTGATTTTTATACTTCAACGTTTTTATCGTAACTATAATTCCTTTCGTAATAAAAATTGTTTCTGAGCTATTGTTCCGATTGTCTCCTTGGTAACGAACGAGAATCGTCGTTCGTACACGTTCAAATTCCCTCGAGTGGTGATTTGGAAACACGCTCATATATATATGCGCTGTTGGTAGGCAGCAAAAGAAAAATTGGTGCGTGTTGGGAGTTGGGTTACCGTTTCAAACCGCCCAGAAGAATAGTTCACTCGGAGAGTCTAATAATTGATTTAGTTTCCTTTATTTTTATAATAAGAAACGGAGAAAAGGGCCAAACGCCAATCACAGTGACAAGAAAGATTTAAGACTTTGAACAAAATAAATAAATAAATAAACAAACGACTAGACATGCCCACCTACCCATTTATAAATTCATTTCGGTTTTATTCGACCGTTCAGCGAACTCCTGACAATTCTTTCCTGATTTTCTTTTCTTTTTTTAATTAAAGTAGCGTAACGCCATTATTTGTCTCGAACATGGCGGATGGGAGATTGGAAGTAAGGTCTTTGACAGCCAATTACACAACCCAAATCACAAATCAGTTGGTCAAAGCGAACGGTCTAGGACAGGGATGGCGAACCTTTTTGGTGTCCGTGCCACAAAGTCATAAATATTCTGTTTTTAAATAGGTGACGTGTCACAAATAATTTTTAATTAATTTCTATCTTATTAAAAATAATAATTTTGTTTTTGTGCGTGCCATCAAAATTTTGTGGCATGCGTGCCATAGGTTCGCCATCACTGGTCTAAGAAGATCTCCAAATACAGTTCGATGGGTCTGGTTTTTGGTCGAACGGTTCGGGAAAATATTTAAATAAAACCTTTTTTATTTCATAAATAATGCACACTGTTATGAGGATATCATTTCATAAGTATTGCACAATTTTATCACCATGCGAGTAGTTTACAAATGTCTGATACAACCTTAAAGATTGGGGATGACACACTACAATTAACGCGAACGTGATAGTCTAACAAGAAAACTAGAAAACTTGGGAAGAAGAAACCAAAACTAAAATGGAGGTAGAACATTAACAAAAGAAAGAATTAAAGCAGGAGAAGGAGATACAGTATCAGAAAGGAAGAAATAAATCTCAGAAGATAAAAAAGCAGGAGAATTAGTTCTTAGACTACGAAAAGGCCTGAATTTCCGGGGGGCAAGTTAATTACAACTGGAATTCAGTTTCCGGCAAATCAATTACTTGTTATTTATTTATTTATTTATTTTTAACAAATCTTAAGTTTAAATAAAAACCAGACTTTTTGATAAACAAAAATCCCAAAAGGCATTAGACTGTCAAGTAAAGAACAGTCCAGTTGTCTTTATTCCGGAGGATTTAATCGCTCTTCCGGTTTCCGTTCTAAACAATTTCCGGCCTTCTTTTTTTATGTTATCTCTTGATCAGAGACGTGAGGATTACGTTGGTATTTCTGAAATGAATTCTAGAGTAAGAGTATTATTGCTTAAAACGAGATTTGGAATGTTCCTCGTTTCCTACTTTCTTTACGAATTTTGCTGTATGTATGTGTATGTGCCATAATAGCTGAGTATGACTAGACTTGGACCAGAGGTTCCCAAACTTTTTGTGTCGTAGACCCGTCGCCATGTTTTTTTTGGTTTTGGGTAGACCCCCTATTAATTTGGTCTTAATTTTTGTAAATTTCTGTAGTGAAGTAAATTTTTTGCTACATAGGTACTTTTATAAATAATGTGTATGTCTTTATATTATAAGATAGTATAATGTAAGTAAGTAGGGAATATCAGTGCATTTTGAGATACATATCGTGGACCCCTAAATTTTTATTTCGCTGACGTAGACCCCTTACATGTTGTCATAGACCCCTGAGGGTGGATATAGACCACTTTGGGAATCACTAACTTAGACTGATGAAGCGATTTTGTGTTATTTTGACTAGGTTCATGGTTTGTTTGAAATCTGCTGGAAATCTGTGTAGAAAGTATAAGAGAAGGAAATTTGTAATTTTTGTGCGGTTTCGATAATCTCATTACCATCCGAAGTTAATTAAAGGACAACGAATTCGTTAAATTGGTCACGTGACACGCAGTATACTGTTAGCGCTTTTCGGTGTACACTTTCGTCCCTAGTTTTTCTAATTTAGAGAAAAAAGTTTTGTTTTGGTTTTTTCTTGGCGAGCTTAGAACATCGAATGGTATTTGTTAGTTTTGGCAGTGATCTTCCTCTCCAAACGTCCTTTATCTCTTCGTGTTAACAATATTTGTCAATTTCGAAGTAAACAAAGACAAAGAACTAGTCAAAAGTTTCTTGTATGAGCAAACCCCCCTCAAACTGAGGTCAAGTTTGAGAGATGAGTTTATCGGTGCGTAACTTGAGACAAAGTTTTTGCGAAAATTGATATTTTCTCCTGGAACGTTAAGTTTGTTGCTCCCAGGGATTCAGGTACCGGTGGGCGGGATTGTCTATTGTCTGTGTGTCTATTTTCCTCGGTGGAATCGGAATGAAATTCTCCTTCTGTCTCTCTCTCTTTCTTCTAGAAATCACGTTCTAAAGGTTAATATTTAATGGCATGAAATATATATATAGTCAGATTGATTTTTGTTTTGGGATTGGCACACGTTCCATGAAAAGGTTTCCTGCTCACTGTAATGTCTTAACCTTTGCTTTATGTCTACTTTCTTTTCGACATAGGTTCGTGCCTCTATAAAAAATCCAATTGAGAGGTAATTAGACGACTATAAAATCGAAATTAGCGGTCTCGTGGGATTAATCATAGGATTCAGGAAGAATCTGATCACCGATAGATTATTCTATAATGAAATTCCGGAAGTTTTACTTGTTTTAATTGTGAATGTGAAACAGTGTGCTGGGAATGGTGTCACACACTGAAGGAATGTTACGACAAAAGTTGCTTGAGGGTTTGAAAGAGAACACTGGGCCTCTTGATTGAGAAGAGAGACGAAAATGCGAATTCCTGTAATAAGCCACAAAAATTAATTAAAACCTGAAATTGATTATGGAAATGCAATTCATGATCTTAGTGATCTTTTGGTGGTTTTTATACACAACCTACGGCCAAAAGTTTAGTCTAATCGGAATTAACCCTCAAATTTTAGTCTATTTCATAAGTAGTGTGCAATCGGTAGCTTAGTCTTTAGAGATATCACAGCCTGTTGACCTGGATAAAAATTGATTTTCGTGTTGAGTCAAATTAACTCAAATTTGTACGTTTCAAAATCTATAGATGTTAGGAGCCTCTTGAGACAGTTCTTCGATGCACTCAGTCATTCTAAATCAAGAAGAGACGTCTATGTAAACATGTTTTAACAAAGGAACGCTTTGTTACCAATGCTCTCAGTCGCATCTTGATATGGATGGGTTGAGTAGGGAATGCATCAGTGATTTGGCTTTAAGGTCAAATTGGTAGTGATTTTTGATTTTCTTTGTCCTTTTCCCTCTCTCCCGCTTTGTTAATTGGTGATTATGAATAACCCCGGGAAGTATTTGTTGGATTGGCAGGAAAATAATTTCCGTGTGAAATAGAACTCATCGTTCTTATACAAAATATAAAATTCAGTCATTCAAACGTCCACTACTGATTCGATCACCTTTTGCATTATTCCTGGTAAATTCATAATTCAGCACTCGTAGAATTTCTGGTTCTTATTAGCGAAAACCTCAACCAAGTGCGATTTGAGATCATCGTTTTATGACCAAGGTCAAAGGTCATTTAAGGACCAAGTAGTTGTATGTGGTACATTTAGCCTTTTTTTTCAAACTCTGACACAGTTGTATATTCAATTATGACTTTCATTTGGTCATCATCAACTTCAGACGATCAACCAGACTGTTGGTTACCTGTAGGTGAAAAATCTGTTGAACGAAATTTTTTCACTGTTTCACTGTTTTCTGCCAGAAATGCGATCGCGCTTTACTTTTGTACAAAGGAGTTTGGAAACGCTTGATCGTGCTGCTGTTTTTTTAGTATAATTTTCGAATTTATTGAAAACAGTTGTACGTATTGGAGCTAGTTACAAAAAGCACCATGCCAAATTTCAATTCATCTGAAAGTGAGTCTGATATAATGTAATAATGAAGAGTGTAGTAATGGCTTTGAAACTGCACTCATATATTAGGTCCTCGAATAAGTTCTCGCCGTTTCTTTATACATGGCAGTAGCCATACCATAGCAGTTTGAAGTACTCAGCACTATGGTATATAGCCATAGTAGCAGTACTCTAACACATACAATGAAGGACTTCGAATTTCAGTGTGTCGTGGTTCACTTTAGTGTAAACTAATTTTTTTAGTAGTTCTGAAAATGTCCACCAGTTCTTAAATGTTCCACAAAATGTTGATCAAACAATTTTCACTAAAATTACTTTTTTTATTATAAGTAGAGTCAATTATAACAATTTTTAGTATTTTTCGGATAAATAATTACACATTTCACCTCGCGATTTTGGCATATACATAAAAAGTTCCTTCCGCAGATTAATCAGTTCTGACACGTGTATTCTGTTAAACAATCAACTGCACTAACTCAACTTATCTGTTAGCCTCAGCCGCTTTCTCATCTTTGTGAGTATAAAAAAAGTAGAAAATGTCGAAAATGCTTATTTTCTACTCTAAACTACATTTTAAGATTGTAGTTTTGAGTATAAAATTTTGTAAACAAAATTACATGAAATTTGGCCCTACAACAATCTAAAAGGTGTCCACTACCAAACCTCAAAAGAGAAGAATCCTGGGATTAACAAAAGAATAGCGAAACCAAGAGACTATCTATTGGTGGAAACCGAAATTAGTTTCTTGCTAACTCAATACATTCGTCTTATTTATCACTTTTACCATAACGGAATCGGATTAGTTGTAACGCACAGATCCGGCGTTATTTTTTCGATCCACCTAATATTATTATGAACGTTCGTCTGAATATTCTTTTGACTCATTTAATGTTCTTCTAAATACAAACAATATACGAACGCAATTGTTTAAGTCAGAAATACGTTGTTATGGCTTTGGCTCGAATTTTGAAAACCATAACTTTAATAATGTTTACGTAATTGAACGACCGACTGAAATAGTCATTCACGCTTGGCCAATTCAACTCGTTCATTCAACGGCTTTTCAAACGCCTATCGGAAGTGTTTTTATTTTAATTGTAGTTGAATTGAAACGTAAAATGTGTTTCTTTTTATCTAGTAATCAGATAAATATAAATATGAAAATGAGTCAAGGAAGCGCCAAAAATCTTGGACATAAAGGAGGGAAATGCTTTTGTTGTGTCGTCAGACTGTCGTTTCCTTCTTCTTCCTTTCTTTTCCCTTTTTAATTTTTTATCACCTCAAGATCGTAAAAGAGAATGATGAGTCTGAGGGTGTCTGCGAAACGAATATGTTGGAAATAAAGCCTTGATAGTGAAAACGTCTAAATGGAGTCAGAGAAAGAATTTAGGCGCGTTTGAAGTTTTGAAGTCGGAACGGAGAAGAGTGATCGGTCGTCGGAATGGTTCTTTTAGATTATCGATGACTGCGTTTATTTAACACTTCGTGGATTGCTGACCTAATTTTTGATTATGCGATGATAGGTTATTGTTTTAATCATAAATTAGTTTGTAAAAGATTCCTTTCAAAAATACCGCACAGTTTTTGTGTTTGTTGTAGAATTTTCCTGGTCTATTAAACTCAGGTCTTGTTTTTAAACTGGACCCCGAAGTCTTATTAAAATCTATTCTATGAGTAGTGCGGTTATTGCGCATAAAAACCAGAGGGCATTAAAAAGGAGTTCAGAGACTTCATATCCCATCAATTAAATTTAAATTTAATATTGATTGGCGTGTGAATTGTGGGTGTTATTCAATCGTAGACGGAAGTAACAGGAAACATGTCCCACTTTTCATCTCAAGACAAAAGAAGAAACGGTGCGGTTTTCTTTTTTAAAATTAAATTTTAAAGTGCAATACCACAACTCATTAGTGAACGTAATTAATTTAATTGAATTTTAAGTGAGGGATCAAAAAAAATAAAGAGACCTCTTTCCTGCAGGAAAAAGTCAAAAGTATCATGTTGGCGTTCGTTTTTAATTAACCCAAACCCATGATATACGACCTGTGGAGATGAAAGCTGGGAATTTCTGTGGAAAGCTTTGTGCTTGAAGCTTTTTGTGCGTTTATTTTGGTTCTTGATGCCCACTTAAATTTTTTTTCTGTTGTTTCAAATCATTAATTCTGTTCGGGTTAAGAAAAATAGCTCGTGGGCCTCCCCCCAAAATCGTTTAAATTTTTAATTGGCGGGCCTCTATTCTGTGGAGATATTGTTTTCTAATGGCCGGAGTTTTGAATAGAGATTAAAATGAATTATTAGGCGCGTTTTTGATTTTTCACCCGATTTGAATGAAGGTGTTATAAAGAGTCATGTACGGGGCGTGGCCTTAATTTGAGTTTATTGAAAATAATCGAGTCAATTACGGTGGAAGTGGTGTTGACTTCGGTCAAGGCCGTTGGATGTTTTATTTTCGATTCTTTTAAACGAACTATAAGCTGGGGAAAAGGGTTTTATGGCTGTTGGAGTACGTCGATGGAAAAAGCTGTCATTTTAACAAAATCTTTTCTCCAGAACTTGTTGGAAGGCTAAAGTCAGCGTTGACAAGTCGCGGATAATTTAATAACTCGATCTAAAGTGGCACACCCTTGATGATGCTGACGGTGATGAATAATAAGAGTGAAGAAGTGAATTTTAAAATTTGAAAATGAAAGAAGAGTTTGTGTGTGATAGATATCAAAATTCAAGTTGTGAGTTGGAGGAGGCAGGAAAGGAGTCGATTTATTCATCTGCATAACTCAAATACGGCATAATTTTTTCTGTTTTTGTTCAAATTTGTAATTTGAGTGTAGTTTTGGGAGTTTGCTGCCGGAGTTTGGGGGATAGATAATGTCGGAATCACATCGGATGTATTGACTTCAGAAAATTTTCTTTTTGTATTTCAGGATTTTAAAGTTTTTAGAAATTCAAAGTGGGAGGAAAAAGGAAATTGTCTGGCACTCGGAGGATTATGTCAGATCATTTCAGGATTATAACCCCTCTGAGACGCTTGACGTTCTAATGTTTTTCGTCATCCTCTCTTAAAAAAGTTTTTATTTTTTAAGACACCTAAGTTTGTACCAAGTTGTCGAAAAATTTATCAGAAACACTAAATTTTATGACATTTTTGAAGTAAGAGAAAGAATCGGAGAGGGAGGAGGTTGCTATAAAATTTATTAACTTTGTAACTCAATCATGTGTGATGGTGTTGGGCACACCTAGAACTTGAGGTTGAATGAAAAAGAAGTAAAAATCCCTTTCACGATAGTTCACATGGGGTTGTTTGGGTTAAGAGATAGTTTTGACCAAGTTCCTGGCTATAAGATTGTATCATGGGCCCTGTTCCTGTAAATATTGAAAAGTTTAAAAAGATTGAATGAAATGTTATATATATAGGTATACATTAGTTTACAAGCTGTCTGCTAAGCAGTAACTTGTTTTTATTACCAATCGTGGTTTATTACTCATTTTTGTGAATCTTTTATTTAACTTAACTGTGGTAAAGGGTGACATCTTGTTGAGCGTACCTTGGTTGGTAATTATGATGTCAGCGACATTCTTTTGCTGTGAGAAGTACCTGAAATTTTAAAGTAGTTTTAGAACAAGATCAATCGAAGCCTTTATTTGGTAAATACCATATGGTTTCATCCTTTTGCTTTAAATTTGCGGTTGTAAAAATTGTTCCATCACAGTGGGGTGGGCGGTCACATTGAAAATTTGTGGAGGTATCATTTTCCAAAACATAAGATCATCGCTCTGTCGAAATCAATCGATAATGGGTATTTTGTATTATGCCATTCAGCTTTTCTGCTGTAAATTCCGATAGCTCTCTTCCAGATATTTGGGTGAATCTCATTCATAAAAACTCGTTTTCATTCAGTTTTGCTGTCGGATAGGCAAGCTCTAAAAATATTTTTCGTCACCTACGGAACTGCATCCATTTTTCAATGAGCTAGGGAGATACTCAAAAATACCTGTCGGAATTAGGTGTATTGATGAGTCAAAGCATACGAATTTCGAGGGAAAATATATATTGAAATTAATAATATTTATAAGAGTATCTAGAAATAATAATGTTGTGGTAGCCGTTCGCTGATTTTTATACTGCAATGACTGACTGCCAGTTCGTTTATATGTTTCGTGTGTACCCTTTCATACAAGTTTCTGCATCTCTTGTGACTTGTTTGTTACTAGTCTGGGCTTGGTCGCAACAGTAAAATTTCTTGCATCATAGTTTCGTACATAACATAACAACAATCAATGATTTTAACACTTGGTTCATAACCCGAATAGAACACCAAGTAGCATAACTCGCCCAGTAATTATAATAATAGTAACCAAACCCAAACGTAAGCAAAATTTTTTTACACACCTTCGCTTCACGTTGACTCATCCTAATCTCTAAATTCTAAATCTGAAAATCCTTCACGCAGAAAGTAAGAAGATAAGAAAGTATATTAAAGAAGTAAAGAAATCCGAATGCGTCGCTTTAATATTGAGCTTATTTAATCGCTTTTGGTGGAAGGTAGCGAATCCAAATATATTAAAGAAGATGGAGGGAAGAAAGAAATTATTTCTGTCGGCACACGGCTTACTCTAAGCCAGCATCACTTTTAATAAGAAACCCGCGTTGCTAACGTTTCCAAAGACGCTTTAAAAATTAAATTGAAATTTATTATTATAATTCTATTACCTTCGAGGTCCATAATTTAAAAGAAATAAATTTGAAAAGTAAAGATTTGAACTGTTTCCTTATAAAAATTTTTGAATTGTTCGTCGTGAACGGGGAATCCATTTTGTTTCATTCGGCTCCGTCAATCATTAAACGGAAATTTCAAAACCGTTTGTTTATAAGATTTTGAGACTTTGACAGTCAGAGCTGAGATAATTTTATCGTTGGATCTTAAAATGGCGGCCTGTCTGATAATTTCCTCCGATCTTAAATTATCTGTTAGAGTTGCTGGAAGGTGGTTGGTTTTGCGGCGTGGGGAGACGGTCAATAAATCTTAAAGACTATCTCCGGTTTCTCATAAACGATAAATAGAAATCTGTATAAATGTGACTGTGCTTTATCTTTCTGACATTTTATTTGTTCATTCTTTATAATGATTTGTTTTGAGTTAGAGTCCGGATCGATTTCCTCCATCCCAACGCTCTTAAAAAATTTTCAGAGAGAGAAGAGCGAAAGGAAAAGAAATAAAAAACCATAGTCTTTGTTTGCAAAGGGCTTTAGTTGTTCAAGGGTTTTCGGATAAAGGAAAAAAGGTTGAACAGAAAGGAAAACATTATTGCATCTGCCTCCTCCTCCTACAGTTGATAGAAAATGAAAAAAAGGAGAAAACGGTATGTGATTAAAGCAACACCTTTCTTCCTTATTCTTCTTCCTCTCCTTTTTAAACAAAAGCACACCCTTTCTTCTGGCCTTTAGGGTATTCGTAAAGTATATAAAAGAAATCTAGTTTATTTTATGTCTTTTAGACTGGAATCAATTTGTCATACCGTTTTTATATACCGCTTATTAAGGACAGTGGTGTTTGGGGTCGTTTTTCTCTCTGGTAGCACCTCTTTGAGTTGTTGATACTAAGTGTTATGCGAATATTTATGTTGCTCTTGTATATTGTTTATTGAAAAGGACAAAATTAAAATAAGAAGTAACATGTTGTAGGAGATACTGTACGTGGAGGATGTTTATATATGAGAATATAAGGGACTGTCTGATGAGAAGTTCTAATCAAAGCTGTTTATGGTATTTTGAGTGGAAGCTATGTATTGTTAGGAATGGAAATGTACTTACGTGTTTAAAGTAATTGTAGTTAAAAGTGTGCAATATATATGAAATGAGTTGGGGTTAGATGTTGTGCAATATTTATGAAACAATTTGGGGTTGAAAACAGTATTTATGAACAAGTTGAAAGTGTGCAGTTTATGAAACAGTTAGGGTTGATAGTGTGCAGTATTTATGAAACGAGTTGGGGTTGAAAGTGTGCAAGATTTATGAAACAAGTTGGGGTTGATAGTGTGCATTTATAAAAAAGTTGGGGTCGAAATTGTACCAGATTTATGAAACGAGTTGTAGTGAAAGTTTGCAATATTTATAAAACGAGTTGTGATTGACAGTTTGCAATATTTATAAACCGAGTGATTGGTGGTTGAAAGTGTGCAATATTTATGAAACAAGTTGTGATTGATAGTGTGCAATGTTAAAGTTGTATGAAAATGAATTTATGAAGAGGTTTAAAGTGTGCAATATTTATAAAACAAGTTGGTGTTGATAGTGTGCAGGATTTATAAAACAAGTTGGGGTTGATAGTGTGCAGTATTTATAGAGCAAAGTTCGTGTGTGCAAGATTTATGAAAGAGGTGGAGGTAAAAGTTTGCAATATTTATAAAACAAGTTGGGGTTGATAGTGTGCAGTATTTTTAAACGGGCTATGGTTTGAACGACTTGTGGTTAAAAGTGTAGAGGATTTATAAAACAAGTTAGGGTTCATAGTGTGCAGGATTTATGAAGCGAGTTGTAATTGACAGTTAGCAATATTTAAAATATAAAACGTGTGGTGGTCGAAAGTGTGCAATATTTATGAAATTAGTTCTTCATGAAAAAATGTAATATTTACCAAAGACCCTTGACGACAGTTTGCATTTTTATCAAATTATTGATATTATCTTATATTACCTTATTTATATATTTTTATTTCGTTTATTATAAATATCTCTATCATTTGATAATTTTTATAATATTATCATTCCTGTTCAGAAAGACTGTTAAAAATACAACGGTTACTATAAAATAACTTTGTCATTTTATTATTTCTTATAATATAAGAATGTTAAAATGTCTCCGAACGCCACTGATAACGATCAAACTCTACACCACACGTTTCTCGAAGATTGGAAAAGTTTTCAGTATAGAAAAGGTGAAAGGGAACGTCGTAACGAGTCGATAGAAATTAGTCGAATCACGCGGGAGAAAAGAAAAATTGAGGGCCCAATAAAAACCGGGTTCATCACGTTCGGGCCGTTTGGCAGAATTGTAAGAATAATTCATCGACAACCCGCAGTCAGATCATCCAGATCTTGTGCTCGTTATTTTGTTTTTACTGGACGTGACTGATTTAATGTGTAATAAACCGTGTATTTCGGGGGAAGAGAAATCGGAGGAGGAGGAGGTGTTCACGTAACAATCGATTCGAAAAGAAAGCGTTCGGAATTAAATTTTGCATCGGAATCGAAATAATGATCGAGAGGAAGGAAGGATTTCTTAGTTATGCGACTAATTTTGTTTGATTTCATGGTGTCGTTTTGCGAGCCAAATTAATGATGAGCGGTGACAGGGACGAAGGAAGTTTGTTTGATTTGATTTTTTTTTATTAAATGTCATTAATCATGTTTTCATTTTGGAAATTGGATCAAAGTGATGAAAACAGTGTTAATGAGAGAGAGAGATCTTTTTGTTATCGTCGCTGTCGACTATTGCTGTTTTCTGTTTGGAATTATTCAACTGATGTCTGTTGAAAACAAAGGCTTGTCATCAAAATTCTTCAATTACACGGTTTTTTAATTAAACGGTTTTTTGGAAGTGTCATATTTCGGATATTAAAATTTTTTCGGTAAAAACAAAATCAGTATCTGAAGCAGTGAGAGTTTTAAATTTAAAAGTAAGATCGGACTTTTTTTGTGCGCATTTGAAGTTACACTGTTTTGTGTTGAATTAACTTGATCATTGTCAATAAACATTTTTGAAAAACAAAAATATTTACAGCTATTAAATACAGAACATTGTTTAGTATTCATGTTTCAAAGTTTACAGACTGTATACAGTTTCATTACATTTACAGACAAAAGTTCTTTCTATCATCTGAACTCTTCAGGGACAGGTTACAGAAAGTCTCATTTACAGTGGAACCTCTTAACGAGTTTAATTCGTTTCGGAGTTTTACTCGTTATGCGAAACCATTTTTACATATAAAACAAAGTAAAACAGAATAATTCGTTTCAGGCGGAACCAAATACCCCGAACAAAATTTATGTTCGGCATTTATTAAACATCAAAATACATAAGAATTGTTGTCAGATATGAGATTAAGCATGTTTTCTTATTTATGTACATAATTTCTTTTTACTACAAAGCAGTGTAGAGTCATTTGTCTTTGTCGATGCTTCAAAATTTGGTGAAAATTTGGGGCCGCATTATCATTGAAGAATTTCGTGGCACGTGGCTACTGTCTTATTTAGGCTGATACTCCTCAATATAGGAAGCAACACTTTCCAGTTTGCTTTCAGTATTTGTCCTATTTCACAAGACTGTTGCTTTCTGAATCAATCCTCATATTAAAATTTTGTTCAATTCCAAAAGTTTCAACAGAATTCAAGATGGAAGGGATGGTTTAGAAAGAAAGGAAGAAGAAAAGGAAAGGTAGCTAAGAAGTTTAAAAAATTGAAAATGAACGGAAGTGGAAATGAAAAATTTTGGGTGGTAGTGAAGAAAGTAAGACAGGCAGAGAAAGATTTGAGTTTGAATCTGTCCTGGTTTGGAGTTCGGAAGCCTTTTTCTCTACCGATCGGGGGATTCCCCATGTACATGTCGCTCATTATGCCAAAACTGCTTGTTATGCGAATTTCTCGTTATGAGAGGTTCCACTGTACTTTGAAAGGTTTAATTATATTTGGGGTGGCCAAACAGTGGCAGACTTGTTGAATAAATTTTTGGCGGGGTTTGGGTTTAGTCACTGTCAAGCAGAATCAATTTTATGATGCACACTTGTATAAGAAATTATAAGTAAATCAAATTTCTAGGAAGAACTCTTACCAAAATTAAAGCATAATTTTACGAAAACATATTTTCATAAGTAATGCACACTCGAATGAAGAGTCTTGTTTTATTTTAAGAGCGATAATCATTTAATCAAATCGAGGAAAAATTATTATATTGACCGTTAATTTTTTTTCAAGCTTCTATCACTGTAGTAATAAGTGACTTAGACCATTTCGGACCATCCACGATGTGTTCTACAGTTCACTTCTTGAGCTACAATTGTTATCAATATTAAAAAATTTTTAAAGATATTAAGCGTGGCCAGACAAAATTTGAGTTACAAAAAAAAATTAATTTTATTTCAAAAACGTTGGGTCAAAACTTGCGACCTTTCTCTGGATACCCACTGCTCCTGCCATTGATTGAGGATATATAGATTAAAAGGCCTACCTATCACAACAAAAGGTACTGCTTCGCAGCTAATTATATCAAATATTTGATCAAAGCCTAACTAAAGTTGTGGGTCAGGGCACAATAACTTCAAATCAAAGAGCGATATTCAAAAATTTTATTTCTTTTGTAGTAAAACCATTCTAAGGGTAAAATCCAAACAATAACATCGACTGCTTCGTAAGAGATTGTGGAGTATCGTATCGTTCTAATTAAAAATTTACGAATTTTAATTAACTTTGGACAAAACTTTCAACAGGTATACAGTAGAGAACCTCCAAGCTAGTATTTATGCTTTAGGTGGACATCCTCGTAACAAAAGCGGAAAAGCTCGCATAACCTGTCGTAAATTCGTCAGCTCTTCTGAAGGGCTCTGATTTAAATCTCTGGAGCCAATTTAGTAACAGTACAAACTGTTATGTGATAACAATAATAACTTTGACGTGTACGACTACACAAATCGTGTTAATATTTAATGAGTAAAATCGATATGTTTGGATACAAGTTTATTCTAAGCCCTTGTATGACTCTCTCAGGGGTTTTTATGTTAGGTACTAGCCGTGTTTGGAGTTAAGCGATTATGTACATATATATATACAGGAACATTAAATTGTCTTTTTATATAGTTTTCGTAGAGTCGCACAAAACAAGACTTGATCGTGTATTAGTTCGAATTATGTTGGCAAAGACATTTCTTATTCAGTTTATGTCAGTACGTCTCTTCGGAGACATTGAATGATCTTTGTATGATCTTTAAAAAGATCAAAAAAATTGTTTTTCCTTAAATGAAATTAAGTTTTTGTTTAAAACGGAGTATGAGTGCATGTATAATTTTTATGAGGTCCGCCATGTTTTTTATAAATCTAATTGGGTGGAAATCAGTTGTTGGTGGCATGCACAACTTTTTTTGAATAATTTGTGTGTAAATGGAAATGCTGTAGTTTTTCCTTAAATGGCTGAAATAATTTTTAATTTTTTAAATTGCCATAATTAAATTATGAATTGTTTTAAGTAAGCCAAATTTTCAAATTCCAAGAAGCTCACTCACGTTATAAATATTTTTAATTAGACCAAATATTTGGGGATTTGTGGAAATTCGTCGTCTTCTTCTTCCTATTGAAAGGTATTTAGGGATGACGGTGGTGTTAGTCGTCGTGATTATTAGGTTTGGTGTTCAAATAACCGATGACAAAGGCGAACTGAGAGAGTAAAACATGGCGAAACCTTTTTACAACTTTTTGATTAATCTTCGTTGAGAGGAAAAGGTTTCAGGTACCGGAGCCATTCCCTGCGTTATTTACAGAATGAATCACTGTTGAAAGTGTGCACTAATTTTGGGATGAATAGGTCACATAAGTAGGCTATACATCGTTTGTGAAATGAGAGAAGTTGGTGAAGAACTTTTATGTATAGGGAATGGTATCTCGTTTAGCGAACATCTTGCATAACGAAGTTTTGTATTACGAATGACGTGGATAGTGGAACCCCCGAATTGTGCGATTGACATATTCGTGTCATTACTACCTAGTCTGTTTAGAACTTATTGAGCTAACATCTTAGTGTTAGACTGGAGATCATCACGCTGGCCATAGAACCAGGATGCAGTGTCCAACTGTAACCACTCCAGCAGATTCTTCAGCCACGTGGTCTTTCGCCTGTCAGTTCGCCTTTTCCCTTCCATAATTAGTCGAAGGAGCCGGTATTTCCATTTCTGATCAACTGGCCCAAGTACTGAAGTTTTGGGAAATTAGTTCTGCAAATATCTGATTTAGAACAATCTTTCTAAAAATATAGCGCTATATTTGAGAGCAATCAATGATTTAGAAACGCTATATTATCTAATTTAAGTGTAAATTCAAAACCAATCATGTTGGAGCAAAAATTTGTTGTAAGACTTCACGCGAGCGTTCAAACTTTCTTTTAACAAATCATAATTAATAAGATTTATGTAACTGTTACTTCACACTGGCAATTGTTTTCAATTTAAGTGAATCCGGTGTACTGATGAAAATTATTCGAATCCATTTCCCGAATTCGTTTTAGTTGGTGGTTGGGACCGGAAGAGTTCTTGTGATGACTTTTAGACTACTAAATCGAAGGGCACTCTTACTTCAAATTACACTGTGTTCAATTACAATGATTAAACTCGCATGCAAAAATAAAACTTAAATTTGAAAAAATGGGAGGAATGATCGCTTAAACAAAAAGAATGTCACGTGTCATGCGAAACTTTCAGTTATTTTAAAAGTTGGTTTTGTCGTAGTTTTTAAATACAGAAGACAAATCTCCTTTGAAAATTTAAATCCGCTTTACTTTTGAAAAACAAGAAAAAAGTTTCGCTGTATCGTTAATTAACGTCCGTCATCATTAATATTAGTGTTTCACAACAAACCCAAAATTGTAGGCGTTCTCTTGTTGTTTTTGTTCCTTTTGAGTGCTTAAAAGCTTTACTTTACGAACTTCTTCAAATTTGTGTGTTGGTATCGCAGACTTTTCTCATTGTCCTTTCTGTATAGTTATGTTTCACAATCACAAGAACACATTTTTTGGGAAAGTCATCACCATCATGTGCCGTCTCGGTGTAGAAGGTTGACCATCAACAGGGCTATGGCGACCTTGGATGCTGCCGCTCGGATGTCATACCGAACACTTCTCTTAGGTTCTTGTGCCACGAAGTTTTCCGTCTTCCGTCGCTTTCCTTCTATTTTCCTTCCATAATGAGCTGGAGTAGTTTTGTATTTGCTGTTTCATAGTAGTTTCCGGCTTAACTTTTTTTAGCAACTCCTCTTTGCCCATACGGGTTAGCACTTCCACGTTACTCATTCGTCTCGTCCAGGCTATACGACGGTAAAGCCACATCTCAAAGGTTTCAGTTCTTCTCTCCAGGGCCCTCGTTAGCGTCCATTTTTCGCAACCTTACAGAAGAATTTGGGAAAGTAGAAACCAGAAAAAATTTTATTTTGTGACATTCAGACTGTAAGAAACTGTGAATTGGAATTCCTTTGAGACTTTTTCTCAAAAAAGGATGAACCTTTCTGCCTTCCTCCATTTCACCTCTATTGTAATGGAAGGAAGGGAAAAATTTTTCATTGTTTTCCCTAATTATCCGTATTTGCTGACTCATTTTTCAATGTTGTAAAGGTTTTTGTTTTCTGACAAAAGGTTTTCTCTTCTTCATGGAAAATTGATTTTTTCTTTGTCTTTGGACAGACGGACGGAGGAGGGGTAAATAAATACTGGGAGTCATAGCTAAGATGACAAAACTCAAAATATCCTGGGATTTAGATAAAAGAGTTTCCGGTTTCTGTTCATTAAAAGGAGAACCAACAAATCAAATTGCTTTTAAGGGAGTTAGCTATGATAACTTATTTCGAAATAATTTTTTTTTACATCGCGCCTATGTAACTATCTATCCTGAAACCGACTTACGTCAACTTGGTCAGTGATTGTTGTGTATAATTTGTCACTTCTCAATTCTAATTAGAATGGCTCCCTTTAAAGGCCCAAGGCTTAAGTCAGGCTAATATATATTATAGTTTAAAGTATATATATACTATAGTTGACGGACACTTTGTATCCCACTCCATGACTTAACCTTCTTGATACTTTTGTCGTGACATTAAACATGACAAACAGTTAAAGACGAAAGTAGCAAAAGTGCGCACGGAACTGGGTTCTTGATGATCTGACTGACGCTAAGTTCTGTTGAGATCATTAGTCAGTGAGTATTCATGACAGAAATAGGTCACGGGATCTATGACATAGTTGATGTGGTGTAATTAATAAAACTCAAGTAGTAGCATGTGAGAGGTTTATATTATAATAAAAAGGTTTGAGGTTATTTTTAATAGAAATGGGCGTAACATAGATAAGAAGTCGAAATTTCAGATCTGCGTTTTGGTGATTTGGATCAAAATCTTTTCTCTGAGAAAATGTGTCCTTGCTCAAGGAAACTACAGGAAGAGTTACAAGAGTCAAATTTAGGTTATAAGTATCATTAACAAGTGTCAGTTTTTATGAGGGATTTGTTTCAGGAGTGACTCACACTTTGATGAAGTAAACATTTCATAAAAATTGCACTTTTATGAGGAATTTATTTTGTAAATATTGCACTGGGTCGGTGTAACTTTGTTTCATAAATATTGCACATGTCGTAGAATTCATTCTACAAATATTGCACACTGTCATGATAAATTCATTTCATAAATATTGCACAGTGTCATTTGTTCATTCGATAAAATATTGCACTGTCGTAGAGAAAATTCATTCTAAATATTGCACACTGTCGTAAGAAAATCATTTCATAAAAATTGCACAGTGTCGGTGTAAATTCGTTTCATAAATATTGCACGGTGTCGTTAGGAATTGTTTCATAAATATTGCTCACTGTCGTGAAAATTTATTCTAAATATTGCACACCATGAGAAAATTCATTCATAAATATTTGCACAGTGTCGTGAAATTCATTTCATAAATATTGCACAGTGTCGTTGTATTCATTCCCAAATTATTGCACAGCTCGCAAAAATTCTTTCAAAATATTGCAGGTCATCATTCAGAAAGTCGGCTATACATAAATACACAGTATCAGTGTAGAATTATTTCATAATATTTCACACTTATATTGAAAATTCATTCCACAAATATTGCACACTGTCATGATAAATTCATTTCATAAATATTGTGCACTGTCGTGAGAAATTATTTTCATAAATACTGCACACTTTATGATCGTCATCACTATTTCATTTTATTTGTTTCTTTATTTAGAAGTGTTTTGAGAATTTTGGCCTCGGTATCTGCCAATTCGAATTTTCGTTTATTAATCAAAAAGCCTTTCTACAGCTAGACAACCACACACACACTTGGGCCGATGCATTAATCAAAACGTATTTGGACGGTACTGAAGAGGTGGAATTGAATAAATCGGGACTTTAAGTGATTGGATGGGGATAAAATTCTTTTTAAAAAGTTTGTTTGGGTTGAAAAGCCACATTTAAGTTTTCATTGCCAGGAAGAAAAAATTTTTCCCTCTCCTATAAATAAGTTTTTCCGACACGCGACGATCATTTTGAATTACGATTTAATTAATTTAATTACGTTTCAGCTAATCACTATAATTATTATAAAACTATTTTCTAGCAGAGATCAAAAATGTGACCGAGTGAATTGATGGCATTTTGTTTTTCTTCTTTTGTGGTGGTGCGCGTCCTTCTTACTAGTCCCCTGCGTCCCCGGGAATTTTTGAATCCTCTACATTTTTCAAGAACGTCCCAGTTTGCGTGCAGCTGACTTGAAAATTTCAAACCATCTGACTCATTTTTGTAAGGACGGAATTTTTTTTTTCTTTTAATTAAATCGTAATTCTTAATATCATTTGCCCCCTCTCTCTCTTCCACTCCGGAGAGAATGAAAGGTGAGGTTTATGAAAGGAAAGGTTGGAAGGACCGACAGAGGAAAGGGGTTTGCAGCTTTTGTTTGAATGTCAGCTCGGCTCAGAAGTGTTATAAACAATGCGTTTCTAGTAGAAATGGGTTTTGGTGACAACTACGGAGTATTGTTGCTGTTGTTAATGAGTTGCGTTGCCTGTGTTTTAAGTTCTAAGTGAGTAACATTAAGTACGATTGGGTTTTGAAAAAGAGCAAAAGTTCTTCTTTTCATTATTTTTATTATTTTCGTTTCCTTTCTCCAGCCACCAAAAAGGAAGAGGTTGAGGACCGAAGTAAATATTTTATAATTAACTTAGTTCTGTTGTAATGAGGGTACTTTAAAAGTCTCATTATTTTGGTTTTATGGCCTGTTGGAAATTTCTTCCAAGAGATTTGGGTTGGTTTTTGGAAGAGGAGATGGAAGAGAGGTGATTTCACATTTTTTTGATATTTTGTTGTACCCCTGAAGGATTTTTTGTCGGTTGTAACTTAAAAATAAAATTTGGTTTAAGCTTTTTATTGCACGTGGTTAGATCTCCTTTTGTGCGATGAATTGGTATCGTGATCAATAGATTTTGAGTGAACTGAAAACTTTAATGATTTTGTACGAGAACCGCATTCGCGGAACCAGAGACCACATGCGGGACCGCTGGTTTAGACATATTCATCCTATACCGAGTTGTATTTGTAGCGGAATATGATATCCGACCACTCGCCAGGCTAGGGTAAGCACTTTTCGGTGTTCGGCCCGTACAAAAACTTATTCTCGCCCAGTGGAAAGAAGTAAAAAAAAGAAAAGAAAGCAAGAATCTTCTTTTGAGATCGTTATATTTACACCCACAAACGAGGTTACACAAATATATATATAAAAGTAAAACGAAACAAAATAATCTCAATGAACCCCGATGCGAGGCACAACATAGAAGAAGTAAGATTCTGTGCTTAACATAAGAAAATTAAAGAAGAAAGCAAAAACGTGGTCAGGCGAAAACGGTCAACCACCATATAAACAATTATGGCCGTCCGTTTCCCATGATGCACCATTCCAAACCATAGAGCAGTCTACCCTCGACTCGAAGCACTATTCCGTGGTTCCAACTCTTTCCGCGGCCGGACTCCTCTATGGTTTGGAAATCGTTACATATTGTGTGACACAAAACCCAGAGATTTGATGTATATGAGTGCAGGATTTTATAATTAAGTGAATCGGACAATAATATCGGTTTTGTGCGTTGTACTTAATGTACATATCCCGGTAAAAGTGATAAATCAAGCGAATATATATAATTCACAGCGATTATTCATAATCACCAACTAAGCTTCATAAATGGGATGTATTATTTTGTATTTATCACATTTACCGGCTAGTTTATACAATATCCAGCTCGTAGTCGGGAATTTAATCAAAATCGGCTTAGATCCTTGGGGTTGAAGGGATGGGGAGGAGATGGAGACACACGAGGCGAATCTCTGTCGACCGTAAAATTTTTATTTTCCCGATTTTCGAATGAAAAGCGGAAAATATGCAAATTTATAAAACTTAATTTCATTTCTTTTCGTATTATTCATCACACAAGAAAGTAAATTTCATTAAATATTTCTCTCCCCTCGGGGGTTTTCCCTAAATTAAGGGAGGGAAAAAATTTAAATGAACTTTTTCTCTTCTCCATCCTTTCTCTCTCTTTGGTTCCTTACATAAACGCCGTTTTAGGGTTTATTAATTTTTTTTTTGTCTCGAATGACCTTTGTTTCGAAGAACATTTCTTTAGAACTCAATTAACGGAGAGAAGTAATAAAATTATTTATTATTAGTCTGTGGAAAAAAGTCTTATACTCCGGAAACGACAACCTTTTCTGAGGAATAAGAACCGAAGCCCTTTGGTGTATAGTTTCGGTGAAGTGTTGGGGCTTGGCCCCAACACTTCACCGAAACTATACACCAAAGGGCTTCGGTTCTTATTCCTCAGAAAAGGTTGTCGTTTCCGGAGTATAGAACGTCATTCCGACACTAATAAATAATTTTTTTTTCACTGGCGATTATGAAAAGACGAATGTTTCAAGGGTTAAGCAACAGTTGTCAGCAAGGAGACTAAATAATGAGAATGTGAATAATTTACGTGGAGTCGTCAAAGTGCTGCACGGTTTTCGTGAGGAATTTTCCAGAAGGGCGGAAAGCATTTTTTAAATTATCCCGTTTCCGGTTTTGAAAATTTTCAATTCCCTTCCCAGTTTTCCTAACCAATTCCGCGTGAGATTATCATGTTTTGACTAGTTGGAGAGTCTCCTTCCTCTCTTTATCCCGTTTGTGTCTTTTCGTGGCTCTAGAAACACAAAACCGAGTGTGTGTGTTGGCGGCTGCGATTTGAGTCGTGTTCTGTTTCACACTTGAGTTTCTCTACGTAACATAGTTCAAGTGTAAAAGGAGATGGGTCGGAAAGGTGGTAACAGTCTTTTTTGGGTGAATAGCTGAAGCATTAACTCGGAACGAAACCGCAGCCGTCTTTGTTTGCTTACTCAAAGCCAACCGTAGTACGTTTTTAGTGTTTCACCTGGTTTATGTCTCTATTTTAAAGTTTTTATTTATTTAAAAATAAATTAATTAAATTTATATTTTGACGCTAAGTCGATTGGAGGAAAAGACTTTTAATAAACTCAGAAATATTTATTAAGTCAAATTATGTCAAGTTTGCTTTTCGAAAATTGTTGATTAGTGTCGTTATCGTGGCATCAGACTTTGAAACCTGTTTTGTTAATTAATGAAAAGTGAAATACAGTAATTAAGTCTTAAGTAAAACTGTTTTTTGTTTAAATAATACTAATTGTGTGATTATTTTATGTTTCAGGTAAGGCATATGTTGCTGTTGGTTTTACGCATGACAGCCTTTGGGTATGTATCAGACTTGGACTACTCTTGAGGTCTGTCGTCTTTCTGTTCATAATTTCGTGCTGCTCTCCTGATTATTTTGGTTGAGTACTATTTGGTTTAATTTATTACTGTACTGTCGTTTGCCATCTTTTAGTTTCTTTCTAAAAGTATCCTGTGGTTGAGTGGAACAAGCGGATCTGTCGTCTTTGAGATTTGAAACCCCCTCCACTTCACCCTGTTATACCCAAGGGTTTCAAACTCAACACAATTTTGCTTCTAGACTTGTAAATTCGGTTGCTTACGTCAATCTTTTGGTTCTCAATTATCGGATTCATTCCATTTAGATGTCTGTAGAAGACACTGTTGGTGAGCTATCGAGTTTTAAGAATTATCTGAGCTCTTTTGAAAGAATCATAATAAAAATAGAAACCACTCAGAGTTGTCTCCTTTTCTCTTCTAACCTCTCAGGGGATTACCCAGATTCTGCAAGAAACTGTCTTCTCGTGGTTTTGTTTTTCATTTATTGTCCGTTTCCTTTCTTCTTTTATCTGTTTTCTTTTGTTGTTTGTTTTTTATCTGTTTCTTCGCCTCCATTTGTTTTTGCATTCTTTCAGTTTGCTTTTTATTTCTTTCTTAAATTTTTTTTTTTGGTTTGGAATTTCTGCTGCCATTGATTTTTGTTAGAAGTAGATTTTAATTAAATTGAATTTTGACAAGATGCGGTTTTTAAACAGAAAGATAGACATCAGTGAAAAAAATGGATTTGGGTTCATGATTACTTAGTCACTCTTGGTTGCTCAGCCAAGTCATAAGATAGGCATCAGAACCAAGGCTTAATTGGATAACTTGGTCATTCGCTTCCCCGTTAGTGTTCAAAATGTGTTCAATTTATGTTCAAATATAAAAATTTGGTATACCCGCCCTCGGGGTGTTAGTTGTATCCTCTCTAGATTGATAAATCATTAGTTTGACTAACGGTCTATTTCCAAACTCCTCCAGCATCCTGACTAGGCTGCTGACGCATTAGAGCTTACCAATCTTTAGACTTGAGCTTCTCTCTGCACTACTTCAAAGCACCATTTTCATGCTAAGATAATTTCTTTTCCTGTTCTCTGATACCTACCATCTTTCTCTTTTTTACTGCCTCCGTTTATTCTTCAGCAGTTTAGTCTAACCCAAAATCACAACCCTATTCTGCCCGGAGACAAGGCCATTAGTGTGTATTACGTGCTGAGTGAATATTCTGTTATGGTGGTGATTGCTTTAAAATTTTTTCTCTAAAGTGTGCATTACTTATGAAATACATTAGATTTGTACTTCATCTATAAAATGGATCGTTGATGGAAATGTGCGTGCAGGGCTTATTTTTAAAACTTGTAAGCAAACTACATCTTTCAGTCATTTCATTGCTAACCAATCTTCTTCCACGTGTTTAAAAATTTCGCGGCGAGGAAAATTTGGCCTGCTTCGGTTGGAAGTTCGCGGAATTAAACAAACATTTGTTTTTTCCTTTTAAATTTTCTCTTGTTTGTTTTCAAATGGGTTTTCTAAAGGTTTCATCTCTTTCTTTTTTTTGTATCCTTCCATTTTCATATTTTGGAGAAAAATTTTAATTTTTGCCCTGAAAGATTCCAGTTTTAATTAAGTACTTCAAAAATGGCGGAAGGGCTTATTTTAAGTAATAATTTGTTTGGTTGATCCGTTGGTATGTGTTTGTCTGTTTGGTGAAATTTTTCATTTTTCTTTTCATGTTTTAAACTTTTCTTTTTGAATCGTTATGATAGACAGAACCTTTTAAGGTTCTGTCTAAGTTCTAAAAACAATATTTAAAAATTCAGGTGTTGAAAAATTAACGCAACATTTTAATTTTCCGCCATTTTTGCAGTAAATTATTGATGTCCCTGAAGAACAATTTGATAGCTGACAGTTTAGGGTTAATAAAAATGGACGCAATATTGGAATTGAACAGAAAACATCATTTTTAGTCTTTCGATTTGGTTATATCTTCAATGAATCGTACTGTATATAGTGTAGGGTGTCATACTCACTATTTTGTCTAAATTTATGTCCGCGAAACTTTCATTATTGTTTAAATATTGAATATATATAATAAAGACACGTTATATTATAGTCCAATGATGGACAAAGTACGGCCCGTGAAAGTATTTAATCCGGCTTGCCTAGGGTTTATAGTATTAATACATGGCGCGATACAATTACGTTTTGACGGTCGAGAAGTTTAAAGTGGAATAATAGATGCATAGTCCAACAGAAGAATCTAAACTGCAGCGTAGTTCATGTGTTGCAAATTTGTGCAGTCGTCCTACTTTAGTTTCTATTTTATGTGCGGCCCGGCAAACAATTTTATAATTTAAATCGGCCTGTTGATTAAGAAGATTGCCCACCCCTGTTATAGTATATCGCTCCATTTTTACTAACCTTAAACTCTCGGCTGTAAAATTGTTCATTTCACTACTGCCAACAATTTACTGCACGAATCTTGCGTTAATTTTGAGACACCCTATACCTGCAAATTTTTCGATGTAGTTTTCTCTCTGAAATCGTGCAATACTTTTGGAATGAATTATCGGTAAATTTTGCATGGAATAAATAAGATATAAAATTTATTTCCAAATAAATTGAGTTATCAGTTTTCTTTTTCGTTAACTTGATTTCGATGTTTCTTTCGCGGCATAATTCCAACAGTCGAAGGAAATCTTTCGCTGTTGACGATTACATTAAATACTTAAACGAGAATCCTGTCGACACCATCGAGTAATGTTTATTTTCTCGTAGGACTCGGATCGTAAATTATGTTGGGTTTCCTCTCTCGTTACGTTTTTACATGTCTTCATTCGAAAATTATTAATTCCCAGTGTGTAGGCCTTTTTGGGGGCGTTTTGAAAATTTATATTCAAATTTTATGTTTGTGTCTGACTCGATTTTTGGAAATTGTCATTACACTATAAAATACTTAAATGCCGCTTTAATAGTTCTTGTGTCTGTTCCTCTTTCTCTCACTTTTCAGTTTTCATTGTAATTTTGCAAAACGATTTTATTAACTTTTAAAAGATGGCTGAAGAATTTTCGGATGTGTCCATGTTTGTATTTGGCGCGGAGTTTGGTTTTGTAGGATTGCTGTAGTGAATTTTGTGTTTTTAAATGCCTTTTGGGTCGTTGCTGTCTCTTTTAGCAAGACCCTTGAAAATTTGTTTTGAGCAAATTAACAAGCACAAATACAAATATTTATCCGCCGTGACACACTGCAGGATTGCCAACTTAATACGTCACAATCTTTCTAGCATCTATGTTAAGTTCAACATTGTGCATTTTGGTCTTTGGGTCTTAACTAGGGTGACCCTAGCTTCAAAAATTTTAATTTGTGTCACGACCAAGATACTCTACATAGTAGGGACTAAGAACTAAAAAGCCTCGCTAGAACAACAGCAGCGTGCGTTCTCCTACGCCTATATTAATATGATTTATGTATTGATTGATTTGTTTATATCTGAAAACTCAATTAAATACAATCAAACAATTTACCAAATTAGTTGATAGTATCAAACGACAATCAATAAAGAAGAATTGAAATGCAATGAATCAATCGGCTTTCAGATATTATTATAATTAATGCAATTAATATAATGTTATTTAGGCAAACTTTTGAACTTTAACGATTTGGAAGTTGTCAGTGTGCAAATTGCCTGTATAAAATTTGAAAAACTCTTGACTAAGACACTGGTCTCTTTTATAGATTCAACCCCTCAACGTTATGGCTTATTATCTTTTGGTTTTATGTGTTGACTTTGGAAACGGGTGACAGTCAACTAGCAGATATAAAAAAAAGTGCTGAGTATTAAATTTGTAAGATTATAGTTATACTCATGTTTTCGAATCGATATTTTAAGGCTTTTTGTGTTCTGAAAAGGGTCTGAATTAGTATGGAATTTAGGTTGCTGCTTAGAAGTGATATTTTTGGTATGTGTCTTAGGTTCAGAGCGTTCAAGGTTCACTACACTTCTTCACAATTGCACTCATAACTACAGACATAATCTTGACTGAACTTGCTGATTTCTGACTGATTTACTGATTACTGATTAGCTGAATTTAGGCTCAGGCTGTGGTGTTTTATACCACTGTCAATTAGGCGATGGGGCCCTATCCCAGGTAGACGGGTTGAAAGTATGAGTCTACTTGTTTGTTTCACTCTTGACAATGTACAAAATGACTTCATACTCTCATTGTCACAAACAACCCTTTGAGTGACTCAGGGTCCTTATCACTATGAATAAAACAATTTTGGGGTGAAGGTTCAAGCTCGAATCATCCACATCAGAAAATTCTCCTGTAGGAGCTGGTACATAGCATTCTTATATTTATACTATTTAAAAGATTATGGAAATGTATAATAGTACACCCTAAGAGCGTTACGTCCATGCGTAACACTATACAACGCATAAAACGAGACCTTATCTGCGGAGGGAACTTTGTCGACATTGTTGGATGGAGATTTTTGTATTTTTGCAGCGTCAAAGAAAGATGTGAAGCCAAGAAGAATAATCGAGGAAGGAAAGGAGGTTGGGTAAAGAAAAAGTAGGAAGGAAAGATTAACGAGAAATATAATTTGAAAATGGCGTTGTCAAAGGCGCCACGTAGTCGAATTAAAAACAAACTTTTTGGAAATTCATTCTTCCTCCGGGTTTAACGCGAGTTAATTTTCTTTTCGGGAAAATTCTGTACCGTTTTATTGTCTCCCGCATATGGCCTGTCTTTCTCCATCTCTCTCTCCTCGGTTAAAAATACAGATAATTAGAAACAGTCTCCTTTTCTCATCTTCTCTTCCCCGAACGAAAATTCTCTTTACTTGATTAGAAAAGTTTTAATAGACCACTTTAAAAATAAAATGGCAACAGCTCTTCATCTAAAAGCAATTTAATATCTCAGTCAAATATCTCTCAAGTTTTTCCTGGCGTGTGTGTGTTTTAATGGCGCTTTGGGGGTGGAGTTGGGGGTTAAAAAACGCAAACACATGAAAATTTTGAGCTGTAGTTTTTGTCTTGTTTGCTGATAATGATAATAAAGGTTTCTGCGGTCTCATTGACTTTCTCATATTCCTTTCCCTTTTTATCCTCGTTTTTAATGTTTGTTTTCCTTTCTTTAGAATGAACCTCTCTCTCTCTCTTTTTCATGTTCATAATTCATTGCCTTTCCTGTTCGCAACACACGCACAAACTTTCCTTAGGAGTGTCTGAAAACGAAACGGTTTCCGCTAACTCACACGACAGTATTTCGAACAAAATAGAATTTCGGATTTGTAGACATAAAAATCCGCAGACTTGATTTGTGTTTTTAATTTTGATTTTCTTCTTTCGTTAGTTTCTTCCTCCTTAAATCATCCGGTGTTTATGGTCGTGCGGAAGTTTTTTATGAAACTTAAATTGTTTGGTGAAAAGTTTGGGTTTTTCAATTCTTTTGGTTTTCGGTTTTAAATTTAGTGAAATTTATCTGTAAAAGTGGTGTCTGGTTGTCGTTATGTTCAATTAAGGGAGGAGTTGAATTATGTTTGTGTTTTTGAAAGGGTTTTCCGCTGCTGTTTATGTCTCCTGTTGGGAATAAATTTTATAGCTCTGGTTAAAGTTGATTTAAGCTAAATTATCTTTATCGTTTATGTTTATTCTCTTCGGTTGGGGATATGAATTCTGGGTTTCCGTGTTTCCTTTTGTTCTTGAATATGGGTGCCACAAATATTACCGCTAACTTCCGAAGTGTTTGGTGCGTTAATTTAGATTAATAAGTGCAATATGATGATTACTTTTGTAGTTTGTAGTTTCTTATAATTTTTCCTCTGGTTTTAATTTTGGATTCCTTCGATTACTTTTTTTAGTGTTACTGTCGATTAATGGTGATTGGTTTCATAAACCTTTCTGGTTTGTTGTGCTTTAGCGGAGTTTCTCTCAGTTGGTTTCATATTTGTTGAAGGTTACGTCGACACCAAGTTTCAGGTGTCTATAGCTCACTACAAGTTCCAACGCATAACAATTGATTCACTACTCTTAACCAATATTGTGGTGGTATGATTACCGATCTAATGAATGTGTCGGAACCAGGTTGTGTCGTTGATGATGAACGAATGATGGGCAGCACTAATTCCGAACATATATGTATATTAATATAAAAATATTATTATAACTATAATTAAGAATCAAAATGGAAAATGCAAGGATCCTGACGGTGCAGAGCTCCGGGACTGAATGAATTTGGCTTCGGTTGTCGGCTGCTTAATTTCACTGTACACATTCCGGAATGAGGAATGAACGCCACAAATGCTTATGAGTGAGTTCCTAGTTGTGACTTGCTTGAGGGCCTGATTGCAACTCTTGTTCACCCTTTGGCTTCTTAATTACCGAATTATCATTCTTTATCGATTTCCGGTTCATCAGAGGGCTGTCAGACACCTTTTCTAAATTGTATTCCGACGATATAAATTCTTATAACCCATAAATGTCATTCATTTCTTTAGCAAGGATATCTAGTCACCTGCTAACAGCCCACGATGATTTCTATTAAACTCAGATGGTATACAGCTAACTGTTAAGTCTTCTTCGGTATTCATTATTCTCTTTAAATGGGCATAAATTTCTTCGATTTCGAGTTTCATTTGACTTTATATGTCGTTATGGAAATGTCGATTGTGAGAAAAAAATTATGTCTGCTTCCACGTCAAGAATTCAATTTTTTTTTCTTTTACTCCGCACATGTTATTAAATCAATTCGGCGAAAATTTTCGTAATAAGTTGGAATTTTCCGAAGCGAGAAAATTATTATTTTTCTTTTTTATATTATTAGGAATTCGTTCATCGCGTCATTACCTTCAACTTGTCGAATTTGTCGCCTTATTTAATTTCTTCTCAGTCTTCTGCCATTTCTTTCTTTTTATTTTTTTTCTCCTTTTTGAAGGAAATTGAAAGATTTTAACCGTGCTCTGAATATTTATCTCATATTTATTATTATTATTATTTATTTTTCGGTTTGGATTAAGGAAGAAGTAGCAATAACAGTTTAAACTTTTTTTTTACTTACATGCGTCGCCTAAAAATGAGTCGGTGACTATCTTGTTTGGGTTTAAGCTGTTGTTAAAACCGTTTAGGCTACGTGTTTGTGATGGTTTTAATTCAAAAAGGTTTTTTGTACTGTTGCTTACATTTTTCTCAATTTGGAACTCTTTCGTCTTCCTTTTTGATCCTCCATCTCCTCGTTTGTTGACTTTATTGTCTTCTCTTACACCTTACCTGCTTTCAGTTTTAGATTTTTCTATGTCGTTTGGATGATTTAGTTTGTCTCTAAATGCGAGATGTTTGGTGAAATGGTTAAAGGAGGACTCAACTATAGGAGTTGTGAGTTCAAATCCTTTAGGTCCTCCTCCATCTTGTTATACTTGTTGGTGAAAAATGGGATTGAAACTAAAACTAAACTAATTTTGTTGCTGGATTGTTAACTTGTTTTGGTCTTCGTGTACCACTGTCATTTTGGAACAGGTAACATCGAGAATATCAGACCACCCTATTGCTGACATCAAAATACTTCTTTCTACTATCAGATTTTACTTATTTTGTTCAGTTATTACCGTCAACAGATTTAAGCGAAAGAAAAGTCGAAGCCACGGTTTATGGAGGGTAAAAAGTTGACAGGTAGAAACACAGTTTCTAGCTAATCAACTCTTAGAAATTCTGTGACAACTCGATTTCCTAATTCCTTACGTGTGTGCATTTTGAAAACAGAATTATTTTAGTAATCCGCCATTTTGTGCTGACATAAATTCCTCTTTTTCAGAAACTACAGTGCAACACTCAACTCTGACTTCAAATTTGATATCATTTCCCAATTTTTCGATTCGGCCATCTTTTAGGACCACGCTACTTCAATCTTCTCTCTTTGTTTTGCCTCTTTCTACTTCTTCATTCTCTGTGTTCTTTCTTTCTCTCTTCTGTCTATTTTGTTCCTGTTTTTGTAGCTTCGGCTTTTCCTGTAAACTTGCTTCTTCCATTTTCATCCTCAGGGTATCCCTTAGGTGCAGGTCTTCGGCTGAGACCCCTGTCTCTTTTTCCGTTTCCACGTACCATGCCGGCTTTATTTTCTCTTCAGGAAGTGTGTGAAGATCTGGTTGGTCAGTCTTCCTGGGTCCATCCTCGCCATATTTCCCAAATATTGTCGTTGAGTTTATAAATTGTTTTGTGCGTCATCAAAGTTTGATTTATTTATGACCTGAATTCCTTGTAAAAGTGTGCATTAATTATGAAATGAGGTATTAGTTCGTATTTATCAATTTATATTTTGTATTCCTTTGATCGGTTTCATTTTTTATTAAAAGTGTGCATAAAAGGAAAGCGAAAATGATTCAAATTCGAAAAACATCGGAAATTTCGAAAGGAGAGAGAAGGGGGTACACTCGGCGTAGGCGCCTTTTCAGAAGAAAACTGAAGAATGGAAACTGTTGTAATTTGGAAAAGTTGTTTCTGGAAGAGATAGTAACGAAAATGTCAGTGACGTGAGTAGAATAGTATGGGAAATTGAAATGCTTTGTTTATTTATAATAATCGCCGGTTATAAAATGTTAACTTAGAAAACATTTCCCGCTTCTCCCAGTTCCGGTTCCGCTTTCTCTTCCTTCTCTTTTGGTACTCATTTCCTCTTTTCAAACTTTTCTTCTGTGTTGGATCATCTACGGGGTTTATTGGTCAGTGTTTGGAAGGTCACAAATCTTTGTTTTGGGGTTTTTATCTGTAATTAACATCTTCAGATAATTTGAGTTAATGAGTAATTAGACGAAGAATTAATTTGTGGGTTTGATTGATGTCTACACACACACACACCCTCTGTCGTGAAATTATTAGCCAATTTCTTATTCCTTAAAATAAAAGCAGCGAACGTTGGTGAGGTGAACGGGAGGGTGATGGGCGTGCAGAATGTTCGGAATGCAGAACCATTTATCACCCGTCGTTCGCAAAAGACATTTTTTTTTTCTAGTCTTTCTCTCTACCTCTCACTCTCTTTTCCTCTTCGATATTGAGCAACTAAGACCTTGAACGAAATGACGTGAATATTAATGTGTAAAAAAAGAAGAAACAAAGTCGAGCTTTCGAATCGTTTTAACTTTTTTTTTTGTAACAGATTTGTTAGATCACTGGGAAATGCACCAAATCTTTAAAAAGATTTTCACCCTTTAAGCCGCAACAGCAGGTGTTGACCACACACGAGATTTAGAAAATGCAACGAGATTGTCAGTGAGGAAGAACAGAATCCATTATAAATTCGATTTAATTAATTAGTTTTAAACGAAAGCTTTACGACGGGAATTAAATAAATTTTTTTCTGTTTTAATTTCGTGTTTCATAAAAGCTCGTCTCTCTCGTCGTCAGCCATTAATGTCGATTTCTGTCTTTTACCACAATCCCCTCAAACGATTACTATCATAGACCGTGGACCCGAAATTAGAACTATAAGCAAACCAATGGGAGTGTGTCAGCACTATGGTCTTTGATTTATGATAAACAAACACTCTAGGACAGTGTTTTCCAACCTTATTAACGTTTCTAAAATTTTTATGCCCCCCATACATACTTTATATACAATATATAAAAATATATTTCTTAAATTAACGATTAATTGATGGACACTTATTTCAAATTGACACCAACTGAATGATTTGAACCCTACAGAATTTGAGTTGGGCTAAGTTGTTTAACGAGTTTCAAAACGTCCGGATTTCCCCACAACAGCGGAATACCTAGTTGACATTTTGGTAACGGCAAACGAAATTTGTCTGTCTTGTTAAATTTGTCACCGATACCTAGCATTGAATTTAAATAACCCAAAGCGAAAGGGTTGAAGTCGTATCGAGTCCATTTTTAAATTGACCCCCTGTGGAGCGTGGGCCCCACGTTGGGAAACACTGCTCTAGAAGGAAAGCTTACAGGAATTATTTTCAATTCAAGGATTTTGACAGCTTTCAGCTTTTTTTAAACCGTTTTATATTTATCGGTTGCTTGCTTTTGTTAGTATTGACATGTTAACCATGAGACGAGTTAAATGCAGTTGACAAATGTCAGAATGACGGGAGAAGCGCATTTGCAACTCTGTAATGGAATTTGGCAAGGTGACCGGTTGGCGGATCTCATGATTATTATTATTATTTCAAATTATTATTACATATTCTCTTTTTTTGATACTTTGTCGTCACAACTCATTCATTTTTTTAAAAAAGGATGATGTTGAATTGATTATCGATATTGTCAGGTCTTGTTTTATGCGATGGATTTGGATTGTCGATGGTTATTGATGTCAACTGGTCGGAGTTTAAATGAGGTACGTTTCGGTTTAGGTCAAAGTTCAAATGAAGAGGTATACTATTTTCTTTGTGATTTATTTAAGCTATAACCGAATTGGTTTAGTTTAGTTTAGTTTATAATCCCGTTGTTCTCTCGGGTGTAATAGGTTATGAACTCCTATAGTCCAGAAACTTTAACCATTACACCAGGTCTCACGAATAGTTATGACCCAGTTTCCAACCCAACACCTGAAACTATCCAGAGAAACCTAAACTTCCTAAGCTTCCAGAGAAACTAAACCAGAAACTACCAGAGAAGAAAAAATTGCAGTGATTTTGTCTAATTTTTCTTTCATTTTGCTATTTGTATTTGATAAGACATAAATAGCAGAAGATAGACAGAGGCAACATTCTCCTCTTGAGCCTCTAAAATGTTTTGTTCAAGATGTTCCTCGATCTGTTTCTTTACATGAACGTTCCACCTTAATTGACAGCATCAGTTGGAGATATTTGAACGTATTAGCTAAACCTATAAAATTTCTATATACTGTCACTAGTATGTGTTTAGTGATTTGGAGACTGAATTCAATTTGTGTTGACGTAGTCTCATTTAATTGTATCCTTTATTTGGTAGCCCAGAGATGGTGAAGGAGTTTTTTAGTTTACTCTTGGACAGTACTTCCTGTTGTCGAGGACAGTTGTAACATTTGCTTCCTTAAGACAGAGCAAAACGCCATGTAGAGGTCATTAAGTCAACCAGAAAATAATTTCGGTTCTCTGCGTTACACTTATTATATTTGTTGTGGTAAAAGTGATAAATCAGGCGAGTGTATATAATTTCCGGCAATTATTTATCACCAACTAGACTTGGGTTATGTGAAAATTTTTTTTCCTTCCCATGTCAACTGCCATCTGAGACATTCTGTCGTTGGTCTGGCTTTAAAGGGACTTTATATCTAAAGAACCAGTGTCTCAACCCCAGGGATTGGATAATAGGATGTCCTTGGAAGTGCAGTCCAAGGAATAGGATAAGAGAAAGTCAGGAGTAGGAGATTAATAATGACAACTCAACACGTTCCTGAGGATTATTGTTGCATCTTGAATCCTGCTGCTCAAACCATCACCGACAAATAAAATCTGTAGTCATATGAAAAAGAAGTAAGAATAAAGTAAGAAAATGTGCGAAATAATTAATTATTTATCACATTTACCGACTTATGTATAAAACCACCGGAAATTGTATTTGCATGATTTATCACTTTTACCGGAGCGTTTTTATGGTATTACATTCCGGTCGACATAATATAAGCACTACTCTTCAGAACTCTCGTTGGAATTTTCTCGAGCTCAAGTGGATTTTGTCATCTGTATCACTTCCCCAGTTTTCCACATTACCGCGTAAATCGTAAAAAAAGGAGGAAACAGCGGAATAAAATTGTGCTGAAGCTTTTAAAATTCTTTCGGTTAAAATTTAAAAATAAAAAATTTCTCTTCGGATGAAACACTAAATAAAAAAAGGTGAAGTAAAATTCTTCACGAATTTCTTTTTCATTATTTTCGCCGCATGGTCGCATATGCGGAAAATTAATTTCAGACCAAAAAATATTCCAGGGATTCGGTGTATCCTTTCCATTTCAGTTTCTTTTCCCACAGCCGGCGATGTAGTCCAAAAAGGAAAATAAAATTGAGTCACGGTAGGTTAATTCCGAAGAATTTTCCACCAACATGTGCGCACTTGTAAAAAAAATTTTTTCCAAGCCGACGCTAAAGCTGACTTCGATCCTGATCGATTATTAGGTTTTGAAAAGTTCTTTTGAATTTTTTTTTTTATTGTTTCCAGTAATTATTGGGTACGCTGAGCATGACGTAGAACTTTTTTTTTATCAGGGTTATAATTCTCTGTTTTTACTGTCGTTTTGAGAATTTTCGTGTTGCTCTCGGGTCTAATTTAGTTCTTCAAATTTTTTTATGGCCATTTTTCTTTTTGTTTGTAAATTCGTGGGTAAAGTTTTTACAGTTTCTTTAAAGGTTGGGATCGATAGAGTTGTAAGGATGAATCCTTTCGTAATGGGTTGAAGTGAAGTTGTGGTAGTCTGAGGTTTCTCTGAAGGAGGCACTAATTCAAATCTCGGATTTGGTTATGATTCGCCGAACTATTCTGTCTAGTTTCCTACTGCTTAAAACGTCTTTCAATTCATATTAGTCCCTGGTAAATCGACAAGCACATTCTCTTATTTCATAAATAATGCACAATTTCAAGAAAAGTTTATTTGATGAGTAATTTATTGAGTTATTTATTTATTTTTTCAGTCAGGTCATCTTCATACCACGTTAGTTTCAATCATCTGTCGTTCTGTCTTTCGTCCATTTTGTCTTTGTTTTCAGCTTTGGTTTGTACTGGAAACTTGTGTTTTCCACTTTCTTCTTCATGGTGTCTTGTCTTTGTATATTCTTTGTTGTGATTTCTGCTTTTTTGGTCTTCCTCCGTCACCAGGAGTCGTGCCGGCTTTGTTTGACTATGAGGAAATGTTTATAGACCTGGTTGGTCAGTGTTCCTCCGTCCATTTTCGTCAGGTGTCCGTAGAAGGCGATTCTTCTCTGTCGGTTTAGATCAGTTAAAGGGTTGTTTATTTAACTTTGCTAACTACCACCTGTCTCCAACTTGAAGCACCAGGTAGTTGTTGGATTGTTATAGGGCCTTGGTACTCAAGCTTTTTCCTTCAGGGCCAAATTTTCATTGTGACCATTGACTGGGCCACACGACTTACAAAAATTTTACAAGTCCCGTTTTCGACGCATACAGTCTACCCTCCGAGCATCATCTGTATGTACATCTGTTAGTCTGTTTCTGTATGTATTTTCTGTATATTGCCTCACAAAGTTAGCGGTTTCTGGGCACAGGCCTGAACATTTTCGTACTGGTCAGGTATTATGCTCCAGAATTCAGGCTTAACAATGAGCAATCGACCTTTCACAAATCTTCACTCAATCGGTTTTGCTTGCCACTGGGCCACTCAATAGACCTTGGTGGGCCGGATGTGTTCCACGGGCCTCAGTTTGAGTACCAAGGATATAGGGGATCTCATCTGAAGTACGGACCATCGCCGTAACTCTAGGAACGGATTAATCAATGAAATTTCATAAATAATGCACATTTGAAAGAATTGGAAACAGGCCGAAAAAGCACTAAAAAAAGTTATTTGCATTTTTTGGCAATTTATGTTTCTCGTTATGCGAATTTCTCGCTATGATAGGTTCCACTTTATCCGTGTCTGAGATACAAACACACTGAAAGGGCTGAACAACAGGCAAACAAATTCGTTTGAACACAGTCATGACTAGTTTTAAATTAAGATCTTAGCTAGCTCTCTTGACGATTTCGCTTCACCTTAAGAAATGAATAACATTGTTAGTCGTAATCACGATGATAATGATAATAACAACGAAAACAAAGAGATAACAATGAGAGAAGAAACAAAACAATAAGGAGAATTAGCGAAAATTCGATTACAAGCCTCATGCCTTTCTTAATTATTTCCACACGAATCTGAAAAGAGGAAAACAAACCAGAATGAACAGAAAATATAAAAGAATCAGGGAAAGGAAAGAAAGAAAGACGGATAAGAACAAAATAAGGGCAACAAACCTTAGTTAATTAACTTTGTGGGGAAAAAGGCAAAAAAAAGTTTTCTTCGAATCGTGTTCGACTTTTCAACTAAATATTTAGAAAACAATTTTTCCCTTTTTTGAAAAGAAAAATGAAACGGTGAAAATCCACGTAATGCGGTTCGGTCTACCGCCATTTTTCTTTTCCACTTTTTTTTTCGTTAACATTTTTATCATCTCTGTTTCGGCGAATTTACGATTTTCCTTAAAATAACAGTTTTCCGACTTTGTATAAACACTCCCAAAGCGACTGTTTAAAATTTCCTTTGAATTTGGGTATTAGTCAAACAGGCCTAAAGTAATGCTGATGACTTGGGTTACCTAAAACCCCTGAAGAGTTAAGTTGAAACGAAACTGAGTTGATAGTCAGACACCATTCGAAGTGAGTATTTTATATACATTGTTTTATATGAAAAAAATTGTTTCGCATTACGAGTAAAACTCCGTAACGAATTAAACTCCAGAGAGGTTCCATTGTACTATGTTTCTATTTGGCTGTCAAGTGTATAACTTTAAATCCATTCGGCTTATAAACACATCACAACAAAAGATAATCGTCAGGCTAATAAAAAAAGATAAAGAAGACGCGCACCAACAAAAAAATTATCTGATAAATAGATAAAACGTGATAAGAAAATTATAGAAAAACCATTTACAGCTGACATCAGAGTTAGTAGAAAGACATGTTAAGACCTTTGGAATATATAAAAATCAAATAAATAACTTTGCAACACAAATTTAATTATATTTAAAGTTCTACCTCTGCCAAGGTCGAAAGATTCGTATTCGGCGAATCGTCTCTTTAGAATAACTACGGAAATAGACTCGAGCACTGAATAAATTACGAATGAATGATTGAGTGAATGATTGAATAAGAAAACGACAAGCGAAATGATGATGATGATAATAACGATCACAAAGGGAGATGATAGAAGAATTATTTCCGAATCGAGTAGATGAATTATACTGAAATGTCGACTTTTCCGCGAAATTAATTTCGTTTTTCCTAGTATCAGGAATTTTCCAGGTTGATTGTGAATTTTCCTTTCTTTCGTTTACCGGTAAAATTTTCCTCGGACAATTTTTCTAATTTTGATGACTAAACACTTTCGTGGTGATGTTTTGACAGAATTATTAGCTCGGAATTTTTTTTTTTTTGGTGTGTGGTGTCAGTGGTGTCAGCTTTTGTTCGCGGTTTTGATTTTCGGTCACCAAAAAAGATTTTTTTGTCAACTTGGGCGTTTCGTATTGTTGTCGGTAGATTAGGTTTTAGACCTCAAATAGGTTTTCAGTCTATTATTGGTCGAAGAGTGTTGTTTTGTGTTTATAATCCTCTTAGTGTCTTTATTTTTGATTTATTGTTTGTACGTGTGTTTATGTGTTGGCATTGAAATTGAGACTTAGCTGTGAGTGTCATAAAAATTATTGAGAATCATTTCTCCCGAATTTTTTTAAATTTAGAATTTATTACAGCTCTCAGGCGCAACAGGAATAAAATAACATCTCATACCTCTTATGTCCTCTCTTATGGAGGAGCTTTGGGTATCTAAAATTGAGACTATAAATAATCGCTTATTCAAAGTCATACAAAATCAGTTGTTGGCGTTTGATAAATTGTAGTGGAGTAGTTTTAATCCCTTTTTTCACCTTTTTGGGTATACGACAGGAGGATTTGAACTTGCAATATAACTTCTTAGTCTGGCACTTAACCACTACACCACAGACCTCACGAGTGTGTGATAAATTAAGCCCTATACTCGTTCAAACAGAAGGATTCTTAATTCACGTATACTTAGCTTATATTCAGCTCATTTTCCTGGCTTTCGACCTTTTAATGCATCTCAGGACTTTTATACTAAAAAGTGTCTCGGGAGTGCGGTATAGATTGTTACATAACATTATAGACTCATTTTGAAACAGGTAACATCGAGAATATCAGACCACCCTATTGCTGACATCAAAATACTTCTTTCTAGTATCAGATTTTACTTATTTTGTTCAGTTATTACCGTCAACAGATTTAAGCGAAAGAAAAGTCGAAGCCACGGTTTATGGAGGGTAAAGAAGTTGATAGGTAGAAACACAGTTTCTAGTTAATCAACTCTTAGAAATTCTGTGAAAACTCGATTTCCTAATTCCTTACGTGTGTACATTTTGAAAACAGAATTATTTTAGTAATCCGCCATTTTGTGCTGACATAAATTCCTCTTTTTCAGAAACTACAGTACAACACTCAACTCTGACTTCAAATTTGATATCATTTCCCAATTTTTCGATTCGGCCATCTTTTAGGACCACGCTATTTCAATCTTTTTGCCTCTTTCTACTTCTTCATTCTCTGTGCTCTTTCTTTCTCTCTTCTGTCTATTTTGTTCCTGTTTTTGTAGCTTCGGCTTTTCCTGTAAACTTGCTTCTTCCATTTTCATCCTCAGGGTATCCTTAGGTGCAGGTCTTCGGCTGAGACCCCTGTCTCTTTCTCCGTTTCCACGTACCATGCCGGCTTTATCTTTCTCTTCAGGAAGTGTGTGAAGATCTGGTTGGTCAGTCTTCCTGGGTCCATCCTCGTCAGTATTTCCCAAATATTGTCGTTGAGTTTATAAATTGTTTTGTGCCTCATCAAAGTTTGATTTATTTATGAAATGAATTCCTTGTAAAAGTGTGCATTAATTATGAAATATGTTATTAAAGTTCGCAATATGTATGAAACGGGCGTTGTTTATGAAAGAGTACGTTAACCCTATGCCGAGAAGCCAACATGAAGGTGTACAGGTTTTGTGATATAAAGACATCAGACAAATCCAAGGGCCCACCTTGTGACCCTCTTCCCATATTCATTATGACCCATCTTCCTAAATCCATAACCTAGCTTCGTCATTCACCACCAGAAGTAAAATTTTCTGTATCAGGATACAGTATATTGATCGAATGACGTTCGTTGGTCATGGCTCCATCCAAAAGACAATATCAGATGACGTCATCACATTAAAAATTTTTTAATTAAATACATAAATTAAGTTTCTTAACATTGTCACTTGGGAATCCGCTCATACTTTACATAAGTGTTTAATAAATTTTAATTTATTTTATTGCAATTCATCCTCAAATTTATTTATTTGTCGGGTTTATATTTGGGAAAATAAATTATGATAATAATCAATAATATATAAAAAAAATCTACGGGAAGTGCTTTCATTTGAGTTCGTATTCAATTATATTTATTAATAGTTTAAATTTATTATTATATTATTGATTCATTATGTAAATGGAAGGGTTAAGTGAAATGTGAAGGCGGGTTTGATGAATGATAAAAGAATTTTTATTTTCCTTTTTAACAAAATTAATGATGAGGATAAAGATTTGTGAAGGGAAATGGTAAGAAAGCACGACGGGGGTAGGTTACCGGGGTGGGGGCTGTAGAAACGTGAAACCATTTTCTAAGTACGACGATACTTGACATTTATTAATTATTCCGAGGATTTTGGGTGGAGAAAAGAATTTTCCTTCAAAGAAAAATGAAAATGGTGATGAACGAGAGGAAGATGGTGAAATCGGAAGCTTTTGCGATGCTTCCAATTATGCCTCGCGGCTCAAATTTTCCCCAAAGCTTTTAATTATTTGATGGAGGTCAAGGTTTTGAAAATCATGTCGAACGCAGGAAACTTTTTTGGGAGGAGGATGATGATCACTTGTTAGTGTATCAGGTGAGGGAAGATGCAATTGACATCTTTGGACTTTAAAAAATTTTTGACAGTGGAAAGGTTATACTAAAAAGAGAAAGTGCTCAGGATGGGGTTAAGGATTGGAGGAGAGCCGAGAGTGGAAGTGGTACTCAAGAGGGAAGTTTCCCCGCAAGGCGAAACAGATCTGAAACTTTTTTCATTTCGGTAGCCGTATTATATTATATTATACTCTCAAGGGTTTTTATCATATTATTTTTAATAGGACTTGAAATGACAGCTTTTCTTCCACGCTTCCGTTTTTCTTTTTTATTTGATTTTACTCGCATTTGGAAGAAAGTATTTGTTGAGGAGTCAGATCAAATTGCTGACCTGTATTTAAGTTGACACGTATTTATAGGTTTGATTTAGATGTGGTGTTGGTGCTAAGAATTTTTGAAAATGACGGCGCTTATAAAATTGAATCGTTCTTAGGTTCTCAGAGAGGTTACTGTACCTTTATAAATGTTTCTTTAGTTTTTTGTTGAAGTTCAAGTCATTGTAACATTATATTATAATATTAAGCTGGAGATCTAGTGTAGTGGTTCAACTTTCTGGCTTGGACGTTATGGTCGTGAGCTGAAATCCTCTTATACCCAAAAAGGGGGTGTAAAATGGGATTAGAACCACTATAATATGATATTATAATCATATAGACGGTTTTTATTTGTAATAAAGGCCGAAACTATCATTTTGTTATTGATTTGTAATATCCAGCTTCTCACACCACAAATTTTTTTATGGCTGGTATAAGTGTATGAAGTAGATGGTATTTTGAGCTTACAGAATGTTTATTTGTCCTTCTATCCTGTTCTTTTACACCAGTTCTATTTCACTAGATATTCTTAAACCTTACCGGATTTATATTAAAACGAGCATACACTCGATTTAGACTTCCTGTTACTGTCTCATTATTATTGCCTTTTCCTTACTGTCTGGTTTCTTGAATACGCTGCGACTGACTCCCAAAGTGGTGTTGGGGTGGTGTTTATGATAATGGATGAGACATCCAAGCCATGTTTTTCTCACCTTAGACACTAAGCAGTATTATCTCATCCTCTTGCCATCCAAAATCCATCGATGGTCAAGCTAAGTGATTTATCTACAGCAGAGGCTCACAAACTTTTTTGTGTCGTAGAGCCCTCGCCATGTTTTTCGGTTTTGGGTAGACCCCCTACGTACCTGATATTGATTTTTGTAAATTTCTCACTGTAGTGAAGTATATCTTTTACTTCATAGGTACTTCTATAAATAATGTATATACCTTTATATTATAAGATAGTATAAAGTAAGTAAATAGGTGCTATCAGTGTATGTTGAGATCTACTGTTGTGGATCCCCATTTTCAGTTCCTGGGCTTTTCGCTGACGTAGACCCATTGTAGGCTGTCATAGACCCCTGAATGTCGATATAGACTACTTTGGGAGCCACTGATCTATTGTCTCTTGTTTTCTTAACCTTTTTGTGACAGATACCTATTGTATCCTATATCGGTACTTATAAACCGAGTCATCTCGTTATAATCGCTTACTCACAGTTACTACACGACTAACTCGAAACCCCGAAACTTTGAAACGATGAGTGTTAGCAACCTCGGGCACTAACAGCTCGGATCATTAACTAATTATAAATTTATAATATTTACAATAAAAAATGACTACTCAAATTTTATTTATATAATTGGTGATGATACAAAACATCATATGAAGGAAAATTTGTCAGTCAGTAATTATCACTCTCGAACGCAAGGTCTCAGACATTATATTAATCATACAAATCACATAAACGCCATAAAACATTTACAAAATGGAAATTATGATAACCGTCTTAAGTATAATATTCATTAGAATTGGCTGAAGGTTAGAATTGAAGAAGACGGACACACCTGATTGTGTTTCAGGATGTGATTAGCGCTACGATAATTTGAGTTCATTAGTCTTTGAGTATTCGTGAGAGGTTGGTGATGTGACATTGTGGGTGTGAGATAATTCGAAACCTATACTGCCCTGCCTATTTGGAGTTTGAATTAGTTAAATAACGCGGATCTCAAATTAGACGGATTTAGTTAGTCTTTTTACGATAAATTAAGTGAGTCCATAAAATAAATGTAGCATAACTTCAAAGTTTGGGAAACAAGACGTGGCTCTTAATTTTCGCCCGGTTTTAAATTTGTCTTGTGGCAGAAGGTTCTCTCCAGCGTGAATCTTATTCAAGAAAGAAAAGTGGTAGAAGGGAAGAAGAAGAAGAATCGGTGCAAGAAAGTTTTTTAATATTTTATTATTTTCTTTTTTTTCTTCTCGAGTTTCTTCTTTTATCCGTTGACTTTCAACCGCTAAAGAGTAACTTTTTTTCTCTTCCTCTTTCTAAATATTTACTCAGTTTTTCCATCTCTGATTTTTGCAAAATGGCGATGGGAGAAAGAAGTTCAACTTCCGAGCGGATCTTCCGACCGAATGTAGTGCTCGTGTATGTGTTATCCTGAGCTGATATAAAATTTTCATGATTTAATGTGAGGTTTGGACACTTAAGCGGAAACAGAAATGAGGATTACTGGCTTGGTGAAACGAAGGATTTTAATAGATAAATAAATAAGTTATGTGTGATAGATAATTTTTCTTTTTATTTTACTCTTTTCCGGAAAATGTGATTTTAACAGGGGAAAATTATTTGTGATGATTTTATTTCATTTTTATTATGGTTTATGTGTTTGTTTTATTGATTGGCTGAGATGTGGGGGAGAGGGAATTTCGATTTTGAGTTTTTGGAAGTTGGTAGTATTTACTGGGAATCAAACTTTTTGGTTTTGTGGGTTTGAGGTTGTCAAAAACGTTTTTCGGTTGGGTGAGAGGAAGAAGCTAAAACTACTTCTTGATATGTAAGCTATATACGCGGGTTGAGCTTCTGACAACGATTGTCTGATGTTACGTTCTTCTTCTGTATGCCTGCGAAGGATGGACGCTAACGAGGGCCCTGGAGAGAAGAATTGAACCTTTGAGATGTGGCTTTAGCGCCGCATGATTTGAATAGCCTAGATGAGATGAATGACTAACGTGGAAGTGCTAACCCGTATGGGCAAAGAGGAGTTGCTGTAGGAAGTTAAGCGCCGGAAACTACTGCGAAACAACAAATACAAACTACTCCAGCTCATTATGGAAGGAAAAATAGAAGGAAAGCGACGCTCCGGAAGACGGAAAACTTCGTGGCTCAAGAACCTAAGAGAAGTGTTCGCCGTGACATCCAAACGGCAGCATCCAAGGTGTCCATAGTCCTGTTGATTACCAACCTTCTACGCGGAGACGGCATATGATGGAAATGATTGTAATGGTTTTGTTGGTCGAATGTTTTTGTATATATCGGCCATTTTTTGGACCATTGCTTCACTTTTCTAATGCTGTGGGCTCCTTTCCTCTCCCCGGCCGTCCATTGACCCATCTTCACCCTTTGCAGAATCCCCTGTAGCTTCAATATTTGGTTCGTCGAATGTTTTGTTATATTTATTTACTTTTGTGGTGTTATACTGTGTTCGTGTGGTTATACTGTGGTATATACTTATATATACACATATATAGTACATATAGTGTATATATACACTACAATACACATATACACCTATATACAGTATATATATCTTTCTCGTCGTGGGAAGTGGGCCACAAATTTGACTGCTCCTGGGGGAAGAGAGTGTGGGCATGAAGGTGTCAAAAGACGGAAAGTGAGAACTCCGAAAGGTGAATTTCCAAAATCGATTTTCTCTCAAAATTCGCTTACAACACTCTGAGAAAGCCCGAGAATAAGCATCGTGAGATTGGGAGGTGAGTGAAATGGGGAGGAGGGGCGGGCGGGGGTTGATGATTTCCATTTTTAAAGCGACGAGCAAAAGCTTTTGCCGTGAGCCGTGCGATGGCTTTCAACTAAAATTTGAACTTTTTATTTTAATCATTAATAAATAAGACCAAAAGTCTGTAGTCAGGTCTCGTTTTACGCGTTTTGAATTCGTCTGTTAGACAACAAGGAATCTATACATTTAAATGAAATATCTGTTCCAGAATGAGCTTTCATATTTGAGAGTCATTTCAAAAGTAGTGCACATCTGCTTTATAGGCTACAACACTCTGATCGCAATAAATTCATTTCGAAAATTAGATTTTAGAATTAATGAATCGAGCTTGGTAATGAAAATTTCTCACATTCATACTGTAAGTGGGAAAGTCTATAAAAAGTTATTTGATTCAATTAATTTATTTCCGGTTTTAAATGTTTGACTGTAGACATTTCCGTGTCTGTCAAAACCACGCACCAAATCAATTTCTCTGGGGTTGGGGGTGGAGAAAGGCTTGAAGTTACACGAAAGCACGTGTTGTAACGGTTTTACTGGCAGTCTTCCAACTGGTCTCTCGTACAAAAATAAAATTTTTAAACCGCAAAAACTTTAGCGATAACAATTATCGCGTTAAGGGAGGGCGTGTTACTTATTAGATAATTAATTTAAATTATGATCGACAAAAGAAGAATTTTAGAAAGATGTTAGGGATGGATGACCTTTCGAAGGAGAATAATTTGTTCCAAAATAAAAGTTTAATAAATAAAGTAACTTCAAAGAAGTAAAGAGGAGAGAGAGAGGGTGGTAATGGTTGAAGAAGTTTATTTTAACCTTTTTAATAAATCATCAGAGGTTGTCAGAAAGTTTTCTTTGTCTTTTGACTTTTTTTTTCTCGGTTGTCAAAATTTATCATCAAATTCTCGTTTTCTGAGAAAAAATCGTGGAAAGGGAAAGGTAGAGCGGAAACGAAGTTTTCTTGTCTTAGGTACGAAAATAATAATTTTACAAATAGTTTAATAAATCTTCTTGCCGGAAGTATCTACAACAGAAAAGCTTCATCAGCAAGAGCCAAACTGAGACATTACTGCCCCGTGACCTGCCCGGAAGACCTCTACTCATCCGAGTCCCTGCCGTTAAAACGAAGAGAACTTCTAGAAGTACTGGAGACTAAAAGTCTAGTCAAGGAATACAGACGAAGGCATTATCCACGTACCTCCTATGATCTCAGATGTCATGAGGATGATAAGGATAACCTTCTACGGACTTCTAATGGATCCAGGAAGACGAGCAAATAAGACATAAGGCTGGTGTGGTTCCTAGAAACCGAAAAAGATCTACGAATCACGTAGCAAGACCTCAAGCAGCGGAACAAGATAGAAAGAAACTATAACATCTGTGGTTCCAGGCTGAAGACAGGAAAAGCGTGGTCGGAAGAAAGGAAGAATAAACAGGAGGAGGAGGAAGAAGAAGCCGGGAGGAGGAAGTATTGACAACGTGGTCCAAGAAAAAGTGGCCGAAACGGAGAGAAAAGACTTTAAATCTTATATTAGACTTAGTCGTTTGTAAGAACTCTAAGCTGGTGAGGAGGAGGAAGTGATTTGGCAACATCGGAAATAGAATTTGAGAAAAATTTACTGAGTGGTATTTCGGGAGTGGCCAATTTTCGAGAGGTGAGGGATGATAATAACAAATTTAATTAAAATTTGGGAGTAAAACAAAATTGGCAGGAAAGGTCCATAATTCATCTTACACTCCCTCCTCTCTTCATTTTCGAGTCGGTTCTTCGAATTTTGAATTTGACAAAAGAAAATCCCGAATCAACTTTTATATAAACGAGCCAAAAACAGTCGAGAGGAAAAAAATGGTGTCCGTGGGTGGTTGGGTAAGTAAAAAAAAAAAGTAAAAGATGGAGAGAAGCAAGAAGAAAAGAAAACACTTGGGGCGGAACTTGTTTAGGATGGATCCAACGATGGGAGATACGAAGATTAGATTTGGTTCACCGTGGAAGGAAAATTTTTCCTCTCTCTTCTCTCTCGAACCATTTTTCTACCTCCTTTAACAAATTTATGACTCGAAAAATATTTTTCCATCTAATGTCCGGCATGAAGAATTGAAAATTGATTTCCGTTCGCTGAGGGAAAGGTGAAAAACCGTTAGCTTTTGAGGGTATTTTGTTTTTCCAAGACTTTAAAACGGAATAGTAATTTATTTCTCCCATTTTTACCTTACCGACTACAATTGTAAACATAAGAAAGAGAAAACACTTTTCCAATGTCAGATATCTCTTTCGCATATTGGCCTGTTCGAAACCATCTTCGTCTGGTTGTTAATCTGATTCATATATTTGTTAACGCCTTCTAACAGTGTTCTCACTTGTTCCGTTCTCCTCTGTTGGAATTCTTTAAAACTCGTTTCCATTTTCCTCTGTAGCATCTCTTGCTTGACTAATTTATCCGTCGCTTCTTTGAGCTTTTCCTCGAGTTCTCGGATTCGTTTTAAATTTTGATCTTCTTTCTTGTAGTCTTGTGATATTTTTATCTCCTCTATTTCCAAGATCTGCAAATTTAGCTGGCACAATTTTATCTTTTCCTTGATAACTTCGACGGCGACGGAGTATTGTTTGAAGTCCAATGTCGGATTGTTTACAGTCTCGGAGTCTGTCGCTGAAAATTTCTCCTCTAGCCTTTGATAAATTTTCATCGTTTCCAATAGCGTCTCCTTAATGGCGGACAATTTCGTTTTCAAATTTTCGTATTTTTCACAACTTTCCTGATTGGTCATGTTTTCAAATTTGGTATTTAGCGAAAAAAAGTAACGAAAATAAAAAAATTTCGATGGAAGGAGGTTAAGTAATCAAAACAATAATATTTATAATGGACGCCATATTGGATTTCAGTCTCGCAAACTCTTTTTCATTCCGCGAATAGAGAACGCAATCAAGGTGGCGGAGACTGATTATCAGTCTTAAGAGTCTTTGTCGAGCTTGACTTAATGAAACGAATAGATTTTAATAATTTAAACGCTGCTGGTGGCGCTGTCGATTTGGTAAACAAAGCGTGTTGTGAATTTGGTGTATACTCACACACCGTCGTGGCAGAAGAAGCCCCCCCTCGGGTCTTTTATATAGCTTTGAAGTAAATAGGGGTTGTTGGTAGTTGGAGGAGAAGGAAGATGGGTATGGTGGTGGTGGTGGGTGTGAAAGAACGAGTTCATAATGTTAAGTTTGATTATTTGAGAGAGAAAATTCGTTTTCTCAAGTTTATAATATAAAGTTGTAATCAAAGTTTTTCTATTTTTCAATTTTGTCTCAGGCACCAGTCTTTGTGTCGCGTCGCGCCTTGTTTTCCGAGTCCTTTAATTTAAATTCAAATTAAAAAAGAAAGAAGAAGAAAAAATTTTTTGTTTTGGTTTTGAATGGCTTCGTTATCATTCGGTTTCGTCTTTAATCTTCGTTCGTAACTTGGAAAGTTTTTTCTTTCATTTTGAAGGAGTGAGGAGTCAAGTTTTTGGACAGCGGGTGAGAGCAATCTTATCACTGTATCACGGGGTTCCGGTTTTATTTTTTTATTCACAAGATTCTTTTCATCGACATTCGAAATTGATGGGTGTTGAGAAGAGGAAGATGAGAGAAAATTCTTTTTCAAATTGATTCGGAAAATATTCGCCGAAATACGTTTCTTTGGCAGGTAACTGTCAGTTTGAAAGATGTTGTAAACTGTCGTAAATTTAAAAATTTTTATCTGTTTCAAGAATTTTTTGTTTTGCCGGGGGAGGTCTTAGTTTTAATAGCCGGATGTTGAAAAATGGATGAAGAAGAATCGGTTATTGAAGAATTGCGTAACGTATTTCAATAGAAGTGGATACATGTTTGTGACAACATAATTTCGGAACTTATTGTCGTATGTCCCAAAACCAGAGACTAACACAATTCACGACATGAACAGAGGTTCTAGTTTGTCACAGCAGAACAACCCCGAAGTATTTGGGAGTGTCAACTCAATAGAACCCAAAAAATGAACTCAGAACCAAATAGAGTGGTACCTTGAGATACGAATGTCCTAACATACGAATTTGGGATGTGCGATAATTGCATAGGTGATCCCTAAATGGAAAACGTCCGCTCAGCTTTCCTCCCGCCGCTTTGAGATTTTTATGACATACGACGATGATCACAGAAGAATCAAATTCGTATCTCAAGGTACCACTGTATACAGATCCTCGGTTTAGGCTACCAGGAAGGCGCTTATATATGCTATCAAACCATTCTCAAGATCAAAAGATCATTTTTAGTGTAGATTTGTGAGAGGTCATTTTTCCATTTTCCACCCAATTTCGGTTAATTATTTTTCTTTCTTTTGGTTCCTTCCCAAAATTTATGTATCGTAAAGACGTTTCCATTGTTCCTTAATCGATAGGAAATTTGCGAACCGAAAAGGGCGGAAGTGGTTTGACGTTGAAGGAGGAGAGTGAAAAAAAATGGCGGGAAAAGGTGATTTTCACCGATGAGGAAAACAGATGTTTGGAATATTCTAGATAATAAAAATGACTCGATTATGATGGCGGGAGCTTTTTCCTTTTCTCTTGATATCGGTAATTTTTAAAAAGGATTCCTTTCTTGAAAAAGAGAAATAAAAGTGAATTTATGGACTTTCAAAAGTACTTAAAAAAAAGGGAAACGGAAACAATTTTTCTCTAAAGTTTTTTCCCCCCGTGAAGTCAGGTGAAAAAGGAAAATCCTGTCGGGTGTTCGCTGAAGTTTTTTTTGTGGTCGTTTAAGCAACAGCGCACCTTTATAAGGAATTGTGGAGAGGGTGTGAAATTACAACTGTTGTGTGGTTCTTTAGGATGTTATCCTAAAAACCGGAAGTTGCTGAATGCTGTCGGGGATGTTTTGATTTTTTTTGCCTTCTGTCACAGGAAGTAGCCGGTTCGGGTCGTTCAATCGTAAAAAACTGAGAATGGAGACGCCGAGACGGACATTTTTTCTCGAAATCACTTAATCGTAAAGTTTTTCTACTGTAATGGCTCCTTCTTGATGGGATACCATAAAAAGGAATGAGATTCATTTTTTGAACCAGATGGAAAGCTGGTTGTGTAAAAGAAAATGATTGTGGGTCTCGGTTTATGCGAATAATGACGACCTCGACAAATAATTCAAAAAATAAAATTGTAGCTCGCATTTCTGAATAGATTAAATCGCGTAAAACGAGGTATTGTAATTTTTTTAGCTTGAATGAAATTTGTTTTTGGATTTTGAATTTGAAATTTCACTTTTCTTCGCTCAAATATTTGGGTTGCGCTGATTTATACTCTCCAATAATACTCTTATCCGTGTTAGAACAGGTTGCGTTTGAAAAGATGTCATCTTCTTAATTTCCGCTTGTCGCTTAGTAAAAGGAGATAGTTATTGGTTTGAGTTTTCGATATTCATTTTAATTATTGGATTAGTTTGGATTTGGTATCGATGTTGGTTTTTAGGGAATAGGACCGGTTTTTGGAATTGAGTCATCAGGTTTTGGTTTGTGATTCAGAAGTTGCTGTGTCTAAGAGGGCTTAAAATATATGGAACTGTAGTTCTGTAGTTGTTGAAGTTCGTCGGTATAGTCTGGACAATTTTTATTAATATAATGCTGTAGGTGGGAGGAGTAGTGTAGTGGTTAAGTTCCTGACTTGGACGCAAATGGTCGTGAGTTCGAATCCTCCTCCCGCATCCTGTTATACCCAAAAATTAAGGGTAGAAACGGATTAAAACCACCACCACCAAACATGATGCTGTAGGATGTGTTATCGAAAAGATAGTCGTTCTTGCAAAATTTTACTTTATTTTCAGAAGCGTATGTGATGAATAATAATCACAAACCCTGTTGTATTTACATGCGACAGGAACCGGAATGAGAGGATAGGCCAGGAGGTAAAAAGGATTTTCGTGAAAGGCGAGAATGAATGAAACGGTTGACGGAAAGAATGCGGAAGGTTATTGTTAAGGAAAGGAACAAAGGCTCTCTACCTGGTGACGCTACAATGCTATATTCTATGTATATGAAGAAGGAAACGTATACTAGACGGGGAAACCCATGAATCGAGCCTTTGGACTAAATTTCCTTTCGCAAATCACCCAACTAAGAATGTATTGTGTATAGGGTATAGTGCGTACTTAGAAAAGAGAACTCATTTCATAAATAATGCACACTTACTCCTAGAATACGTTTTTGAAGAGGTTGCAATCCATCTACTTCAATTATATTTCGAGATACTACACCTAAATACTCTGAAAATATTTAAGATCCACAAGATTTGAGTTTAGTATATAGAGTATTCAAAACAGTAAAATACTTTGGAAAAGGAAATTGGTGGAAGCGATACACGCGAAAAGGTTGAATTATAAAAGGAAGAGTGAGATGTTGAACTCGCAGAAGTGTCTCTTCTAATATACCCACGGGTCGTCGCATTGTGAAATTCTCAAAGCAACTTTGAAAGCTCTCCTACGAATCGGTTTGACACACACGCACTCACACACCGGATCAAGTTCATTGAACGTGACCTTTTTTGGACACTCGCGTGGGCCCACCATCGGAATGGTTTTTGCCCGATTCTGGTAATGAAGGAAGGCTAAATAGGGCGGGACAAAAATTAAAATAAAATCAACTGTTCCTGTTAGTAATGTTACTCTTTTGCATTTTACACCGCTAAAGCTTTCTCCCACGTGACTTTGAGTAGTCGAATTAATAAATTCAGGCGCAGTGTCTATGAAATAAATTTTCGTACAGTTGTGCTGTTTGTGAAATTAATTTTTCTAAGTTTGAGTGAGTGGAGACTATATTCTCTACTGATACGATTCTTCTATTCTTTCACAAATTTGAATTGAACGGTATTAAACCCGGAAGTGTATTTCATACATTGATAGTGACAACCTCAAAGATCTGAAACCTCACCAATAACTGTTCTTCTAAATGTGCCGAAGGTAGAAGACAGAAAAGAGAAACAACGAAAGCCGAGTACGTGTTATATGTGATACCCTTCCCAAAGGACTGTAAAACAATTCTCCTATGAAAACATCATTTCCCACAGCGCATCTTTTATTTATTTATTTATTTAAATATTTATTTTCCTGCTGTATTGATGATTTTTCTTCCTTTGCATATCCGGTCCGTGTTTTTTCCTTTTGCATGAATTTTAATATTTAATAAATAATTTGAATGGAAGTCGAAGAAGAAATGAATTTTGAAAAAGGGCAAAACATTATTTATTAAATTTTATTTTCCCCAAAACTGAAATTTTTTTTTCTTTCAAATTCGTTTCGCTTCGCTTGTTTGATTGTCGACGAGAGCCATGTCATCTTTTGGAATTATTCACGGTCACCCGACAGGATCTGGGTCGAAACGTACTGTATGATTTGACAATTTGTATGCATCAGTCTATTTATTCATCTAGTTGCAGTGGAATGACGTGTCTTTTGGCAACCTTAAAATGAGTCACATAAATGTGACGTGACACATTTTTTTGTGTCAATTTATTGCACTGAAAGCAATAATCATTAGGTGGACCGGAAAATAATGTTGAGTCTGTGGGTTACACCTAATGTATCTTCCGGTAAAAGTGATAAATCAGCGAATATATATTCCCGGGGATTATGTATATTCACCAACTAAGCTTGAGAAGTGTGACAAATTACCGAAGATCTTTTACATTTACCGACTAGTTTATGCAATCAAAAATCTTCAACTTGGGAATTTGATAAACGTTTACACTGATCATGAGTTAGAGATTTTATAAACTATCCGGTAAATGTGATAAATATTTATTAATTTTGTCAAATATATGTGATTGTTTGCGCCAATTTCTGAAGGAGGCGGATTTGAGAAAATACGCAAAATCGTTCGCCGTGCGAGCTGAATGCTTACACGTTCGCGGCTGTCATTGTGAGTCTCTCATAGTCTTTCACAGTCATTCATAGCCTCTCGCTGTCTTTCAGAGTCTCTCGTAGTTTCGGGATTACTTGGGAGATGATTCGAACTCACTCCCATAACTTCTACAGCCGGGCGCTTTAACCAGTACACCACAAACCTCCAGCGAATTCGTGAAAATTGTTGCTGTCGGAGGTTGTAGATACTTTACACGACTCATTCGTTCATTCTTAGTTGAGGAATCCGTTGGAGAAATTGAGTTAGAATAGGTGTCCTGGTGTATAACACATGTTCTCTTCTTCGTATAAATAGAAGATGACGTCTTGTTGATGGTATTTCTTTAATTACAATTAATAATTAGAATACGAAGAGAAGGCATTTTCGGAATTCTGCAGAAAGTGCCAAATGAGGAATGGTGGGAAGGGGGGCTAACTCAAAATAATCGGGAGCGAGAAGAATGGCAGCTCAGCTCCAGCGTGTTTTTCAAAATCAATCCCAAGTCTCCGTCAACCCCCGGCGGAATTTCAAAAAGAAAGAAAAGATTGGCACGAACTTCCAATATCGAGACTGTTATTTATGATTTAAATGACTCCATTAGTAATTGATTTGAAAAACCAGAAGTCGAATTATTTGACGCATTATTCACGCGAACATTTCCACTCGGCCGCTTTATTTATTTATGTTCACGCGCTTACATATGCTAGTTTTATCGTTGAATACTAAATCATTTGTTTATTCTAATGTTTCCCGCACATTTACATTTTATTTAAACGGATGTTTCGTGTCAAATATCGACGTTTTATAAACTGTTAGCCTAACTCGAGGAAATTGAATTATTCCCGTCGGTGTCATCATTAAAATCCTCCCTCTCCTCTCACCAATTCTATATAGTCAACCGATAAGTTTGGAGAAGAGTTTGTGGTGTAATTTGCTGATTGACTGATTTGATGATGGTACTGTGGACAGTCAAGAGTTTCTATATTTTGCTTACCGTAAATATCGCATCGTATATAATATATATTAGCGTATTTATTTTGTAATCAATACGATTTGTATACTAACCATAATTTAGTAGGAGGTAGACTTCTTATTTTATACTCTGTATATTATTGAATAAGTTGTGACTCCTCTACTTACTTGGTTTTTGGGGGTTTTCACAAAAGTACACTCATACCTCGCTATACGGCCGCTCTTTATACGGCATTTCGCTATAACGGTCTTCTTCAATTACGGCACTTTTTCGATATACGGCCTAAAATGTGTGAAAGTACTGGTACAGAAGTTAGGGAATCCCGAAATTAGGCAAAAAATTTTGGATCCAGAACTTAATCTCGGCTTTGAAGGTTTATCATTAAACATCCTCCTTGAAGCCGATCCTGATGTCGAACGTAGCTATGACCAACAATGTTGGACAATTTTTTAAAGCCAGGCCCATCCTTACTAGCGAAAAATGATGACGACAGTGATCCGCAAGTTTTTATTTCTTCATCGTCTTCTGATCAAAGCCATTTTTAAAAATTATGTATGCATACATACACATATTTTATGTCACCTGAGGTTGTTTCATTTTTGTTTGTAGATTACTGTCGGTTTTTGGGGTCTGTTATTATTTTATGTACGAATCTATCTACCTGTTATGTATGTATTTTTGATTTAAACAAGATAAAATGCATTTTGAATGACACGCCATGTTACATTTTTAACGAATTTGGAACCAATCCCATTGAATTAGTATGAATTTGTATTAACTTGATTCGTTATACGGCTTTTCACTTTACGGCCATGTTTCGTGGAACGTATCTAGGCCATAAAGCGAGATATGGGTGTATTCATTATTTATGAAATATATGTCTGCATTAGTAAACCTGCAAGTAAATGAAAGAGTGTGCAGTATTTATGGAATAAATGATAGTGACATAAGAAGTCACTCCGAGTTATGAGGGTTTGAGGAATTTGTACCTATAATGCCCTTAGGCGAAATAGAGGCTGGTGATGTATGCAGTAACGGCAAAAGTTCTGTGTTAGCCTAATTCCTTCTTCGTCTTTTATGGATTCTTCCAGTTAGCCTTCTTGTCTAGTTTCTCCAGAACACGATGTCCTGTATCGTTTAGGTCCCGTTAGCCTAACTCCTTACACATTCAATAAATAATTGTTATGGTACTATATTAATCACTTCAACCAGTTTCTAGTGGGTACTGTGCGAATTATCTAAGTCAGGGGTTGGCCTTCTGCAACTTTTGGCGCGGACCACCAAAGCACTATAACTCCGGGAAAAAATCAAAATTGGAATTGTATTTTCTTTTTCTCTCTTTTAAATTGCTTAAAGTTCTGTTGCTAACTTTTATATAATAGTATAATGATAATAAAAGTATAATAGTATTTCGTTTAATGTCATCTAACGGCATTAAAGGGTTACCAACAAACATGTTATAGACCTTTCTTGATTTATGAAGTCTTTGCACTCCTCTAATGTCTGGAAACGAAATAGAAAAAATTATATTTATATTATACTATTCCATTATATTATTTTTTTCCCTTTTAAGAATCGTAAAAATTTTTATTCTCTGCCATTATTGTTATTAAAGCGTGTCAATAAAAATAAATGAATTTGTCCGTATTCATTTGTAATAATATTTATACTCATGTATAATATAAAAGCTCTATTTGAGTTACATTCGAATGGGCGGCCCGCATAAAAAATTTTATTTTGAAAATGGACCGCCATCCGGAAAAGGTCGCCGACCCCTGATCCAAGTAATTTGAAAAGTGAAACAAATTTGGCAGCTCTAACAGATCACCTTAATCAAGCAGCTTACAAAAGTGTGCAGCACTTATGAAATGAAACACGTTAAAAATGACATCTTAAAGAAGTTGTGCAATATTTATGAAAAGAATTTTAGTTAATAGTTGAATTACTTTTAAAATCGGTGAGATACTAAATATTTAGTCTAAGACCTAATGAAAGTGAAGACTCTCAACTGGGTGATGTACAGATTGACTGATTTGTGCGCTTTGGCGGTCATACAGTTTTATTTTACAGTGAGACATTCGTGGCTAACTTCCATTTAAAAAGTTAACTTGTTATTTATTTAATTTATTTATTTTTTGTGCCCGGAATTAATTCGATTCGGTGTGTGACCCCCCCGAGGGATAAATGAATTTAACGGGCGACATTGATTGACTGAACTGATTGGCGGGTGAACGTCTCTGGGTCGAGGCCGGAGGAGAGCCAATCTGGCAACGCTGTCACCGGGCCTACGAGTAGAGGACGCGACATTTATTTTGTTTCGCAGATTCTTCAGTAATTCTTGCTTAATTAATAAATAATTAAAATTTATGCAAATGTGCACAGTGGTAATTGTTTATGTATCAGATTGAATGAGTTAATAGGTTGGAAAGTTAGACAAGGCGGTGATATAGACCGGTGGCGCTTGGAAAAATGATTTCCTAAGGATGTATGGTATATGTTACCGGTCAGCAACCTTTTAGATACTGCTAACCACTAAATCTGCAATTTAAAATCTCACAGACTATTAAACATAAGTTTTAAATATGCGAATTAATGATCGGGACTTGTTTTATGCGCCTCTTGTGGTGGCGCTTAATGTTTAAAGCGTATTCGAAGGAAGTGTTGTTGATTTCATAAATACTGCACACTTTTATCGATTCAGTATTGGGTTAGTATTTAGAGAAAGTGTTAAAAGAATGGGAACGTTAGGTTGGAGGATTTTTTTACGCGATTTTTTCGTTATCTTTGCGTCTTTTTTGTTCCCTTATCTCTAGCTTTCTTCATCTTTCTTTTTCTCTTTGTCTCTCAGTTTAGAAATTTAACTTGCGGTTATAAGTGGTAACTCATTTTTTTTTCTAAAATGAATTTTAATAAAGAAAATTTTATTGAAGTTTAAGCACCAGGAGCGAAAAGGAAGTCTAACAAAAAGACAAAATTGAGTTTTGTGGAGGAGGAGGATGGGAGAAGAGGGAAAATAAGATTTACGTTCATCAAGTTTCGTTTCTAACGACATTTTTGGAACTTGGTCTCAAGAAATGTCACTAAGGGATAAGGAGGAGGAGGAGGAGGAGACAGTCATTTTAGGCAACATTTGTGTTTTATCATTTTACTTGATTCGCGTGAATTTTCATTCTGAATTCAAATGCAAATTAGGTCGGTGCGGTAAGGTCGTTGCGGTTGAACTTCCTCCAGGGCAGTCACTTTTCGTCTTCTTCTCTCTCTCGGGTCAAGTTTTTTGACACTATTTCCCAGGTTCTAACTTTAAAAGAAGGGTAGGAAAGCTTGTTAATCAGGCTCACACCTTTTTGACGGAACCATGATACTGTTCGTCATTTACCGAACTAATTGGTTGGAGAAGGAGATGTGGAAGGCAATTATGAGAGGCAACGGATTCGGAAGCTGGAGTTTCTAAGGAGATAGGAAAATGGAGTTGCGTCAGTGTTTTCGTTTCTTTGTGTAAGGAGCGGATGACTTTGTGTGTTAGTAAAGCCGTTACACACAATTTCGTGACTTCATTAGCGAATGGACTGCCATTATGTTTTGTCGCAGTTTTAAATAATAATGAATTTCCCGACGAACAAGAGAATTATTAATCCCACGTTTATGATGTGTAATTAATGTGGAATTAACTCTCTTCCTCCTTTTTTTCTCCCTTGATTCTGGGAGATGAGGAAGGAGGAGAGGGAGAAGAGAAATGTCTAAAACGCACGCAACCAAATACCGGATTAACTCAGACCTTAACTCCTCTCTGTCTGGTTTTTACGTACATTTAACGTCTAAAACTTTTTAATATTCTCCTGTTGTCACGAACAGAAAATGGTGCTGGACTTTTTGCTTTATCTGTTGCTGTTGGAAAAAATTTCACCATCGAACCAAGTATTAAACTGTTAAGCGGGTTGAAGAGGGAAGAGACAAAGATGGAAGCTCAGTACTCGATTTAAATGTTACGTGTTGTTCATATACCCTTTACATAGGTGTTAGTGTGAAAGTGTACACTGATGTGGAACTAAACAGATTTTCTGAAGTTCTCTGTGGTTCTGCCAAAGTTTTATCTCGTTGGATGCTAACACGTGGAGTTCTGGTAATTTATCCTTATTTAAAATCAATAAATATAGATTCATAAAAAATATACATAATATATTATTAACTTATTAAATATTAAAACAGTATAGTTAGTATTATTGTTTACGAGTTAGTAGTGAGTATAATTTGTTGAAAGATTCATTAAGGAGATAACGATTGAATTTTTACCTACAAGTGTGCATTATTTATGAAATGAGCTCTGATCATCCACTCGATGGTAGAGATCTTTAATTAAATTATGTGTTGGTGATATAAAAATGGTATCTAATATTCATTTGACTGCTGTAACCTATATCAATGGGAAGTCTACGTTAGCGATGTATTTATATGAATATATTTTAAAAGAAATTGAGAATATAAGTTTGTATAAGTATAAAATGGAAGGGAAGGAGTTATCAAAGCTTTGATGAAGTACACGCCATTCTTCTAACCTCCTGAAATGGTTGATAGGTTTTCCAAAGGCCTGCTGTAGAGACAAATTTTGCTGAGGCATTTTTAACAAGTGCTAGTGCTAGAAGTATACTTTTGAGCTTGACTGCTAAATACTGTATATCTTGGCTTTGTATTTATGAAATGAATTTCATACTAAAATGTGTGTTGGTTTTATAATGAATTCTATATTAAAGTGTGCATTACTTTTGAAATGAATTACATACCATACTAAGCATCATATATATACTTCTGTGACAAAAGAATTTTCATGTGTGACAGTTTCTGTGATAAGTGTATGATATAAAAATATATTTAATTTCATAAATAGTGCACACTTTCATGAATGTTTTTGTTCAGCAGCCTTGGGTTTGATGATTGTCTGTTCTTAGACTTCATAGAAAATTTTAAATAAAACTTGGAATCATATTTATACAAAGATAATATTTAGTTGATACTCTGGGTTAATACACTAGACATTATCACAGCCAAAGAGTAAAAGAGCCGAACTTCCCGACCGAGTTGGGTTAGCAGAAAACAAAACAAAACGAAAATTGGTTCAATTCCATCGCTGACACAAGAAACTTGTGTTACTTCTTACTTTCGAGAAACGAATCCTTTTTATGTCATTTTATCGGATTCGATTTTGTTGAAATCGTCACGTCAATATGATTCAAATCTACCATTGCTTACGTCACACTTTTTTTTGGTTTCCATCGAGTGACCGTCATCCCTGTCAACTATCCTTCCTCCTCCTCGCCCACTTTGCCCTAACCTCTCAAAACATCTTCTCACAAATTGAACCGCCACCATGACGATCGATAAATTCAATTTAGTATCCCCGTATCCTCGGGTGTATAATATGATATAATATAATCTTCTGGATGGTGAAATATTTTTTTTGTTTTTTAAATGATGAACACAAAAAACTCATCAACGTTGATGATGGCTGCCATCTTTCCTCAGGCAGAAGTCAACCTCAGATGAATTTTAATGAAATGTGGTTGGGATGGTGGGTGAGAGGAGAATTTGTATCCAAAACGAAAGGGAAATTGGTCCTCACAGAAATTGGGGAAAAGGAAGTAAAAATCAAACAATAAAGATGGAGTAGGGAGGAGGAGGAGAGGTTTCAAAAAAAATGAAAATTCGGGCACGGTATTTGGGTTACTAGGTAACGTCCACCGAAAAATTCGCCAGCTGCCAAGTTTTATAAATCATTTTGTTTGTTAATTAAAAAAAATAAAGGAAAATAAAAATCCTGTTCAATTTCGCCCACTTGTCAAATTTTTCACAGTGAGGGGCATCTCCTCGTTTCATCTGCCCCCTTGCCCCCGATTTTTTTCTCTTTCTCTTGATCAAGGTTTTATAATTGAGCTTTTTCGTTTTTATTTGATTGGCAGTCCTTTGAATCTTTTTTTTTTGTTCTCATTGGGGAATTAGTTTTCAGTTTTATTAGCAAATGAAATTCTCTTGTATGTATTTGTATTAGTTTACTTTTTAATAAAATTTTTGTGTCAGCTTCTATACGAACTAATACAATTAAACTGGGCGGTATGAGAAGGACCCCCTTTCGATTTCAGCAAAACGCGGTCGTAATGTTGGTAGTTGAACTGTCATACTTAACCCAGGTATAGAAATCGTAGAGATTTTCGAAGTCTGACTTAAGAAAAAGTCAAAAATGATATTTTTGTAATTTTTCAAAATTTTCCGGGAAATTGATGTCCCCATTTTTCTTATTACGTATAAATTGCATACATTAAATCCCCGTGTCCTCAAAGGAGGACAACAAAATTTGACTGTGGCTCGTTTTAGTTTGGTTGAAATGTCGATGATAATTGTTTTGTGGATTTATTCTACGATTTATTGAGTGTCGGCTAATTTTTTTCCCGCAGCAATACCTCAACAGGATGTGGGGAAAAAAATATTTTCCGGACCAGTGGCGTACCTGGGGGGGGGTGGGCATTGGGTGCGGTCCGCACCGGGTGGCACTTATCTTGGGGCGGCATTTTTTATATTTACTTATGTATTAATTAATATTGATTAAATAACTTAATAATTTATGTGTATTAATTTATATAAGCACTATTTGATTGACTTATAATAGAAAGGGCGGCAAACTGGAGATCGCCCCGGGCGGCAAAAGTTCTAGGTACGCCACTGTTCCGGACCAATGTGTTTTAGTGAAAATCCTGCTGCTCTATCAGGAACTATTCTGCAACTCCTGATTGTGAGAAATTGAAAAATTCCTCCAAAAAGGGAAACGTTTGAGAAAATATCCTAAAGTTAGTGTCCTCGTTTGAGGACACTGGCCTAACCCCTTGGTACTCAACCTTTTTCCTTCCCGGGCCAAATATCCATTGCGACTGGGCCACGCGACTTACCAAAAAAAAGGTTTTACAAGTCCAGTTTTTGACGTATACAATCCATCCTCAGGGCATCATCTGTATGTACATCTGTCAGCCTGTTTCTGTATGTATTTTCTGTATATTACCTCACGAAGATATGTTGAGGCAAACAATGTTAGCAGTTTCTGAGCACGTCCTGAACATTTTCGTACTGGTCAGGCACTATAGTTTAGACTTAACAATGAGCAATCGACCTTTCACAATTTTCACTGAATCTGTTTCCACTGGACCACTGGGTCACTCAGTCGAGCTTAGTGGGCCGCAGTTTGAGTACCAAGGGGTTGACCAAAAACGAAGGTCCGACGGTGCTCTTAAATTACAAGTCTCCAATATTCATAAGTGCGCATTATACACAAAACGTCATCTCTTATAAATTGTGCAATATTTATGAAATGACCACTCGATGATGACGCGCGACGTTTATGAAATAAACTACTGAAAGTGTCTCATATTAATGAAATTATTGACAAAATTGTGCATAACTTATGAAATAAATTAAAATGGAACGAGCGATGTTTAGCATAACGACTGACGTAGATATGGGAATCCCACGAATTGTGGGAACTTTTCGTTCCATTGCTACACCGGTCTCTTCAGAAGTTGTTTCGCTAACATGTTAGCGTCACGTGTTATCACGCATCTTATCCAAATATGTGTTGAGATATTTATTTGTGATTTTGTTAAAAGATTAATTGTTTTTGTAAAAAATTTTCCGGGGAAAATCCCCAAAAGAGCTTTTAATAAAAAATTTTCTTTGTGTTAAATGTTACACGTTATTGTTTGTATTTTTGAAAATCAAATTTGAGTTTTTGTCGGGATAAAACTCAATATCAAATTTTATAAATACTTCATTGTATATTGTAAAATTGTTTCGCTTAACGAACTTTTCGCATAACTAGATTCTAGAATAGGTTGGGCAACCTTTATAATCAAACGGGCCAATTTTTATTTTAAAATTTTTTGGCGGGCTGCATAAATTTGTAGGAAACCTTTCTGACAATAATATTGCACTCAAGCCTTTCAAGAAACATGAGAATTGCTGACATTGCTAGTCAACAGCTTAGCAGTCTGACTGATTGTGTGACAGAAGCAAACACAAAGAAGCACAGACGCGACACGTTCGTATTGCATGTTTGAACAAGTCGCCAAGTGAGTAACTCGTCCCAAAAAATAGTTTCGGTTTAGTATATACTACCGTTTTAGTATAATTAATATGATAATAATATATCGATGGGTTGATAATATAAATATAATCTGACTCGTAGGACGAGTTATGCTCGTTATGGGAGGTTCCACTGTATTTTCGGAAGTCGGTATAATAAGCTTCTACTAAAACCCTGCACTGATACAGAGTAAAATCCAAACGAAAATGTGAAATATTCTCTTCCCAATCCTGTCACAGCCTAGGATGAATATCGTTTGCTGTTGTCTGTTGATCTGTCGGAGGAAAAATTTTACTCAAGTGGAATTGATAATCATCTCCGCCTCGAGAGAATTGTTACTTTCCAATTATTACGACTTAACAAAATTCATTTTTCAATATTTGTTTTATTTCTCATTTTTATTTTAATTGCCTCCCTTCCTCCCTCTTCACCTCTTTCTGGTCCTCTCCACTTCGCTGTAGAATGATTATTATTGAGGTTCTAATTAATTCGAACGATTCTCTGATTGGAGAGCTCGCGAATGCTGTTGAATAATTTAAAAATAAAAATTTTTAATTAGACACAAACTTGTGGTGATGTTTATTGTTTTTTAATTCCGGAAAGAGATAAGAATCATATATTATAATAATATATATAGGATAGTTGACTGCGTTTGGTGTTTTTAGTGTATTGAGTCTGTTTGGCTCTTACGGAAAATTTGGAGTTTGGAAGAAGAAAAAAGATCAAAATGACGTTGATTTTTCATCCCACTGTGTGATATTTATGGATAGTGTGCAGTATTTATGAAATATGCTTTGATCGAAAGTGTGCAATATTTTTGAATTGGATTCTTGATAAGTGTGCAGTGTTTGTGTAAAAACTCATCTTTAACAGAGATTTGAAAATACAAATTACAGCAGAACATTGAAATGAGTCAAAATGGCTCAGTGAGGAAATCGGCAGCCAAGGGAAAAAAAATTTTTTTCTTATTCATGAAGCAGAATGAATGAAAATGAGAATCTATCTTGAAAGCGAATGAATTCGGAGTGTTTTTAAATTGAAATTAACAATTCGCATAAATCGATCTTGAAAAGAAGAGATAGAAAGATGGAGGATGGGTTTTTCCAGCATCCATTTCTCTCTCTCTCTCTCTGTATCCAAATTGAACCGAAATTTCGAATTTCTCAATTTGCTGAACCTCATTGGTCGTTAGCAAATCATGTTACGTCCGTTCCGGTTAGCTGAAGGGAAAATTAAAGGGAAAAAGGCTTTGTTGCCTGGCTTTATTTTTTCCTTCTTTGAGCAGGAGCGTAGGGGGGTAACGGTGAGAGTAGAGGCTTCGTTATAATGTTTTATTCGATTTTCTAACCGCCGCCTGTGGGTTTCTTAACACAGGTGAGTGTTGGGGAGTTTGAAAATGGTTTTAGTGCTTGATGGTTCTCTGAATTGGAATTGTTCGTATAGTTATACCTAAGGTCCTTAACGACTTATACATCCGACCAATCACTAGTCTCTGTGTGATACGTTACCAACTCCGAGAGGTGGTGCTAAGGGAAATATGGTAGGTTAGGTGTCCGGTTCGGCTGTTCCATAATTGTCCGCCGTCATGCATCCGTAGAAGCAAAAATCATTTATGTATACACATTTACATAAAAGAATAAAACCGACATTTTATTAAATAAATAAAAATTTAATTTTGATTTCAATTAAAAAATAAAAATCGTGACATGTCATGAAACAGTCAACTGGAAATGATTTCCCGTTGATAACACACATACATAGTAATTACGTAATTAGAAGAAGTGACCATCATCAAGCCAACAGAGCGTGCGATAGACATTTTTTGCGTCAAAACAAAACTAAATTTTACTGTTGTTATTGATTTTAACTTTAAATTATGGCGGTTAGTTCAAATTTCTGAATCTTCCTATCTTGATGGGTGTTCTGCTAACCTTGACGGTTGTAGGTATCATTACTGGAAGAAGGTTTTGAATGGAAATCACAGACATAATTTTTTTGTAAGAGTGTGCATTATTTATGAAATGAGTTTTATCTCACTGATGACAGTTTTCAAAGTTGGCGAAAGATCTGAAAGAACAGTACTAACACCTACCAGAAATGTCAATCCTGACAAATTTTTCGATTTGTATTCATCAGTGGGATTCTGAAGTTATGGCGAATTTCATGTTCAATTTTCAACCCTTCAACCCTTTTGCATAACTCCAGTCTTCATTCAAGTGACAGCCTTTTCCAAAAAACACATACAGGGAGGTAGGGGGGTGATGAAAGGGCTCGTTTTTCGTCTTTAAAACCTCGGAAACTTGACGTTTCTTGTTTTGACAATACAACTTTCGAGATGTTTCGCTTTATCGAACGAATCGTTATTTCCGGTTCAGAAACTATTTTGTAAAAGACTTTTAATTAGACTGATTTCTAATTAGAATCGGAAGAAGAAAAAGCCGGGATGTTTGACATGAGAGGAGAGAATCGAAGCATGATGGTGATGGGACGTTCGAGATACGGTTCAAATCTCGTTCTCGGTAAAATGAAACAATTGATATTTGTTAGCGATTATTTATTTATTTATTAATAGACTGAGAAGTTAATTGAAAATGTCTAGGAGAGGATTCCAAGGAAACGACCCATTTAAATGTCGGAATTTGGTTTTACGAAAAATTGGAAGAACGAAAGAAACACAAAAGAAATGATTCATTGAAGATATTCGTCTGTGAATTCATCACACCTGCCTCCCCTTGCCCGCCTTCGGGATGTTGTTACTTCAGCTTCTCTGATTCTGCTGTTGCTGCGGTTTAGACCGAGCAAACCATTGGCCAAAGTCCAGTGCATAAATATTTCGGGATCGTAAATTTTGGCACTTGAAAACTGGGCTCTCCTCCTCCTCCTCTCACTCTCACCCTTGACTCCTCCTTCTCTCCTCCACTTTGCCCAATTTCCTTTACTACATATTCGCCCTGTTAAAGCCTCTTTTTTATCACTGTTTTTACAGCCTTTTGTTTTAAACTGGCCCGGCGATTTATGTCTTGGTGAATTATAGATTTACGGTAATCGTTCTTGCTTTGGGGGGTGGGTTTACCCTCCCTCTCTACCTTCTCACATTTTTTTTCACCCCCAAATGCCCTCACTCGGTTGGAGATGATATCGTGATAACCACACCTTGTTTCTAATTTTCCTTTGTCCTAACACCAATTCCGCTCTCATGCTGATTTCATTATGTCATGTAGATTGTTTTGATTCACCTTATTAAAAAACTCCCGGTTGTAAGGATGATTAATTTCATAAATATTGCACACTCGAACGACGACTTTCTTTCATAATCACTACCCACTTTCATAAAGTAATTTCGGTTCTGTGCGTTACACCTAATATATACCATAAAATCAGGCGAATTTATATATAATTCCCGGCGATTATTCATAATCACCCAATCAAACTTCGTAAATATGACAGATTACTGAATATTTATCACATTTACCGGCTAGTTTATAAAATATCCGACTCGCAAAATTATATCTAATTTATAATTTGGCGATTATATAAACTAGCCAGTCCCTATGTTCATGAACTACCAGCTATATTCTACAATTTATACCTGAACTGGAATTACTGGTTCCGCCATGACACTGTTCAGGCCGTACACACGGTTACCAACTGCGGCAGATGTACATGTGTTGAAAATAACAACGCAGAGGAGAATGAAAATTATAACAAAAGTTTGGTTCGATGTTTTTCTTAGATTAATACACAAATATATTATAAGTTAAGTAATATCGTATATATTTTACGGCAGAAGTGATAAATTAGGCGAATTCCCAGTGATAATTCATATTCATCAATTAAGCTTGGTTAATGTGACAAATTAATGATTATTTATCACATTCACCGGGTAGTTTATAAAATTATTAGCTTATATATAATATTACTTTCCGGTTCATATATTAAAAACAAGTCTGAGATACGTTTTTGTCATTTTTATACAAATTTAATTTATCTATTTGTTTGTTTATATTTGCATTAGATGTAGGTCGTGGAAGTGATTTTAGTATTTACTGAGTGTCTACCTCTGATAAAAAATTTTTTGGCAGGGGTTTCGGAGCTGTGAGTCACCCCGATTCCCTGGCGTCGTGTCTTTTGTAAAATATTTGAAAGATATTTACTGCCTTTTTGGATTTTTTGTTTGTTTGCTGTAGTTGCCACGTTGTAATGAATAGTAGTTTCTGTTGTTTACAGTTTTATCGTTTCTGCCGAATTTGGATTTTAGTTTTCATTTAGAATTCTAATTTCTTTTTCTTTTTATTTTTATAGGTAAGAACATAGTCTATTCAAGGTTCGTGGATGTTTGGCTGATCGTTTGTCAGAGATGAGCTGTAAGTGAAAGTGATTTGGTTCTGTAGTCGTAACGCCTATTTCTCTCTTCCCTTCCTGTTGTTTCTTGTATATTATTCTTCTAACACTGTTTCTTTAAGCTTATACTAAAAGAGTCCCTTCTTCTACTTTTATTTATATTTTTACCCAATTTCTAACTTCTTTATTGCAATTATCTCTAACTTCTATACTTCTCTCGTTTGAGCCTAATTTGAAATTGCACTCTTCTGCCCGAGTTTCCCATAGATCCATCCACTAAATTGTAGAAGAAGTACATATATCAGGGGTTGGCAACCTTTTTTTGCCGCCGGTCAAAATCAATCAAAACGCGAGTATTAAAGAGACGTTTGGCTCAGAGATATTTTCATATTAAAACAGCGACAGGACAATATCGCTGCATTCCGCAGCCTATCGGCCGATTCCATACCCAGTCAGACGGGGTGGTGCTTTAATTCATGTTTTTATATGATATACAGATTTGGTACTTTCATACCTTTGCGACAAAAAATTTTGGGTAAAGCAAAAAATGTTTGTATATATTAAATCAGCGGGGACTAAAGTGGGTCAATTGAAATTACAAAATGGGTCACGCGGTGACCCACGGGTCTTAGGTAGCCGACTCCTGACCTATTATCTGAATCTTAGCTAAGAAAAGCGACTTTACAACTGTTCAAGTTCATAAAAGTGTGCATCACTTTTGAATAGCAATCTAGCTAAATATAGGGTTCAAAGGACAAGGCAATCAACATCGGAGAAGTGTCGTGTTAATGACAAGAAGCAATAAACGTAAATAAATAATAAAAATGTTTTCGCGTGGAAGTCTTTCTATTGGAGAACCGTTTAACCGTCGTCAGGTGAAAATTAGGTGAAAACAGTCATAAATGTGCAGCAACAACAACAACAACAAATTATCGACGAAGATTACCATTAAAAGAGTGAATAACGACTTTAAGAAGAAAACAAACATGGCGCTGATTTAAAATTGTCATAAATGCTGGAATGCGGGGATCTGTCTGTCTTGTCTGTCTCGAATGCGTGCTCAAGCAATATCAACTTCCGGCGAATCCCAGACAATAGAAGCAGGCGGTGGCATTGCGGTTATCATAAATCACAGCAGGGAGATGTCTTGGGGGTCATGAAAAGACCTTCCTTTGAACTCCGTGCCTTCATCTTCTTTCCGTACGTGATAGGAAATGACTCGGAAATCTCGAATCGTGTTCAAAAATACGATTCGAGCTTTATTTCTTTTGTTTCGTCCTCCTCTCCTCCTCCTCCTCTCCACAAAATATCCCCAAAAGGTATCACAAATTGATATTGATATTCTTATTACGATTTTTCTTTGTGATCAGTTGTCTAAAGAAACGAAGTGAAAAGGAGGAAGACAAAGGAAAGGAGAAGAAATTTAAGGATGGGTGAGGAGGAGAGAAGGAAAAGAAAGAAAAAAGATGGCGGGGAAGGGGAGGGACAAAAGCACGAAAGAGACGGAGAGCTTTTCAAGTTAAATTCTTTTCTCACAATTCCGATGTCGGAGGCATTGATTCGAAATTGATGTTTCAATTAACGGAATTCAATTAATTAATTAAATTTTTAAATTGAATACTGTTTATTTGAAATGCACGTTTTGGACTTTTCTAAGATTCGAATATTTAAAAGAAATCCGTGACGTCAGAGAGGAAATTTTATCTATGTACTCCTTCCCCGGTTTTCCCTCTTCTTCTTTTCCTCTATTCTGAATGAAAAAGGTTTTTATCTTATTTATTTATTTATTTGTCTGTCTGTTGGTTCTCTTGTTTGTTAGTTTGTTTTCCACCCTTTTGCCCCCACCTCGTTTACCTATTTATCTATCTAACGATTCTCTCTCTCGTTTTGTTTATCCAAGAACCACGTTGTGTGGAAACCCACTTAGATGTGTTCTTCCATCTATTTAGGCTAGTATCTCTTTCTTTGTTCGACGTGTTCCTTTCTCTTCTCTTCAACTCTCCTTTTAAGTGTTCACTCTCACGATATTTGTTTTTGTTGGTTTTGGTTTTAAAGTGTTGATACTACCGAGGTGTAGCTTGTAAGCGGACATAATGCGACCGGATGGTAGTTAGTTGGTGATGTTATCAAAAATAGTTGTTAGGCGGTAATAAATTGATAAAATCTTTTTTGGGAGGTTCTCGTTTTATGGTGTGTAGGTCCAGATAAAAGTTTTTTTTTGTTTTTGTTTCTAGTAGAATTGGTTTCTAGGTGTAATTTGGTTATTGATCACTTATTCGAAGATGAGGATAAACCGTCTTGATTAATTCATTAATAATAGATCAAAAGCTTTCGTTAGAACGTATGGAATGGAGATTAAGACTGAAATTATGTTTCGCTCGTCTTAATACTCTCCTTAGTTCGGGTTGATTACCTCCAAGCAAGATGTAACAGGTTTGTGAGAGTTTGAAGATCTGCTTGTTTCGAGCTTTTGCCGTTTGGTTAGGTGAGTCAGGCACTCACCAGAAGTATTGGTACAGGATATCAGGATCTCGAGGAGGGGGGAGAGGATCACAGAGGATCGAGAGGGGCACTGGATCTCTTCCTGGCAAATTTCGGTCTGTCTTTTGGAGTGTCTGTGGTAGAAGGACAAATCAGGGGTTAACAGGGAGTATAGTTTGGGTTATACCTGGCCCGCATAATTTTGTTATGTTGCTCTTGGTTCTGTATCTGTACGTCTTTTTCTGTAACTGCTATCCACTCCACTCTACTCCTTTCGTTCTCTCTTCCAGCCATTTGCTCTCTGGCTATTTGTTTTTCAGAATTTCTTTTATGCGCTGTTTTAGAATTTCATCATCTGTATCTCTGATTCTTTTTTTCAAATTTGGGTGCTCTCTTTCCCGTGATTATGCATAATTTTTCTCCTCCTTTCTTCGAATGTGATGTACCAGCAGAATGAAATCCTGCAGAAATTATTTATTTAAATGACCTGTCCAAGAAGTTATAATAACAACAGTAAGGCGACCATCTGAATTGTAACAAACTGTAGGGCCTATTTGATGATAAAAGGGGTTAAAGATGAAGCTAACAGAAGTGCGCGCTGCTCGGAATGTCTTTTAGCTCATAAATCTAAGAATATTTATGAGAGGTGATGGGATACAGTTAACGTGTCATATTTGATGTGAGATAATTAGTAGATGTTAGCCTTAAAATTATTTATTTTAAGTACCTCATTAATTATTTCGACGTGTTGTTACCTTTATTCTTGGGTCACCAAAAAGACTAAAGCTCTGGACACAAACACAAAATTTTCTTCATCTCACTGATGTGTCCTACATATGTCTCCTTCTTCATTCTTATTATAACATCGCAGGAAGTCAATCAGGCTGCAGTCGTAACAGTTAACCCTAAAGCGATTTATTGATTGAATGAGGAAGACCGCTGTTGTTTTTATTGGTAACAAACATCTAGAAAAGTTTCAATGATTGAAATAGATGAGCTAGAAGATAAATGGAAACTAGTTTAATCGAGATTCTTCTTTCTTTTCAACTGATTAAGTTATTACTACCAACCTAACAATCTTTGACAGCTAACAAGATTGGAGTGTAGGTTCTGTAATAATTTTTGATTCAGAGAAATATGGACGACGGAAAAATGGATAAAAAGTTTCGTTTAGACTTTATTGGTTTTTCGGTTCGAATGAGAGATAATCGTTTGGAAAGAAGAGAGGGCGAGAGACAGACTATTCGGCACCACAGCTTTTAAAGAGATTCAAAGAAAAAGCTCGTAAAATTTGACAATAAAATAAAATGTCACCCACTTGTCAGTTTAATTTTTCGAGTCTCAAATTTACGTATTTAGCATGTAAAAAGAAAACTTTTTGACATTTCTTCTGCTTTTTTTTCGCGTTAGTTTGCGTTAAATGACCTGCGACTAATTACTTTTTCACTCGCATAATGTCTTCTTCCCTCGCTGTCGTCTATTGTATTTGAATCTTTATTGTTTTTACCGCCGGCGCTAAATAACTAGCTAAAAGAAAGTAGAAGACGCGTCTTGCTAATGTTGTGCTGTAACATGCTGTTGTTTGATTATGTCGCCGTCCGTCTCTTTGGATAATTTTTCCTAAGGAGATAATCTTTTGTAGAGGATTCATTTCAAAAGCATTGCACAGATTTGGGGAGGGTTTGTTGAGTTAGTGATAAACGCTTCGGTTTCATAAATAGTGCACACTTTTACCCAGAATTAGTTTAATGTTATTCTATGCGGAATGACTGTAAGAATTCTATTTCAAAAATATTCTGACGCTTTTAAGAAGACTTATTGAGTATTGCACGAGATTTCCTAGACAGAGCTTATTTCAAAAGTATTGCACACTTGAATTGAGAGTTTCATGTCAAAGGCTATACACACATTTAGTAAGAATTTTATTTTGTTACCTGCCTTTACGTAGAATTAATTCCACAAATAGTATTTCAATAAGAATATCTTTCATAAATAATGCACACTTTCGTCTCTAATTAATAATAAATTAATCCTTTATGTCTTCCGAGGGCTTTAAAGAAAACTTTCTTCTCTAATTTAGTCATATCTGTTTATTTTTTTCTATTTCTGTTCAATTACTGTCTGTATTATAGATATTTGTATAATCTGTAGAATATTTTTATCATCATCATCATTATTATATTTCATAAATAATGCACAATGTTACACACAATTAATTCTATGCATAGTAATTCCCAATGCGAAATGACTGTAAGAATTTTTTAAAAACTATTCGGACACATTTATGAAGAGTAAATGTGTATCAAATAGGTTATCCTAAACAGCCCTTATTTCAAAAATACTGCACACTAATCGAGAATTCATATAAGAGGTTAGTAGTAAGAGTTTTATTTCGTTAACTAATTTTCTCAGAATTTATTTCACAAATAGTGCACACTTTCGATAAGTAGTGCAGTATCACAGGCCTAGAAAAAGCTTATTTCAAAAGTATTGCACACTTAAATCGAGAATTCATGTATTGATAGAAGGTTATACACACTTTAAATAATGCACACTGTGAATTATATTTAAAAAGTATCGGACACTCTTATGAAGAGCTAATGAGTGTCTCATAGGTTATTCTAGGCCGAGCTTATTTCAAAAGTATTGCACACTTAAATTGTGTATTCATGTATTGATAGAAGGTTATTTAGTTAGAGTTTTATTGGATTGACTACTTTTACGGGTCAATGCACGCTTACAATTGGAATATTTTTCATAAATAATGCACACTTTCTGTCTTTAATTAAAGGAAACTTTCGTCTCTAATTTACTGTACAGTTATTGAATTTTTGTCTTAGTAGATGAATGAGAGTTTTTGATGAAAGTGTGCATGATTTATGAAATGAGTTTCCTTCCGTTGTTTATGAAATTTGATCAAAAGTATGTATGGATTCAAATCTATTGAAATTTAACTCCAGATGGGACCGTTTAACTGACAAATTTTTGTTTCAATTTGGATCGTTGAAAAGTATTTGGGCTTAAAACTCAGTTACCTAGGTCCTTGAATAGATGGAACAAAAGACAATCGAATCAAATCGTTTTGGGTGACGTAGTGAATGAATGACCACTCTCGTTGAATGATAATCGAAAACGGTGGAAATGGTCACAGAATAAGAGATTAGGCGGACACGTCAACATGCGTGAGTTAGCTAATGAGAAATAGGAAGAGCGATTTAAGCTCCCAATTCAGATCTCAATCTCGAATGGAAATCGTTAAGTTCATCCATCAAAAGCTTTCAGAAAGTTTTTGTTCCTTTTTCTTTCTCTCGGAAAAAGCCTCGAAGAAAATGAAAACAATTAAAGAGAACAAGCTGATGCAACCCCCAGAAAAGGGGAAACCCTTTTTGGAAAAAAAGGGAAAAGTTTGCAAGGAGAGTAAAACCAATTAGAAAATCCAATACGTCGAAGGAGAAGTTTGTGTTCTTGATCAAAGCTTTGAGCTTTTTATGTGGAAGCGGGAAAGTAAATAAAAGTCAAGAATTTTGGGGGCTGGGGGTGTAAGGAAAAATAACGTTAATCAAGAACAAGCTTAAAATATATTGTTGGAAAACAAAATCAAGGGAAGAATAAGGAGAAAAGTTAATTTTGAAGAAGAAGGAGGAGGAGGAGGAGGGAAAACATGAAGAATTTCATTCCAACTTGAAGGAGAAAGCGGGAGGAGGAGGAGGAGGTGGAAACTGAAGGAAGGAAATAATGATTGATGAGAAAAAATAAGAGAAAGAAAAATTGATGGAATTAAAACCTTTAGAAAGAATATGTTTCTCTATAAAACACTTAGCATGGCTACCAACCTTACTAGAATTTTTATTTTTCCTGTTGGAAAAACTACACTGCTCTGTGAAAGTTTGTAATCACTAGAGAAATGGCCTCAAATTTTTCATTTTCAGTCTTAGATGCTTGATGTGTTAGATTTATGTCAGGCGTAAGTCGAATATTTTTATAGTATTTCTAAAATTTTATATTATTTCTAATATATTATCGACATCATCGTTCCTATCTTGACTTACGCTTTAGAGGCATGGACGATGAAGAAAAAAGAAGAAAGTAGGCAAGGGAGATGAAATTTCATAGAAGCAGAATAATAGTAACAAGAAGAGATAGAATAAGGAATGAGAAGATCAGAGAAATTGTGAAAGAGGACCCGTTACAGGAGAGGATACATACAGCAAGACTGTATGGCCATGTAATGAGAATGGGAGAGGACAGACTACCAAGATACATGAAACTGAGGTGAAAGGTAAAAGACCAAGAGGAAGATGGCTGAAGGGAGTGGAAGAGAGTGTGCAGAAGAAAGGAGTGGACTGGAACAGAGTGAAGACAGAGCAGAGTGGAGAGGCTTGTGCTCAATGCAGACACGGTAGTGCCAGTGGCTGGAAACTGTAATATGATGATGATGATGATACTATCTACATCAGGGTCGGGAACCTTTTTCGGAAGTCGGTCCATTTTAAAAATAAAATTTTTATGCTATTCTTACACTCAAATATAACTTAAATAGTGATTTATATATCATATAAAGTTTAAGTATAAATATTATTAAAAATAATATAGAAAAAATTTACTATTTTTATGGACAAGCTATACTACTATTAGACAATAAAAATTTAACAATTCCATAAGGGAAAAATATAATATAACATAATGTTGTATAGTATATTATAATATAATTTTCCTCTGCTTCGCCTCCAGGCATTAAAATGTACAAAGATTTCAAAATCAAGAAAGGTCTATATTATGTTTGTTTGTTGGTAACCCTTCTATGTCCTCGGGCGATATATAGCGAAATGTTATTATATTATTATATTAATATTAACAGAACTTTATGCAGTTTAAAGGAGGGGACGAAAATATAATTTTTATTTTTTGTACATTGGTGCTTTGGCAAACCGCATAAGTTGTAACGGACAGCAGGTTGCTGATCCCTGATTTATATTATACGCATCTACTTCTAATGTCTATATTTTATAACATTCTATTATTATCTGTGTTATAGATATTTCTACAATCTGTAAAATATTTCTTTATTGCTATTATTATATATTTCATAAGTAATGCACACTGTTACGCAGAATTAATTCAGTTAATAAGAATTCTTAATGTGGAGTGACTGTAAGAATTATATTTAAAAAGTATCGGACACTTTTATGAAGAGTTAATATGTTATCCTAGACCGAGCTTATTTCAAAAGTATTGCACACTTAAATAGTGAATTCGTGTACTGATAGAAGGTTATTTAGTTAGAGTTTTATTGGATTATCTACTTTTAAGTAGGATTAATTTCACTAATTAATTGAAATTTTAATAAGAATATTTTTCATAAGTAATGCACACTTTCGTCTCTAATTAACAATAATATAATTTCCTGTGAGGGCATTAAGGGGACTTTCGTCTCTAATTTACTGTAAAATTATTGGAATTTTGGTGTTAATAGATCCGAAAGAGTTGTTGATGAAAGTGTGCATTATTTATGAAATGTAATCAAAAGTTTTTGGTGAAGTTGAACTCCGGGTGGGCAGGTAATACTGGAAGCAGGTCAGAACTAGCAAAAAGCTCCAAACCAAAGGGTCGTCGAATGAAATCGCTTTTTATTGCTTACAGTTAACAACGTTTTCAGAACCTCCGACTAGTCGTTAATCATCCAGATCCAAGGCGACTAATTTTGGTTTTGGATCTCCTACCTATCTACGTCCCTGTTTATTTATTTATTTTATTTTATTTTATTCTAACGTTTTTTTTGCGAAGTGGCAAAATCTCACAAAATGAAATCGTTTTCATTTTGGACATCCGACTGTTTTAATTATCGTTCAAATCATAAATCTGAATCGTGCGTGGTCCCAACTAGATTATCCCATGATTCTAATCTTGGGCCTACCACCCGCAGGTTTTCATTATTTCGCCTTTTCTTTTTTATTTTATGTACATTATTGTCTTCATTTATGTTTCCCGTATCGAGGTGGAGGACGGTTCTGACGTCAGAACTGGATTTCTAGTATGGATGTGGTTTTAACATCTGCCATCGCCGTTCTCGATATTAGTTTTGAGACGGGAGTCGTAAGTAACCGAAACGGGATTGGAGTTGATGCGTCACGTGTGACACGTGGATGTTTTCTTTCGTAAACTGGTCGGAATATTTTAAAACTCGTTCCCAACTCTTAATTTAATTAAAAGATGTAATAATTAAAACGTAAATTACGTGTGTGGATACTCACTAACGCATGAACTCATTTCCAACTTAACTTACCGTGTAACGTCTACCTGTCTGTCTACCCTGGGTCTAGACTGACTGCCAACTCTAATTACTTGGTTGTTAACCCTATGGTCGTAGGTTTATATCGAGGAAATGGTTCTTTCATAAATAATGCACACTCGTTAGTTGTATTCTCTGTTATTATATTTCCTACAAGTCGTTACAGATCTCTTTTAAAAATGTCGTCTTACGTTTTGACATAATTAGCTCGTAAAATTGGTGAATTTTAAGAAGACGTGTCATCTCATTGGAATAACATGATCGTGTTAGGTGCTCGTCATCAAATTTGTAATTAATGATTATTTGTGCGGTTTTCGACTGAATTGGGTTTCGGGGGTGGGGGGGGGTATCCTGTCACAAACACGCAAACACAACACAACAGACATCTACAGGAAAGTTTTACGAGAAATTTTAAATTCTTTGTCACTCTCGGGGGGAATCTCGATTCGTCAAAAATCATTTTCCACTCGGAAGAACCCGACTCGATTTTTCCACAGATGATGATTTTCCATTTTAGGGACCGCTGATTAAAAACCCAGAACTCATTTCGACACCTTTTTTTCACAAAGGGATTTGAAATCAGCCGCCAACCCACACCCACCCAACAGGAGAAGGAGAATCAAACACGCGATTAGGAAATATTTCAGCAATTGGAATCGAAATGAATTTAATTTAAAAGATTAATCAGAAGGTTTCTTTTCTTGAACGTTTGAGATAGATTAAGAGTCTCTAATGGCAGGCGGTGAATTGGTTTTTTGGGGGGAGTGCTGGGGGTGGGGGAAGGAATTCAACTTCAAAAATTGCAATCACGGAATTCATGTCTAATTAGAGAAAGGTGGTTTGGAAGAGGAGAGAGTGGTGGATGGTAAGCAATTTCGGTGTTGGTTGGCTGATCAAACATTTTTACCTCAAAAAAGGTTGAGAAACAGCAAACAGAGCATACGAAACTAAAAGGAAAATGGCGGAGAATCTCCCACAACAGCGTGTAAATGGTTTTTAAAGGTAGATAGGAAGATGGGAAATTTTTCAAAGGAAAAAAGGGAGGAAAGAGTTGGGAAAACACTGTAAAACAATTTCGATATCTTTAAACGAATAGACTAGCGAGATATCGTCATTTATTTTGTTCATCTCCGAACCTTTTTTTTGCTTCCTGTCCGAAATACACGCAACAAAGGATCCAAGGGAATTCTGAGATACGGTTCTGCAGCAAAAAGGCGAAAAGAAAACAAAAAAAAATTTTTTTTCACTTCAAGGTAGCTCCAACATCTTAGAGTCAGATCTTGAGAAAGAGGAAATCGATTTATCCAGGAAAATATTTTTTATTACCACTGCTGACTTCTGCGTTACCTTTTCCCCCGCTCTCTCTCTCAGCAATGTTTCTCCTCATTTCTTCTTCTCCTTCTGACTAGATGCATCTCTTTTGCAAACGAAAAACGTTTAAATATTCATAAAGATCTCGAGATATGCGATCAGCATGTGTTTGGTTTTGTAGTGTTTGTGATTGTCTTATACTCTTTTCTTGTTGTAGTGCGAGTTACTTTAAGCTTAGTTTATGGGTTAAGGACTCTGATTCGTTTCCTTTGGGTCGATGGAATCCTTCAGTAGGATTTTGGGTGAATTTATGTTCAGGTTTTGGATAGATTGACGAAGCTTTGATGAATTGTCTCCTTCGGATGGCCCCCTGATTTAGGTCTTTTGTACAAAATTTATTTTTCGATGCTTACATACAAACTGGATCACTGCTTACAAATGACGAACCGAAATTCTTTCCAAATTTTAAATATCCTGCTCGAAGGACTAATGTCTGTGCCTTTTACTGTTGAAGAGATGAAAATGTGAAAATGCTTAAAATAAAGTTGAACGAATATATAAGTACAGTGGAACCTCTCATAACGAGTTTAATTCGTTCCAGAGTTTTACTCGCTATGCGAAACAATTTTTTCCATATAAATTAATGCGTTTCAGGCCGAACAAGAACTGTCAGGGGATTTCCCATTTACATGTCGCTCATTAAGCCAAAAATTGCTCGTTGTGAGAGTCATTTTGCAATTTATGCTGCTCGTTATGCGAATTTCTCGCTATGAGAGGCTCCACTGGATAACTTTTGACTGTTACGCGACGTCAAGTGTTTGAAAACAATTTCCTCTCTACCACTGTCATCTTCAGTATGAGACGGATCGGTTTTGACCGCAAAAATTTATATACTAACAGTAGTAGTAACAGCAGCGAAAATTCTAAAACTCAAAACATGAAAAGTTAGAGGATATACAGTATACTCAAAATGCTACTGAAGGAAATTCGAAATTCGTCGATTCGAACGAAACGAATTAGAATCTTTAGCATTAAGGGTGGTCCTGAAGACATTCTTTCAAACCGTCTTTGGCTTATATTTAGATTATACTAATCATAGTATCGTTTAGTGCTTTGAGGGTTTTGTGTAACGAGTTGAGGAATTTTTAAGAACAACTTTAGAACAAGGATTAATGGGGAAACCTGGCTGTATTCAATATCAGTTTGGTTTGGGAACAAAAGGAAACATGACATGGTTGTGTGTCTGTCGTTTCTTTATTTCACTTCATCCGAGGACAAAAAAGTAAAAAAGTTCATTTTTCATTGTTGACAATTTGTTGGCAAACATAGTCAACAGTCCCAGAGAAAGAAGAAGAAGACGAAGGAAGAAAAATTTTTCACGTCACAAAGAAACTGCATGAAAAAGGACCAAAGAGAGAGAGAGAGAGAGAGAAAACTTTTTCGATTAATGAAAGAGTGGGTAGAAAGCGAGAGAAGCAAAAATAGAGGGAAAAAAAATTTTTTTTTCGCCTTCCTTCTTTTTATTTATAACCTGGGAAACTTTCCCTATGCCCCCAACCTCCCACCGCCTTCTCTACTCCTCCTCCCCGCTAAAAAGGAACCGGAGAAAAAAAAACTTTTCTGACAATGTATTCAGTCCTCGTACTTGTAACACGGTTGCAACACTATTCGGGTACATTTTTAATGGTGCGAAACAGCCAGGTCTCTTACTGCTGAAACCAACCCCCTTTTCACCCCTCTCACCCGCTTCCCATTACACCTAAATCCGATTCTTTGTCTTCCTCCGCCCCTGACCTAGGTCTTTGATACGAAATGAAAATCAGGAAAGTTTTTAATAGTGCAATTTTTTATTTGCTTAAAACATGTTTCGAAAATATGAGATCATCTAGAATTTTCCTTCCTCCTCTTCTTTCCTAGAATTTGGAATTCGAGAGAGATTCGGGAGAGGGATGCTGGAGGCTGGACGGGGAGGGACAAAGTTATAAAACTCGAAAGCTCAATAAAAATATGGAATCAATATTACATAACTCGAAGAAGAAGAAAAAAACTTTCTCCTTCCATGAATGAAGTAAAATTTTATTTTATTTATTTATTTATGTATCTATTTTATGGTCAAAGTCCGAAATTTAGCCAGTTTGCGAATTAGCTGGGTCTGATCAAAATGCGATACCCCCTTCAATGACGAGTGTTCATTTCTATTTACCCCTAAAATGATTTATTCAGGAAGACCTATTTCTTCAAAACATGTCACGTCAGGAATTGCGTGGCCATTTTGCGAATTGACTGAACCTCGGACTGTTAATCTCAACTTAGTTATCTTTATGTGCCATTGTGTTACGCTTTTAGTGGTATTATAATGATTTATTTGTTTTTTTGCTTCCACCCGAAATGACGGTAATAATAATAATGTTTGAGGATATTATCCGCCATGATGATTTTCTAAAAGAAGGAAAAGAGCGGAAAAAGAGTTTTTTCGTGTTTCGAAAATTTCCCGGAAATGGTCTTATTTGGGGAGGGAATCGTGAGATTCAATTTCATTTATTAAAACAACCGAAGGATTGAATCTTTGGATGTTTTCGCCCGAAGGCATTTTCCATCGACTTTCCTTCAATTTTGCTGTTGTTATCATTATTACAACAGCTGAAATTTTGTAAAGGACAGTGGTGGACTGAGAAGATTAATGCAGCTTTTACTTTGCTGTCGTTATTACATCATCGATCAGCTTCAATGTTAGTATTATCAAGATGTGTTGTTTTTGTATATATTGAGTGGACTGGAAAGTAATGTTGGTTCTGTGGGTTATATATAATATTATAATTTTTTGCCTCCCGTTTACTCTAACGGGGCAGGTGCATATATTTAATAATATTCAGCTATTTATATAATCATACACAAATAGGCTATCAGACTGTATAGTTGTATATCATTACTAGCCTATTACTAAACGTTTACAAAAATAGAATTTGACAATTAGAAAGTAATAATTTTTTAATAATAATACTAATATATTGTATAATATATTTTATATTTATAATTTATTTTTAATTTAATTTGTGAGTCTATCGGGGTTTACAAATCGACGAATACAAATTTTTTACAAATACGAATACAAACAAATTTGGCTCTATTTGGGATGGCCAAATTTTTAATTGCTCACTATATAATATATATATTAGGTGAATTTGGGTAGTTATTATTATTATTAACTCTTCCGGGATGCCAACTACGAGATATCTCGTAGTTACATATTGATATGATTAAATTTATTTGTCTTCTCAGACCAGAATACTGAAAAGTTGACTGGGAGTCAAGGTGAGTGATTAACCCCGTCATTTTCAAAGTGGGGCGCAGGCCCACCGGTGGGTCATGACAATATTTTGGTGGGTTAAAGACTTTGGGTTGGAAATCTGGTGTCACTAGGTTCTTTTGGCAAACTGTCTTCTTACGGTTAATCACGTGATTCTTCAAACACATCACAGCACTCCATCTTAATCCTCCACGGCTGATAGTCATGGTGACTAAGTCCAACGAAGGCTTACACCTGGGTAGTTGTGATCATTATTATTATTATTATTATTATTATTATTATTATTATTGTTGATGATGATGATTGATAGAAAACACTCTAATTCCGAATGAAAGGATACAATATATTGAAATAATAATATTGATACAAAAACTATAAATATTGAGCATAAAAATGGAAATGATGTTGTTATGATGTTGTTGTTGTTTGTTGTTTTGATGTCAGATGTTGTTTTTGGAGAGCTCCGAGCCTTACTACCAAATTTGGTTTATTGTTTTCGACTCCTTTTTTCACTTTACACGTTCTCGAATGAAGAATATGGCGAGTGGCCACAATAATATATTGAATTTGATATGTCCTTTCAGACCAATCAAGTAAAAATATACAAAATGTACAAGATTGTATTATTATACTCTATCATTTTATATTATATATTATTATTTACACCTAAGACATTTCACAGTGTAATAAATTGGGCAAAAATATATGTATTGTTCCCGGCGATTATTCATAATGACCAACTAAGCTTGGTTGGTTTACTATTACCAACAGCTGCTTAGATTGCTGCTTGTCTTTTGTCAGACAGAAGTGTGTGACAGAAATCGAGAAAAATTTTATTGAATTTCCCATCTCGAGTTGCATATTTTACAAACTAGCCAGTAAATGTGATAAATATGTCACGGTAAAAGTGATAAATCAGTCGAGTATATAATATACATAATTAATAATATATATTAAAAAAATTTTTAATTAAGAAAATTAAAAAAAATGTCTGACATTAATTTCCGGATGTTTGATGAGAAACTGTTGACATAAACTCTGACACGAGTTGAATATTTAAGAGAAAGCTCCCGCAGTGAAGGAGGAGAGAAAGTGTGAAGCACACATGGCGGACAAATCCACGTATAAGTCGCCGCGTTTTGGTGGGAGGTCCATTTTGTGGTCGTTTTTATGTCTGTCAGCTATTTCGTTGCATCACCTTCCATCATCATTCATTACTGCCTTCAAACGTGATATTACAAAAACACGATTTTCTGGTTTTCTGTTTGTTTTGAGGCAAAATGTAGGAGGAGGTTCATGGAAAGGAAAGGTTTGGCGTTGAACTTTTGGGAAAATTTATCTTCCTTCCTAATGGATTTTCTTTTTTTTCTTTTCATTTTGCAGTTTAATTGCTGAACCTTGGCATTTTTTCGTCTGATTTGTGTGTTCGGTTGAAATGGGCGAAAGTAATTCTTGAAACTTTAAATTTTCTCTCTCTCTTTCTCTTTCCCTTCCTCTGTTTGTATCTTTTTTATCTTTAACGTTTAGTGGTAGACACTACTTTCAGTTGAATTTTAATGTGGAAATAACACTGAGGTTTCAACTATATACTCATATTAGCCTAATCTATTGTCTTTCGTCTACTTACTATCTAGTCTTACTCTCAGAATTGTGGTTTCCGCTTTCCTTTTCTATCTGTATTTCTGAGTTCTTCCACTGTTTTCTTACTCTTCTGATCACTGTTTCTTGTTTTCTTTCTCTCGTTTTCCTTTATTCTGTTTTCTCTCTTCATTTCTCTCCTTCTCTCTATCTCTCTTTTTTCTGTTTTTCTCTCTATCTCTCTTTCTTTTCTTTTCTATCACTCCTCCTTTTTTTCTTTCTTTCTTCTCTTTCGTGGGAGGAGTGTAGTGGTTAAGTTCCTGACTTGGATGCAAATGGTAGTGAGTTCGAATCCTCCTCCTGCATCCTGTTATGCCTGTAAAAATGGTGAAAAACGGGATTAACATTCACTACTACTTACTACTTCTTTCTTCCTTTTCTCTGTTTTCTTTGTCTTTCTTTCTTTTTCCATTTTTCTCCTCTTTCTCTCTCTCTCTTTTCTACTCTTCTCCTCATTTTAGTTTTATGGCCTGAACCTGAGACTCCGATTCCTTCTCTATGTACGACGCTACAAACTATCTTCTAGTTTTTGACTTGAGTGAAAAGCATTTCCCATTATTTTTACACGTGCAGAAAAGTAAACTCGTCCTAAACCATTCGAGAAAAATGGCGGAATCACGGAATGAAAAGTTGATTTAGTAAGAAAAAAATGCTTGACAAGCGATTCACCTGCTTTCCTCGGCTTCATCATTTTCCCGGGAAAATGGAAAGAAAAGAGGAGGACGTGGGTGGGGGGAAGGATGAAAAGGTCGTGAAGAAAGGTTTCGCCAAAGTGAAAAGTTTCCATCAATTTCAAAGGGGAGAAAAAGTTCTTTTAAAAATGTCGGTAAAGGATCAACCAAATTAGCGATTTAGCGATAGACTCGTTCAAAGGAGTTTTCAAGGGATCGGTCCGTCGTTATGCAAAATACCTGAAAAGTTCTGTGAGAAATGTTATTTTTTGCTTTTTATAGTGCTAACCTTGTGATGGATTTTAGTCCCTCTATTCCCCCGCCCCGTCCCACCTCGCTTCTTGTTTTCCCTGTCTTGAAAGCTAAGTGCAAAAGGCTTTTAAAAATATTGAGGAGAAGATGGAAGCTTTTTTTAGAAGTTCCTTGAAGGATAGATACGAAATTGTAATTAAAATGGTTTTCCCTCCCAGCAGCATCATCTCGATCTAAGAGTTTGAGAGAACCACTTATAAGCTGTTTAGAATGTTTCGTGTGAGAGCTTTCGAAGCTTTTTTTTTTGCTTTTGGATTTTTTTTCTTAATGAAAGATGAGATCCAATATATTCCTTATTTTTTGTTCTTCTTGATAGATGAAATCGTATATCTTCCTTTTTATTTAATGCAAAGAGAAGATAAACCCTTGGCATATTCATAACTAACGTGATCTCATCGTGAAAGCTCAAAAATTTTTATGAAACAAAGGATGAGCTTTTTTACTTTCTTTGTTTTTTTTGTTGAGAGAAATTTGAAATCAGCAAAGGATCTTGTTTATTTGTTTTCTCTCTCTCTCTTCCGCCCTTTCTCTCTTTTTCTTTCTCTAGAGAATCGTCTAACTTTTGAATCGATAGTCTTGAATTTGGTTGACAGATAATAAAAGAAATTGGAAGAAAGACCAGAGACTTTCTGCGGGGTATCACCACAAGAGGCTTAAGACCTAAGTTTTGTTTTGGGCCGAGCTAAAGCTAAAGCCTAATGTTTGAAAATCGTTGAGTTTTCTCTTTTTTAGGACTCTGCTATAAAACGGAAGTCACCTTTGTGTTTTTCTTGCGGACACAGTTCTTGGAAGTGTATTGAACTGAATTTTTTTCAGAAAGTGTGCAGTATTTATGAAAGCAAATCTAATTCAAAGTGTGCAGTATTTATGAAAGATAATCTGGTTCGAAGTGTGCAATATTTATGAAAGATAATCTTGTCCAAAGTGTGCAATATTTCTGCAAGAAGATCTAGTTCAAAGTGTTCAGTATGTAAGAAAGGAATTCTTGTTCAAAGTGTGCAATATTTATGAAAGGAAATCTGGTTTGAAGTGTGCAATATTTATGAAAGGAAATCTGGTTCGAAGTGTGAAGGATTTACAAAAGGAAATCTGGTTCCGAATGTGCAATACTTATGAAAGGAAGTCCGGTTCGGTGTGTGGAATAGTTATAAAGGGAGATCTTGTCCAAAGTGTGCAATATTTATGAAAGAAAATCTTGTTAAAAGTGTGCAATATTTATGAAAGAATATCTAGTCCAAAGTGCAATATGTAAGAAAGGAATTGTTGTTCAAAGTGTGCAATATTTATGGAAGTAAAAGCAAACGAAAATTGTTAAAAGTGTGCAATATTTATGAAAAGAAAAGTGCAATATTTATGAAAGAAAATCTTGTTAAAGTGTGCAATATTTATGAAAGAATATCTAGTCCAAAGTGTGCAATATGTACGAAAGGAATTGTTGTTCAAAGTGTGCAATATTTATGAAAGGAAATCCGGTTCGAAGTGTGGATTAGTTATAAAGGGAGATCTTATCCAAAGTGTGCAATATTTATGAAAGGAAATAATCCAATAAAAGCGACAAACATATGATTTCAGTAAAATACATACAAAATTAGTTTTTTCACACTAGTGTGCAATATTTTCAAAATGTGTCCTTCTGTTTGTGTCATTCTCTCTCTCTCCCACAGAAGGAGAGGATGTCTTAGTCAACTCTCGTCCTCTTAATCCAAAATTCTCGTCAGAATATTAATTTTCTGAGGGTTAATCCCGCGTAACTTTTAAGCCAATCGAGGGCCGAGGACGAAGAAACTAGAAGATGTTATTCCCTCTCTCACTTCCTGTACTTTATCTATTTCAGCTAACTTCTTCCAAAATTGTTTGCAGTTTATCCTACCATTCTGATGTGAAATGGTTTAAAATACCAAAAATTTGTGGATCGGGAAAACGAGACATATTCCTCCTGGGTCGGTTAGACCAGAACGACCAAAGAAAAACTCTCACAGTTTTCACGTCACATTTATCGTCTGCTAACGTTTTATTCAATTTCCGGTTTACGAATGAGTTAAACCGTTCAGTAGCTCGAGGGAAGGGAAGAGAAGATTCGGTTTCACAGTTAGCCGAAAAGGTACTGAGGAATTCGAAATTAAGGTATAATAAAGTCATTAAAGGAGAGAGAGTAATCGAATTTGCGACTCCTTGATTAGGCCCTTTCCTGGTTAAATTCAATTTTCTGGAAGTGAAGGGGAAAGGCTGGTGGGGAAGCTAAGTCGCTTTCTCAAGAAAAACTCCTGGAAATTGAAAATTGATTTTTCTTCTTTTCCTTCTTCTCTCCTTCTTAACCAGACTTTCTAAGAGCCCATTAAGACTTTTCTCGTTCATTGTTTTCGAATTAAAAACTTTTCCCGTGGAAAATTCTTCACGTGTGGAAATTTTTTTTGCGTTGAACAACGGGAAAAATATGGGGAAACTCGTAGAGAAACTGGATTAGTAAAAATTATTGAACCTTGAAATGCAGACAGAGTTGGCGCCGCGGCTGGTAAATCGATTCAGATGAAAAACGAAAAACAAAATGGCGGGGAGAGGAGGTCTGAAGGGTAAGATGGGAAAACCCAAAAAGAGAAATTCGGAGAACTGTTGTTAAGAGCCAAGTTAGAATAAGTTGAAAATTGTTTTCTTTCGAAATGCGATTTTTAGAGTGATCGTGTATCTTCAAGGTCGATCGTTTTTGTTATTGGCATGATATCTCCTCCTCGCAGACAAGTACCAGAAATAACCCTCGAGTCGAAAATAGAACAGTCTCGCTGGGAAATTTTTTCTTATCTTGTTTCCTTCTGGCATTTTCCATCCGACCTGGTCGGTCAGGTACCGAGAAATTCAAGACCAGAGGCGATTTTAAGGTATTTTCCACTCAGACCCAAAAATAGACTTTTACTCGCCATATTGTGATCAATCAATCATCTCTTGTGTCTCATAAGAGTAGGTGTACAGGGACGGGAAACAAATGATTAGGATCTTTCCCTAGAGGACTTGAGTAACTCGGGCTCGGGGACTTTTGTTATTAAAAAAAATGGCGGACGGGGGGTGGGAGAGGATAGGTAGGTCAAAGGTAACCGGAACGTGGACTCTCCACGTGAATTTTCATCTCCTGTTATATAATAAATCATGTTGGATTATTCGCTTGGGAGAACAGAGGAGCTTTCGGTACAGAATCCTTATTCAGCAATTTCATCAGCCGGTTCGAGGATTGTTGAAATTCAATTTTGGTTTCTCTTCTCCTCCTCCCCGGTTTCCTTCTCCTCTCGCTCCTTTTGATTTTTGGTCGATAGCTGGATGTGAGCTTATGTTGCAAAATATTCGCGATCTATTTCCCTAAAATGTAAACATATGTTTGGTAAAAATCGTTTTCTCCGTTTTGTGATGTAAAAGTGAACACCTGAAATTGCAAGAAAATCGTAAAAACAGCGAAACAGCTCTCCATCCTCATCCCCATCCCTCTTCTCTCCTGTTTTTTTTGTTTGCAACTATAAAATAAAATAAAATGGAAGCAAACGGGGAGGTTTTTATGTTGTAATTAACTTTTTTTTTCTTTTACTCCTCCATTTATTGTCGGATGTAGTAAACCAAGTTGTTATTCTCTGTTTCCTGTGTCGAGTTTCACGGGAAAATTGTGTGCAGAGAGAAGTCACATGATGAGAGCTTAACCCATTTTCTTGACACTGAAGACTTTTTGATCCCAAATCATCATAATATTCATTTATTTGGCTTTTAATAAACTTTTGTCACCTTTGGGTATACCAGGATACTCAACTCGCGACCATAACTTCTATAGTGAACCGCTTTAACCACTACAGCACAGACCTCCCGCGAAATCATCATAATAAATAGAAAGGAAACGTTTTGGGTTTCTTTGTTGATATGTTTTGGTGTGAATTCAGTACAAAAGGGAAGTAAATATGACAGTACCGTAAGAGGTAACATAAAATTAGAGGAGTGAAAGAGGCTAAGAAACATCCTGGATTCGGTGTCAGGAAAAATAAAGCGAAAACAGAAAAGGACAATTGTACGAGCGACAAGGAAATAATAAATTTATTTCATAAGTAATGCACAGTCTGATGGATGGTGAAATGTTTATAAATAAGCTTTTGATGGTTGTGCAGTATTTCTGAAAGTAGATCTTGTCAAAACTGTGCAATATTTATGAAAGGAAATCTTGTTCAAAGTGTGCAATATTTATGAAAGGAGATCTTGTTCAAAGTGTGCAATATTTATGAAAAAAATCTGGTTTGAAGTGTGCAGAATTTACAAAAGGAAATCTTGTTCAAAGTGTGCAATATTTATGAAAGGAGGTCTGGTTCAAAGTGCCCAATATGTACGATAAGAAGTCTTGTTCCAAGTGTGCAATATTTATGAATGGAAATGTGGTTCAAAGTATGCAATCTTTATGAAAGAAATCTTCCTCTAAATGTGCAATATTTATGAAATGGGGTCGTTATGAGTTTGTGGTATTTTCGAAACGAGATTTTGTTCTGTAACTAAAGTGTAATCCTTTCGAAAAAGTAGAAAACCTTTTTCGCAAAGTGGGTGAGGGAGAAGAAGGAGGAACAGAATGTCAGAGATACAGGACCATAAAGAAAGGCGACGAGACGGTTGAAATATGATCTTCAGGTGGCTGCAACGACAACCTCGTTTTGGTCGACAAATGGTTTCAACTTTTTAAGGTTCTCTGTTGGCTGTGTTGTGACAAGAACAGACAGTAGAACAATTATATAGAGAAAAAGGTTGTGAAGGAATTCATATATAATCACTTCGCTAGGAGATAGTGAAAAGGGGAGAGAGGAGGAGGAGGTTGTACAAAACTGTACAGAAGGAGAATGTTTTGAAGCTTAACACACAACCAACCAGAAAGCATAAACTATCGGAAAACTCAAAATGGCGGAAAGAGAAAAAAATGGAGGAAAGAGGAAGGTTTTTAGCCGTCACCATTAGTCTAATTCCTCTGTCATGGGGTGTTAGCGTTTTGGACGTCTGGTTTTTAGAGCTTTTCAAAATTACCTTTGGATAATGTGCTTTGTTTGTTTTTTTTTGCTTTCAAAGAAAATTTCGGGGTCAGAGATACAGGAAGGAGGTATAAATTATAAAATTGTTTGAAGAGGGAAGGAAAATGAAAAGCTAAAACAAAAATTAAAAATCCATAAATTTGAAAGACTGTCACATCTGCTAAAGCAAAAGCCCTACTCAGTTTCAAATATCAAACTTCAAAGTCACTTTTATCATTTTCCTTTTTGTCTCTCAAAAAGCTTTGAATATCAAAAGCTCGTTGTGTATATATATAAATGAATGAACGAATTTTTGAGATGTTAAATAAACCTTTCGAAACGGTTGAAACGAAAATTCAAAATGTCTTCCCAAAGCGTGGCTTCTAAAAACGGTTTTATAAATGGCGGACGGAATTTTGAGAAATTAAAAATAATTTTCCATGAAAATCGGAAATTTTGGTTTTGATATCTCTGATTTATAAGAAATGAACTTAGACCATTTTCAAAATAAACGTTGCGATGCGAAAACTGGTTGTCTTCGTTTTTGATTGTGCTTCCAACTGAATTTTCTTTGTTTTCGAAATATGGCGATTCGGCTCGAGTACACAAACGCCAATTTGTCTCGTCTTTGTCGGAACCACTTCTGTCCCTTATCACACTTCCGCTTCCGTTGATTTTCCAAACATCAAACCGAAAGTCAGTGGAAATCTTCATTTCCTTCCTCGTGTTTTCCACGGATTTGACCTTCTGTTACCCTTGTACGTCACCGCCTTGTTCACCTTCATTTGAAACATTCGTGGAAATGGTAGCAACTCTTTGGTGAGAAAATATTTTTTTGTCTGTTGGGAAATTAAAAGAGCTTTCAAAAAGCTCGCCTTTTTTAATGGGAAGCCTCTTTGTTGACTACTTACAGCATCTTTCTCCTCTCCGAGCTTTCTCTAATATGATTCGATGTTGTCTTTTCTAATTTGTCTAATTGAAGTTGTGCGCGTTAAGTGTGTAACTTTTACAACCGGAGTCGTGTCACTAGACAACTTACAAAAATTTTTATTTATTTAAGCGAGAGATGGAACGTTACTTACTCGAGTTTCGTGCGTCATGCTTTTAGAGCTTTTAAAGTTCATAAAGATAATGTAAAACGGAGGAAAAGTCGTCTGGATGATAATTATTTCACATTTCTTAAAAGGTTTTAATTCTAAAATGAGATATTTTTCATTTATATTGATTCCAACCGCAGGGAGTCAATTGATACTTAGTTTTTAACTTTCCTATTTTATGATCTGTCGGGAGTAGGTGATTTTCTGTTATTTGAAAACACTTGAATTCCGAATTCAGTATGAAATATATTGAAATGAAAATATTAGTACAAAAATTAGAACTTAAAACTAAAATTTAGAATAAAATTTGGGTAGAATGAAAGATGTTTTTGTGGTTTTCGGCTGCTTTTTATTTTACTTGACTTGGACGAAGAATGTGTCGAGTGGTACAACATTTACCAAAAATTTTTCATTTACACCCGTACCCCGATATACAGCATTTTGCTATAACGACTAAAATGTGTCAAATGTACTGGTGCAGAATTTAATTTCCTTCCTGAAATTAGGCAAAATATTTTGGAGCTAGAACAGAATCTCGGTTTCGAAGGAATGTGATGCGCTTGATCTACTTTAAGCCGATATGGAACCTCTTTCATATGAGGAACTCATTCAGTTGCAAGCAGAACTGGCATTTGATGAGGAGACAGAACCTGTTGTATCCAAATACCTCACATCAAAAAATTTGTTGAAACCTTTTTCCTGTTTCGAACAAGGTATGAACATCCTCCTTGAAAACGATCCTGATGTCGAATGTTGCGCTAAAGTTTCTTGAAGAATTAACTCAGCCATTAGCTGTTAGAAACCACTGAAGAACGAAATAGACAAGAAGGGAAGACAAACAACGTTGGACGATTTTTAATGTCAGGCTCATCCTTACCAGCAAAAAATGATGACGACAGTGATCCGCAGGTTACCATTTCTTCATCGTCATCAGATAAAAGCTGTATGGTATGGGTGTATTACGATTTGGTGTTTCTCTAAAACAATTTCTTCTGTATTTCAATGACTTCAGTTTGTTATTTCTTTTCGTTTTAAATTCTACAGTATAACAAACTGTTTCCACTCATTTTCATCCCTATTTCTAGGGGTGGGTTCTATGTAAAATTATTTTTATTGTAGCTACTTTGTGGTAAGGGTGACTGCTCTGACATTTCGCTTACCAATTCCTCCTTAATAAGGCCCCTCTTCTACTTTATTTATTAAGTGCATACTATAAAAATAAAAACGGAAAAGCATCGGTATACAATTTGACTGACACGTGTCACTGTAAATAAAAAAAATTTCTGTGGAGACGAGTCTCTACAAACAAATATTATTAGCTACAATGCCTCATTAACATCTCACCTGTCGGTAATTAAGAGACTTCCACATCTCAGTTCTTCTTCCAGTTCGTAGCTCACGACGAAAATGGATCCAAGTTTGTCTTCGCTAACAATGAAAAAGTAAAAACAAAAAAGAAAAGTTGGGGAAAAGGTTCCGAGCTTTTTCCCTGAAAGCTCGTCTCATTAGCATCATAATAAATCTTTATAAAGACGGAAAACTCTTCATCTCTCCAGCGCCCAAATGTCACACTGTCTCTGGATTCCCATGACAGAAAGGGTCGTTTCATGAATAATACACGAATTCATGAAGATTTCATAAATATTGCACACTTATGGTCGTATTCATAGCTAACTCACTGTCGCAAATTTTAGCAGAAGCTATTAAGAAAATCCCCAACAAAATAATTTAGTTAATATTAAGGAAGAACTTATTTCAAAAATATTGCACACTTTAAGTCAGATTTTGCTTCGAACATCCCACGCTCTTTCTCTTGTTTGAAAGTTCTGTTTTGATTTCGCTGTTGGAACTTGCTACGTCGACAGCTTTTGGAAAAGGTTTTTCATTTGCATTAGTCCCTGAGTGAAAGATTTTACCTGCGGACTGTTAGCTTAGGGTCTCTGACCTCAGCTTGTAGTTCTTTCTCGTGAGGATGCTTTGATTTGGGTTTTTGGTTTGGATTTCTGTTAGTCGGTTCCTTTGCTCTCCTCCTATGATTTATTATTCTGTCTTGGTTCAATGATTTTGCTTAACTAAGTCTTGTTTAAGTTTATCTTAGTCATCATCGCGGCAGGTCGTTTTCTTCGGCAACAAACGGGAGGTTTTGCTTGAGTAAGTAACAAACTTCTGACTTGGGGAAAAGTTTTAATACCTGAACACTCTAAGGTCTTGGTGAAGAAGACCTAGCCGGCTTTACTCCTAGAAAATCTGTTTTCGTATTCTTTGCCTTGAATTCATTTATTGTAGTTCCTTTGTTGTTAGCGAAGTTAGTTTCGATCTTCCTTTGATTGAGTCTGAATCTGATTTTGAATTGTCTTCCTCTCTTTCCCTGTCTTTGAACGGTTAATTGCTAATCAGCAAACCCAAGTCCTATGATTGAAGTGATTGATCCTCTTCTTCCTCTACGTTGCTGCTTTTGATTTATTTCTTCGGGTTTTCTCAATCATTGTGGTTACTGTCCTAAACTAACACCACAACTACCATATTTGGTCATTTTGACTTCTCAGCTGTTATTATACAGAAAAATTATATTTTTGAGTATTATGTATAACTTTTTTAGCAGGTTGTGAGTTTCGAGGAGTACCATTTAGCCCGACAAAATTTGGGCCTAAATGTTAGGCGTGTTTGTGGGTTAGTGTTAGTGTAGTGTCAGTTTCAGAACTTCCAAACCATTGGTGGGTACGGTACAGTAGGAACTGACACTCAATTATGATGTTTGTATTCACGACCCTCGTGATGTTTGGACCAAAATTTCCATCACCAGTGAGACTGAGGAAGGGGTTAAGGTTTTGACCACTTGGTTGAGACCAGTCCTATTTCATAAATACTGCACACTATATTAATTAGCTAAGTAATATATATCTTCGATAGCTTTTCACTTTTCTTTAATATTTCCTCTCCCTCTCCACCACACGCTTCATCTTTCTCATCCTTAACTACCTCCTGTCGTTGTCTTCGTCAGTTCTTGAGGCTTAGACATTGGTCCATCCTAGACAAACCCCTAACTACATCATAATCACAATTTAGAGTCTCTTTCTTGGAAACAGGCAGTCGGTTTTACTTGAGGTAGAAACAAAAATTTTATAGACTTAATGAGAATGTATCTCGTTTCATAAATAATGCACATATCCACGAACAGTGCGGTTTATAAATAGTCGCACATTTTACAGTATCTCGTTTCGAAAGTATTTCACATTTTTCGAAAGACTTAAATTTTGTAAATAAAGCTCAACCGTGTGCATATATCATTTTTGAGATATTGCAAAATGTCAATTCATAAGTAATGCACACTTTTAATGCGATATCCTTTCCAAAACGCTGCACGATTTTAGCAATATGTCTCCCAAAACTATTTCACAATTTTATCATGATCTCACTCCGGAAATGCTGCAAATATTTTTTTTTATGACTCATATTATAAGAAGTAAAGCTATTTTTAAAAATTATAAGATATATTATAAAAGTTCATCAAACTTGGGAGAAGATTTTATTTAAAGAAAAACGTTTTTCCACTTGAGAGGAATTATAATTTGCCAAAGCCTTCGTTTCCACTGCCTCCCTAACCTCCTCCTTCGGTTTTTGTCTAATTTATTTACTCCAGGCTGTTTCAGATAATGTTCAAGTGTAAAAATTATTACCGGTTAATCGAACCAGATGCCAATTTTATATTGATTCGAAACTCAATCCGAAAAAGCTTTTAAAACAGTGATTTGGATGCTGCGGGAACGGTAGAAAGGTGAGGGGGAACTGTAATAACCTTCCCAAATATTTTCCTGTCGGTGGCTTTTGGTTTTCCTTCTCGTTTTAATAATAATAATGATGATGATGATGATGATTTTGAGGGGAAATCAATCGTGAATTTCACTCGAGGGCGATTGACTTTAATAATCAAACCTTGAGCTTTTCCATTACGGACCATTGGCAATAATTTTCATATGAGGGGGGGCAAGAAGTGAGAGAGAGAGAAAGAAGAATTTTGATTCTGTCAAATGGCCTTTTCATTACGCCTGAACTCCCCATTAAAAATTAATTTTCTTATTCCATCTGATTTATTGAAAAATTGGCCGGGTTTCAAAGAACTCTCTCCTATTTCCACCACCGCCTTCTCTCTCTCCTCTTGACTTATGTTCTTAAAAGTTATTCTCTCTTGAAAAATAAGTCGTCAAGTGTTTTTGGGTTAGCTTTCTCTCTCTCTTTCATTTCGTTTGTACCAAGACTACATATGTGTACGATGTGACTTTGATCTTCTTTTCTGGTTTGGGTTTTTTGTTCTACCGGAAATCGCGGAGGGAGTTCTTTGATCTTGACAAGAACAATCATTCCTTCAATTATTTTTTTGCTTGTCTATGATTTCTGTCTTTATAAGAAGGTCATGTCATATGGTTTTGGTGATGTTAAGCTTGTGGAAGTCTGTCAGTTTGCTCTGATGCAATCAATTAAAGAGCTTTTTGCTTCTGTTATTGTTTCGGACATTTGAAGATCACTTTACTCGATTCATTTGAGTTTTGTTTTTGTATTTTTCTTAAAGAATTAATTTAATAAGTAATGCACAGTTAATTTAATTACTTAATTATGGTTCTCTTTGGCTGTGTAACTAATAAACTGTTTCCATTTTATTGAGTTTGAATTTTTATTATTATTTTTCTTTCTTTCATAAGTTCTGCACATTTTTTGTGGGGAGTTTGTTTTGTAAAGACGCTCTTTTTTGAATTTTGTTTTTAGTTTTGGTCATCGTTTCAACCGTCCTTTCGCCATTTTGGATTTTTCATTCTATTCCTGATTGGTTTTATTCCTGGCTCTTGATTTTTCTTTCAATTTTTCTTTGACTGACTATCAGTGACACCATGAGATAGAATTTTTTACCTTCTTAGACAAGTCACACTTTTCTATAAGTTGAAGTAGTGCTGAAAATTTGATGTCTTGGTGTTATGGGCTAATGCTTTGTAGTTCTTTCCTTAGTCCTGTACATACTCTTTCTTGTAATCCTGCAGTCTCGTGCTTGAAAGATATTTGAACATGGAGTTCGAAACGCATATCTGGTTATATTCCATCCAGACGCTCATTCCTCTTTCAAAACGACTTTCTTCCGTGCTCCACGTGTGGTTTTGCTGAAAGTGGAAAACTTTTCAGAATTCACGACGGGGGTATTAGCTGAGAGACAGCCATAAATCTGAAACTCGAGCCTCTGTAAATACATTAAGAAAAATGTCCTTTCTCTTCCTTCCTTCCTTTTCTTCAGGAACGTGAAATTTAAATCGGATTTACATCACCTGATTCTCAAATTTTCATATTTTCGAATTTATGTATTTTATTTACGAAATCCATAAATCTTTCTCTTCTTACTAGTCTTGCATTTCAATACGAACGTAATTTTTTGGGGGTTTTGAACCTGATTGAATAAAAATTTTGTTTCTTGTTTGTTTCAGCCGACCAAATTGAATGTACGTAAAAATGACACAGAAAGCTGGGACTACACAGTCACTTCCGGTAAGCATTTATTATTTATCTTTAATCGACTTTTGTTTTCATTTAGTTCGATTGTTTCAATTCTCTATATTAGTATTTATTGTTGTTAACCTTTGTTTTTGTATGAGTGAAGCATTTTATTGGGTTGTGTTTATACTCTTTATATTTTTCCCAATTTGTCACAGAATAAAATTATTAGCGGTACTCAAAATTTTTTCTGTGGTTCGTTCAACGAGTTCTCCACGAGCTTTGGTTTTCCCTAACCTCTAGACTGGTCATTTGCCATAAATTTTCTGAATATAGGAATTTGTATAGTGAAAGTGGTATAGTAAAATCAAATAAGCAAAAGACTGTGTGTGTCGTTTTTGTATTTTCATTCCAACTACAAGAACTATTTGAACTTTTCCCACTAAAAGGTGAATGTGGGTGTTAAAGAATAACAAAAACTGATGATATAGCCTAAACAAACTATGTCGGTTTCGGGTGTCTTGTTATTTCCTCGTAAAGGCAACAGGGTTGTTATTTGAAAATGTTTCAAAGAGAGGAGAGGAATGAAACGAAGATGGTTGGGGTGCTCGAAATGTTTTTCTCATTTATCTCCCGAGTGTTAAAAATATTTAAAAGAACAAAGAAAACTGTGAAAATAATTTTAAATCGGATTTTATTAAAGTTGAAAAACTCTTCATAAAATTGAGAAAAAGAAAGTAACTTTTTTTTTAAGGTCTCTGAAGTTAATTTAAACAATATAAAAAAGAAGCTGGAAGAAAAGGAAAAGTTTTTTATTTAGAATTCGTGCGACAGACGTCAGTCCGGAGTCTGTTACTTGTTGTCTAAGACTTGGGAATTCGTGGCCATTTACAAAGCCTTCATGTTTTGCTCTAGTCAGGGGATTTGGGTTTCTTTGTTTTTTTTCTTTCTGATTTGTTTACATTGGATAAATCTATATTAGGTCTTATTTTCTTTACTTTTCAGTATTTTAGAAATATTCGAAGTCTAATGTATTTATTTTAGAAAGTGGTTTGTTAATAACATTAAATCAAATTTTATAAGATCTCAATTCGTTTAATCTTTTACAAACGCAGATGTTTATTACTCTATGACTTTGTCGTCTGATGTTGATAGTTGTTCAAATGCCACGTTGACTGATCCCACGTCCTCACGATTTTCTTTTCTTTTTTATTTTCTATTTTGGATTTTGCGTAAATTATCTATTACCTATTAGTATTTTATCTCTTTCTCTTAATTTTATTTTATTTATCTATTAAATTTTAAAATAAAATAAATTACAATCATAATTTCGTAATGTAAACAATTGTGTTTCATCTAAACTCCTGTAGAGGGCAGTTCGATAGGTTACAAAACCATCTTGAGTGATTGATATGACGTCACAAATGACGGTTAAAACTTGTAGGATTCTAATTGTTCGATTAATTATTCATTATCATCGCCATATTCTAATTGTTTTAATACGGAAATAAAAATTTGTAGCCGCCAGTTAGAATTGAATATTTCACGAAAAATTGAGTTGGAGGTGAGATATTGTTCTTGACAAATCCGTCAGTTTGAAGTCGTGGGTATTTTGGTGGACGTTGGGTGTTTCGGTTTTGATTGTTCCTCCCTTAAATGTCCTTTTCTTATATTTTGTTTCTTTGTTCTTCTTTTTCTTTTTGGTCGGTAAAAAAGTAAAATTGTTTTCGAATTCCCTCTTTTTCCGCTTTGCGATTTCATTTTTTTTCTTCTCTCTTTACTTTTCACCTTTGCGGTGTTGAATTCAATTTTTTTATATTCTCTCTTTTTCTCTCCATATCTGAAAAATAAAAATAAAGAAAACCATCACACAGTACATTTTTAATGTTTTTATTTTACTCTGCACGTCTTTTCTAAAAACGGAAGGTAAGAAAGAATGAAAAAGAGGCAATTTTCCAAAAGATGCTTAACACGGTTCACACAACCCAAACTGAGTTTCCGTTTTTTAGAAGGCGGTTGGTGGTCGGGGATGCAAAGAGATTTGTCAAAACTTATTGCGCATTTCAAAGAGATTTTCAGGAGAGGGAAAAAAAAATATTTTTCCACGTGAAAAATATTTTCAAGACGGTTTATGGCAGTGATATATCTTTCATACGAGTTGGTAAACTTTTTTTTTATTATTTTTATTTTATTCGTATGCAAATATTGAAGGGAAATCTTCGGAAATTTGACTTTGGGTTTTAAAAACAGAACTTTTTCTACCCTTCGGAAAATTCAGATATTGGAGATTCTGTATTTTGGCTTTCTTGGTTTAAAGTCTCGAATTTCGTTTACGAAAAACAGCCATAAATGGATTTTCGTTTGGAACAGTGCCAGAAAGGATTTTTTCCTTTCTTCAATGTCTTTATTAATTTTTTGTTGGTAAGATTTACTTTGAGCCTTTTTCTTTGGTTCTACATCCTTTTTTAATGTCACAATTGCTGGTTTTATCTGGAGTTTGCAAGTCTCTTTGTCTCTGTGGACGAATCTCTGATCAGCGAATTACAAGGAAACTACTCTATCAAACATTTTTTTATTCTTAAAACGTTTTACAAAAGATTTGAATTCGTTTTACTTTAACAACCGCACGCGTATTACTCTATGACTTCGTCCCCTACCTGTGCTAGTGAGTTATTCAAATGCCACGTTGACTGATCCCACGTCCTTATAACGTCCTTTCTTTTCCTTTATAATTTTCCATTTTTTATGTTGTTTAAATTATCTATTATCTTGTACCATTTTATCTATTTCTCGTAGTTTGTTTAATTTATTAAATTACAATTTCATAGTGTTAACAATTGTGTTTCATCTAAACTCGTCTAGATGGCAGTTCGATAGGTTTGATTTGTGCACTAAAAAACCTCAAAACCGAGGACTTCAATCCATTTATTTACCCTTAAAAGGTACAATCCGGTCAGAACCGTAACCAGTAACAATTACAATTGACCCTTTTGAGGTTGACGGGCGGCGCCATGAACAAAGCACATCAGTAGCTCTTGGTAGGCCTCGGAGGCTAAATGAACTTCATTAGCATAAAAATCAGCTTTCATTTCTCAAACTGAAAGGAGTCCTTTCTATTTCGTTTTCTCTCGCCCCCGCCCATTTAGCTTTTAAGCCAATTTTAGTCACAAAGGCTTCAAATGCCAAGGATCCATCTTTCTTTCTCCTTCGAGAAAATCCTTTTTAACCCAGTTACAAAAATTTTTCCTCTCTTTTTTTGTCTTCGGTTCATCCTTCTTCATTTTAATGGCTACTTGCTCTTGACAGGGTTACTTCTTACTTTTTATGTTAAGTTTTGAACGAAAGTTTTTCTTCCTGGTGGGGGGGCTACCGTTTTCCCTCGTCTTCCTGTTGTTGGAAAGTGTGAAAAGAGAGAGAGAGAGAGAGTACTGAAAGTTTTATTCATAATGTGGATAGATAAAGAGAAAAAATTTTCCATTTATCTATCTAAATCGCAATTTAACATTTCTAGAATTGAAAATTTTTAGTTAGGAAATTCAATCACGTCTTACGGTCCGTGGCTCCAGTTGCTTCTCCTCTCCTTCTCCACTCACCTCCTCATACTCTCAAACTACAACCTGACTGGTTCTGACTTTTCCTCTAGAATTTTGTGTACGGTTGATGACAAAAGGAAAGAGAGGAGAGAGAAAAATTTCTGACATTTTACTCTGAATTATTTAAGGGTGTTCCTCTCTTTCGCTTTCGCCCCGCTCATTTCCTCCCATGAGCCAAATTTTTCATTTTCATCGATTTCATTTATCGTCGAATTGAAAGTCGGAACCCGGAGGTGAAGATGAAGAAGAGGAGGAGGAGGAGGAGGTTGGAGATGATTCTGATAAAGTAAATTTTTCTCCGGTTCAGAGACCACCGCCGCTTTTCACAATAAATTTCCTTTAAAATTGCGCTTCTGACCTTGTCACGTCAACAAGTCTTTCTTTCTTCCTCTCCTTTTTCTTCTTCTTTTTATAGTATCCAGGTCACAGAACTTATCAGGGTAGGGTCGATATGTTATGCAGTACCCTTTTAACATATCCTCTCAATCCAATTGTGATATCGATTCCATTTCCATTCCCTCGGTTTTTGGATACCTTTCGACTCATTTTCACAATCCTCCGATTAAGGGTGGTGTCAGAAAGGTACTTCTGAGTGTGTGTTTTACATACGAAACGAATTCTCGATGAAATATTTACGAGACGAACTGTTCTTTTTAGAATCGCTTAAAATTAAATAAAACTTTAGAAAGAGTCTCAAACACCCTTAAAGAACCTCGAATCCTATTTTTTTCCTTCACGAAGCACACAGATAATTAAGCACTAATTTATGGTTTAATTAAGTAACTCTAAAGCGAGACCAAAAACCGAGAGGAAGAGAGAGGACACGCGTAACGAAAACTATTTTGAACGAGAAAGTTAACTCCTTCGAGTGGGCTGTGGCTCCAAAACAAACAAAAAGGAATTTTCTTTTTTCCGAAACTGGGGTTAACGCAACTGGAACAAGTTTCTCAATTAATTCTAATTAGCTTGATTAAAATTGTTGGAAAGGTGGACCAGTTCCGCTTTCCTCTGTAGTTTCTCCCACCTCTCCCACTTCGTTATCTGAATTTTAGTCTTCGGCCTTAAAATATTTTTAGTTGTTCTTTATAATTATAATAAGTATAGTTTCAGGAGCGTGGAAGGGTCTGGGATCGATAAACTTAAAGTCGTTTGCTTTGTATAAATTATTTTTGCGCTTTCTTTCTCATACAGATTATATTGTCGTTTGGATTTTTGATATACATCACTCCCATTCTCTATATAAATGACTCTGAGGTAGTTTTTGTATTTGATCATATCACACTGACGGTGATGTTATGAAAGCTTTCATATTATCATTGGCTATACAAGGGGTCGGTAACCTTTTTTGGGTCAATATCAACCAAAATGGGAGTATTAAAGAGACGTTTGATCAGAGATATTTTCATTTTAAAACAGCAACAGGACAATGTCGCTGTATTCAGCCGACTATCGCCCGATTCCATATCCAGTCAGGCGGTGTGGGGCTTTAACTGATATTTTTATATGTTATACTGGATTCAAATTTGGTACGTTCATAACTTGTCATGCCTAATTTTTCCCCAAAAATGTTTGTATATCTAAAACTAACTAAAGTGGGTTCGGAAACTAAACTATCGGAACTAAAGTGGGTCACTTGAAATGGGTCATAGGTTACCGACCCCTGGGCTATACTATACCGTCTCTGTTGGATCTTGTTAGGTGTTACAATTAATTTTGAAAAGGATTTCAGTTAAAGTTCACAGAGGGCACGTGCCTCTGAATGTGTTTCAAAATATGACTTACACTGGTGTGAGATAGGGGCTGTGTAATTTAGTGGAGACAATTTTCGACTGTATAAGTAAAACGGTGATAGAAAATACTAGAAAATCTAGAAAAAATAGCGCGAATACCTGTTTCGATAGCCGTTTGAGTTACTTTGCTGATTCTGATTGACTGACTGCCCATTGGTCGCGTGTTTCCATTTATATGTTTTGTTGTGATACTTTTCTACTAGTGTTATCACTTCTTCATGCAAGTTTCTTCATGTCTTGTTTGTTACCTTGGTGGTCACAGTTAGTCATTTTAATGTCTTGACTCATATACTCATTTATTATGGGTTTAGTGTATGTACCTGGTGTAGGTTGTGTTAATCAATCGTCGGCTGATCTTCACCAGGTACCAAATCGAGTTTCGGATAGCTGACCCATCCAAGCATGTAGACTGTAGTCAATTTAAAATTTAACACGATGACACCCGCACTTCTGGTCTAGATTTTCTTGTAGACCACCGGTGGAGCTGACTTAAATAATATCCGCTGCTGGTGTTTTGAGGTTCTTCTTTACCAATTTTGTCGTCAGTTCTCCTGTCTCTGTTTACTCAAAATTGTCGGAGTATAGATGAGTAAATAAGTTCGACATTTTTTTGAATACTACAACATATCAACCGGTACTCACCCAATAATTTTTGCATAGTACTAACGTAGAGGCACCAGTACTTGTCCGACAGTTTTCCATATAACACCACGGGACAAATTTTCCGGTAGGTAGTCCGGCAGGATTGACTTACATCAACTTGCTTGCCTGATTATTTGGACATGACACCAACGTGGATCCGCCATGGTGTTAAAATTTTTTAAAGCAACTTAGCGACTAAAACCCGATTCAGTTTTGATCTGTGATCACCCTCACGTATCGCGGAAGGACAGAACCTAATTATATTCAAAATCACGGAGTTTCTCATATCGTACTAAAATGATTTACTTCCGTTCATTATTATACTGTTGGGGGTAAACCTCTTTTTTATATTTATTCATAAAACGGCGAAAGTAATCCATTAATTACCTTCCTTAATAAGAATTCTAATTAAGAGTCTTATACTTGGTGGCGGGAAATCCGATTACCTCGACCTTTTTTTTGTCCTCCTCTTTATATTCCCTTCACCCAGTCATCAATTTCGAGTCGGAAGGAAGTGACCGTCATTTGGTTGTGACAGAGAGAAAGAAGAGCTGACGGGGGTATATGGGGAGGTGGGGGGTGGAAACAAATGAATGTGATTTACCGTCGCCAGTGAAAATAATCCTGGATCCGGTGGCATTTTGTGATGAGGAAGTAAAATTTATCAAACTGTTAATACTCTTCCTTCATGTTCTTCTTCTTGTTCAATTTCGCTTTTTTATATTTTAGTTAGATGTTGAAAGCTTTTCCGTCTTTCCGACGTAACGGCTGATGAAAATCCTTCGTGCTTTGTTACTTCCCGACGTTTTTCTCTTGTTTAATTGCTGTCACTTTTGATCGGAGGCCTACAATTATTACAAAATGACTCGGATCACTTTTTATTTTTGTTCTCATCGCCGAAATAAATCTCTTCGGGGTTTTAGAGTGACTTCAGGTTTAAAGTTGGGTCTTGGGTCCTGTTTATTCTCGCCTGATGGTCAAAAGACAATTTGTCTTTGTTTCACGTCGGAAATTATTCCCGCCATCGTTGACCGGAACACACAAAACATTCAAATGACATTTAAGGACTGAAAGGAGGAGGTGGAGGAGGAGATGGAAGTCCAACTGAAAAACCAAAGGTTTAGAAATTAAAAGATGAAAGCCCCGGGGGAGAAGGAGGAGGAGATGAGGGGGGTCTAAGCTGCCAAAAAGTTAAGGTGATTCGGATAATTCGTGACAAAACTTTTCCACCGAAAACTCTTGACAGGTTCTTAACGGAAAACTTAATTTGAAAATTATAGATGGAAAAGGAAACTTTCAGAAGAGGTTTAATGTTTTCAAAGGATCTTTAATTCACTTAAAATTCCCCCTCCTCCTCCTCCTCCCGTCCAACGAGAAAATTTTGGTTGTTTTTTACTCCCCCGGAAAAATTTCTTTGTTTGGAAAACTCCAGTTTTAATTGGTCGCCTACGGGAGTCTTCTATCATTTTTTTGGTGGGTGCGGGGGTGGTCATCGTGGAACGAGAATGAATAGTGTCACTGTTGAACTCATCTCCAATTCGAATTTCCCTTCTTTTTATCATCATCATCATCATCGTCGTTTTCTGTTTTCATTTTCCGGCAAGAACCCTTTCATTTTTGCTCTTCCGTGCTCATCAGCAAAAAGGATTTTGGGATTCTTGTTTACCCCCAGGCTGGGTAATTGGATTTTTGAGTCTGTCTTCCTTTGTCATCTAATTTACTCCTCCTCGCGACGTATTTCCTTTACGCTTTCTCATTTTCTCATTTTGTTTTTAGTCTTTTTGGCTTGACTTTTAGCTGACTTCTTTCTACAAAAACGCAACTGAGCCGCGATGTTTTCTTTTCCTTCTAATTTAATTATTCCTCGGAAAATATTTACTCATGCAAACTAGGAGGTAGCTCATTTAGAACGAATTATTTGAACCTTTTCTAATTCAGTAGAAATTGTGCATAACTTTTGAAATGAAATGGTGCTCGATTTTCTGGTCTTTTTCAGCTAACCAGTGGTGTAATGTCTGTTTTGATTGTCAGTGTTAACCCATTTTTTGAATGACATCCTTATTCTTCTCTGTGAATCCTCATACAATTGTGTCGTTGTGGATTGTTCCTCTCGACATGTTGTACAAAAGAATAAAATTGTAATTGACAACAGTCACTAAAGGTGAAATAATTTGACGTCAGTCAGTTTCAATTGACCCAGTTCGGTTGTGGATGTCAACAAAGCCCAGAACGGAAACAGAGAGACAGAACAAAGAGGTTTTCACACGTACAGACACACGGACGGGGTTTTTAATACTGTCAACATTAATAAACAAATGTTACGGGTGACTGTTGAGATCTTTCTTCGTTTTAATGACTCGTTGGCGTGTGTTTAGTTTCTCTCTCACTCTTTTCCCATCGTATATTTTACATAATTTGCATATTATTTAAGATTATGCACACAAAATGCATTTAGTACTCCATAAAACAGTTAGAGAGACGTTATTGTTTGTTTAATTTTTGGCTTGAACCCAAAAGAATAAGAAAGAAAAAGACATTTTGAGTCTGGTTGCGTGTGTAAAACAGTATGTCAATCGACGTACTTTTTATAGTATTTTGGGGATTGAAAATTCTCTGCTGTTGCGTTACAATTTGTCATTTTATTAAATTCACGCACGTAGGAATTTATCTTTTGGTAGATGGTCGCGAGGAAATTTGGATGATGATGATGGATTGTGGTACGTCATACAGAAACCAAGACAGATCGAGTGCTGTGAATCGAGTTGTTTGGTACGAGAAATGGTCGGTCGCTTAGTTCATGAAGGAGGTGATAAAAGTTTTCCAAACTTTTCTGTCTCGGGACATGCTCGAAGTTTTTGTTAACAAGTTCTTTTTGGGGAGGCAGGGGGTGGGGAGAGGGCGGGAATCAATTTAGAAAAGAGAAAAGTTTTTATTTGAATAAGTTCTGTTGTGACATAATGGCCTTGAATGTTTTGTCCACTCCCCGGCCTCCCAACTTTGGTGATAGTGGTCACTAAAGTGTCAAAATAAAAGTGGTCTTGTAAGTACGGCACTGCTGTGTTACCATTCACAATTTATAAAATGACAAAATCAATAAAGAAATATGCGATTTATAGGTTAACTCACATCCATATTAATTTCATAAGTATCGCACACTTTTCAAGGGCTCACTTCATAAATAATGCACACTCTCAAAATTTTCAGAATAATTTTTTGAAGTTGGCAACTGTCTGACTGGTCTCAAAAGTTGGTGAATGAGGGAATCCTTTGGGAGACTATGATTTTAGAAATTAATTCCGGGAACTTTTGGGACAGACCGCATTGAATCAATAGAAACAGTTTTGACCTATGATGGTGTTTAGCATTTAAATGAGAGGTCGTTACTCTAAAGCCCATGGACGAATGACTACAGTCAGGCTACCTCAAACAGCAGAATGAAGCAATACAGTAGCTTGTATATATGCATAATATACACACATCAGTTATCTTATCTAAGTACTTGTCTTCAAACAAACTATTTACAAGAGCAATGCGCACAGTTTACGATTTGTATTGTTATGGCATTTAGACTGCGACTCTAGATCGTGAGCTTGAAAGTCTAGTAGAATGTTTAAGATGTTTAACGGTAATAAATATAATTATATAAGTGTTAAAGTATAGATAAAAACGTTTGATTGATATTATGCTTAATATTTATATCGGCGCCATGTTGTTTCTAACTGCCCTCTGTGGAAGTTTTGTGAACTACCGATTACTGTTGGATCAGCTTGATGTAAAAAGCTTTGAGAACATAATAGTAACGTCTTACCGACCATTAGCACATTAGTATAAGCTCATCAGAACTTAGAAAGTTTTCCAAAAACATAAAAAAATTTTTTTTTATACTGAAGATGAGAAGGTGGTGAGAATGGAAGGTGAAACAAAAGTAAGAATCTAAAAAAAGACGATGCAAACTTTTTTAATTCACCATCTTGGGAAAATATTAGCGTGATGTTAATTACCCAGGTGGCTTACATCTGTGTTCTCAAGTTTCCTCCGGCCCTGGAAAAAGTTTTGGAATTGATAACTAATGACCCATTTTCTCGCCTCGGTTAAAAAAACTTTTCGCCACTTTTTGGGTTTAAAGAGGTGTTAACGATGCCGCCGGGTCTTTTATAACAAAACGACACATGCTTCACAGTACAGGAAGTCGAACTCTCCAGAACCATGACCCAAACTTAATCCAATAACCACCTGTAATAAATACCCATGGGACTCTTAACCCAAAGCTCTTGGCCGTTGAACGAAATTTTGTTTATTTGTTTTTTGGAATTAGGTCTCTCCTTATTTTCAAACTTGTGCTTTCGAGCTTTTTAATGACGTAATACTATTCTTAGTTTATTATTTATGTTCGCGTCTATTTATCGCGTAAAAGGAGGATTGATCGCGTTTGAGTATGAGCATTGTCAGGTTCCGCTTATAATTTTATTCTAAGAGAAACCTTTTATTATAATGTTTTATAAAATTGATAAAAATCTACATTTTTAATTATCGTTATAATTAGATTGTTCGTTTTCGCATGCTCGAATTTTTACTCTTTTGTGGTTTGTGTGTTTTCGTTTGCTGAATGTCGTAAATTATTTATTTATTCATTGAAATTGTTGTTATTAATTTTTGTAATGGAATTCTGTTCGAATCGTGGAAATCATTTCATTAAATGAAACAATAATAAATATTTATTTATTTTTTTTCAAAACCAAACAGCCAAGAAGTGGAGTAAAATGAAATTGAAATCGGGTTAAACAACAAAAAGAGAATTTCCTCCATTGATCGTCTGCTTTGGCTTCGTGAACCTCCCAACTTGAAAATTGGATTCGAAAATATCATCTCCCAATTCTCTTTTTTTCATCCCCTTCCCCCGTTTTTTAGATGATTTTACATCCGTATTGTGTATTTTTCTTCCTTTTTTCTCTCCTTGAATTTTGGGTCTTCCTGAATTTGATAATATTTGAAGAGAAAACAAAATTTTTTTTGGTTGGTTGAAAACCCGACCCGCCATCTTCAGGCCGTTTTTAGAAGCTTCGTTTTGGGAAGACATCTTGTTTGTTCATTTTGACCGTTAAAAAAAATTTTTTTTAACGCTTCAAAAAGTTAAATTTAGCGTTTAAAATTTGAACCGTTTATTTTGAAAATGGTGTAAATTAGTTTCTTTTTTAAATCAACACTGAGGTATGGCATGATTTGTTAGTAATTGGGTGTGAACCATTTTAATTAGGTAATATTTGGATATTTAAAAAATGTCATTGGTTCTGTTTATTTTCAAATTTATGGTCAGTAAATAAAATGGCCTAAGTCAGCAGTTTCCAACCTGGGGTATCCAATAAGCTATTAAGAGGTAAAGAAAAATTTAGTTGTCATGACAAAAAAATAGTAGGCTAATTTGTTAAGTATCATAAATTAAATATTGAACATTACTTAAATGTGCATTAAACATGAACCAAATACTAATGAACTAGTAAACTATAAACTACACTATTATATTAAACTATAAACTAATAATCTATATTCAACTACTGATTGTGAATTAAATATTAGGCTCTTTATTTTATAATAACATTCAAAATTTACTTTTATTAACAATTATAAATATCCTAACTACTTTTACTAATAAAACCTGAATAATTTATAATATATAATCTAAAAATTAATAATATAATGATTTAGGTTCTCTTATTTTAGTTTAATGCAATTGCTTAAAAAATTCTTAAATGAGGGGGTACCAGACTAGAGAAATAACATTAACGGGGTACGCTAATGATATTATAAAAGGTTGGGAAGTGCTGACCTAAGTGATTGGTTAGGAAAGTGGTGTAAGTTCATAAGAACCCCCCCAAATAAATGCTGTTTTAGTTAAATTTCGCCTAAACGTTAAAAACATAATCAAATTTTTCATTTATACTGTAAGCATAGCAATGGGAGGTTTGCTAAGCCTTCTACCGAAAATGGGAAAACTAATCAGGGCGGTGAAGGAAAAAGGATGAAAATGACACAAGTCATGGTTCCAAATGACCAAATGGAATTTGTATTTTATAATTATACTGATTATAAATTTAGTAAAACATATTTACAAGTTATTTATAGTGTAATAATATAAAACATTGTTGGGTTCGCATCATTTGCATAAATTTTTCACTTGACTCATTTTCAAATTTTTAATTTTGTCAAAACAAAAAAAATGGACTTACATCACTTTAAAAATAAACGGTTCATTTATTTTTTAATTTGTTTTTTGTAATCCAATATTTAAAAAGACTTTTTAAATTTTCGTTTCTTTTGAAAAGGTTCTTAAGAAGTTGTTTGATTGAAATTTTTTTTTTCGAAATGTTTTTTGTACGATTTTTCATTTTGACTCCTGGCTGTTGGTCGTTTTAAAAATTCTTCCCGGATTTGGGTGTAATAATCTTGACAATCGTCAGACATTTTGTAATTTTTGAATTTTCGGAATTCTTTGATAGCTTTCGTTTTGTATATATCTCTGCGATTTTTATAAGAGATTCAGATTAACGGTCTGCTGAAGTGTAGAAATCTGTTGATGTGAGCATGACTTATATAATTTGCAGGTTATCTAGGGCGGGGGTGGGCAATCCTCTAAATCAACGGGCCAATTTTGGTGGTGGTTTTAATCCCGTTTTTCACTCTTTTTTGGGTATAACAGGATGCGGGAGGAGGATTCGAAATCAAGACCATTTACGTCCAAGTCAGGAACTTAACCACTACACTACTCCTCCCACCAACGGGCCAATTTAAATTTTAAAATTTTTGGCCGGGTCGCACAAATTTGCAACACATAAACTACCGCTAGTTTAACCTCTTCTGTAGGCTTTGCATCTGTTATTGTACTAAGCAAATTCCACTTTAAACTTCTCAACCGTCAAAAAGTAATTGTAGCGGGCTATGTATTAATACTATCCATGTCTATAAACCCTGGGCGGGTCGGATTATATCCTTTCTCGGGCCATACTTTGCTCATCACTGATCTAGGGAGACTCATGGCAAAAATCACCCCGATAATCTGCATATTAATTTGTTTATCCTCTAAAATTTGATTTCGCACTTTAATCAAATACCAGCTAGGTAATGTGCACATTACCGGATTTTGTACATTAGAGGTAGCATATAAAACTCGAAACAGAATTCCATTTTATTTAATTAATGTAATTTTTAGTTTAAAAAAAAATTATTAAAAAACAGTATACATGTTGACACTAACACAACAAAAAGACACAAAGGAGGAGCTCAGAACCATGAGGAACAACAACAATAACTCCGAGAGATAATCAACGGCTTTGGATAATTAATCAAATTCATCATAAAAGAAAAGAAAGTAAGGTTGTCGAGGATGATTTTAAAGGAAGGAAAAGAAAAACCAAAAAAAATGAATTTCGACTCCATGTTTTTTCTTTATTTCTTTCCTTATATATATAATATAGTTACATGTTTAAGAAACAGAAAAATGTCAGCCAAGGCACAGATCCAAGAGAACACAATAAATACTGTCACACAGATAAAACAAAATCAACCACAACATTCGCACTCAGTAATCAGTTAAGAATTTCAAAAATTTTCAAAAAGTTCTGGTTGATAATAAGGAAATTGTGTTTGTTCAGGATTTTTGGCTTGGCTTGAGGAGGTCTAACTTGTGAAGAACAGCGTCACTTCGATACCGCCTTGCGTGTCCTACCGCCTTCTTTCAGGTAATTTTGTTTTTCTTTTTGGTTTTTTTGATTTTCTGTTAATTATTATTATTCTTAATTATGAAGGCTTGAAACGGAACACAAGTAACTCCTCTCTCTCTCTCTGCCTCGTTGGGTTTTAGTGTATACATAGAAGTGTTAGCTCGTAAGCTTGACAACCTCGCATTTTGCTGACCGATTTTCGGTTTTTAGTTTTGTTTTGATAGTGAAAAGCTTTTTTTTGTTGTTTGGTTTAGTGTTGTGTTCCGTAACGTTGAATTAACGGTTTTTCCTTCTTTCATATTGTAAAGCTTTGTTTCCTGTTGTTGGTTGGTTGCTCTACAGCAGAGGTGTCAAAGTCAGTGAAACTGGTAAGGGGCCACATCACGAACGATGTGACCGTTTGGAAAATCTGCCGGAACAATCAGGATGTAATTTATTCAATAATTTTCTGTAGCCTAGAATGTATTAAGTTACACTTTAGGTAACATCTTGAAGGTGTGCATTACTTTTGAAATAAGTGTAAGAAGTGAGCAGTGATTTCTAATAGGGTAAATTCTATTGTAAATGAAATAAATTCTTCTTGAGACTGTGCATTACTTTTGAAATGAATTCCTGATATAAGTATACAGTATAAATTCGTACGATAAATTCTGTATAACAATAAAGTGTGCATTACTTCTGAAATAAAATCGATCTGTCATCAAACGTGCTTGAAACCATAAATATTAGCTCGAGTAGCCCCATCTTGAATGTGTCTTGATTAAAGCACACTTATATCATAAACTCATTCCAAAAGTAATGCACACTTTAGTGAAATTGATGTGATATTATAAACTTTTTTCTTTTACCAAAAGAAACTTGATAATGAATCAAAATATTAATAGCAGTAACAGTCAAAGACTGTGCTGATGTCATATCCCAAAAGTAATGCACACCTTAAACCCTTCATGTCACAAATTTAGGTCACGTTTACGGCCCTCAAGCTTGACAACCCCCTGACCTACAGGTGTTGCTTTGTATGAAACACATGTGACCCTCTCGTGAGATTTGTCACTTTTCCAAGGGTGACTTATGTCTTTCCCATCTCCTCCAATCTCCAATTTAACGGTCAACTTGAAGAACGTTCGTCAGAAATATTTTGGCAAAAACGTTTTAAGCAGTAAAATCGTTTTATGATTTGTTTTGTTTAAAAAACAGAAGTGAGAAAAAAATGAAACGAAGAATTTAACAAATTTATTTTATCCAATAGATAATTTGTTACGAAATCGGTATTATAATCCTTGTTTTATGTATAATGACAAAGAGACATAAATTATGTTTTCAAATTGATCTTTGAAATAAACGGTAGTGCGTGGGGTCATTATTTTCAGACAAATTATTATATCTTGGTTAACAAATATTTTGGCGCCCGTTTTTAGAAAGCAGGAAAACAAAACTACGTCACTTCCTGTTGGTCCTCTGTTTTATTTTCTCTGCCAATTTTTAATTTTTATATATTTTTTTCTTCACATCAGTAAAATGGTTTCGTGTGAAATAACTCTTAGTTGAATATTGGCGCCAAAAATTTTCAAATTGGAGTTTGGAATGTTGGTGATATGATCAGGTCTTGTTTTACGCGAAGCGCTTTGGAGAAGCCGATGTGGTGTCTTTGAAAACAGGAAGGATTTTGGGCTAGTTTTTGAGGTTTTTCCTGACCTAAGTTTCTGTAGTTTGCTGTTGGAGGATAATTATATACAATTGGTCTATTTTTACGCGTAAGAATTTCTAAGATGGCTGTTTGGGTTAGTTCTTAAACTACTTTCATTGAGACATGGGTTTCGATACAGGTGAGAGGAGAGGGACACTACAGACCTTTTTTGTAAGCGATACTAAGTGACTGTACTTAAATCTAGTTTTATGTAAATTGTGTATATATATAGAGCCAGGTTTTTTTTACGCGATTTTTGGTTATTAGTATGTTTTATGTGATTCTCACTCACCTAAAACGAAACAACTTAGACACTCCCACAGCGAAACTGTAGATTCCTTCAAACACAGTTTTTAGGTTGATTAGGTCAGTCATTTCATCTGTATATCGTTATATATGAGACATGACTGATTTTATATATGTATAAATATTATCTGGGAGGGAGGAAGGGCGAAAAGATTGCTTACTTGGAAGAATTTGGTTTAAGGAAGAGGAAGAATAAATTTTTATTTTTTACGAGGGCCAAAGTTAAAGAAATTTATTTTAGGCTGATGGGAGTGTGGATGGAGGATGAGAGGGGCAACCATATCAGTATCAAATTCATTATAATATTAAACCATAAAGTAAAATATTTATTTATTTTTTCGTATATTTATATTTTATTCGAGTCAGCATTTTTCCCTCTTTTCCTTTGGCGGTGGTTATCGGTCAGCAAAAAGGTTGAGAGCGAAAGGAAAACGTACAATCGGACAAAAGTTTGAGTGTTGTCGATGAGAAAAATGTCACCGGAAAGGAAAGTAAATAAATAAATAAATAAATAAATAATACCTTTTGGTCTCAGAGCTTGTGGGAAAATTCCAACTTTCGAGATTTTTTTTGCTGCTGTTGTGCTCAAGTGTGAAATGATTTATGTTCCCATTCGAAGGAAAGTTTTACTTCCCATAAAAGCTCTCACCTTTTCCCTTTCTTTCGTTAAGAAGATTGTTTTGGCCCTGGTTTCCTGAATGATTTACTATAACCGGAAGCTTTTCCTTTTCCTTTCTGTCTCCCACCTCCTGTTTTCCTTCTTTTTCAATTAAATCCCACCTTCGGTTTTCTTTCTGTCTACGCGCTTTTTTCATTTTTTTCTTTTTTATTCTCTTTTACAGGTAAAGGAGATAAAGTCGGAGCGCGACCTCCACCGCTTTTACAAGAGCCAAGATTCGGAGCAGGACCGCAGCCTTATAGTAAGTGATTTAGTCTCATATTATCTTTGAAACGGAAATAAATTTTTTATTAACCTAACTTCCGGTTTTTCAGGACCTGAAAGCGGGAGAGGTCTTCCTGGGAATTCTTTTGGTTCGGTTGAGAGGTTCGATGAGTTTCCCACGGGAGGAGGAGAGTTCACGGATCAGTTTATGCCAGCTGACCGCTTTTCATCTTCCCATTCCGACAGGTTTAAGAGAGATTTCGGACGGGAAACCGTCACCTCTTCACCGATTACCAACAGAACGGGAACACAGTTTCGAGGAACGCCCACGCAGACGACTCCTGGTGGCCTTGGTGTCACGACAGGAACGGGCCCCGTGATGATGGTGTATGGACTCGATACAAAGAAACTTAACTGCGACAGACTATTTAACTTATTCTGTCTATATGGAAACGTTGCTAGGGTAAGTTAAACCTTTTGTGTTTCCCTTTTGTTGGAACGGTTTTGGAAAGAAGTACAAAGGAATGGGTGGGAGTATTGAAGTGTTTTCAATCGTTTTTAGTCAAAAGTTTTTTTTTGACGAAAATTTCATTTCTGTGAAAGGGTCGAAAAGGAAAATTTCGGGAAAAGGGTTCAGAAGGAAAATTCTCAAAATAGTTTCAAAAATTTCACAGTAAACAACGTTTAGTCTATAAAGTTGTGACACATTCGCTTCCATGTCACTTTCTAAAATATTTTTTTGTGCGTATTTTTAAGTTACACGTGGCTCGAGTACTTTCTAGAAAATATATGTCAGAAAGTATACCACTAGACCACTAGACCTACTGGTTCTGAATGATTTACATATGGATAACCCAAATGGAACTCGTTGACTTTCGTAGTCCATTTGAGTATTTGGGTTGTTTTGAAATTTAAAAATAATTAATCATGAAAGTGTGCAATATTTATGAAATTAATTCTGGTTGAAGTTATAAGAATTGCTAGCATTACTTATGATGTAGCGACATTTTACTTCATTAAGATGTGCGTTCCTTTACAATTTTAGTTATTTTACAGTTTTTTTGAATAGAAGCACAGTCATTTCATTAGTATAAATATCTTTCATACGCCACTGCTTACGTCTTCTTTTTTTTAATCTCTAAGACTCGACAAAAATGTAATTAATTACAAAACGAGAACGTGATTTGTCATAAATGCATTCCATAATCCTCCACCTCTGTAAACAAACAAAAAATGAAAGTCGCTGTTTCTTCTGCTTCATTCTCTCTCTCTTCCTCTCCACTTCCTACAAAGCATATTAATCATAACGGACTTTTCCTTCTGTACGTGGAAATCGTTGTCAACTAAGTCCAAACGAACGTATTTTATGTCAGTGGAAATAAAAAGTGAAGAAGAAGAAGAAGGAAGAGGAGGAAATGAGAGTGAAAAGAGAGACAGATGAGAATTTATGTTGGTCACAACTCCCAAGAAGGAAAAATTTCTTAGTAGGCTGTGATTTTTTTTCTTACTGATTTACGATTTCGGGGTTATCCAGGAGGCATTTACAATTTCTTTAATTTCATTTGACTTTGTTACTTTTTTTTTATTATGCGGTTGGCACTCCTGACGTTGATGAATAATAAAAGAAAATGGAGTCTTCGCATCAAGTTATAAATTATCTTTTCGTATTGTTGTTGTTATCTTTGACTTCCATCTGGAACTGAATCCAGATTAACGGTTAACGGTTTTTTAAAGTCGTTCTCTTTATCTACTCCCTTCTCGAAATTGAATTTGAAATCGTTCTAATCGAAAAGACGTCAAGTAAACAAGATGATACACTGAGATGTGCTAGTTATAGAAGTGAACGTTTTAAATTAGTGTCATTAGGTATGATTCAACTTTCCGGGAGTGGGGGGAGGCAAATTATCTGTTAATTATCAGTTTATCGAAGGAGATTTTAGGGTTTTCCTAAATTTAGATGTTTTTTTGTTGTTTTTGGTAAAATCGCGTGATTCATTATGCCGAAATAATTCTAAGGAAATCCCTGCCACCCCTTTCGTCTAACCAAACCCCGGATTTTACATTCTAATTGAAAGCAATAACGATTTCCCTTAAATTAAGTAGACCCCCCGGGGGGCACCGTCCTCTTGCTACCAGTCAGCTAAAAAATCCAGATATTATTTTGGTAGATAAGAGAGATGAAACAATTTAATTTCAATTCAATTACTGACGTAATAACAACCGGCTCGAGATAAATTGACTTTTTTCGTGATCTTTTTGGATTTTGCAGCTGCGACATTTTTGTGTTTCGAGGTTTCTTATTTCAGGAACGCAACACGACGAAACGAAACGCTTCGCTTGTCTGCGTCGAAACACAAACCCCTTTGTTCGTTGCTGCTGTTGTTATTTTACTTCTGCGGATTTCGTGATAAATCATGATTTTCATTTTTAATGACTTGATCTATAGATAAACTTTTGTCTAAAAGAACAAGTTTAAAAGAAAAATTTTTCATTCTCGCAACAGTTTATAAACGCAAGTTTTGATTTCTGACTTGGAGCAACAGTTTTTTCTTTTTAGCGTTTTGAAATTTTTTGATTTTAAGTCTTTGATAAGGTTTCTGTGTCGAGGGCGAATAGCGATGGTCGAATTTTTCGGGGGTTTGGGGGCGTTTTTATACGTTATAATAATTTACCACGTTATCTTGATGACTTGGTGGTAAAAACATATTTTTCAGAAGTAAATAAATAATTTTTTTTTTATTTTTCTTTATTCCTTGCATAGTTTTTACCTTTGGAGTCTTTTAATGGCGCGCTTGCGTGCCACCTTTCCTGTTTCTAAATAATATTTTACTCATAATTTACATGGTTTTGTTAGGTGTTTATTTTTTAATGTGAGGTCTAAAGGTTAAATTTGAAGTTTTCCGCGTTCAGTAAAATGTTTTGGGTTTAATTATTAAAATATATTTTCCATTAATTAAAGTAACTGTCGTATGACTAAACACTTATTTTTATTTATGCCTAGCTTGTCCTCCACGTTTTTTCAGACTTTGGAAGGTTTAGTGAGTGTGCAGCCTTTATTTTAAAAATTGCTGCTGTATCTGTAATGAGATCCAAAACTTTTCTTTAACTTAAAAATGTTTCCAAATGTTTCGTTTTTAATTTTATTCTTCGAATAGACTCGCCTCGACGTGTAGGAATCTTTCCTGTAAGTGTGGTCACGTGTTCATTCAAGTTTCTACATGTCTTGAGACTTGTTTGTTACATGTCCGAGCGTGTTAACTTCGTCGCCACATTATGCATCCAAGACTAGTGTTAAAATTTAAGTTTCTGAATAAACTGCAGCTTAGGTATACAGTGAGAGCCTAAAAATGAGCTAATTACAAAGCAATACAACCCGATTACCCGACACAACTAATAAATCGGATGAATGAACACTGCTGAATGGTGGTAGCTAATGAGAGTATGCATTAAAGGTTAGGGCACACTTGAGACACAAGCAACTATGACACTATGACGTCCGGAGGTCTAATGTAGATTTCTTCGTGTTGGTACGGAAGAACTGACTGTCATTTGCCTGAGCACCAATATTTTAAACTCACAACATATGAACTTAAATGCTAATCGTCCACGTGTGTAAATAAGTATAAGATCGCCAGCGAAATATATGACGTCACCGGCACTCAGCTAATAGTGTTTGTGAAGTATGGCATGGTACCACGGTGAGTCACCGGACGTCATAAGGAAAATTTACTAGTCAAAAGTTAGAGTTAGTCGTTAGAGCGAGGCAGTGTTGTCGAAACTGTTATCTTTGTTAGAATATATCTAAACTGAACTAATTTTTTTCTTTTTTTGTAAAATTTGCAGATAAAATTTTTAAAAACGAAAGAAGGAGCTGCCATGATTCAAATGGGCGACGGAACATCGGTAGAAAGATGCGTTCAACACTTAAACAATGCTCCAATGTTCAATTCAAAAAACAGGCTTCAACTGGGTTATTCGAAGCAACTTTTCCTCAGCGATGTCGCGAATCCGTTCACCTTGCCAGATGGTACTCCTTCCTTTAAGGACTTCATCGGTAACAAACACAATCGTTTTGTCAATCCTACAATGTCTCTGAAGAACAGAATTCAGTCCCCGTCACGAGTGAGTTTGATTTTTGTTTCTTTTTCATTTTATTACATTTAAGGTTAAGGACGAACTTTCTTACCGTTTTTTTCCTTTCAGATTCTACATTTCTTTAACACTCCTCCAACCATAACAGAAGAAACTCTTCTGGGTTTATTTGACGAGAAAAAAATCACTCCACCAACGACGATTAAAATTTTCCCAATGAAGAGTGAGTTTCCGTTGATTGATTATGTTCATGTTGCGTTTTTTAAACCGGGTTCAGTCACTAACCTAAAAAATTTGATTTGAACAGGTGAAAGAAGCTCTTCAGGGCTTTTAGAATTCGAAGACATCGAAGGAGCAATAGAAGCCCTCGTCGTGCTTAATCACGCTCCAATCGAGAATCCCAACGGTAAATTTCCATACACAATGAAACTCTGTTTTTCCTCTTCCCGCCAGGTCAATATTAATGGTTCAAGTCGCCTTCAGAGTGATAATAATGAGGGTAACGATAATTGAAAAAGAAAAGAGAGAAAGAGAAATAGGAAGAATGATGGGCGAGGTAAGAAGAATAAACGAAGCTCTCTTTCTCTTTTCCAAACCTCGACTCCAACGAGATTCCAGTGGTTTTATTTTTAAATTAGATTTTGAATGAAACTTAAGAAGAGGAAGTCATAACTTTTATCAACTATAGTTTTACATATGTTAGTTATTTACCTGATTCAAAGGAAGACCAATCTTTGCTTTGTAATTGTAAACAAAAAAAGGAAAACAAGGAAAGTTAATTAATTTGTCGGATAATTAAATTGGATATGAGAGTAGAATGATTATTGATTGTGAATTTGATAAATCTTTGGAGAAGGTGGTAGCAATCTTGCGACAGGGTATCGATGGAAAGGTTTTGTAAAATGGCGACTATGACCGAAAAAATGAAAAGTCATTTCTATTCCTCCAGATAGTCTCCAAATCATAACCCTGTCTTCCTTTTTACACTTACCTCTTCAGTCATTTGATCTCCCAAATGTACATACAACAAAACAATTTAAATTCCTAAAAAGCCATACCAAAATGGCTGCCACCAAAACTCATACCAATTCATGGTAAGATATTACCATTAAACAAAACTTAATCAATATAAGTTACCACTTCACCTAATATTGATTACTTATTTTAATTAACAGTCAATAGAAGTTGTTACCTCTTTCTCCAATTTTATCAAATTCAGAAATTAGAAACGGGAATGATTTTGTTTTGAGTGGTTTAAACAATTATTACACTTAAAAGTTATTTAATTCGAATTTATTCTCAGTTAAAGATTTATTAAATTTATAAAAAACAAAACTTGGGTCAAAAATAAATAATAATTACAACCTTTGGGAATGTGAAAAATAAACGCTAAACTGAGTAGCTTCTCGTTACGCCATTTTGATTTTGGAAGCGTTAAAACCGTTGTGATTTGATTTCGTCGTGGAAGGAGAATCTTGGGGGGAAACCGTTACGCGGAGTTTTAGCATGTTTCCTACATTCCCATTGGAAGGTTCGTCGAGTGACTTACCCAAAATTTAACTAAAGTAAAATTGAGATCAATAAACGGCAGGATAATTATTAATAAATAAGATTCGGAAGTGTTAAAGCCACTAATAATTTACAGACTCTTTTATTTAGTTAAATGTTTTTTTTGGACGTATTAAACTTTTAATGGTAACTGTGTAACCGTCTTACACTCAAACTTCAAATGTGTTCGTGTATGTTATGTCGTGTTTACAAAACATCTTTGTAAGTAAGTCAGTAGAAGAGAGGTATACTCGGAAATTTTGCAAAAAAATATACAAAAACAAAGTTCGAAATTAGGTAGTTTAAAAGGCAATTAAAAACCAAACTAATCACCTTTTCGGATATTTAAATATACGGCTAATTAAAATAATTATATAAACCAAGATAATGAACTAAATAAATGAGCTTGACTGAAGAATTTTTAAAAATCTTCAGGACAGGCTGACCGAAACATATCAGTATAGTGCTTATATATTATTATATATAAATATATATGAAAATTAAAATTTTATTTCTTTTTTAAATGTGTAATAATTTTGAACATTATTCCATTTAAGTATAAATTTAAAAAATTAATAAAAATAAATTATAATAATAAATTTAAAAATTTTAAATGTAAATGTCTCTAGTCAAGTAATTTACTGTTTGTAAAAGTCTTGATGTTTTCATTCTAATTGACATAATTATTTACTTCAAATATGAAGCTACGGGAGAATTGTTCTGATTTTATTTGACTTTTGAACCAAAAAAAAATTTGAGACAATTTCAGTTTCGAGATTGAATTTTAAATGTTGACGGTAGGAAAAATTTTTGGATACTGTAATACAGTATGATTATAATTGGGTTGAATCTTTTTGAAAATGATTAACAAAAAAACTTTGATAAGGTTTTTGCAAATACCAGATTTCTGATACAAGATTTGAGATGAAAAGTTATAATTTACTTTAGATAGCGGTTTTACATTATCACTTTCGAAACGTTTTTCCCCTCTCCTCAATTTTAACATGTAATAAAGTTATTTATTACCAGATTGAATTTTTATTTAAATTTGAAATATAACCTTTGAAGTTAAGCGTCACTCCTATTTAAAATGTTTATAAACAAAAACAAAATGTGTTTTGACGATTGTTAATTATCGAACTGCTTTGACTTTGATTATTTTAATTAATCTCGATTGCGTGCAAAAACTTTGCCGCGTTTTTAAGTTGGCACCGCTTCACTTTTCCAGGAACCGTTCAACGTTTTTTTTGGTCATTGGTTTTGTAGCAAATCGGCTCGTGTAATTAGACTGCCATGTTAGGTTGGCACGAGTGCTTACCGTTCCAGTGTAACGGTTAATTTTAAATTTTAAGAATCAAGTCTGCGTCTTTTCTTTTAAATTTGAATTATTTTTCTTTGTGTTGAGGGAGTTAGTTTGTGTTTTAATTTTATTCAAACGATATTTGAATAATATCTTGAGTTAATTCACTCACCCTACACGAATTGTCGGAATTTTTTAAATTAAATTTCCCTTCGTAAAGTTTCCGTCCGGTGAAACTTATTAATTTTCTGTTTGCTCGTTAACTTTACACACCTAGAGTTGGTTTGCCTTATACTTCTCTTGTTCTCTTTAACCTATTTCTTTATTGATTAATTCATACTGTTTTTAAGTCGTTTGAATTAAAAAATGGAATTTAACATTTTCAAATTGGTCGATTGAAAATTTTTCACTTTGACCTTTTCCCTGAGAGCATTTTAAAGCCTTTCTTCTACCGTTTAGAACATAAAGAATTTTTTTCCTGTGATGACCTAAACATTAATAATGAGGGTGAAATCACAAAACAAAATGCATTTTGTTATTGTTTCAGTTTTTTTTGTTTGCTTGCATTACAGGCATGTTTAGTTTCATTTTAGTGTTGTAAAGATTAAGTGCCACAAGTCATTTTATTTTTTCTATGATGGATTAATTATTTGTTTGGAATCGCACGCAAAGGTTAAGTTGACTAGAAATTGTTTTCTTTTTGTTGAACAAATTTTTGACCAATGAAATGACTTTCATAGTTTTTGTTTTAAATTAACTTGACTCTTTCCAGTTAGAACACTCTTCTATGTTTTGTAAATTTGTGACGCCTTTCAAAGTATATAAGTGAAATATAATAATTTGTCTGACTCAAAACGATATTTTCGTTTTATAAGATAGTATAACTTTAATTAACAAATTATACAATAACAAGGTAAATGTGGACAAACAAATTTAAATGTCAAGCATTTAATCTTTGACATGGAAATAGTTTAAGAACCACGAATTACATGCTTCTTAATACACCACCTGGTATGTAGTTAGGAAATGTGCTCCCGTAGTTCATTGAATTCATTTTCTTTTTTAAATTATTTTAACCATTCAATTTTATTTTCTCTTAAAATTTTTTGTTTTTATAATTTGAAATTTCTACCTGCTTTGCTTGGTCTTCCTTATTTATAATTTATTACTTTTGTTTCCTTTTTTTTTATTTGTTAGTTCAAATGAATGTTCTTTTCTCTTTTATTTGTAGTAGGACAATTTGCAAAGAAAGACATTTTTTTAGTTTTTAGTATGATAATTTCCCTAAGTAGTTACTCTGTATGTTTAGGCAATGATCTCGCAAACATAATCAGTTCAAAGTGTAATGATCTGTGTTTGTTGTTTCCATTTGTAAGTCTGTCAGAATTGTGTTTGTAAGAAACACGGTACAACCCTGTGCAAGAGTTTGGTCGGGAGAACGAAGGCATGGAATGACCTTGCATTTGGGAGATCTGATAAAGCTTATTGGAAGCAGTGACATTTTTGATACCATGTAGAATATAAAGTGAGAGTGATTGTTTGGCGAAACCATTGCCTTGTTTCAAAGTGAAAGAAAAATTAATCGAAACTAGATTAGTTTTGAAATTAAAACAAAAACCTTAGAAAGAAACAAAAAAAAAGTTTTATTTTGTAATAATTGTAAAAACTGTTGAAAATATTGTTAAAAATGAAAAAAAAAGTGTTCAAAAGGCAAGAAACCTGCCGTCATGACATCAGAAACGATGAAAAGTAAATAAATTTTCTTTTTAATTTGAGTTGTTTTTGAAAACATGAAATTAATTTAGAAGCACCTTGCGTCTCAAAATCCTTCAATACTAAAGCAGTAACAAGTGTAGACTTGAAGTACTGTTTCACGTGAAGTCTTGAATTGGACCAATCAAATCCTGCTAACAACCACCTGTCTCTAAGTATGAGACACCTTGCAGTGGTGTAGTTGTGCGGAGGAATTTTGACTGGGGAATAGACCAACGTCTTAGTCCCAGGACCGGATACAGAAGCTGGGAGAGGCAGAGAAAGTGAGGGGAGGAAGGAGAGGCGTTAGGGTCAGAGTAGTGAGGAAGGTTTTAGGGTGAAGGATTAGGAAAGAGGTGAAGGCACAACTACAAGAAGCGTGTTAGTGAGTCAAGAGGTTTGTGACGTTTAAGTCGGCTTAGAGGTATGAGGCTGAAGGACTGGGGTGGTTCGCCAGTCTTCTGGAATATTTTTGGGAGAATCTGGCGGTTTCTTCTTTTACGGTGGGAATCGTCTGATTGGTTAGGGACAAACCAAGGCGATGTTAACTAGTGCGAAGGTTTTGGATTGAAATCGTTCAAGGATTTCGAGGTTTCAATCAGATCTAAGCGTAAATTTTATAAACCAATACCGGCCAATCAGGTTGAATCATTTCTATCGCATAGACTCACTTGCTTTAGTAAGGAAATATAACTTCGGTTTCCGTTATTCATTTTTGGCTGAATCAGACCAAAGCTTCAGCTTCAATTGTTATTGCTTACGTATGAATCCATACTAAGAGGTCGTAGATCTTTTAAGGAGTTTCGGTAAGTAAAAAAATTAAATTTCAGAAACAGTCTCACATTAATTTTTGAACTCTTACATCGGATTGTTGTCCGTATTTAATAGTTATCGTTTGTACTGCTCCAAATAACAGAACCCAAGTAACCATATAGTCCATATAACTAAGTTAAAAATTGAGTTCAGAAGTCAATACATACAGACAATACCTAAGACATAATTACATACATAAAACAAATTAACATGGAAGATAGAGGCGCTATAATACTCAGAAACTATCCATTAGTGAAGAACCTATGGTTATACGATTGTTATACCGAAAGGTCCGTCTTATGTTTAGTATGTGAAGCTTTCAATCCAATTTACAAACTTTACCAGCCGTAATAGCGAATTTTAGAAACTATTAGGGGTGGTCTAAATCAGGGATGAGCAACCTTTTTAATCATCAGGCCAATTTACAGATTTTAAAATTTTTGGCAAAATTTATAAGAAACCTTACTCTAATATTATCGTTTTGACAATAATATTATACTCACGCCTTTCAAGGAACACAAGAATCGCTGAAATTGCTGGTTAACAGCTTACCAGTCTCACTGATTGTATGGCAGAAGGCAACAAACGTGGCATGTTCGTATTGCATGTTTGATCAAGTCGCCAAGTGAGTAACTCGTCACAGAAAATTGTTTTGGTTTAGTTATGCTCTCTTTGTCCATTATGGCAGACATTCCAGGTTTTTCTGTTAAATAGTTTCTGATGTTTACTTTTGGAATTTCCTCACGTTAAATTTTCCGTCCTGACATAATGATTTGAGTTATAAAAAATGACATGCCGATATTTGAAGAAATATTCTGTCTTCTTATAACTGCATTTGTGCTGTATACGGCTTTCGCGCTGTTTTCACATTGTGGAATCTGTTCGAAGTAATTATTTTGGAAATAAAAATTAGTTCTTAGCATGGCGGCATCTTTCAATAGAACATTTGGTGGAGAAAAAATTGTTGAGTATTTTGAGATGTTGCTGGACGACTCGGGAAGGGTTAAATGCTTCATGTGTAATTTCGAATATGGACCTGAAGCTTTTGGGGCAATGGAAAGTCATTATGAAATCCAATTTAATTCCCCACAAGAACGTTTTAGTGAAGAACTAAAGACTGCAATGATGAGTGCTACGTCACTGAATGGACCAATCTTTGAAAGGAAGTGCATTGAATGTGGAAATGAACAAATGTCTTATGTGCAACACTTTAACTGAGATCAGCTGATGAAGGACAGACTGTCTTTTACACTTGTACCAAATGCGGATACAAAGAAACAGGAAACTCTTAGATCAAAAACGAAAACCTTCATTTTGGGTTTTAATTTCGAAAGACTGGAACTACAATCTCAAGTGAGAAATAGCCCCGAAGTTGTAGTGGAGAAAGGGGTTGTCTTGAGTTAAATTCAAGATGGGAGGACATGATTTATCCGCATGTGACAATAAACGAATTGTTAGGTTTAAAATAAAGTTTTGGTTTAGTTATGAACTACCATTTTATAAAAATATAATATTATAACAATATACTGATGGGAGAAAGCCGATAAAATAAACTGAATTTTAGAAATGTTTGCCGGGCCACGTGTTGCTCATCCCTGGTTTAAATAAACAATAACGCGTAACTCTGATCAAACCGGATATATTATTCAAAACTAATGCACACGAGTATTCGTTATAATCATCTCAACCTCCTCATCAGCCATGACATCAGAGCGCTCACCATAACTCTGTGCGCCCGTTTGCTCTACTTCGCTAATACCATTAACTCCCAATGAAACTGTTCCTAATCAAAATCACTGCTAATAAATTAATTAATTTTATAATCCCTCGGTTTTTTGTTTTAAGTTTAAATTTGACTAGTATAAGAAGTATACTAAAACTAATAGTATTGACTAGAACAGTGGTGCTCAAACTTTTTCTGACTGCGACCCCTTCTGTAGAGAGAAAGATTTTGGCGACCCTTTGAGGTGGATGTTCACAAACACGATGTATAATTTGCGCATTTCTTTTATTATATCGAATAAAAATATTATCAAATATGACACATATTAATTATATTTATAATTTTAAGATATACTTTTTGTTGATAAAACAAAGATAAAAAAGAATAAAACGAGACGGAGTTAAACAAGTCGCCATTAGAATAGGAACTCGACAAGTCGAGACAAGACTCGGAGTCGACGACGAAAGAGTACGTCAGAGACGACCAAGGAAAAGAGGAGCAGAATAACGCGAATCCTCCTTCTCATTTTCTTGCAAGTCTTAGGATGCAACATCTGGACCACGGACGAGTCAAGACGACGCAAAGCTGAGGACTTCCAGAAAGTGATGTCTTCTTCACAGGCGGGTCTTCTGGGATCTTCAACAACCACATCAGGGGGAAAAAAAGACTCGGAGTCGAGCAAGTCGCGACAGGATTCGGAGCCGAGCAAGTTGAAACAGGATTCATTCGAGCAGGTTGTGGAGGCGAGGAATTCCGCACGTGGTCGACAGAAAATTCTGGAATCGGCGAACAAAAAGGGTCCGAAACCGATTACGTCAATCAGGAAGACAATCAACTCGGTCAGTTCGGCACTCTCATTCGGCTACAACGGTCTCACATTTTTATACAACAGGAAAATCAGTGGAATTACCCTTTAATGAGATGTATGAGTCTGCAAGTTTCTACTTATCCCATCCATGTTGGGCGATAAATTCGAAATTTAGAAAAATTTGGCGACCCCAATAATCATCTGACGATCTCCACGGGGGTAGCGACCCCTTGTTTGCGCACCTCTGGACTAGAAGGAAATTTCCCTATACTACCGGAAATACTACCGCCATTCCTTCCTGCACAGAAGACAGTGGCTCCATCTGCGGTACCTCAAAAGGTATAAAAGCGAGGTGATTAGGCAAGAAACTTGAGTTTACCGAAGACGTTTACGCTGACAGTGTGAGTTTTGTGTTTTCAACATTATACGCGGTATTTTAGCCTAAAATATTTTACGTCTTCCAGTTCTAGCAACATTTTTAACTCAAAAACTCTAAGAATCATTCAATTCAGGTAAAAACATTTTAAAAATTTTGATTAGTATAAATTAAAAAGGAAAGGAATAAAAATAAATTTTCCACTCTTATCGAAAGTTATAAATATATATTTTCTAACTATTCTTTTAGTATCAAGAAAAGATTCAAATTTCCCATTACAGACGATTAAAGAGAGTCAATGATATGTACACAAGGAAAATATTTATCAAGGAACAATTACTTCTGTACAAAGTGCAAACTCATCGCGATCAAAAGACGAAGTCAAAAGGAAATTTACTAGGACAACGTAAATCCACAATTCCTCAAAATGTCCTCGCTTATGGTCCAAAGTTTCTTTCCGAGTTCTTCATCGTGTCCGTCCTTGCTCATTTCACAGAGGCAGCAATTGTTAAGGTAAACACCTCCAGAGCAAGTCAGTTCAGGAGCTACCGCTGCATATACACTGGTCGCTGCTCCTTGTTGCTAAGTAAAAATTTTATTACAGTTTCTTTAATTATAAATTAAACCTCATCAATTAAGACCAGATAACCTTACCAAAGATTTGGTGAACGGGCGAACAAGAGTGAATAACACTCGATAGAAACAAGAGTGTCTTGATATACTAGTGTTAATTAAATTTCCAGGATGAACCATGAACACATCAATGCCTAGATGGCCCCAACGTTTTTGAAGTTCAACTCCGAACAAAACATTACAGAATTTGCTGTTGTTATAAGCCATCATGTCCCAGTAGCCCCTTCCTGATGACGGACTCAGCTTTTCTCTGCCTATGTTATTTCTAGTTATGTTATGAAACCTGTGTATTAAGGAGAGAGAGTGGAAAGGTTAAAGCCAATCAGAAGCTTTTTTCGTTTAATCAAAATCTGATTTGATATAAATGCATTACCGATGTGACTCTGATGACAAAATGACAACTCTTGATCCTGGATAAAGCCTATCCTTCAGGAGTAAAGTCAAATAAAAATGAGCTAAGTGATTGACTTGGAAAACTGATTCTAATCCATCAGCCGTTTGCAAATAACCCACACCCATTATTCCAGCATTCAGTATAATCACATCTAACTTCCTGAAAAGTAATTTTTGTTATTAACTAATTATAATTTTATGTAAGTACTATTTATACATAAATATTTACCTATAGTGATGTTTGACAGTTGCAGCTGCATGCTTCACACTACTCAAACTTGACAAATCAATCTCCAGACCATGAAGTTTGGCCTCAGGATGGTCCTGAAGGATTTTGTTTTCTGTCGCCTTGCAACTTGATTCTGATCTACCACAGAGGATGATCTGAGCTCCATGACGAGCTAATGATTTTGCAGTTTCAAAACCTGAAGAGAATAAAATCAATCAAATGATTAACAAATGGAATCAGTGAGGGTTTCGATTTCTAACTATGAAGATTTGTTTTTTAAATTACCTATCCCATTGGTTGCTCCTGTGATCAGAATAACTTTACCAGATAAGTCAATCCCATGTAAAACTTGTAAAGCAGTTGTTGAACCATCAAATCTTTGCCTGAAATCCATGTTGTGTTCTTTTTCTTCGATAGCGAAAGCAAGTCTTGGATCTGTGTAGGTTCTTCTGTGGGTTGAGTGATCAATAAACACGACTGATTTGTTTTCGATTACTCTTTCCCAGTTTGGAGGAAGATCTGAAAAATAAAAGAAAACAAAACAGATGAGCAATTTGTCTTTTCTTCAGCAAATTTTATTGATAACTAAACATTTCTATTATCAAACAAGCAGTTTCAAAAGTTCTAAGCTCAGAAAATTTTGCACAATACTTCTACAGTACTTTCAAAACCTCTCGAATCAAACACCAAAATTCAGTTCCAAGTTACTGTTACTATCTTATTACTTTGATAGGTCTTTGGATCTAACTAAAGCCTCAATACATTTATTTAGAAAGGCACCTCAAACTAACCTCCTGAAACTCTTTTTTTCTTTCCTGTTCTAGGATGATTCCACTGAGTTCCTTTGGTTGCATGACTATTTTAAAACAAACAAAATTCAATCTAAATTTTTCTTTTTCTCTCAAATGACAACTTCTAACAGCATTTCTATTACATACTTCACATAATATACGAGACCATCTAAAGTGGCCCTCTCTTCCCATCCAGGTGGAAGTTCATCTTCACTATCTGAATCAGGCAGTATAGCTCCTATCATTTTTAACTAAAGTGATTGTTATGATATTGGAACAATTATTTCATGACTGAGGTATAATAGAAAACTTATTTAAAAGAAATTGACAAATCTTTTGCTAGCACCAGCCTGCATTTATTAAATATAATTAAATATTTTAATTAAAAGATGAAAGCAAAACAATGTTTGGATAAAGTTTTTCATACCTAAGTAATTTAATTAAAATAAAAATAAAAAACCAAAAAAACAACCGTTACTTAGGCGAGTTCAATAGTTTACTGTTGTTCCAAAGTGTAAAGATTATTATATAACATTTTTAAATAATAATAAAATTGCTTATCATTCTTTACTTTTAATAAGTTTTAAAATTCTTTGATTTGTTCGGAGAAATGCCGTCATGATTATTTTGAATCTAGGAGGCTTCAATCATAGAGTATATAAACTGACAAAGTTATTTGCTTCTCTGTAAAAGTTGCTGCCTCTTGCAGCAACCCACATTTATCGTTTGTGCTGGTTTAAGGTTTTAAGGTTTTATTTATTTATTCCGTTAACGCGAAACTTCTAATCAAAATGTCGCTTAGTCGAGATATGATGAGACTCATGGATAAGAATGACTCTCCGATTGACTATGTCCAGATGGATGGATTGGTATGTAACCAAGTTAGGTTAAGCTTTTTTCACGGTTGGCATTTGGAGTAATTTTAATTCATCGACATATACTTATATGAGCTTGTGAAATGTTATTAATTTGCAGGCTGTCATGAAAATGGTGAAACATTGCCACGAAGAGTCGTCTGCTGCTTTTGAAATAGCTCAAGGAGCTCTGTTGGGATTAGTGGTAGAAAACAGACTTGAAATCACCAACTGTTTTCCCTTTCCTAAACATGATGACAGTATTGATGAAGAACAATATCAACTTGACATGATGAGACGTTTGAGAAGAGTCAATGTTGATCACTTTCACGTAGGATGGTATCAGAGTTCTGATGTAGGGAATTTCCTTACTTTGCCACTTTTGGAGTCACAATACCACTACCAGATTTCTATTGAAGAATCAGTTGTTGTTATCTATGGTGAGTTTGTTTTCTTAATTTCTTTTCCACTTCACTTCTATTTGGGGTATTTCTGACATGATGTACTAAATCATGGATTCGTTTCAGACACTCAAAAGTCAGCAAATGGTTTCCTCACCTTAAAGGCATACAGATTGACTCCTCAAGCTATCAACATGTACAAGGACAATGAATTCACTCCAGAAGCTTTGAGAAATTTAAAGATTGGATTTGAAAACCTTTTTATTGAAATACCTATTGAAGTTAGGAACTCACCACTTACAAACATTATGTTGTCAGAATTGACTGAAATGGTTCCTGAAGAAGAAGGGAAATAAATTTTTGGATTTAGGCACAGCGTAAGCTTAAAAAATAAATTTGTTCCCTGGTGTTCAACTTGGGTCGTGGTTTTCTTTATAAATGTGAATCATAAATAGTACTGATTGTAAATGTTTAACTTGCAGGTCAGTTCTTGAAGGTCAACTTAGGGCTATGATGGATAGAGTTGATGAATTGAATCAAGAAGCTATCAAATTTAATAGATTCCAACAGCAAGTTATAAGACAACAGCAAGATAAGCATAGACTTCTACAGAAGAGGGTAAGTTTTTATGTAAAGACATGTTTTAATTTTGATTCAAGGATTTTGAGAGATTTTTAAAGAGTTGTTTTGAATCAAATTTCTTAATAGCAACTTCCATTTCACAAGATGTTATCAAGCTGGATGCCATTTTTAATTTAACAGAGTTGTAAGTGTGTTGGGTGTCTTTTTCAGGCTTTAGAAAATTCAGCAAGACAGGCTAAGGATGAACCTCCTCTACCTGATGATGACATCAATAAAATGTTCAGACCCATCCCGACTCCACCAAGATTGAATCCAATGATTGTTGCGGACAAATCAATGCTTATGGTCAAGCTATCTCACAATTCTGTTCTCAGTCATTAGCCAAACTGTATGTTACTCAAGCACTACAGAACGCCAAGGAAGGTATGTAGTGTTTAAAAGCCTATCAAATGCTGTGTGTCCCAATGACATTGCCAATAAACCTGTGATGCCTTGAAATAATTGTTTGATATGAACTCCTGATCAAAGTGTATCTCAAGACTCTAACTAGTTCTTATAGGTGATGTTAAATTGGTTACGTAGATAATTTGAGGAATTGTTGGCACTTAAATGTATCACCATAGTTAATCTGCACATTACCTGGGTAATCTGTTGTATAACTTATTCCTGCTCTTGGTGGTGATTTTAGTTAGTGAATCTTTTGGCCTAGGAGAAGAGGGAAACAGTAAAGAGACTCAAGATAACTTTCAAATAAATTTATTTACCAATCGAAAGTAATGTTACAAAGATGCATATAGAATCTACAATAATATTTGATTAAATTTTTTTATCTTTTTAACAGAAACAAGGACCTGATTGCCCGCCATACTTCCGACGAGATATATATTCAAACACAAACAAAAACAGAAACACAACCTGTGAATAAGGATTTACACGCAATCGATAGGAATAAGGGAATAACATAATTATATATTCCGTGTCATACTGCTCTTATTTATAATAAATAAATGGTTGAGCATTGGAAAGTTCTCTTCTTGGTGAATGTCCTACCAATGTCTATTTCCAGTGGGTGGAATGCCAGGATTTGACGCGAGCTTCGTTTTGGTTTGGTTTAGGGGTTTTCAATCCTGTGATGTGTGGGGTAGTTAAACTTTATACTGAGGGTTTTGGGACTGCATCTACCAATCATGGAGTTTTGAGTTGTGTGTTAGGTCGAATAGCTGTGGTGTGAAGTTTTGGGTTGTGTCTGTTTAAGACTTGTCTGTCCAGTAATTGGTCGGAGGAGTGACTTCACGTAATGGTTATTTAGTGTGTTGTACTGTAGTTTTTTAAGAAGGCGGTGGAAGATTTTTTAGAGGAGATAGATGCAATTACTAAACTCCACTCATTAGAGAAATGCTCTGAACTCTGGATGTGTACGTCGCTCAATATTCAGATTCTAATGTTGGTATCATTGCTTTCACGGGCTACTCTATCAACATGGAAAGTGTCTGGGTATCAGGCGAATTGAGCAAAGGAGGGAAAACGACTCCTGAACGATGAACGAAAATTGATAAAAGTAATTTTGACACAGTTAATCAACCTCTCTTTCATCTCTACAAATGGCTGGGTACATTTTGAGCAAAATTTTTCAAAACATTAAAAAGATTGTTTATTGGATTATCATAAGTTCTTTTCGTCCAACATTTTTTTTTCATTTTCGTAATCAGTCAAGCATTTCCTACTTCTAAACTGGTACGGAACAAAAAAAGTTTTGCAGGTTAGTCATGTTAATAAATAAATTATTTAAAAATATCAGACGAAATGGACGGGATGGGACGGTGCAAATATTTATTAATAAATTAGAATTGGCACAACTTTTTTTTCTTAATTGACGATCAACCCTAGAAAAAAGCGGGGAAAGCAATCGATCAATTAATTAATTAATTAAACTTGCAAAAACATTTTTCTCTTGTAACTACAACAAAACCCTTCCCCGATGGATGGACTGATTCTAGATAAAACAGCGAATGGGATCCCTCGTGGGAAGGTCTGTTAACAAGCTCTGATACAACCTCATCATCAGTCTACTTGTTTCAACTTCTAGCTAACAAACGCTAAAATGTACTTTGAGGAGGGGGAAGGTAAGGATGGTTATAGATAAACATTAATTATGCTAATGTGCGAAATAGTTTCTGAGTCTAAAATCAACCCCAAACTCTGTTCAAAAAGTAGGGGTAGAAAGATGAATGATTGGGATGCTGACTTAGATGCCTTCCTCTATTCGGCCTTTGAGGCATTTCGAGTTCTTCCGTGTCGTCAGATCCTAAAAACGTTTCCGGTTGAGTTTCGGTGGTTTTTGTAGTGACAGGTGTCGAAGTCGGTTTTGGTGGGGTTGTAGTGGTGGTTAAGTCGAGAAGAACCGTCGAGGATTCATTGTGAGCAAGTTCGTCTGTTGGTTTGCTGATTTCCGGTGACGTCGGGGTTTGGCTTGAGGGAAGGTCGGTGGTTTCATGTTTTGCGTTTCTCTCATCCGAGATTGTAGTTCTTGTAGTGAAGTTATCAATTTCTACCAGATCCACGTCGATGACCTCCATTGGTGAAAGTGATGGGTTGTTTAGGACGACATCATCACCTATGGGCACCAGATAGGGCTCGGAAAAGTCTTCTTTGTCGTCAATCATCAGCACTATTCGAGGGTTTTCCGAAGTGGGCGTGCCGGGATTTCCAGACTCGTTGAAACTTTCTCCAGTGATTATGAGAACAGGTACGCCGTCATTACTTCCACCGGAAACCTTGTTCTTATCATTAAAACTCGAATCTCCGATGTAAACAGGGATTTTCAGGGACTTTTCCAACTTAACCGTCGTCGTTTCCTCATTGATCAGGTTCTTCGAAACAGGTACAGTCGAAGTTGGTATAGCAACCGTCGACGTCTCTGTAAACACTTCCGTTACAGGTTTTGGCTGTGTCGTGTTCTCACTCCCATCCACCAACTCCAAGTTCTTTGTCTTCGTCGTCACTTCAGGCTTCTCCACCGGGATCTTAGCATCCGATGGAGGAATGTGGGACGGGGTATGAGACAAAACATTTGACATTTCCGTTTTGGACTGGGTGGAAATCCTTTGGGTAGAAGTTTCAGGTACGGTGTCAGCAATATCCAGAACAGAATTTGTATTCTCACCTGGAGAACTCATTCCGGCGTCCAAAGTATTTGAATTAACATCTCGACGGTGTCGGGTTTGTGGTAAGTACGGTTCGTGGACTTTGAACGTTTTCGTCGTTTCGTCGTGATTCACCTCCAAATTGGGGTTTATCCAGGTGCTTCCAACAGTGTTCAGGTCCGTTGTTGATTTACTGAAAGCTGTTGTCGCGAATGCATCTTCGTCGCATGATAGTCTCCTGATTAAGTCTTCTCGGTTCTGTAATCAGTAAATTTAGTGGGAAATGTCATCCGGGGAAACGAGTTTGTCTGACTTCGAAGAAGGGTAAGCGACTCACCACTCCGCCTTTGCAAGCTATCCTTCGAGTGCCTTCCAAACCGCAATCAGAAAACAGTTGGATGACACCCATCTCAGGTATCAATGTAACGACCACCGAAGGAAGTGATGTAATCAAGCAGCCATCTTCTTTTTTAGCCCACTCTGGAACTGAAGTTGAATTCATTCATTAATACCCAGTTAACACACATACAGGTCACAACAGGTTTATACAGTTGGAAAATCAGACGAACCAATAGGAGTCAGAAGAGGAGTAAGCAAAACTTTCAAACATTTTCACTTCGTAGGAAGAAGAAAAACTTTTCTGTTTCTAAAAGTGTGCATTATTTATGAAACGAATTTCTCATCACAGTTTCAGGACGAACTCATTTCACGAACAACGCAAACTTCTACAAAAATTTCAAAAATACTGCACAGTTCGACAAGGAGCTCATTTCATAAGTATTGCACAGTTAAAGTACAACTGTGCAATACTTATGAAATGAGCTACATAAATTATGCTCATCAATACGAGCCACTCATTTCAAAACACTCAACAATTCGCAATGAATTAGGGGCACTAACATCGACAGGAGAGTTAAGGGTGTAAAACAGAAAAGAGAAAAGCGAGAAGGAAAGGAAACAGGAAGATGGTAGATGAAAAGTAAAGATGGCGGATACGACAAAAGAACATCAGAGCAAGTAACACAACTTTGTAGTTCCCTACTTAAACTTTCTAAATCGTGTAGAAGGGAGGAGGAGGAGGAGAAATCAGATAAAACAATTTTAGATAAGATAAACGAAGGAAAGGAAATTGGTAGATAAATAGCATAGCATACATCAACCGGAAATTGAATTTACCTGGCAATTCACACACGAACGAAGCCACCTGAGGTCCTCTACAATAAAAGCTGTTCCACCTGAAATCGGAAACGGGATCGATTGCCGCGCACAACTTTTCATTAGTTTTCGGAATTGGTTCGGCCCAGTAACCATCTCCAAGAAGCTTGTCGCCATTTCTGAAAGGACAACAACAAAAATTTCCCCATCACCAAACTATCCCGGTAAATGTGATAAATATGTCACGGTAAAAGTAATAAATCAGTCGAGTGTGTAATATATTAATACATAATCGATTTCCAACATTTAATACCCTTCTCATGGCAATTGTCACGTAATTAATGTATTTATTTTATTGAGGTGAGTAAATATAGTATAACTGCGTATATACTTATGTATAACTTGATCAATAAACGTACTAGTGGTAGATTTAAAAACAACCAAGTAAATTTATAAACTACCGTCATCTTCGTATAATAATATAATGAAAATATCTAAACTAACAACTAAATATTATGTGAACCGAAAAGTAACGTCGTATGTATGTTACGGTAAAATAAATCCAATTCTGGTGATTACGTTTACCATCAATCTACTAAATGTCACAATTGTAGAATACGCTAGTTTGTACAATATAAACCCACGGAATTCAATATTTGTACAATATTTTATAAACTAGCCGGTAAATGTAATAAATATTCATCAATTTGTGACAATTGCCAAAATTAATGGGTGATTATCATAATCGGAATCGATTATGTACAAATAACTTTGAATTTATTACTTTATGACATATTTATATTTATATTGGTAATGGGGAAATTAATACTTATAAATTACGAGTTGAGATTTTTACAGTAAAACGATATGTCATGATTTATAAATCTAGACATATAATCAATTCCCGCGTTCATAATAATCAATTTAGTCTAATACTTCATTTAGAGTTGGAGATTTAAGTAAAGTTATGTGATAAATATGTACTAAAACGGACGATTAATTATTATAATAGACTAATCTGTGTAATATGTTCATATTTACCGAATATACTTAATACATCTAGGTGTTATTTTCCGTTGGATATACTCAAATCATACTTAGCAGTATATACTAGCCCGGTAAATGTGATAAATATTCAACTGAATAAAAATTATAATATTTTCGCCATTTATCACGCATATTACTTTCCGGATTATATATTTTAAAAAGTAAACAGGGTTCGAGTAAAGATGAAATCTAAGTTTCAAATTTTAGTAACAATTAAAAACACAATGCCAAATCGCAATCATAAGCAACTTTATTAATTCTATGAGTTGCATATTGTACAAACTAGCCCGGTAAATGTGATAAATATTCAACAATTTGTGACATCTAGTAAGATTAGTTGGTAACTATGAATAGTCCCCGGAACTATATTCGCTCGATTTATCACTTTTATCGTAACATACATACGACTTTACTTTCCGGTTCACATAATATTTAGTTGTTACGATATTTATTTACATTATTTACGACGGTAGTTTATATTTATCGATGTGTTGTTTTTAAATCTACACTGGTGGTTTATGATGTTATACATAGGTATATATATTAATATTTATTATATTATCCAACTATACGTATTGGCCGCGGGTGGACACGTAAATGTGATAAATATTCAATTATTTGTGACATTTACCAACACGTGATTATGATTAATCGCCGGGTATTATTATAACAAAATTATAGCTTCCATGGTTAGGTCCGCAACCCGGTATTCACCTATTATATGTATATACACTAGTATACCTACGTCCAAGAAAATGGGTATACCTACGTCCAAGAAAATGGTTTTTCCGGCGAATCCTTCTTGAGTCCAATCCAAATGTTATCGGTGACATCGATTTGCTTTAAGTAGGCTCTCGCAGCGTCCATTTGCGTGTTTGTTTGAACTGAAAACGAGCAGTCCGGTTGTAGATGAGCAATTCAAATTTCGCGCCTTTTTTGATACTGTTAGTGTCATTGGCCATTACGCAGCTTACGTCTTATTGTAACTTTGAAGGAACATTTTCATCCCGGATCTTTTGCTTACAATTTCAATTCCGACCGTCTTCAGTGAGTGTTATGTTCCAAATCGATGTGCATTATTTATGAAATTTATTTTTGTCCTACTTCCCACACTTTGTGTATCATTCCATAAATAATGCACACTCTCGTGAAGAGTTCATTTCTTGATTACCGTTTGAGAGATTCATTTCATAAATGATTCGCACTTCTTTCTACAGTTCATTTCAAAATTGGTGCACACTCTAATCGAGATTTCTATTTCATAAATACTGAACAAATTTATTTATTGGTGTCAAACCGACAATCTGACGTAAGAGGCGTAGAAGTCAGTCTAATAATTTTACTAACATTCTAAACATCGGTTCCAGACGCGGGTCAACGATTTTTATGACTCACCTGACAATAAATCGCCATGATGGAATCCGCAAACGGCTTCCGCTTCATTCCACGTCACTTTATCGCTGAAATATCGATAGAACACGGGAAAGCCTTCCTGGGGAAGGAACCAAGCACCGGAAATGTTCACCTGAAAGTAATGCACTCCATAACCAACAATTCATTTTATAAATGTTGCACACTTGTCCTTTGGTGTGAGCTATTCGTTTCAGAAGTAATGCACACTTTCATTTTAAGAAGTTGGCCTCGACTGAGGTTTTCCATAAGTTATGCACACTTTCAAAAAGGACTCATCTCGTATGTAATACAGAACTTTTCTGTGCTGTATGAGTCAAACTGACTCTTTCTACTTTCTACTCTCTTTCTACTAAACTTTCTAAGGCTCAACTTTCATCCTCCTCTCACTTCTTCGTGTAACTTCTTCCAGTTCCTATTTCTGTCTAGCACCATTCCCATCCCGAACCAGAGAACCTCTCCTGAGTATTTTTAATCAGCGAACACATCATCCGTGTTATTTATGTTTTAAATAACTTATGAAGATCTCATTTCAAAAGTATTGCACACGGTGACCTCACAATCACGACATTAAGGCCAAAAGAAACGACCTCCCTTCACCAGAAGGTACCCTGTAATCATGGTTAACCAAGATGGCCGAAGCGACGGAAAATGGCTGCCTCCTTTTCAAAACATAATTTTAATTAATCTTTCCTCTGCTTTAATTAAAATTCGTCTGTTTACATTCATTTCCGAGTTTCAACTTTTCCTTTCTCGAGACAAAAGACTGGGAAATCCAACAGGGGAGAGGAAGGTCAACAAGAGCAATGGAATTCAGTTGAGATCCCATGAAAAGAGTCGAGCTTTCATTTCCATACCAAACGACCTGATTAGAGCTTTCATCAAAACGAAAATTTGGAAACAAAGGAGAATTAACAATAATTAAGGAACTCGGGGGAATTAACTCCCGTTAAACTTTTTAATTTATAATTAAATTGGGCCTGGGCCCCTCCCCCACTCCTTCCCAAAAATTATTCTTCCTAAACTAATTTTTAAAAATTTGTGTTTAAGCTTGTGCACAAGTATGACGTCACCGACCTTTTGGAACTACTACGTACTTACGTTCTCATAGGATATCACGTGATTGCACAAAAGACCGTTAAGACCATAACTCCATTTTTGAAACTACACTGGTCGAATGGATAAATAGTCAAAACAACTCGAGTGAAGTGTGTAAATAGATAAACCTTTTGATAAATAGATAAATCATCTTTCAGAAGTACCAAGAATCAAACTAATCCATCCTCCTGGCAATAATCCAATAATTAACTGGCAAACCTATCTACACAAACTGTTATCTACACCAAACTCAAATCCCAATAAAGCCCATCTTGAAATTGGGATTATAGATAACAGAGTTCTTAGACTTTCTACTTCTGATTTTCACCAACGAAATGTGGGTTTCGAATTATCGATAAATCGAAAATTTGAACTTCAAATTTTATCGTTTATCAGTCATTAAACTCCAGAGTTTAAGACAGAAATCGACAAACTCATTTGTCGACTGAGCCAAATGCCAACAGTTTGAATGTTCTGTCGTGGAATCCTCCTGTTTCTCTTATTGAAATTCAATTAGTACGGCCATCATCTTATAAATAAGTTGATTGATTTAACCATTAAATTGATACGGAAACTGTGCACTATTTATGAAATGAATTCTTGATGAAAGTGTGCAGAACTTATGAGTGACTCGCAAAGGTGTGCATTAATTTTGAAATAAATTTTTAAAGAAACCCTCAGTAAAATTTTCTTCAACGTTTATGGGTAGAATTTTGAAGGAAAGTGTGCAATATTTATGAAATGAGACCTTTATGAAAGTGTGTTTAAAAAATATAGTGAGAGGAACACCTTGAATCTTCTTAAAAATATTTCCGTTATAAAATTTTTCTTTCACGAGTGTGCATGATTTATGAAACAAATCCTTCATCAAAGTGTGCAGTATTAATGAAATGAGTCCTTTACGAAAGTGTGCATTATTTATGAAATTTATTTTGCGGGGAACACCTGGAATCTTTTCAATAAATAGAGTTTTCCATCATAAAAATTTTTCTTTCATTCGAGTGTGCATGATTTATGAAATACAACGTGACAGAACAATTGCGGGTTGTAACAATCAAGTTATAGCAACCGTCGTTGTGCCCTTCAAGGCTACAGCAGTTGCTACGGTCAATTTTTGGGGGGGTTGCGAACAGGTGACACTATTATACACAGACAGAGACACAACATTCCTAATTTTCACTTTTCCGTGTGTGCGTGAGAATTTCGCTGACAATCAATAGGTGAGTCATCCGCAGCAAAGCCACAGGGACGAAAGCCCCTCGCTTTGAAAACACGAACCAAAATTTGACGTGGAAACCAAATCAATGTAAAGCAAACAAAGGAAACAATTTTCAAACTTTAATCTTTTAAATTCGAGTTCAAACATAAAACCGGCCCTGAATAAAGTCAACAGTGACATTTGAGACTTTTGAACACACTCACAGTCTCTTTTGACTCTCATAAATTGCTTTGAATTATTAAGTTGCGGGACTAAGCTCTGAGTATAGCTCTCTGACTGTTCAACCCCCAGTCCAACCCTTCATCCTTTGTGAATAAACTTAAAGATGGCTACTGCTTCATACATAAATTTTGTGGTAAGCACAAGTTCACTGTCAGCTATTAATATCTATCACCGTGCACCTTTACACTCTCATCCGAGTCTACATTATTTAAAGTATTCACCTGTGTCACATCTTTAAATAATGGAGCCTTGGGTTAGACTGTAAAGGTGCACGGTGGTATAGATACTAATACCTGACAGTGAAATTGTGCTTTCACAAAAATTTGTACAAAATATATAAATACAGTATGAAGCGAAACGTCTAGAAGAATAATTTATTATTATCTTTCATAAATGTTGATACTGATATACAGTATATACTTTTAATTGTCTACCTCTTTCGGGTTTTACACTATCCTCGTTTATTCAAACTAAAGCAATTATAAAACAGTAGATTAATAAATATAAAAAACTATATATAAAGAATATAAATATATATAGATCAGTGGTCCCCAAAATCGTCAGTAGAAAGTATACAAGATTAAAATTTGTTCAAAGAGCCATTTTAAAATTTTCTTTGTACAGACAAGCTTTACTGAGACATTTTTATAATTAGAGCTAAAAGTATACTCTCGAGCTTGTCTTTACTAAATACTGTATGTCTTGGATTAAAGTATTTATGAAATGTATTCTGTACTGTGTTTTATAACGAATCTGCATCAAAGTGTGCATTATTTTTGAAATGAATTATACGCATCACACACACAATCTGTGACAAAAAATCTTCGTAAATAGTATATACATTTTTAATTTCCATAATAAGTATATGACATCGAAGTAGGATTGATTTCATAAATATTGCACACTTCCACGAGCGATTTAAATCTCATAAATGTTGCTCAGCAGTCTATAGCTTTAATGACTATGTCATTTAAGCTTTAGACTGTTCATAATGACTATGAACTTAAATTTCGTAGAAATATATTCAATAATACTTAGTATCATATAAAGATATAATAATATTTAGTTAATACACAATACTCAGGGCCTCCACTAATCATTTTATGGAAGAACCACAGTCAAGGAGTAAGAGTCATATGTGGCTCCGGAGCCACACTTTGCTGACCTCTGATATAGATGATATAAATATAAATAAAAGTGTATACATATAAAAATATAAAATAAATAAATAATAAACTACAAGATAATATAACAAAGTACAAAGACAAATATAAACTACTATATATATAATGATATATCATGTATATATTTTAGATATATTATATATATTATACATATGATAATATATATAAACTACAAGACAAAGTAACCGTACAGGCAGGTAAATAACCGACATGTCCTATTGGAGACATAGAACAACGAACAGAACCATAAATTATCATTACTTTCATAAATAACGCACACTACCACCAGAAATCCATACATACATCTTCATCAAGAATTTCTTTCATAAATGATGCACAATTTTATCATCAATTCATATCAAACCCACACAATCTACATCAACTCATTTCATAAATCATGCACACTTTCAACGGGCTTCCAATTAGTCCCTCAACTCGACAAATTATCATCTCTGATGCCACGACATTTACCAACTATTTATACGCGAATCGTGCAACTTGAAATCTTTTCTCTTGAAGGTGTCTATTTCCGGATAAATATTCAAACAAGGGTTTCTAAAATCATCGAGGAGAGTAAAGTGGAGGAGAGGAAGAGTGTAGAAGGTCATCTCGAACCATTGACAACGCACACCACTGACTACAGCCTAATTTTCATTCTAATTATTCGAGGCAGTGTCCCAGCGCGACAACCGTACTATAAACAAAAAAACGTAAACATCTGTCTCAATGTTTTGATCTATCGAAATTTATCAAAATCACAAGTAAAAATATAAATAAAAGAATATAATAAAAAGGAAAAATTCGCAAAAACTTCAAAAATCCCCCAAAAAATGGATCAACAGATCGTCGAACTAAAGAAAGAAGAGATAGAAATGGAAAAGAAAAAACTTGTAGACATAAGAAATATGACCGCAGAAACAATGGACAAAATCAAAAGGCTGGAGGATGAACACAACGAGGAGAGAATCCTCCACCAGAAGAAACTGAGAAACCTCCGAAACCTCCAGAGTAGCCATGACACCCGTTTCTCTAAGTTGGCTAACGACCTCAAACTAGTCGCTAACTTGACTGCCTCACGTCGAGAAGAACTGAAGAATTTGATTAAGGTTAACACGGAAAGCGCGGCCGAATTAAAGAAGACTCAAGAGGACACGGAAACGGAGGTTTGCGAATTGAAAAAAAAACTCAAACAACTCGAAGTGGATATTAAACAGGGCTACGTGGACTTGCAGAACGAGAAGGAAATCCAGGTACTACTAGAAGTAGGATTGAGTAATATCAAAGAGGACGAGCGATTGCCTCTCTCTACTTTGGAATCGATTGTGAGGAAGAGACAAGAGTGCGTCAAACAGCGACAGGAGGAAGTTAATAAAGAGATAAGTAAGATAGAACAAGAGCAGGCTGCTATTGAGACCGAAATAAAACAAAAACAGGACAGACTGGTTGCTCTCAAGGACACTTACTTGGATTTGATACTTGTCTACAATAAGAGCAAAAACTGAAATAAACAAATTTTTTGTCTCTGTATAGTTAGTCTAACTCTTTGAAAAAGTTAGTAGTAAAGTAAAAACCCACAAAACCAGTGATTCCCAAAGTGCTCTGTACCGACTCCCAGAAGTCTATGACGCCCTGCAAGGGGTCAGCGAAACAAAATTGAGGGGTCCACGACAGCGGATCTACTAATAGTACCTATTTGCTTACATTATACTATCTTATAATATAAACACATGTATATTATTTATAAAAGTACTTTTGTAGTAAACAATTTACTTCACTACAGTGAGAAATTTACAAAAATCAATATCAGGTTAGTAGGGGGTCTATCCAAAACTGGAAAACATGGAAAGAGATCTACGACAGCAAAAAAGTTTGGAAGTCTCTGATCTACACAAACTGTATGTGATGTTTCCAAGCAATCACTACACACATCAAACCGGACAACCAAAAATTCAATTCTTCTGTAAATTGAATCAAAGCGTAAATTCGAACCGCGTTATTGGTGGACCGTACAAACAAAAACCCCAACCGAATGTCAGGAATAGTGGCACTAAACAATTCGTCATTTTACTGGCGCAGATTTTTTTCGTCTTCTTTTAGAAATCTTAAAATATTTGATTCGTGAGGAATCCTTGTTCATAAATACTGTCAACTGTCGTGTGGAATTGGTTTCATAAATTATGCACACTTATCTAAATGATTTGCCTCCCTAACTTCCTTCAGGAACTAAAGAGGACTGCAGTATGCAGGAAAGCCTTTGGACCGCATCCAAGAATTTAGGTAATTCCTCTTGCTCACTTTCTGGGAGTATGGCTACAAATAAACCGGAAATGCGGTTAAAACACATCCATTCAGGAAGTTCAACAAAAATCTTCACCAAACCTAACAGTCGGAGGAGTTACCATCCTAACATTAAGAGTTCCTACAATCCAACCCACTCATTTGACGTTCTGCACGCATCTCTTCTTTAAATAATTAATCTACCCAACTTCTGAGAGAATCTATTTCTGTCTTTCAAACAGAACAAGGCAATTATTCAAACTGTAATACCCCTCCATGCCCACAATCACAATTTCTCAAAAGTCTTGCACAATTACTAAGAAAAACCTCAACATTTCCACAAGGTAGGATCACCACCAACCAATACAACAACCTAGGGTTTTAGCTTTAACATCACTTCACAGTCAGCTTCCTTTAAAATAGTAAAACTGAAAAGAGAATTTTGCACATCGTGGAACAAATTTGTTGCCAGGCAACCAGGCGATTTCTGTTCTAACCTATTACAGTTTTGGGAATTTCCTTTATTAATTTTTGATGCTTCTTCCTCAGAAGGAGAGATGTAAAAGGAATGAAAGAAGCCGTCCGCCTTTTCAACTATCCCGCTTCCCTGAAACCACGACCTTGATAGAAAGTTTATTCAAAACCGCTCCTAAAAGGAACCTGTGTTCTTGGGTTGATGTGACAGCTGTCTTGCGGTCAAGTCACTTCTAACAACCCAAATTTGAGTCATGGCTACACCCCTAACAGTTACGGGAGAAAGTTGGAGAACAAAGAACCTAAACTCTGTGTATAGAACCATACCATTTATCCATCATCATTACCATTTAAACCATACCTGAAATCCATTTCATAAGTACTGCACAATTTCGATTCGTAACTTTTAAAGAGAGTTCGTTTCATAACTAATGCACAGTTTCATGACAAATTATGTTAACTAACAACTATTTGTCAGCCTTAAAACCTTCCAACTACTCAGAGAGTATAGTAGAGGGAATTAATGGAAGCGTTTTGCCATATTTCGGTATTCAGCTTCCAGTTAAAGTCAGAAACCTGAAGGGACAATTTGTAAGATAAGAAAAAAGTTTTCAGAGATTTTGACACCGAAGAACACGTGAATCATGTTTGTTTTTCTACCTCCCTTCCCTCTCCCACCCCCAAAAAATTATGTTGACGTTCATCCAAGAAGTCTACTGTATACATTTCACATAAACAATAAATAAATTAGCTTTTGTCAAAAGTTTTAACATCTGTATAAATTTTAGTAAGCTTTCATTTAATATTTATTTACGTTATTCAAAGCGGTTAAAAAATTCTTTTGATAACACTAATCAGATCAAAGTAAGTCATAATCAACTTCCGCCCCCGTGGTTGAACACCGTATTAAATGAAACTACTTCGAGACCGGTCGTTACCGAATTTTTGCTTATCAAAGAAAAACTTTTGGAATAAATTATTTGGAGTACTTACGGCCCTTCCGGTCACCTCCAAGCCGACAAAGCCGAAGATCAAAGCACCAAAATAAATAACCGACATTTTCATGACTGCTGATTAGATAAAGAGCATAGCACTCAACCGGAAATGGTTATTACAGAAAATAAATAAATAACATAAATTATGAAAATGATATATCCGTGTGAGCTTTTCCCCCTTCTCGCATCGGACTTTTCCCTCGAAATGTGTTTTCCAACTTTTTTTCTTATTTTCCGTTTTGAGAATTGCGTTCTTGGACTATGCGCTAGCGCAGTACGGAGATCGATAGTGGCGTTCTTTAAAGAGGACTGTGGGGGGGTCGGGACAAAGGGAATGGGGAGGGGGTCTCTCTCCTATTGTTGCCCTTTATTCGGTGGAGGCATCAGCTGAAAGTTGTTTGGATAAGGATCGAATTTGATTTTAAGCTTGCGCCGTTTACACAATTAATCATAATGAAGGAAATTCGAATCCACAGATAATTCGCTGACTTTTTTTGTGCGGTTTTTTGTTTGAAATCCCCCGCCCCCAATTCCCTCACCGTAGTCCACCACGGGCTTTCACTATTTTTGAACATCTCTTAATTAAAAATTTGTTTTTCTAAAAAGATTTCAAACTTTTCTAATCCTATCAACCCTTAAGGACCCATCCTTCCGTTTTATCTCATCTCATCCCCCGCCACCAAAAACCGGTCCGGTATGAAAGGAGACGAAGACAAAATACTTGAACGTGAAGCCTGTTTGAATGTCTGAGATGATAATTAAACTTTAATTAACTGTTTGGGTTAATCAAGTTAAGTTTCAATTACGTTAATGGTTGGTGTGGAGTTGTGTTTATATTCCTTCGGCTCTCTAGATAACTTTTTCGGGGTTTTGGCCCCCTCCTCCCCCCGCCCTAACAATTTCTGCGTACCAAATTATAAGTTTTTTGATCAGTCAGATAAATTTTTATAAATATTATCAAGAAATACAAAAAGAGCCAAAACTGTATTAGACAATACTAACATACTAACTACATCTTGTTTCATACTTTGTAGTTATGTTGTAGTTTTGTTCCCTCCTTTCATTGTCGTAGTGTCTGATTTAATTTAACAATCCAGGTAGAATGGTAGTGTTCTGAATATTTCTTGTTTGTAGTTTTGCTGTTGCTTTTCCTTGCCTTCTTGGAGTCGGTGTTGTTCATAACAAGTGACAAGCCTATGTAAGTGTTACAATGTAGTCTTCAATGTAGTTGACAGTCTTTTCCTTTCTTCTTCTAATGCCTTTGTCCTCATTTTTATTATCAATGCCGGTCGGGTTCGTTCCAAACCTCAGAAGAAATAGTTTGAAAGGTCCACTATAGTTACAAATTTGTAGTTTTGTTGTAGTTATGTTTGTTCCTTTTTGTAATTACTTTAATCTGGTTGTAGTCATTTAACTTATCAACTTTAAGGAAGGGGAGTGTTAAGAACCTCAGGACAAATAGTTGAAAGGTTAGGTCATTTAGTGTTACAACATAGTTTTGAAAAATGCTTGTGCGGTTTTGTTGTAGTTTCTTCCCTTTTTATTCCTTTGTCTTTCTGTTAATTATTATTATTTCCGGTGAGGTTCAAAACTACAGGACAAATAGTTACAAACCTGGGTCACTTTGTTTATGTTAGTTATTCAAAACCATATTTCCTGCTTCATTTGATGATGTTTTATAAATTCTAAGAGGCCAAACATTATTCAAGAAAACTTCTAAAGAAGACCTATACAACACTCAACATCTCACTTATGTAAATAAGTTGTCCCTTCTATAGAAACTTTCGAGACGTTAGCTTCCTTTAAAAGCAAGATCCGTTCAATCGATTCACATTTCCCTCCCAAAAATCTCACAGCCTTCCAAGACTCAAAACGGATCATTTCCCAAAATAAATTCCATGTTGAACAAAAAACCATCTTCCCGGTGGAAGAGGAGAAATGGAAAGTATGCGACCGCGTATATTGAAGGCCCAGATCCGAGCATGCCTTGTTGGGCCTTGTTGGTAGAGGGGGTCGATTTATCCGAGGACGAAGCGAACCGCCAAATAATCTCGGTGAGCGTCACCTGCAATTCAGCGCACATGCTCCACGAGGCACGAGGAATCAAACGTCTTGCCAATGGGACACTAAATATATTTCTCTCGTTTTTTTTACTTCATTTTTGTTATTTATTTATTTATTTTTTAAATGTTTAATTGTTTTGTTGTGGATTAAGTTTTTAAATGTGATAGTTTTTCAAATAATAATCAAGTTTTCCAATGAAATGTTTTTTTTCTTCTCGTAAATATTTATTTTCTGCAAAAACTGTGATAAAATCTTATTCATATATATATCCATAGCTTCCGCGAAATTATCTATCTTCCAATATTTCATTTTTTCTTTGTGTTTGGTGATATTATTATTAGTTAAATATCGTTCTGTGCGGTTTTAGTACGAATCCTCTTTGTAAACGGAGTGAATGCAATAACAAAACAAAACAAAAACGCCACGGAGTCGGTTTCTCGCAGTCTCCAATAGACATGGGTCAAAGCTTAGACGTTCGGAACACTGTTACGACTGTTATATGGATAGATCTAACTCAAAATCAGAAGGTACGTACCATTTTACTGACTTATTCGTTTAGATACTTACAAAACAGCGAGAAGCGTTTCATTCTTACACATATGTTATACGCGTCTACCAATTATTATTCGAAACGTGTTAGTCATGTGTGTTCGATTTGCATAACTCCGATGACTATGAATAAAATTTTGAATAACTAGTTCGTAGTTTGCTTAGTTTGAAACCAACGAGTAGTTAACTAAGCTACATCCATTTGTTAATCCAACATCACACGAAAAGTAAACGAGAAGGGACAACAGCAATTACAAACAGGATTTGCAGATAAGAACAAAGAAACACCAGAGAGGTGAGGAGGAGGTAAAGATAAGAGACAAAGAAACCCGGAGAGGTGATATTCATTTCCGGTGATATTTATTAACAGAACGAAATAAACCGAAATTCGAATATTGGCGGGAAAAGTCTTTGGCAAGGACCGTTCTAAAAAAAACCGGAAGTGTGTGTTTTGGTTATTAACCCTGCACTCGGGCGAGGAGATAATGACAATGCATTCTATAAATAATTAGTTTAGTCCACCCAAGTGGTCGAAACACGTGTTTTAACATTCTCCCACGAATATTCTGTCGTTGCTCTTGACCGTAAAAACCGGAAACTGAGGTTTCTTAAGAGTCGTTTTCAAAATTAAAAAACAAATAAATATTTATAAGTCGGTGTGAATACTTTTTTTCTTATAAAAATTCATCAGTGTTTCGACTGAAACTCTTTCCTTTCGTCCTGCTAATTAATTAAGGTAGGAATACTGTTACGAGTAACACTAAATATAAATTTCTCGTGAGCTGGGGTGTTTTGTTTCGTTGTTCTGCGAATTTATTTTTTTCGTCGTTTCACAAATCATAATATCGCCATGAGAGATATTTTCGAAAAATAAATTTGTTTATGTTACTCTTGGAACGGATGGAAAATGGAATTTTATTACAGTAGCGTTACCCAAAATACGGTTCATCAACTCTCAGAGATGATACTGAAACTTTTTGGTGGATGGGGATGAGAATATGACATGAAGATGATGTAATTTAATATTATGCCACATTTTTAGAGTTTTCATTGTCACATATCCCAATTTACAGAGTCACTTTGGTATCGGATGCAAAATTTTACGACATAAGTGTCCTAGTCGTGTTTGTACAAAATTGTACTCATTTTGTAAATGGAAGTTACTTAGAACCGTGGTACTCAAACTGCGACCCACCAAGCTCTAATGAGTAGATACCGATTCAGTGAAAATTTGTGAGAAGGTCGAATGCTCATTGTTAAGTCTGGGCTATAGTGCCTGACCAGTACAAAATGTTCAGCCCTGTGCTCAGAAACTGCTAACATTTGCTTCAACATATCTTTATGAGGCAATATACAGAAAAATGACAGATTGACAGATGTACCCTGAGGGTGGACTGTACCGAAAGCTGGACTTGTAAAACCTTTTTATTGGTAAGTCGTGTGGCCCACTCGCAATGGAAATTTGGTCCGGAAGGAAAAAGTACTAAGGGTTTAGAATACAATGAAAGTTTGTCGGATGCATTTCATAAATAATGCACATTTGTATACAGAATTCATTTCACCAGTATACTTTCCTTTTACTTTTACTCCAAAGCCGGACTTATAAAAGTCGTGTGGGCCAGTCGCAATGGTCACAATGGAAATTTGGCCCGGGAAGGTAAAATCTTGAGTACCAAGGATTTAGAATTTATTTCATAAGTAACGCACATTTTCATTATGGATATATACCACAAATACAAATTGATAGATTCAATTCTAAGGACTTAAAATCCACAACGGGTTTTGTTTTATGCGCTTTGTTTCAAATCCTTTAACAATGTGTTCGGATGTGGTTCTATTCGTTTCAAAATAATGCACATATATTACAAAGAGTGATACAATAATTCATTTCAGAAATAACGCACGCCAGTTAGTTTTTATTTAATCAGCTTGTACGAGTCAAATTCGCTCACTTCCAATACCATTAACATCTTCAAATCCCGAGCTCAAAGAAATGACCTGAACAACACAAACAAAATTAAGCAACAAAGTTGGAATGATAACAACTTCCAACTCGGATTATGTTTCATTCTAATAAGTTAAAACACGCAATCACAGATTAATAACATTAAATTAAAGTATATAAATAAATATATTTTCCATCGCACACGACTGATTGGATTTTATAGTTTCCTGCTCAGGAAAATAATAAAACGAAAATTCGTCAAACAAAAATTTAACAGGCTAACATTTACAAACAATAAATCTTAAAATTAAAAGGTTGTTAATCATTGTCAGTAATAAAAATCTGACCTTGGGTCTTTTTATAACAGTTACTCTTTGAATAACATTATTATTTCGAAATCTAATTTCCTTTCTATTACTTTCATCATAATCTAATACGAACTTCGACAATGTTTCTCGAAAGTAGATAAATTCAAGTTTCTAACTAATTTATTTCAAAAATTGACTGAAGAAATGAAACAGGACGTTATTTATATATATTTGAGTCAGATAAATAAATAGATAACGAAGGATAGATGATAAGCAAGTATTAGGAGTAAGAGGCCTTAGCAAGGTGAGCTTTATATATCTTCGTGGGTGTATGATTCAAGTCAAATTTCCTATTTGACAGTATAACAATACCATCAGGGCTTTAGCAAGTGGTCAGAACATTAAAATGAAACTTCTGTCTTGGGATTACATAAATAAAAGCCATAAACCCGACATAATGCGACAATAATAACTGGATTTGTAAAAATAAAAACGCCAATAGTCTTGCTTTGTCATTGAATCCGTCACCATACACCAACATGAACGTCTTCTTTTGGCAAAAGTTGAACTTGAAAAAGCAATAAAAACAAAATTCAAAACATAAAATGTTACTGCCAGCATTTTGTGCTTCATTTTTTAATTTCCTTTTCAACAATAAAACGACATTTTACCGTTTGAAAGGTATTTAGGGATGACGGTGGTGTTAGTCGTCGTGATTATTACGTTCGGTGAGCAAATAACCGATGACAAAGGCGAACTGAGAGAGTAAAACAAGGCGAACATACTTAAGGCGGATCCTTTTTGATTAATTTTCGTCGAGAGGAAAAGCTTTCAGGTATCGGAGCCATTTCACTTGGTCTGCTGAAAGTGTACATCAATTTCGGGATGAATAGGTCGCATAAGTGTACATCGTTTGTGAAATGAATGAGAAGTTGGTGAAGAACTTTTATGTATAGGAAATGGTATCCCGCTTAACAAGCACCTCGCATAAGTTTTGTATTAAGAGTGGTATGGATAGTGGAACCCCGAATTGTGCGATTGACATATTCGTCTCATTACTACCTACTCTGTTTAGAACTTATTGCTAACATCTTAGTGTTAAATTGGAGATCATCACGCTGGCCACAGAACCAGGATGCAGTGTCCAACTGTAACCACTCCAGCAGATTCTTCAGCCACGAGGTCTTTCGCCTGCCAGGTCGCCTTTTTCCTTCCATAATCAGTCGATGGCGCCGGTATTTCTCATTTCTGTACTGAAGTTTCCGTCGTTTGGTGCAAAGGAGAGCTTCTGTCTCTTTGCCATTTTGACATAAGACCTCGCTTGACTCTGTCGGTTTACGCGATCTTGAGTATTCGGCGGTAGAGCCACAAGTCGAACGCCTAGATCCTCTTCTCCAGTTTTCGGGTTATCGTCCAACCTTTTTGTCATATAGAAGCACAGGAAGGACGTAGCTGCGGAGGATCTGGATTGTTGCCGGCATGGAGAGTTCCCGGCGGCACAGCAGATTTTTCATTTTAGTAAACTCAAATTTAAGGTTTTGATGAAGACTAAACATTTTTTTGCATACAAAGTTCACTCTATTAGACCTCTACACCAATTCTAGTCTGTTCTGGTTTCGAAATATTCTATTCCCGTTCTAATCTTATTAACAGTTCAGTAAAAACCGACACAGGCACCTGTTCTCAATAAATTTTAATATGACTTCATAAAAAATTTCAACTCCAATGGTTTCATTTCAACTTAGTCATGTTTGAAAATTTTTTTTCTCTACGACCCTTGTACTAGTTCAAGGAATCGATCTTTCAACCTCCTCCATCCCATTTCTAGATTAACCTGATGAGAAATAGGTCCACAAACCACTTTGAGGAAGTTGTTTCCATGAATCAACTTACTTCAAATGGAATCAATATCGCGTGAGAGGAAAAGATTCACAGCTAACTCGTTCTCTAACTAAAACTTTGTAGCAAGCTCTAATGACCAGTCACTTTGGGTTTACGAATCCGAAAATAAATAAATAAATAAATTGTGAACAGACCATTCCTGCTGAATAAACTTTTAACGACTTATAACTCAAAAACAAGTTTCATTTTGGGGTTGTTGTTTCGGTCAAACCAGAGTGACTTGAGGTTTAGTAAATATAAGAGAGAAACATCTCAAGAGGAAGGGAAACCAATAGTTTCAAAATAGACATCTAAGTTGAAACTTTATTAAAACCACAAGGGACTACCCTGGTTTATATTTATTATAAGAATATATATCCAATTATAATCTGATTTTGTGCCGTATCCGACTTATTTGTGATCTCTATAGAGAAGACTAACCCATCTTGTCTTGAGCATCTTTCATTTTCGTATTTATTTATTTTTAATATATTTCATTTATATATTCATATTAATCTTAGATTGTTATATTCTAAGAGTCAGCTTTGTGTCATTCTCTTGTTATTTATAATATTTATTTATTTGTAGCAGTACTAATTCAGTTTGTACGCATTGTTATTCTAGGAATTTATTCCTTTATTTATTTTATATTTAAATAATAATAATATAATATATTGTATTTGTATACCCCTTTCGGGTTTTTATAACTTTAACTACAACAATAATCGAATCCAATGTTTACTTGGTAGTGTTCCCTTCTTGAGATTACCCCAAACGAGTCAAGAATTTCGCAGTGGTACATAATCCATTTTATAAATAAATAAATCCCTGAGTAGATATTACATAATGAGCGTTAATAAAATAGACAGTATCCATAAATCGAACCGTGAACAACCAAGTGAATGATATTTAACAAATAAATAAGTAAATACGCAATAAGCGATAGTTAACTAATAGCCAAATAAGTAGATAAATACATAAACTAGGCAGGTGGACGATAAATAACTAATAAATAAATAATTATTATTCAGTTATTTGGTTGAGTATTTATTTATTTATTGGTCTATTGGCTATTTATCCTTGATTTATTATCGTCTTTTGTTCTGTCCTGGTTTGTATCATTTTCATAAATAGTGCACACTTTTATTAGACTATAATTTCGCAGCTTAATGATATTTATTTATTTATTTATTATTTTCAATCTGTGGGTGGGAGGAGTAGTGTAGTGGCTAAAGCTCCTGACTTGGACGCAATGATCTTGAGTTCGAGTCCTCCTACCGCATACTGTAGCAAGAAGTTTGCATAACGAGCACCATAAATTCCAAAGGAAATGCCTCTCATAACGAGCAATTTTTGGTGACATGTACATGGGGAATCCCCCGAGAGGTAGAGAAACACTCCAAACTCCGAATTGGGGCGGATTCAAAGTTAAATCTTTCTGTATCTGTCTTATTTTCTTCACTACCACCCAAAATTCTTTCATTTTCACATTCCCAAGCTTCTTAGCTACTCCTTTTCTTTTCATGATACTAAAAGTTAACATTGTTTTATATGAAAAAAATTGTTTCGCATTACGAGTAAAACTTCAGAACGAATTAAACTCGTTATGAGAGGTTCCACTGTATAGCCAAAAAATGGTGAAAAACGGGATTAAAACCATCACGTGGTGCTTTGTACTTTGTTTCATTTTTTTATAAGCATCTTCACTCTATGAACATATACTCTGTACCATGATACTATATACGATCTTATTTATATACTTTTGCTGGTTATTTATGTATAAATTTATTTATTTAGTTGTAGTTTGTTTGGTGTTCTTAAAATTTTGTCTCCTTCTCACCCGGTATGTGAGTCCAACTTTATAAAACCTCCAAAAGGGTATACTGAATAAATATATTTTTATAAAAATTGTGTGACGACAAATCAAGACGTCTCCATTTTGTCGAGGACTAAAAAGTTTTCGCAAGAAAAATAATTTTTAATTGAGTAAATGAAATTTTGATTAAAAAAAGAGAAATTCCGATGGGAAACTTAATTGGAACATCATCTGCTGTAGACACATTACTCACTCTTAAATAAACTTTCGTCTCCCGACTTTAATAATAACTTAAACTTAAATATAAATTTTTGTTTTTTAAAGTGAAACGTTATTCAGTTTTCCAAAAGAGAAAATTTTTAATCGCAAGAGGTCAATGACCTTTAGCATCCCAGCATCACAACCCAGTCCACCATTTATGGTATCCTCACACCGAGATTCCTATCATTATTAATAGCAAAGATGAATTTCAAGATGAGTTATATCATAAATAATTCGAAATCAGTGTAGTCAGTTTAACCAATGCATAAATGAGAGAAAAATTTTGTGTGTAGATAAATAAATAAATATGCAAAGCAGATAAAACTTCTTTTTGAAATAACCGATGCTGAGGTCGATCTCTATGGAAAAATCTGTGACCCTTCTATCTGCGACAGAAAAAAAGTCCAGAAATAAAAAACATTCCATTCTAAAAATAAATCCATCATTCACTGGGGAAGAAGAAAGAACTTAAATCTTGTGGCTTATCTAGAGTTCAGTAAATTCAAGTTAAGTAGATAAATAAAAGTAATTAAAAGATGTTGTTTATGGCAATTTTTTTTGTTTTAGTCCTTAACTAACCACGAGATTATGCTTTATATGAATAAAATATCTCCGACAGAGAATTTAAAAATGAAATTTATATCATGCCTCTGTTTGTCTGTGCCATCCACGGTCATAAAGTTCAGCCCTTTCCGTTTCTAAAATGGGTAACGTTTAAATTTTTTGGCCTTTAGGAGACTCTTTGTTTGGAGGTTGGAAATGCAAAGAATGTGCTACGTGATTGTGTGCATTATTTATGAGTTAAATTCTTTGTAAGGTCGTGTATCGCTTATGAAATACTACAGGAAAGTATTTTGAAAAATATATCCGGCTGGCTATATACACCCATACCTCGCTTTACGACCTAGATACGTTACACGAAACATGGCCGTAAAGCCGTATAACGAAGCCAGTATTCTAATACAAATTCAGGGAGATTGGTTCCAAATTTGTTAAAAATGTAACATGGCGTGTCCTTCAAAACGCATTTTATCTCGTTTAGATCAGAAATACATACATAACAAGTAGCCTACATAGATTTGTACATAAAATAATAACAGAGACCCAAACCGGCAATAACCTATAAACAAAAATGAAACAACTTAATGCATCAATGTCCTCATCATTTTTTGCTGGTAAGGATGGGCCTGGCTTTAAAAAATTGTCCAAAATTGTTCTTAGCTACGTTCGACATCAGGATCGGTTTCAAGGAGGATGTCTACTCCTTGTTTGAAATAGGAAAAAGCTTTCGACAAAATTTTTGAAGTTAGCTGTTTGCATATCTCTTCATAAAATGCCAGTTTCGCTTGCACCTGAATGAGTTCCTCATAGGAAAGAGGTTTCCTATCAACTTTAAGTAGATGAAACACTTGACGTTCGTTTAAACCTTCAAAGCCGAGATTATGTTCTGGATCCAAAATTTTTTGCCTAATTTCGGGAAAGAAACTAACTTCTGTACCAGTACTTTGACACATTTTGGCCGTTTTATCGAAACATTTTAGGCCGTAAATCGAAAACGTGCCATAATTCAAGAAGGCCGTTATGGCGAAATGCTAAGCAAATGTTTCATTGTTTTAATGGGCCACCCAGATGGGTCATCAATGGAATAACGTTTTGTCAACCCCTTCTGGGGTATAAATACTGGCTGAAATCATTCATAACTACACCAAATTCGGGAATCAGTGGTTTCGTATAACCTTACCACACTTCATCACCACAGGGGGGATTCTAAGGCATTAGAGGAATTGTCCATTGACAAGCTTCCTCATTCATCATCAGCGACGGCCACAGGGAGAATCGTCAGGGTTTTCTTCTTTCGAAAGTTCGAACAACATAAAAAGAATTAAATTAGTAAACGATGACAGATGTCATCATATCCAAAGAAGTACAGAAGATGTCGAACATTTGCTATTCGAGTGTGACGCTTGGAGAGATCTGAGAGCTAATTTTCAAATTGATAGGTCTTTTTAAACATAACAGAAAAAATGCCAGCAGCTTAAATAATTTTTCAACTTTTGTAAAAGAAATAATGAAAAATAAGCACAAGCCTGGACTCCAATAGGTCTCCTAAAGGTATGTCTGTTGAATGTTCAATGACAATGATTAACACAAATAAATAATGAAATATATAAATGTTTATATTTATTCATTTTGACTCAGTTTTGTATTGTCTCTGTAAAGTTAAATGTATCTATTACTGTAGTTAATGTTAGAATGAATGAGAACAGCCCTAAATGATCTATCGAATTTCCGATGATCCGAAGCTTGTCTATAAGTCTATTTGTACCTTATGGTCTTACAAATGATAAGGGATGATGCCATTCAATAAAGAAAAAAAGGATTACTGACCGGAAATACAATCCATTAGAGTACCCATCACATCCTACATATGCTTATTTGAACAACAAGAATGTGATAGGATCACAACAATATATTCTGCAGGTGACTATAAATATGCGAACACAATTCGAAATGTCCAAATTTCACTAGATACAATATTTATAATAATATTTATTAGATTAAACAGAATTACAATGTAAAGAAATAAATAGACAAAAATTTTACTGTCCGGCATGTAATTTTGTGTCGTTTGGTGGAATTTCTATTTTTATGCAACAACAATCAATTTAGAAGCTAAAACTCATTTGCATTGTTCACCGCGATGCATACAAATAATATGGATACGCTGCACAAACAGTTTATTATTTAAGAATATATATTACCGAATTAATGTTTTCAAATATTAATTTAAGCGAAGGCAAACTTGCGGGCTAAATGCTAAACCTTCATCGGTGGACGTGTTGACCGTCCGTGATATATATAGATTCTTGGTGAAAGTATACTGGTGAAATGAATTCTGTGTACAAATGTGCAGTATTTATGAAATGCATCCGACAAACTTACATTATATTTTAAATCCTTAGTACTCAAGCTTTTTCCTTCCCGGGCCAAATTTCTATTGTGACCATTGCGGAGGCCACACCAAAAAAAGGTTTTACAAGTCCAGCTTTCGGAGCATACAGTTAACCCTCAGGGCATCATCTGTATGTAAATCAGTCAGTCTGTTTCTGTATATTTCTGTATATTACCTTCAAAAGATATGTTGTGGTAAACAATGTTAGTAGGTTCTGATCACAGACCTCAACATTTTCTTACTGGTCAGGCACTATGTTCCAGACTTAACAATGAGCAATCGACCTTTCACAAATTTTCACTCAATCGTGGGAGGAGTAGTGTAGTGGTTAAGTTCCTGACTTGGACGCAAATGGTCGTGAGTTCGAATCCTCCTCCCGCATCCTGTTATACCCAAAAATTAAGGGTGAGAAACGGGATTGAAACCACCACCACCAAATTTTCACTCAATCGGTTTGAACTGAGCTATTGGGCCAGTAGGGCTTGGTGAGCCTTAATTTGAGTACCAAGGCTCTAAACATTTCAAAACAAGCCTAAAAAAAACTCTGACCGTATGTATTAATCTCATTTTTATCTCTCAAAGACTCAAATCTTTAAAATTCCAAATTTAGAGGTCAAAATCAAAATTTTGAAATAAACTTAAACCAGTGACTCACCATTTTGGGGTAGAAGAAGAAAAAGAAAACAAATAATTATTTAAGGACTTGAAATCATAAGAGTTTATAATGATAAAAAGTGTCTTTGAAAAAAGATTAAATTTCAGAGATAAAAAAGAAAAAAAATTTTGTTTCTTTTTCTTTCTTTATTATCATGCAAATTGGTTGTAATCTCTTTTCCCCAATTATCATTCATAAATTCGTCACCCAAAAGAATTTTTTTCAAGTCAAAATTTATCTTCGCAGAGAAATAACAAGTCCCCTCAGCCTTGAGTTTTATAATTTGAATAAGGGTTTCAGAGAAGAAAAGGAACCAGGATCAGGTACCGCGCTTAACAAAACAAAAACCCATCCGGCGCCAGTTCCGTCTAGGGGTTCCGCACATAGTAGTGGGCGAAGGAATGTCGAGTACGTTTGTAGTGTCGTTTTAGCACAAGATAAGTATTGTTGTGGTTGTGGTGGTCATTGATCGTCTAGTCCTTTCATTTCTTGAGTGAAAAAACTTTAGAAGGTATTCACCTCTTGAGTGTGAGTATGTTTTTACTTTAAACAGGTTTTTACATCTTAGGCAGGACACTTTCAGTGAAACAGTTCACGTGTCGCGCCTCAACTTATCTCCACGTTTTTATAAGACTCACTACACCCACTACTAAATTTTAACTGTAATTTTTTGCAAAACGACCGTGAGGATGGATTTTTATTGGATTATATATCATTTGCGTATGATCCTAAAATTTTTTTATGTTTATTAACGGTTCATGTTTTATTACCACCACCATCATCACTGTTTGAGTTGATTAAATATGACTTCGAGCCGTTATCAATTGAAAATCAGTCAGAAGTGTTCGATTTATTCAGCCTATTAGAATCCCTCTCCCTCTTGGCCACATATGGGCTAACCGAACATGGTGGGATTGTGGTTGATTCAATTTAAAGAGACGTCATGTGAAAGTTGCTTACATAACAATTAAGGGTTCGTTTCAATCTTTATACATTTACAGTCAAAAACTGTTTAGTCTATCTAACTAAAAAACATTTATCTGTACCAGACAGAGGAGAACAGAAAGTGATGTAAGTAAGCAACTTTTGGTGAGGAAGAGTGTTGAATTTCAAATTTTGTTGGTTTAGAAATCTTGACGCCTCTTTTCCCCAAGGTCACCAAACGGAAAACGAAAGAAATGCGATAAAGCTTCTCTTTAGCTGATTATCAAGGTCTGGCGGAATTTGTTTAAATGGATCGCATTATTCTATGTCTGAACTACCGGCAAACTTATTAGTTAGCGAATAAATTCAGGTCCAATGACAACCTTGTTTACAAAATCCATTTTGATCACGCTTTACGATTTGTTTTGAAAGGATTTAGAAAATTAAACAAGATGTTCGGACAGTGTTTGTTTCAAAAATAATGCACACTTTTGTGAGTGACCTTACTTCACGGCCGAGTTCCGTCTCAATGACTACCGCTGTTGTGGGTTGTGCGTGGCACCGCGACTTTTCTCGAAAAATGAATTCTTCGTCAACTTATTTCACAAAATTGTTTTATTGAATTAAAATACAAATTCACGATTCTAGATGCGTAGATGCTTTTCGGAAAGACGTGTAGTGTTCCACCAAAAAATCACAATTAAGTTGATACTAACTTGAGTCTCTGAAATTGAATTGTCCGTGGAATTCAATTGTTCGAATTGAATTCTCGAATTGAATTGTTCTTAAATGATTTCGGGGGTTGTATTTATATCCCGTGGATACGTGACAGAACCAATGAATAGGAATGAATTGGAATGAATAAGAATAATCTTTATCAATGACTGGACTTTGCCATTACAAAGGTTTGTTTGAATTTTCCTTATGGTTCTATCACTGAACCTATCATATCTTGAATATGCTTGTTTGGACAACAACCCCTATCAATGGGGTGGACGGATCTTTACATTTGAAATCATTCTTAATTTCCTTGAATCAACCATTGATTCATTTAAATGAATTTAACTGATTCAACATATCAAGGGTATGTTGACGATCAATGGTCAAATTACGGTCCTTTAAGAGTTTCCAAGAATGTCGGCATATTCCGATTATGATAGATATATTTACAAAATTCTGTTGGAACACAACACCGCGTTAAACAAGGAGTTATCGTAAAGATTACAAACTTCACTGAATCATGGTTATCTACAGCTATAATGGATTATCTGAAAACGAAAGAGAAGTTCCTTGCGAGTCAAAACCTCGTTTGATACTTCAAACACAAACACATAGTTCGGTAGTTGTGTTCGACTGACTTGATAAAGTCTTAAAATGAAACAAAAATTTTGATTCGCTCATATTTCACGAGATTTATCAACGTTTACGGACAATTTAATAGACCAAGTTGGTCGAAAAATCGTTGACAGCAAATAACAGACATCTTATCAAAAATTTCGCTAAAACTGAAACTCTCTTCCGTCTCCTCTTATCTCACCTCCATTATGAAGGGAACTAGGAAATCGCAAAATCGATTTTTTTGCCGACTATCAAATCACTCAAAAATCTTAACATCATATCAATTATTAAATAAATAGAAATGAAATTTGCTCACGCCCAACTTGATCTTATTTGGCAACCTTACGTAACCTTTCATGTCGATATTTTTTTATTATGTAATTGTCTTTTTCGAGAAAAAAGTTTCAGGGCAGGTACGGTAAGTAATTAGAGGGCGAAACTGTTTTGTGAAGTTGATTACAACAGGAAAACACTAATGAGAACAACCGCCATTTTTAATTAATAAAACAATTCGTGCTTTTTAGCAGACAAGACCGCATTCAAATTGATTTTTTAAATAAAATAAATTTTATGCTATGGTCTTTAAATATTTTAAATTTCTAAATTATTGTGTATTTTCTATTAAAAAATAAATAAATTTTACGTTTGTTCTTGCCTACGTGATTCTTTTTGTTTTTATTTCAACGACTGTTCCTTCCAATCGGAAAGAGGAAAAATGACTGGAAAACAAAACGAACAAGAATTGAGCGAATGGTAATAAAAACCTAAAACCAGAGCTCTCGTTAAATTAATTAATTCAAATCGATGATATAAAAGCAAAAAGAGAAAAAGAAAAACCCGCACGGTATAGCTTCCGTTTGACATGGTTACGAGATGCCCTGAATCCGCTACTTATCGCCGTATCGCAGCAATATTGTCATGTGTCGTTTGGTTCAATGTTCACAGTATTCCTTTGGTCGCGGATCGAACCAGTTGTGCCGTGTGGATTTCGCCGAATAGTGAATGCCGACGCACGTGTCTTGTGGATAAATTCAAGGATTTCAAGTGGATGTGGCAGGAGCCGCGGAGATGACGAATGCCCCCGCCCCTAAGCGCAGGGTTAGTCAGGATGAGGACTCGAGCGCTGAGGAGGCAGAGTCAGCACCACCACCCCCGGATGGTGGATGGGGTTGGATGGTAGTCTTTGCATCGTTTATGATCCACATAGTCAGTGAGTATTGCTTTCTACTTAACTTCACGACAGACTGTTACCTCCTACTGACTTAGACATTCATTCCGGGTATTGTAAAACAAAAACAAATCCGCGACCTCTAGACATGTATCGCGATAACCTGTTATAACTGTCACGAGTTTAGGAATCAGTGGTGTCCTCAAAATATCCATAAAACTAAATTTTTATTTTAAATAAATAGTCTTAACTGAAACGAATATTAGCAAACAACATTTTGAAATTTTAACTGTATACAAACCATACACTGTTACTCAATGATACGTCTTAAATCCTACTAACTTTTGAAGCAAATTATTCACATGATACAGTTACACATACATATGATTAAAAACCACAAACTATGCAGATTATGCTCTTTACCCTTTCAACTAATTTTTTTCTATATTTCAGACCCCCAGTTCTCTGTTACAAATTTTTGTTTACATTAAATTAGTTACAGAATCAGCAACGTGGACTAAAAACCAAAATAGACACTTTACAATACCAAAAACAAAAAGTTAGGCCCTCCTCCGGGAAGTCCACAATAGATACCATTGTTCGAATAACAACGAAAGTTTTCTTAAACACAAATCTCTAAAAGCGTTAACATTAAATTATCTTTAAATTTGATTTAGGTAACAGTCGTCTCAAAACAAGACTCATATAAGAGTAGGTTCGGGAAAAATGCCTCGTAGGCGCGATATTGAGCAAAAATGTCAGCAATTCAATATGAAAAGTAAAACAAATATTTCTCCTCCCACTATCGGCCTTCCGTGCGAATTAGTTTTAGCACTCTAATAGAAATTTTCGACTAATTATTCACTTGATGTTCCTTTTAAATTTTCCGATGCTTAATTAACGATCGTAGTCAAGCTACAAATTAATTTCACTTCTTCCGATAATTAAAGTACAGTCTTGTCAAATAATACTTGTGGGTGTTCTGTTTTCTTGTGTTTTGTCTTGAGAATTTTTCCCCGACATGAAATGTGTCATGATAAATCCACAATTCGATATTAATTACTGTGAGCCTTATTATCATGTCTCAGTATAGATACTCATCATGAGGATAGGAAGAAGACGTTTGAAAGATTGTCACTCGCATATGTCTTACCGTTTTGAAGGAAATTAAATTAGTCTTCTTATAAAAATCCTTTTTTTCTTTTTTTAGAAAAAGCTCTTAGAAAGTTTTATTGATCATATAAGCGGATTTAACGTTTTCCCTCTGGCGTGAAATGTAGGAAAGTTGCCTGAACTCCATTCTGACAATGTAGCATTTATGGGCCAGAAAAACGAGGGAAATGTTCGATACTTTTAATTTCTTTTACGACAGCTGGATTATTGCCATCCAGCTAAGGTGGAAATGTTATGAGCACTTTGATGACCTCTTTAACTGTTTAAAAAGGAAAAAGTTTCGCTTTTAGAAAGCTTTCTCGCTTAGAGTTTGGATATTACGAGGGTTTTTTGTTACACTACCATCTGCACCTCTGACTTTAAGTGTTTCAAGAACTCTCTAGTCGAGTTGTAGTATTGTACTGTCAATCCCCTATTCACAGTCCTGGTACTGTATGGGGTACTTGGAGGGTATATGTATGGCAATTTGGTTTTCCCCTTTATTTCAACTGTATGGAAACGGCTTAAAAGCACCTGGTATAAATTTCTGGGTTAGTCATCTGTGATTTCTTCTGTTGCCTTCCTTGTTTTATGGATTTCAGGATTTTCAGTTGTTTCTTCTTTATTTCCCTTAGTTGCTTCAGTGGTTTAGTTGTTTAGTTGCAGTCGTGTCTCTTTAGTTTCTTCTCATTCTTTCCGCAGCGCTTGATTTTGATCTAGTCGAACGCTATCCACCTTTCTAGCAACTGTAGAATTCCCTAGATTCTGTGAGCTGTTGCCTTAACCCTCCATCTTACCAAGCCGTATCGACCTTGAATGAGTTTCAACTTCCATGTAGCAGTCGGTTCTTTCAAATCTGTATAGTAATGCGAGGACAGATTGGTGTGTAGTTGGGAACACATTCAATCATTTGGACCAAGAACTACACTTAAGATTTATAAAACCGAATACAACAGAGGAAAGAAAATTTTTTTTAGGTAATCACCAAGGTCAAAGCTCTACAAACTAAAAGTTATAAATAAATAAAGACAAAAGAGGTGACAAAAAATTAAAGAAAAGAAGAAAGTCATATAAGTGAGGCAAGGCTAGGGGAATAATAAAAGTAAAACAAAACTTTTGAAACGACAGCGCTAGAAATTTCATAGAGAATTTCCAGAAGGGAAATAAAGAAGCTAAAATAGTGATGGAAAGGAAACGGGGAATGGATTTTTTAACCGACTTCATGAAAGTTCTCTGACAAAACGACGACACTATTCAAACTTTCATGGTTTTAGAACACAATTCGACTCTCAGAAAGTGGTTCATTTATTTGAAAATGTCAAGGCCACACATCTTCACACTTTTTCCTCCATACTTCATTTTCGTTTTAATGAGGTAAAGGGAGAGGGAATTCCTTTGTTCGGCAAACCTCTCGTTATAATGGATAAAGCTCACTTCAGAAACTAGCCAAATTCATTTATTCCTTTTGCCAAAAGCTCATGATTTAAAACCAAGTCAGAACCATCATTGGAAATTCTAAGTTTGAAACTTCAAAAAGAGAAAGAAAAACTTCTTTTTCCCTCTCTTCCATTTCAAAAGAAAACAAGTCAGCGTTTTATGAATTCAGGTCGTCTTCAGTTGAATTTCAAAAGCGAAAAGTCAAAAATCCCCAACAGGAATTTAAATTCCATAACGTTTTCTGACTTCAAAAAGGGAGAAGCTTAACTAGGAAAAACCGAAATAAGCACTCTTGAGATTGTCAGTAAATGGAAGGGAAAACTTGAATTTTCAATTTTCTCTAACTAAGAGACAAAGCTATTTCAATAACAGAAACACTGTCAACGACAAAACTATTTACGGTTGATCATTCTTTACGTGCTTTCGAAACAAAAGGAAGAAGAGAAAATCTGAAAGCGAACCGAGAAATATCCATATTATATTCCCTACGGGAGATCCAAAGCTAATGGGAATCCCTCAAGTAGCAAAACCGAATCTAATTAATTTTATACTCTTATAATAAATTATTAAACCTAATTTAATTTATGACCTGCAAATTAATTAATCATTTGAAACTATAAATAAACTAAACGAACTTTCTTTTTGTTCTTAATAATGCCCAATTGACAGGAATCCATTTTTTACTATCCAAAACAATTTGTATCGATTTTATATAGACTATAAAAATAAATTATTATTAATAGTTTTAGCTGTTTTTCATTATCATTCAAAGTATTACCAATCATTTCCTTTGCTTAATGCACGAATGGTCCAACCTTGAATAAAGTTTCGAATCTTCCAAAGTTCGTACCGCCTGAAGCTTTCGTTTGATTTCTCTTTCATCTTTCTTATAATATTACATAAAAGGGAAAATCTCAAAAAACTGAAAGAGGCTTATAAATGTAAGCAAAAACATGAAAAAGAGCGAATGCCCTCAGCACTTTTGTTTGGTTTTGAATATATAATAATTCTACATTCCCTTACCTCAAAACTATCACTATTGAAGAGGAAGCTAAGAAGAATTATTATATTATACTATCGGGCAAGAGGTTTCCGGTGTAGTGGTTAAAGCACCTGACTATAGAAGTTTTGGTTGTGAGTTTGAATCCACTCCTGTATTCTGTGATAGCCAAATCAAATAGATAAATATTATATTATACCAAATACTATACAGAACGCTTGTGGAACAGATAATAATTAAAAAGACCGTCGACATGAAGCAATAATATTAACTCTCATATTTGGGGTATAGGACAAGAGTTAGCTACCTTTGGATGGTGGGTCGCTTTCCAAAATAAATATTTTTAAGCACATATTCAGCAATTTTAGATTAAAAATTTGTAGAACTACAATTACAATAAAAACAGTGCTTGTAGTAGGATACATAATATAAAACACGAATAGGATGTAAGAATATAAAACTAATGACATCTGCATGTAAACCAGTGATTCCCAAAGTGGTCTATATTGACCCTCAGGGGTCTATGACAATCTGCAAGGGGTCTAAGTCAGCGAAAAAAATTTAGGGCTCCATGATAGTGGATCTCAACATACACTGATAGTACCTATTTATTTGTATTATACTATTTTATAATATAAAGACATAAAAATTTATAAAAGTACCTATCAAGTACTACAGTGAGAAATTTACAAAAATCAATATCAGTAAGTAGGGGGTCTACCCAAAAACGTGAAAAGAGGTCTACCACAGCAAAAAGTTTGGGAATCTTATGTAAACTAATCGCAGAACCTTTGAGGCCCATATTCAATCACACAAATAGTCCTCCATTCAAGGGATACTCAAATAACTGTTAGTCTTCTCCCATTCAGCCAATCAGATTGATTTTTAACAAATTCAAAGTTCAAATTTTTTAAGATGAGGAGAAACATTTCTGTTTACTCATACAAGACGATAAAGAGATGTTTTGTTGTAAAAATTTCTTGACACAGTGAGGCTGAGAGGTCAGCGTTCTGAAAGTTTTTCGCGTATCGGTTCAAAGTCTTTACTTTCTTTAAAGAAAAAAAATTTTCATGCTCTAATACGGAACAAATCAAATAACAGTCATTTTTAGAAGAGCCTTTATCAAACCCAGTAGGACACTTGAAACGATTGATAACTTATCTACGTGTAGTTGTCAAAAACCAATATCACTTCGACTGGCCGGATTTACAATTAATCGATTGATAGGTTTTCCCAAATCTTTTCCAAGGTCCCAGTGACATATTTCGGTTTTCTTCTTTCATTAAAAAAATAACGAAAAGTCTTTCTCTTTGGTATCACAGATACTAAAAGCTTATTTATAAAACCTCCTGACATGCTTTTGCAGTTAGAGAGTTTTATCTTTATGAAAACTAAGCTTTTATTTATTTAAATGCTCTGTTTTGAAGACAAATCCTCACTAACCCTATTAACCTGTAATGAGATTAGGATTAATGCTGGCAAATCTCTCAGATTGAACATGCTCTAGAAGGGATTAAAACGTATTTAGACCTCTGAAAAAATCTGATGAAATTATTATCGGACATTGATTATGATGTTTGGTTATAAGTTTAAATAAATTTTAAAAAAATTTTTGTTTCAATTTATGCCCCCATTTGCCTCCCAAACCTAATCGATTTTTGTAAATTTTTTCTTTCCAGCCGATGGTGTCACTTACTCATTTGGTGTGTTATACGTAGAATTTCTAAATTACTTCCAAGAAGGAAAGGGAGCAACGGCGTGGATCGCCTCGATTTTAGTTGGAGTAACTTTGTGCTCTGGTAAGTAAAGATAGTTCGGTAAAATAAAGTCATTTTAATTGGGCTGTCATTTACGTCACTCATTTATCTCACCGAAAGGCGTCGGCTTCGAAACGACAAAACTTGCTATTTTCCGCTTTTGTAAATTCGATTCCTCAATCCTCCTAACCGTTTAATAATGCATGTCTTGGTTAGAACAAAGGAAAGTGAAACACGACGCCCCTTCGTAGGTTTTAATTAAATTCTGAAAATTTTGAAATTGCTTTTTAAGAAGAAACTTGGGTACCTTTTCACTTGGGTATACCGTACAGACCTACACTCACACACAGAATGGAGAGATTGAATTAGAGACTGCTTCCTTCTTTCCTTGCGGCGGCGGCGGGGGGATTTGCTGATTCTCCTTTAATAACGTCAAATATAAGCAAACAGAATCATCAACTTTGTCATGCTTGAGTTTTTCTATAAGAAATTTGACGCCAGTTTATGCTTCTCCATCATTCCAAATCATTGAGCGCGTCGAATTCAAGCCTTAACTCAAACCTCCTCACTCAATTTAACGTGTTCATCGAGATTAACCCGGGACAAGAATTTATTTCTCGTCTCGAACAAACTTAATTGAAAATTTTTCATTTCATTTACGAAAAAGGGTTGTATTTGAAGTGGAAAGCCTACAACATAATTTAGAGAAAAAGCGGTTTATTTGCTCCGATTTAGAAAGTTAGACCGACAAAAAAAACTTTGAAAAGGATTAAGTGATGAACGATTTTTGTGTGTGTTTTATACAATCTGACTCGACTAATTTCCAAGCTTACAATAGTCGAACCTTTTATAATGAACATCCAAGTCTGTTGGTATCCACCCCATTCGATTCTATTGAAGTGCCATTCTTTTGTATCTTTTCTCGTAATTTATTCAAAGCCAGCTTTATTATTCGCAACCTCACGCCACTCAATTGTAAAGGACTAAAGCACTCTATTAGCCATGTTATTGGTTTCATTGATTTACCTACGTTTGTGTAAACCACGTTTAATGGAATTTAAATATGTTGAAAATGGCCGTTGGGAGTGTGTGAGAGCGTTGCAAAACCCAAACGACCTCAAATTCCAAGCTTTTATTCTTTGTAAAGCTTCATTTATTTTGCAAAAATGAAGAACTAAATTTGTTTTTGTTTTTAATTAGGTCCGATTTCCAGCGCTTTTGTAAATAAATATGGTTGTCGGGCAGTCACTATTGCTGGCGCAATTTTAGGTTTTCTCTGCTTGATCTGTAGCATTTTTGCTACCAATGTTATCACTCTATATTTCACGATAGGCCTTGGAACAGGTTAGTTAATTGTTTTTAAGATTAATGATTAAAGTTTCGATGAGCTTCGATAATTAGAAAAATTTATTCATTTCCAGGTCTTGGATTTGGTTTGATTTATCTTCCTGCCATAGTCAGCGTAACCTGCTATTTTGAAAAGTACAGATCTCTAGCAACGGGAATAGCAGTCTGCGGTTCTGGCTTAGGAACTTTCATATTCGCACCCCTCACCGAATTTTTCGTCGCTGAATATGGATGGCGCGGAGCTCTTTTGCTTATATCAAGTTTAGTTCTTCAATGCACCACTTTTGGAGCCTTATTTCGACCGGTGGAACAATATCAAAAACCTAAGAGAAAGAATTTGCCACAAGAGCTTAAGCATTTAAAGACTAGTTTACTTGATAAAGATGGAAATGCCCGAAATGCTCTAAATGACGCATCCGAACCGGGGAAATTAAACGGGGGCACTCCGATACAGAGGCCAGTGAGCATGGGAAATTTCACTATGCCCCGGCAAAGTACTCTACAACCTCTAGAAACAAAGGACTCCGAAGGGAATGAAACAAATAGGCTGGCTTTAAGTCAGCCGGCTCTTGTGAGTTTGGCGACGACATCTCAGAACACAGACTCCTCGAGGCAGACATTTGGTAGTCAGAGCGGGATAATGCACCGAAAAGATGTATTTTATCATGCATCACTACACAACATTCCACAGTATACTCACAAGTGGGTTTTTTATTTATTAATAAAATCAATTTTTGTGGCATCGTTTAACACGTCTTAAAATTAAAATTTATCTTTCCAATTAGGCAGACAAGTCGTTCGAGTATGAGGTTGTCCTACGACAAGCCCCTCGACGAAAAGCATTTAAATTCTTTCGGGAACAAAAGGAAGAGTAATACAACAATTTGCGGCTGTATTCCCTGCTCGAAAGAAACTAAAGATATGTTAACTGAGATGCTGGATTTTTCACTTTTAAAAGACCCTATTTTCATCCTCTTCACCATTTCCAACTTCTGCACTAGCATAGGATTTAATATACCTTATGTTTACATTGTGGTAAGGATTTTATTCAAATGTCAATTGCTGACTAAATTCGCTCCCGTTCAAATGACTCACTTGACTGAATTTGTTTTCAAATTCCAGGCTCAAGCACAGGAAAGAGGCATCTCGAAAGATAAGGCCAGCTATTTACTTGCTGTCATCGGAATTGCCAATACCGTTGGAAGGGTGGTGTTGGGTTATATATCTGACAAAACGTGGATAAACCGTTTATTTGTGTACAACATCTGTTTAGCAGTTTGCGGATTAGGTATGGTACCCATATACTTTGTCTTTTATTTGCTTATAAAGTTGTGGTGTCTTAGGTTTATTAGCATCGTTTAGAAAAGCCAAAAGGGATGGATCCCTCCCGAGATGAAATAATAAATGAGTGCAGTCAGTTTATCTAAATTTTATGTTTCAGCAACTGCTTTCAGTGCCTTTTGTTACGACTTCTATTCATTTGCTGTTTATGGATCGGTGTTTGGATTCACCATCGGAGCTTACGTAGGACTCACTTCTGTTATATTAGTCGATTTGTTAGGTCTGGACCATTTGACCAATGCCTTCGGCCTTCTTTTACTGTTTCAAGGAATCGCATCTTTGATAGGTCCTCCAATAGCAGGTAATAAAAACTGTCTTACCGTTCACAATCGACTTTTCTGTGTTAAATACAACTATCTAAAGTGTTGATGTGTTATTTGTTTTGACAGTAAAGTCGTCCCAAATAAAAGACAAGACTTTGTTCGATAAATGACCCGTAAACCTTTTTTTTTAAATGAGAAAAGGCTTAAAGCAAAAGCCAATGCAGTCAGTGACTCTCAGATAATAAATCTAAAATTGTCAGAGATAAGAAAAATAAATATATAAATGGCTTACCCAAGTCGGTTGGAATTATCACAAAACTCGAGTGTGGAAATCGGCGATCAGTGCAGTAGGAAACTCTCTCTTCTAAATAATTCATAATTCGAACACGACGATTTGAAGTTTTATCGCTTTTTAGATAAAAAAAAATACTTTAGAATTATTAATAATAAAAAAGAAATCCGAGAAAGAGTTTCTTAAAACCAGTTTCGATTTTAAAACCAAAATTTCAAATCGTTCGAAGAAACAACCGCCACTTCGAAACCGTTAACAAAAAATTTTTTTTATTTTTCAAAGGTTGGCTATATGATGCATTCCAAACGTACGACCCCGGATTTGGCGTGGCCGGAGTGACAATAGCAATCAGTGGTATCATGTTGTTTTTGATTCCACCCCTGAAACGGTATTTAGAAAAGAGGAAACGCGCTCACAGGCAGGCAATTCCTTTAACTTAAAAAACAGTCTAAAGGAAAGAATGAGTCGACATTAATTTCTACGCTGCCTTTAATTAGGTGAAATCTTAGAATATTTAAAAAAAAACACGACCAATCTTTTAAATTTTATGTAACTTTATCGTCTCCTAAATTCTATATAGCACTTATTTATAATTCTTTATACGCTTAAAAAACGTCTTTTTAGGTTTTTAATGGCCCCGCTTTTTATTGAGCGTGGCATTTTTTTTTTCAAAATGAATTATTTCTACACTGTTGAACTGATTATATCTTCCCAAAATATTGTCGTTATTTTGTATAAATATACAGATATTTAATATATTTTCTCTGAGCGATACTTGTCGCAAAGTAGTGAATTTTGTTTTCTTATTTGTAATGTCGATTTCAATCCAAAACCAGATTCATACCTGATGAGTGACCAGAGATTTCCTTTTAACCCGGTTCCTCAAACAATCACTTACAGAGCACTCCTAGAAGTTTTGTTTAGTCTATTAATCAATACTTTTGAAACAAAACGAGCTGTAGCACAAACAGAACAGAAATCTTTCAATATCATGAGGAATTTCAATGAACAAAAAAAAATTTTGAATAAACCACATGAAAGTTGATAAATTTATACATTCCCTCAAACTTTTTATAAACAAATACTAAATAAAATTGAAGTCTTATAAAACAAGTTTCAAAAAATATATATATTTCAATAATACAGAAACAAATTAAATAGTTTTATAAAAAAATAATGAAGCAGTCCTTTGTATGTAGTAACAGAAAAATACTGTTTGACATTTAAAATCCGCCATTAATTCTTTATAAACTGTGATTCGGACAGATTTATATAACGTTCAAATGGTAACAATACTGGGAAGAGATAGTATATACTATTTCATTTATATAAGCCTTGAATTTGAAGTGAAGTATTACGTCAGTTCTGAGACGCTTGAAAATAAACTTGATTGTTCCTAAACCCCAAAAACCAAACCAATACCAATAGTAAATGCTCTTAGTATACGCTTAGAGCAATATATAAATATATATTTTCATTTCTTTCTTAAAGTTTCGACTGCAGCGTTACATTTGAAAGGCAGTCTTTCATCTCGAGAAGAGCTTCCTCAAGAGCTTCTTTAAATCCATTTAAACGTGTTGCTCTACAAGAAGACCAAGCTGATGTTCCAAAATTAATATTATTGTCACGCGGATTATAACAGCAAGCATAACCGTCGTCTACCAACGGTCCGTAGACCATAAACCCGTCGCATTTTGTCGGAACCTAAGGACACAAGGAGTAAAGTTAACTTCCAAACCTCCAAATAAATTAAACTGTGCTCTAGAGTACTATACACTTACATTGCTGGTTGAAAGTTGGAAATAAGTACTGCGTTGATATGCTACATCAGAAAATAATCTAAGGTCTTCGACGTTGTTCAACCTTGCCAAAATTTTCAGCCCCAATAAGTGTCGATCCACACCACGACCTTCGATAACTTCTTGAGCGTAATTTTTATGAGCAGTGAGAGCGATACGTAGAGCCTTTTCCTTTTCCGCTTTACTGGCGTTCGGATCTGTCATCAGTTCACAAAATCTCACCACTTCTTCCGAACACGTTCGGATTGTGTCAGTTCGTCCGTATATATATTTCCTCAAAGACCCTGACTCATACTGGGCAGCAGGGTGTTTATGTATTCTACACAAAAATTTATTTACATTCCAAACGATTCTATTATGGAAGGAAAATAAATTTTGACTCCAATTCTAATACTCACTTGTAAAAAGCAAACTGAATTCCTATTTGAATGAAACTGTCAGGACTAACTTTCAATTTTTTAATGGCATCCTTTCCAAAATGTGAAAATGACCAACCGTAGACGTCAAGCTCATCATTTATTCTAAAAAATTTTTAATTATTTTAACACAGAACCTCTTTTTAAGCTTCAATCAAAGTTAAACTTTTATTTACTCACTTATTAACTGCCTCTCCTGCGGCCTGAATAGCTTTCTTGACATCATCAGATACATGAAAATCAAGCTTTTGCGGTTTCGGATAATTCAACGGTACTTGTAAATCGTTAATTAATTTCCTAAAACAAAATTTTTACGGGTGTTTCAGACAAGTGATTTTATCTCCTCTACCAACTGATCCAAAGATTATATGTAATGCGAGAGCTTACGTTCTTTCGACTACAAAATCCGTTAATACTCCGATTGGACCGCCTTCAGCAGGGCTATGCTCGTAAGCGATTCCTACACCGTCATTGCCAGCCCCGATGATGAACTGAAAGGAGACATTTCTTTTAACTAAGCCCCAAAGGCGGTACATAATTAAAAATTAAGTCACACAAAATCAGTCTTTGTATTTTGAAAGAGATATTTGTACTCACTTGAACGGTTTTGTCGTACCAACGATTTCCTGCATTCCCACGATATCCAAATCCATGCAACAATAATTTGCTGCATCTAGTCTCATAATTAAGGCCACTTCCTACAGTCAATGGTTTGTCTATGCAGACAAAAAAGAGAGCTTTCTCAACATACTCCTCCAAAATTTTTTTATTCATTGTATCTGAAAATAAATAAAAATTATTAATTACTAACTCCTACTAAAGTTTATTAGGAATAAAAACTTTTATGAACTTAGTACAAGTGGTTACATTAATCGAGGACTTTAGATGAATGTTTCAAATCCCTAATATCACAACATACTTTGCTTCAGGACTTCATAGGATGAAGCCCAGTTGTCCCTGTGTTCTGTTGTCAAAACACCAATGGGCCAACCAACAACTCCCTCTCCATCACTAACAACATCTTGTAACATGGCGTAAATGTGAGCTGCACTTAAAGGCTGTCTTTTGTTTTCATGGAAAACAGTTAAATTGTACAACTGCAAACAAAAAGAAAAAATTAATTGTTAAATACCATAGTTTAAGTTTTAACAAGTCCTGCCAAACAGAGCACAAATTCCTTTCACACTTACATTGTTGTTGTACATTACTATGACATTATTACTAGGATTTGATGGATCCTGGAAAATTAATTCATCTCTTGGTATTTTTGGAATTCTACAAGTACCAAATATTTTGCTGTACTGACTCATACACAAAGGACGACCACCCAATTTCTCTTGAGGTATTTCTTCACTGCAAATCATTGATAATAATAAAAATATTTGATATTATAAAATAAAAACAATTAATATATAATCCATTAAATACTTCTAACACACTTTTCAACCATCATATTGAAATCCAAAGCAGCAGAAATTAAATATGCTGTGTATAATAACTGTTCCTTTTGATTCTTGAACCTCCGTTCAGGCCACACTAACCCAGGACTGGAATAAACGATAACAGGGTTCCTGTACTCCAAGTAGGCTGTGGCCAACCACCAATCTGCAAGCTTGAAAGACAGTTCAATTAGAAACTTTAAGCATACTTTTGTTTAATATGAAACCTGTACCGAAATGAATATGAAACTCACCCAGTTTTCAGAGGATTCAGCTCGCTCTTGCAGCAATTTCTGAAGCTTTTTACCAAGATTTTCATCCTCACAAAAACTTCTCGCCAACTGCTTTGTTCTTTCAAACTGGGAAGAATCAACAAATGGTTTTATTGACCTGAAGAAATGATTAAAATTTTGAAAGAGTGGATCTTTATATAAACCAAAAAGTTTTTCCCAAAAAGGCAACCATTTTTCTTTATTTGACTGTAAAAGACTGAACATATTTACTTTATATATCTGTCAAGCATGTGCTCCAAAGGCTGGACTGGTAAAGAAGGTATTTTCCCTGTTCTCACATCTTCTTTCCGAGAAGGTGGTGCTGCCACTTGACATAACTGAACCACTTGGTTACTGGGCAACCTTTTTAAAAATGATGCTAACAAAAAAAATTCCTTTTGCTTTGTACTTTTGGCTAAAATTGAATTGACAGGCAACATATTTATCTCCTTGCACACCTCCTAAAATAAATATTTTAAATTTTAACTACTTGGTTTTCTGAATACTTAAAAAATTCCTAAAAGCAACAAAATCTGGCGGTCTTTATGTTTTAAATTTGACTTAGAAAATTACGAAGCAAAGATAACATTTGAACACTTCGAAAAATTCAACTAAGGATACTTAGAACAGTTAAAGTACATTAAATGATTATTCATGGTCATAAAAATTTTATTTCAACTAATAATTATACCAAGTTGTCATTAAGTCTTTAAAACGTATGGCTGAGATACGGCATTGTTCCAAATCTTTGACGGGCTGTAATGGACTAGAAGTTGGGACAATTAACAATTACTTTGTAAAGTTTAACTATGATAAGGCCTAACAGTACATTACATTAAAGATTAAATTTATAACATGAAACCCACCGACATTTATGTTTATGTTACATAACACTTATGTAGCTATTAAATACAACTTGAGAGAGTGAAGTTTTTACAGTCATACCTGTTATCAAACGCAGTTCATTATAATAAACAAGAAGTGAAAGTTCACTGACAAGTTCCTCGACGGTAGAAGTGCATAGAGTAAATAAATGCGAGATAATGTGTAAAATCACACCGGAAATGGTCTTATCAACGACCAAACTTTCTGATTTGAATTCAATCCGTCAAATTCACCTCAAAAACCCAGAAAATATTTCCACAGCAATAGAACAACGTTAATTATTTAATTTAAAATAAATAACTATGACCCAAGATTTTTTACTCAGAATTTAAATTCGCGGTTTTCTTCATAAGTTTGTCATGTTTTGTGAGTCTGTCACAAACTATTTTTTAAATATTGGGAGAAAAAAGAAGCAAATTACTCTAAAAAATTTATCGTTTTATTTGGTTCTTAAATCAAATGCTCACAAAAACATGTTATTCATTTTTTCTGGCATGTCCTACCCTTTTAGACTTTCATAAATGAATCAAGACTTCCGGTGGCGGAAGTGGGAAAATATTCAAATAAAACAAAACTCAGTCAGACAACTCACAACTTTAAAAGGATATTAAATTATATAATAAATGCAAAACAATAAAACACTATTATATATTAAATTTAAAAAAATAAAAAACAATTATTTTAAAACTATGAGCTAAAATTTCCTCCCTAAAATTCAATTCCGTTGGTTTCTTGATAGTTCGTCACATTTTCCGATGACCTTTTAGGTGGAGCTTTATAATGTCTTTCACAGAATTGAGCTATCCTCTCACAAGCTTCTCTTAACATTTCTTCGGGTGGCGAAATAATGATTCTCACGAAATTCGGATAATCAAAACACTGAAACAAAAAATTATATTTTTGATAAATAAATATGAAAGTAAGGAATGACTTAGTAAAAAGGTTTTTATATTGTAATGACTACAAACCTTTCCAGGAAGACAAAATACAGACTCTTCAGTTACCATTAATTCAACGAATTCTAAATCGTTTTTTATGTCAGGAAACAAGCCCATATCGATTCCGATCTAAAGAAATAAAAGTTATTAATAAAACTGAATCAATTTTATTTTGTTAATATTAAAAATTATTTTGTAAATATTTACCATTATATACATGGCTCCTTGTGGCATTATGGGCCTTAGACCTGGAATTTCTGATAATTTTTTATATGCAATCATGGCGTTTTTCTGAAACAAAGAATTTAGTCTTGTAGCTATAAAAACAATCAGAATTAAAGTAAATTAAAGAAAATAAAGACTAATTCAGTTGATTTGAAATTAAATTGAAAACTCTGATTTTAAGATTAATCAAAGGGTTACTAGATACTCAAAAAAGGTTTGTATCATATGCAGATACATTCCGCATCTTTGCTTCTTTGATCTTCGATAACCCTTCGATAGTAATCTTCAAATAAAAGCTCTGCATCATGGTGCCAACTGTCACTAATACCTGTAAAGTTTTGATTGTATTATTGTAGAAATCCGGAGGCGTATACTTTAAAATATCCGTCAAACCGCCTTGAACTATCGTATTACAACCCAATGTTCTCTGACTTAGTCTCAGCAATCCACCCCTGACTTCTTTATCGAAAACACCATTCCGATCGTGAATTATTATCCACCCTACTCGCCATCCAGGAATGAGAAACCTAAAAGAAAAATTTTGACATTGAAAAAACCAAAACTAGACACATTTACGGAATGACAGAGATTTATTTGGCTTTAAGAAGTTGTCCAGCCAAACCAGATTTGTTCCCGTGTGGCTGCTTTTATGTGCGTTTTCGTAAACCAGTCGAAGTATGAAAAACTATATATGAAAATAAAATGTCTTCTCTCAGGGTTTGGTCTCATCACCTTTTTGTCACTCCACTGCATGAAAGAATCGGAACATCCGAAGAAAGTGATGCCAAAGGAAAGAATTCTTCTCCAGCAAATACCTGCCAAAAATCATCAAACTTGATTATCGAAAGATTTTTTTAAATAGAAATAAGTAGAGAAATGGACAAGAATGACTTAAGAACTCACTAAATGTTCGTAAATTTCATCGGCTATGATTGGTAAGCAGTTGCGAGAGGCCACCTCCAGGATTTCTTTTAAGTGCCTTTTGCTGAAGACAGATCCGCAAGGGTTGCTCGGATTGTTTATAATAATGGCTTTGGTGTTGCTGTCAATTTGACTTTCTAAATGGTCCAAATCAACTTCCCATTGTTTTTCAGGCTGAGAATAAAAAATTTTAGATTTTAGAATGAGGGATTACATACTTCTCAAAGAGGATATCTAAGTCTGCAAAGTTGTTGCTTCTGCAAGAGATTATTTGGCAATTCTCTTAACTTGCACAACTCTAAAACTGACACTGAAAACTGCAGGAAAACTCACCCTTAAATTGTAGGGCTTCACTACAATGCCTAAACCTTCGGCCAAAGTTCTGTAAAGTGAGAATCCAGGCCTCGGAATTAAGATATTCTCTCCTGGATTGGCTATAACTGAAATGCATAAGTCCAAAGCTGTCGAACAACCGCTGCATAATATAACATCCTTCCAATCCACGGTCAGTTTATCGGAAGAAGAGTAATTGGCGACAGCTTGCCTAGCCTGAACAGTGCCAGTACTGGGTGCATAACCATTACATTTACCACAATCCACGCTTTTCTTAACAGCTTCTATTACTAATCTTGGTGGAGTTAGATTACCAAAAATTGTCGGATCCCCTAAACATAAAAAATTTTTATTTTTAGTGCTTAAAAAGATTCCATTTGTTTTTCTTAGGGACATAACCAGAGACACAAGCAGTGATTTTAATCTTGCCTTTATTGTCAACAAACTTAGTGTGTTTTCAATTTACGAATTTAATTATTTTTTTATAAATGCCAACTCATGATTTGTTTGTTTTAATTAAAATCTTCAAGCGGTTTGCCTTTAGAATTTAGAATTCAAGATTCAAGGAATGAGTCAATTTGACAAATTAAAAAAAAATGTTTTTATTTATCAATTAATGTTTATTATTTGTTGTTATTTATTATTAAAAATGTTTTCGATTAAGTATTCTTTTATTCAAATTGATTAGTAGTAACAGTTATTATCACCAAGTATCATTATCCTCTCAAATCTTCCAAGCATCTCTAAATGATTACTCGGTGTTTACCTTCTTTTACGTTTTATAAGTGATGCACACTTCTAAGAAAAATCTATTTTGTAAATAACACACCCTCACGAAGAACTCATTTCATAAATAATGCGCACTTATACTACTAATTCATGCGTATTATTAAAAAGATTTCGTTTCATAAGTAATGCACACTTGTATACTAATGGAATCATCATAAAATATGCAACACTCATGAAAACAGTTACTTCAAAATTATGTAATCAAGTGTGCGCTTCTTAAGAAATAAATTTTCTCTATAAGTGTGCATTATTTATGAAATAAAGTCTTTGTAAGAGTAAAAAACTTTGCTGTTGTTCCAGCCAAAATCTTATTCCCTCTCTAACGGATTCCTAATAGGTAACATGCAGGTTAATCAACCTTAGAAATAATGTTTAGCACTTCAACACATTAAAAGATTAATTTTAGCTTTTCAAGGGCTAAAAAACTTAACAATAATAAAAATAAACTATCATAAAGGAAATTTAGAGAAATTTGAGTCTAGTTTTGAAGCGTTTATTTATTCAAAAATTTTCAAAACGTCTTTTCAGCCTTGGAGTAAAATTTTTCGTTAAATTAAATTCGAATAAGACAACAAGATTCAGACGACACCAAAAAAAAAGAAAAATAAAAAAAATTCTTGGCAACATATTCGAATATTTTTTGTTTTGGAACAAACAAGAACAAGTTCTTAAACAGAATGTATTGACGTAACATAATATCATGCGCTTTGTACTCAATGGCAGGTTCTCAAAGTTGATTTTCCAGTTTTCCCCCTTTTTTGAGAGTTTTGAAATTTTTTTTCTTTTTTTTTAAATTTAGATTTCGTTTTATGACACTACGCTCTGAGAAAACCTCAGAAAATTTTTGATCAATAACAAGAAGAAACATTTAGCAGTTAGTCAAAACGGAAGAAAGCTCTTGAGCCCCCAAAAATTTTTAGGTACAGTTATCACTCCCACCAACGGTAGAGCTTTCTAACTGCTAATTCTATTGCTGAACATGACCGAAACAAAAATTAACAAAAAAGCAAATTTTCACAAAAAAGATTCTCAGCGTGTGTTTGCGCCAAAACAATTTTACGATCGCTTACTGTCGACGATTAAAAAATCCAGTTTTCATGACACTGTTCACTGTTCAAGGCTACCTTCCTTCGGTGCCGCTTACCCTTACATCTTTGGAAGCAGTTTAAGGCTTAGCTTTGACCTAAACAAAATTCGATCACGAGCCTACAATAAACATAAAAACTGTTTCGCTTTAACCTCTATTTTCCACCTCACTTTAAAACCTCAAAACTAGCATCTAGTCTTAATTATTTGCAATGTGTCACAAAAAGTCCCAAATAAAATTCACTCGGGTCTCGTTTTATGCGATAGATGTAGACGAACTAATATATTGCATAATAATTAGCATTAGAAAAATCGCCGAGATGGGTTGTTAAATTTCCATTGGCATAACTTTAAAGATACGTAATAATATATACATAAAACGAGATGGAAGTGTATGTGTTACCGCTAAGCCGTTAATGAGCACATTATCTAACTAATCTGCAGATTAGCTGACTTTTACGCTAACACATAATAATATAAAACATATTAAACTAATAAAACTACAATTGATAGTTGATTTCTAATGAAGACACCATTGTTAAGAGTGAATTTGTTTGTTGAAATGAATTTAGATCTTAATTAAAGCAGCCAATAAGTTAGTCAGTTATTCTGGTTTAAGTAAGCAATGTGGTTTCATTACTGTTCTTATGATTTTGAAGAGCTTTTGTATAAAATTTGGATTCAAGTTCTAATTGGGTTACAATTCCATCAAATTTTTGGTTCATACTCAAACTATGGTGTAACTATGTAAGAAGATGTAGAGATGCAGCAGGAAAATTATGAATGGTACTTGGATGACTTTGATAAACCTGATTCACCATTTTCTAAAGAAAATGTCTCTCAGGTAAATGCGCGTTAAAAAAAAAACTTATGTTTGAGGACATGTTATTAAAGTTTCCTCCTGCCCCCTCCGATCTTGTTTTGCAAATTTTTCTACCCCACTCCTACAATATGCATTTTTATTTACGCAGTTAGGTGACCGTCTTGGGTTCTCCATTTTCAGTTTGCAAAGTCGCAATAAAAACTCGATTTGAGTCAAGATCTGTTTACAAACAAAATTAACACAAATCTAATTAAATAATTATTTATTAACATTAACCTTTAAAAATTTAACTTCACACCAAGTTCAGGGATAAATTTTGCATTGGTCTGACAACTGCCCTAATCTCTAACGGTCATTTGTACTTTCTTCTCGTATCGAATTCTAGAAGGTTCCTTGTCAAATTCAAACAGCCTAAAATACGTCGCATAACTTAAATACGATATTTTCAACGTAGAAATGAATTAAATTCTTAAAATATCAAATAAATTTATAGTCTTTGAATATATTTCAACATTTTTCATTGTTATCGTTGATGATGGAGATGAGATGTCATCCTTACGAAATCGTTAAACCCAAGTTCTGCGTTGATTTTGTACCGGAATGTTGTGACCCTGAATTTTAGAAAATTTCGACGTACAAGGTGATAACTTGACTTTCGCTTGAAATACTTTCAAAATTAATGGAAAAACAACTGAAAAAAGTTTTACACACCCGAACAGATCGAATTCTATAACTGAATGAAACACCAAAAAATGAAATAGTTAAATTCGACAAGAGTTCTAAAGATCGATTCGAATATTTATATTCATTAGAACACTTAAGCAATCAATTTATTTAGGAAATGATTTCATAAATATTGCACGATATTTATGAACGATTATATTGAAAAAGAATTTATTTTTAAGTAGGACTCATTTCACAATTACTGCACACTTTTATACACGATTCATTTGAAGAAAGGAATTATTCTTTAAAGAAAAATCCAATTCATAAATAATGCACAATATGACGACGGATTTATTTAATAAATAATGAACACTTTTACAGATTGTACTTCATAAATAACAGACAATATTGAAGTAGAAATCATTTGATGAATAAAACACACTATTATCAATGAATATATCACAGTTTCGTCATAAACCCATTTCAAAAATATTGCACACGTATCGTCTAATCGTAGTGCGTAGAAGAAAATAAATAAAATAAAAATGAGGAAAAGCGCCGGTAATGTCAGAAGCGATCCATGCCAAAGGTTCAGTTCCCCAAGATTTTCTTACCTATGGAAAGAGAGATCATCTGTTTGGAAGGATTAGGTTCCAGTTGCAAGCTTTCGACAATGGCCCTAATTGGATTATGCGTGTTTGTTGCCAAATTGGAGGCTCGCACATCCCAAATTTTCTGTTCGCACATGTCAACCGTCATCCGGCTAGATTCGAGAAAAACCAATTCGACAAAAGCGACGACCAACTAAATAATGATACTAAAAGAATTCGAGAATAATCTTATTTAATATAAACAAATAACGATAATATTCAAATTAAGTGGGCTTATTTTAATAAAGCGATTTGATTGGTAGAACCGTCGTCGCTCCCTGAAATCTTGTCTTTTTTTCGTATTCTTTTTAGAGGACGTCTTACCAATAAACTGGCAGAGCGAGATATTTGATTGGGTAGTTCGGTGCATGGAAACAAAATTCCAGAGCCTCGATTTTACTCGTGTTTTCCACAAATAAATCCAGTTCGTAGTTTTAAAGATTAGTCGCAGTAACCTTTAAATATTATTGCTGAAACGCTGATATTCTTAGAAGAACAATAAACAGGATCACCAAAATCAACACATCGTTTAAAACAAACACTCAAAATACCAATAAAAAAATGATTTTATAAAACCAAACTAAAATAACTTTCATTTCAAAAATCATGCACAGTTCCGAGGGCTCATTCTCAACACTTTCATGAATTATGTAGCTGATCAAATCCTAAAGCAATCCAATTAAGGAGTGTCTGATGGGGACAATCAGTGTTTTGCGACATTTTCGTGAGAAGCATTCAAGTGAGAAGTGGCTACTCTAAAGCCCATGCGCAAATTTGTTCAAACTGACTACTTTACATGAGATGCTTTAGATATAGAGTGTCAAACAAAACAGATACTAAAACTGCTTGAGATAACCCTGAGAAAGATTTCACGACCAGAGTCACGATCAAGAAAAAAAATTTTTAATTGTTATCGCAGCACGTTACATGTGACATGTATTAACTTCATTTTTTTCAAATCGGGTGTTGAACTACCGCTAAAGTTCGAAAACCGTTAATGTGTACATCACACATCTCAACTACAGATGACTGGTTAAAGTGCAAAATCAAGAATTTCCCCTGCTTCTGAAACAGCCACCAAATCAATTTGTTTAGAATAGGTTTTGTAAAAACAAAATTATGACGCCGTAAATTATTCTGTCGTTTATTTAAAAAAATGATAAAAAATAAAAAGAACGAACTTCCTCTGTAAATAAAAATTTAAATTAAGAATGATGTCATCAATTTATACTTTAAAAGCCATAACATCAGAAAATTTAGGGATGAATCTCCCGATTTCTAACATGAAAATATGTTAAATTCCTCAATTTTACATCAATTCCCATGACTGATTTAAGTTAAATTCTCAAGAACCTTGATAACTTAGTCCATTTTATAATTAAAAAAAAATTTAGGGTTAGGTACACTTATACCTAGCAAAAATCAAGTTCGGCATTTTTGTTCAACACACTGTTGACCGATTGTGACCTGCTTACATTCAAGAATGTCCGTGACACAATATTTCTGCACAAAAATCCCGGTTAACAGTGACTCAAGATTCAAACACTTTGCCTTAAAACGACTTTGTCTCCTTTCTGTGCCTAAAATGAAAACCTTGTATGACACACACACTTATCATAAGGCAAAGAGTTATAAAACATTTTGATTGAATTTTATAATAACAAATTTAAAATAATTCTCTAGAAAATTTGGTAAAAACTTTTTTTCTAAAAACCTTGAGCCTCGGCTCTACAAATATCAAATCATAACCTCATAGGCGATTCAATGGACTTACAAAAATAAAACTATTATTTAAATTTTACTTTGGTTTCTATCTCTTTGGATTCCCCCTGGTCAGGTGAGTATTTAAATTTTCACGGCTTTTAACGATTTGGTGTGATTATTGTATTGGCTACGACAAACATTCACTAAGATTCTTACGGTTGAAACAACAATCCCTAAGAGTGTTGGTAAGAAGGAATCCTTCCCTCAAACACCAATTCGGCGGGGTGCAATGCTCAATCCAATAATCACACCAGCAACTGACTCCTTGGTCATTTCAAATTTAAATTTTTCGGCGTACATGAGGGGGTTTCACTTCTCTCTAAAAAATTTTTTATTTTACTATATACCTCAAATAAGGTAAAACAATAATTCATTGCAATGATTTCAAGTAATCCAACTTCCAAAAAAATCTCTCGAACATAAGACTCACTCAACTAAACATAAAAACTAAAATCGATCCCCGACTTTCAACGAACTTCACAAACCAAAAAAAAGGTTCATTCAATAAATCAATTAAATGATTATGTAAATAATAAAACATAAAACCACAGCACATAAAAATTGTCACTAATTAGCATTTCATCTTCGGATTTATTCCATTACAATCATGATCAATGAATAAATAATAACAGAAAGACCCAAAGACAAATGAAATGCCTTCATCAATATTAGAAAACTTAAAATTACCGTAAATAATTGCAAATAACATGATTACAATAAATTCTCTTCGACAAAAGAATTTTTGCCAATCTATTTTCATCTATAAAATACGAAACTTCATAAAAAATAAATCTTAAAAGTAAATACATTCGAGTAAAATGCTTGACAAAAATTAAAGCATTCAATAAATGACTTGGCGAAAGCTGGTTTTACTAGGAACTTTTAAACAACAAAAAAAAAATTAAGTGGAATGAACATCTCGACAAGAAATAACAAAAATAAGTTTTACAAACTCATTTGAATGATGAACTGCCTTTAAGAAAAGCGCTGCGAATCGACGATTTAATTAATATTAACATGCGATTGTGAAAAAAATTCCTTTTATAAGTTTTTTCCTTAAATAATTAATTGGTTTAACAGTTTCTACATAAAATGTCTTCTACTTGAATTTTAATCCAATTTAACATTACCGTATCAAACTAAACTCAAGAAGGGTGTTCAGACTCTCAACCACAGCTGCTATGATCCCTCAACCAACATGCCTCCAATTATCCAGCAGCGATGTGTTAAGAAAAATCTTTTGGGTAATTTCACATTAAATAATTTTCTTTTTAACAAATATACATCTTCAAAAATTCATACAACCACCCTTCTATTGATTATTTATTACCTAATATAAGCAAATAATGATTTCATTCAGTACGGGTTTGATCATGCATACGGCTAAAAACCGATAATACAATAAAACCCACTGGTTCTTCAGTTATTCATTTCTTTAAACGGATATTCAAATAAAAACATTTACTCGTAGTGTCACTCACTTAACAATAAAGATTTTAAGCATTCACACTAAATGAAATTGTTAATTAAGTATATGAGCTAAAACCCCACCTCTATGATTTATGAGATTCTTATCATACAATTTAAGAAATGTCTCCCAAATTTTTAACTCTCACAATCCTCAGCGCTTTTATTTATTAAGATTATGTCTCCACTCCAGCGAATGAAAGAACACAAATACTGACATAGCTTTCTCAAATATCTTAAAATCAAACTATTAAAAGAGCCTGTACAATCTACCTTAGGGACTTCTATTATTGTGTAAGTTTAATTTTATTTTATTTCGACCTTTTAATACCCAAATTATTGACTGTTTTCACCCAGAAATGTAACCGGATTTGGGAGAGGGTTTGAACCCTCCAACACTACTTTGGTGCTCTACGACACTTCATAACAAACAAACCGAATTATATCTCACAAGTACAGTTACCTCTGTAACTGGTTTAGTTGTCAATTTTATGTTTCAAAAGACAAAAATATATTACCCATCGTTTAATAAACCTCAACAACTCAGCCTAAAAAGATCTAATAACACTTTTTCATCTAAAATTCGTTTCAAATTTTACAAGGCACGTTAAACACCTGACTAGAAATTTATCTCTGCAATTATTCAACTAATTTCAGAACAAAAAGGTTCACCCTTTTTCAATAATTTTTTACTCTAATAATAATAAATTCCTAAAGTAATCATGTACTGGCTTCAAATAATTAAAAACCTGCTTCATAAGAAGTCACCCGAAACAAACCAAAATAAGAAATTTTCTTCTCAAAATAAAAACTAATCATCCCAAATTGGTACAGTAATTTTTCTATTTCAAATTCCGTTTATCCTCTTCGAGCCATTTCAAGTTTTCCTTTTTCTTTAAATATAATTTAAAACGAGTTTATATATATAAAATGCTTTCAATAAATATTAAAATATTTAGATATGCTAAAATGGTAGTGGCCTCACCTGAATCAAAGGCCACATTTACATTTGAGCAAATATTAACAATTTGATACTAGAGTATACTTCACGTCAGAGAAAGGCTTCTTGATTTTCTTCTTCTTCTTCAAAATAATCTTCCTCTGAACTGGCTGAATCCTATCTGAGAGCACGATAGGTTTGTCCTTTCACCAATCCATTGTAATGAGAAGCAGATGGAAGCTACAAATACAGTAAACATAAGTTAACATCTGGATTAATCCAGTGAAAGGATTTGATTTCATCATCCACTTAGCTTGTTTTGGTTATTTCTGTTTTATGACTTAGTGAGTGAAAGAAAATTCTCATAGTATTTGTTTTCAACACAATTCTCACCTTAGCTCCTATTCGAGATAAGTATCTATTTCTAATATGGAAGTCAGATTGTGGCTGAAGAAGATCTTGAGGTGTTACATCTGCCATAGATCCAGATGCTAATAATTTTTCTCTTTCCAAAATTTCAGCACCTCTGTAAAAAGAATAATCGACCAATAAAAAAAGTTCAAATGATATTTCCAAAGAAAATTATAACAATAAAAATACTTACAGTCTTTCAGATTCATAAAGATCTCTCTCTTTAACAGACATATTTAAAATTCCATTATTTAGTGAATCACATATCCAAATGACCACAATAGCCATTAGAGAAACTGAAATACAAAGTTTTTGTTACAAATGAGAATTTATAAACACATTGTAGAATATAATGACACAATTTAAAATTAAATCTTGAATACAAAACAGTGTACTTACTACAAAGCCAAGCCAAGAAAAACACTTCGAGTAATAAATAGCCACCAGAATCAACTATGACACCAGCTACCATTGTTATTACAGCTAATCCCAGATTTTGCACAGACTGCGTACTGAAAGACAATCACACGTATTTTTGTTAGCATAACATTATACTTTTATAACTCTCTAAACAAACTTTAATATCATTTTTCAATTTGTTTTGAATTAAAAAAATTCCATAAATCTCATTTTTAAAAACAAATCTGGAATGAACATCTCAAAATAATTACAAATAACTTTGAACATAAGCGAAGACAATTGTCTTCATAATACTTACATTCCGTATGCAGTTCCCAGTTGATATTCTGGAATTATAAGTGCAACCATTGGCCAAAAGGCACTTGCAAACATTGAATAAGCTATTCCTAATATTGACATTGCAACATACGGATTTAAAAAAGTAAAAGCCAATAAACTATGGCTCCCTATTGAAACTAAAATAGAGGAAAATACCCAGAAAATATTTTTTCCAGTTTTGTCGACTACAAATCCCATCAGAGGTGAAGCCACTGCTGATATTATATACACAATACTGTTAATCTGGTTTGCATCGAAAGGTTCAAAGTCAAATTTACGTTCAAAAAATACTCTGCAATAAAAAATAAAACACAATTCTTAAAATACCAATCTGGCATGACCACATCAGTGGTTAATTAAATTACAAATTACTCACTTTCCCAATGCAATGAATGGAAACACAGCTCCATAATAAGAAACACAAACGATAGATATCATCCAAAACGATGCTGGGAAATCTTTTACATCTGTTATTCTAATCACTTCAGTGTTTTGCTGATTACTTTTTGTTTTAAGAATTTTTTCACTTCTTTTGTCCATCCAAGCTAATAAAATTGCACAAGCCAGAGACACAATACAGGTGGTTCCAGCTAAAGAAAAGCATTTATATTACTACAAAACATGAGATTAATCAGATTAAAACTATATGAAAGACCAAATTACTTACCAAGGAATAATGTCACACCAGTGCACATATATCCCTGATAATACTTATTTACCCAATTGTATATTATACCCATAACCATAAAATTGACTGTAGAACCAACCCTAGCAACACTCACTTGAAGTCCGAAAACCATATTTAGTTCTTTACCTTTGAACCAAAGGTAAGCATAATTGTTTTGAGCCACTGCCAGAGACTCTCCTCCAATTCTGTGGAAAAAAATTACCAATAAAACCTGTTCTACAATAATATTATTGAATATTTTTTATCAATGAAACAATGGTAAATTTACCCGAAAATGAATCTTCCAAACACCATGAGCCAAAAGGCATCTAAAACACCACCAAGGGCAAACACAAACTGTCCTATCACAACAATGGCTGCATATATTATTGTTCCCCATTGAATACCAAACACCCTTAAAAAAATTGTATTTTTATAAATAATTTAATATTAAAAGTAATAACTATTAACAACTTCATTTCCAAATTATTACAGCATCAATTTTAAAAAGTGTCACAATCAAAGGGGACTGTGCAAAAAAAAGTAAAGTCTTTACATAAACAAGATGCACATGCCTGGTAAGCATGTACAGAAATTATTTACAAATACTATCACTAACTCCAAACAGGAGCAAAGGTCAGTAAAAATTACCAATAGCACTCTTAACTCTTTTATCAGAGTTTTGTTTTACACTTTGTTTCCAAAAAATTTTTAAAAATTTCTTACAAACAAATCCTACAGTTTTTGCTTTAAAAACAGAAAAAGGAAAACGAAAACTGATTTATTATTAAAAGGTGATGTAATTACCTATCTAATAAAAATCCACCCACAAAGCACAAAATAACATTGGGCCAAGAGTACCATGAATAAAGCAAAACAAATTCTGAAGTTTTGAGATCCAGATCATTTTGAAAATTGTCTTGTAATGCACCAGGTACATCATAACAAAAATATGATCCTGAAAAGTAAAATAAAAAATTTTTTTATTAATAAATCCATTAAATAACAAAGCAGAAAATAATCTATTTGAGAATTAACATTTGCATAAGGATTTCATTTTGTAACTTCCAAATTCTTTAAATAAATTTTATTAGGAAAACAGGATGTTTTATCAAGAAACCTTTATTTTAATGAGTCATGAAATGAATCCAACATTACTAACAATCCTAACAAAGACACTACACTACTTTTTTGACAGATTTTTAAATAAAATATGTAATAAATGTCATTTGATTCTACAGCCTGGCAGTACAAATGAAAAATAATATTAATGTTGATTCTTCATCTTATGTAACAAGAGCCTTCTATTCATTTCTTGACATTAATCCCTTAAGTAGTAGTGAATCATAAAGGTTTATAATTCTTCAAATACTTCAAAAAGTCCTCTATTCAAGGGGATGGGAAATGAAGATCATAATAAAATTAAACAACCAGCATCGTTCTTAAATAAGTCAAAGAGGGGTTAACTAATTGGTTTTGAAAACCTCACAAATCATATGTGTATGTAAACAAAAATCTTACCAAAACCAAGGATGCACATTAAGAGCAACCCAATGAAACGATATACAGAAGATCTAGGATCGCAACATTTTACAGTCGAGACTTCATCATTGCTTTCATTTGAAGTATTAAATACACCACTGTCACTCCGATTTGCAGAGTCATCCATTATTTCGTAAATAAAATTAATATATCTCAACGTTCCTAAAACAGACTAAGAGATCGGGCATAGAGCACTGACGTTTCGGCTTATCGTCTATTTATTTCGGGTTGTTTCGGAAATTCTTATATTCACAACGTTTTTCCTTTTCTGTTTTTATTTATTTAAAGTTAGAAATAGTTTTTGCTTTTAATTTGAAAAGTGAAAAATAAATTTTTAAGTGGCTTGAAATTCAACAACTACAAACTCTTAGCAAGAAATGAAAAATTGGTAATTTTAAGAAATTTTATTCCTTGTGATTTTTAATAAAGTGAGAGAATAATGAAAAACGTTTCTTATCTACATCCACGTCTAATTATTAACGTGGTTTTAAATCATGTCAAAGCCGAGTATTATTTTGAATGTCTCATTTCGTTAATATTTCGATATTTATCGTTTTAGAATTTTAATTTCATTCTCATCTAGATGATGACAATAATGAAAAAGCAGAGTCAGTTTTTCGTAAATAGCTTTCTTAGAGAGATATTCAATATTTTCTATTTTGATCGGTTATTCCTTAAGATAAACTCCTGATGTTTTTCCATGTAAGACTTTAGGAACATTTTTGACAAAATATTAATAAAAGCACCTCGACATGGCTTCGCGTTGGAGTAGCGAATTTAATGTGACTGAACACAAAGATTTACAGGTAATTTATGTTGTCCAGGCTCTTATTTGAGTACTTTTGATAAAGTTATCCAATGTTAAAAATAAAAATTTTGTTGATGTTTTAGGCGACAGCTATGGCAATGGATCGCAACGGTGATTACCTACTTCTCGCAGGGTAATAATTCTTTCTAAATTTATAATTTAAGATTTTTTGTATAAAATGTTTCAAGGTTTTTTTTTCACCTCCTAAAGTAAACGCCACATCGCCATAAAGAACCTCCATGATGCTTCAGATACATTGAAGAAGTTTCCTAGAAATAATAAGTATGATGTTGGAGCTGCTGAATGGAATCCAACTTCTTTTAATGGTCATTTGTGTTCAGTTTGTGTAAGTACACCAGATCATCTATGAAAAGATAACATTTTGAATCTGAAATTGAAGAATCTTTAAATTTTGTGTTTTGTTTATAGACAAATCAAAAGATTGAAGTATATTCTTGGAAGGAGGCAGACTTTGGTCTCACACACATTTTGAAATTTCACACCAGATTAGTATGTGATTTGAACTGGCACAGGTTTGACCCAAATTTGTTGGCCAGTGCTTCTGTTGACTCTTATACTCATGTCTGGGATATTCGTGACCCAAGAAAACCCCTCATGTCATTTTCAGCTATTGGTTGGTATACTCTGAGTATAAATATTTGGATGAAATTTAATGTGTGTACATCTTGAATTTATTTAAATAATTTTTTGAATTCAGCTAGTGCAAATCATGTTCGTTGGAATAAACTGACAACCTACTTATTAGCTACTGCTCATGATGGAGACATCAGAATTTGGGATCAAAGAAAAGGTACAGCTCCTATTCAGTATATTTCAGCTCATTTAGCCAAGGTTTGTTCTCTCTTTTAAGAATTATGTATAAGTGGTCTCAATTAGGAATTAGTTATAAACCAAATTTTTATTTTTCAGATCCATGGTTTAGATTGGAGTCAAACACATGAATATCAATTGGCTTCATGCAGTCAGGATGGAACTGTCAAATTTTTTGATGTTACCAATCCCAAGTGTGCTGAAAGTGTTATACAAATTGCTTCTCCAATTTGGAAAGCTAGGTATACTCCATTTGGAGAGGGTTTGTTGACTGTTGTCATTTCTTTATCTCAAAGAGGTGAAAATGGCCTTTTATTATGGAATCTATCAAATCAGTCAATACCTGTTCATACTTTTGTTGGTCATACTGATGTCATATTAGAATTTGAATGGAGGAAAAATCGAAATGAGCTTTCAGATTATCAACTCATTACCTGGTCTAAAGATCAGAGTTTAAGAATTTGGAGAATTGAACCTTTTTTACAGAAGGTTTGTGGTTATGACTTAGATGCTGATGGTCTTGGATTAGCAGAAGACTTGGATGCCGAAATTATCAACATTTCATCTTTTGGTTAGTACTGCTTCACCAAACCTTCCCCACTAAATTTTGAAGGTTTTTGATGAATAATTTTTTTTTATAGATTTAGGGAACAGTGAACCAAAGGAATTTAGTGCTGTTGAAACAATTATTCCAGCTGTTGAAGCCATGAATGAAATTTCCTTCAGTAATTTTGATTATTTTCAATACCCAGAAAAATATTCATTTTCACCACAAGATCCATCGAAAAGCTTGGAATTGGAATTTTCCATCCTTTCTGCCAATGTCATTTCATCGAATGTAAAATTTGATGAAGTAAGCATTGAGGGATTTTTAAATACAAAATTAGAGTGATAGTGCTTGATAACAAAACATTTCTCGTATTTGCAGATGAATGTTTCAGAGCGGATTTGTGTGGTCACAGTTTCAGTAAACTCACATACAGTGACTCTCAAAATTACATTTCCTCTTAGTTATCCAATAAATGCAGCACCCTCATTTCAAATTGATGACAGTTCTTCAATTGATGACTTACTAAAGACTAAAATTCTTAAGGTATGATGCGTTGTGTATATACCTAGATGGGTTCATGATATTGTTTTGAAGTTCAATTTGAAAATAAGAGAATCGTTTGTAGTTGTTAAAGCAGACAGCGCAACAACGAGTCAAAAAAAATCGGATCTGTCTGGAAAGTTGCTTAGCTCAGCTTATAACAACTTTAGAGCATACAGTACAGTTACAAGAGACTGAAAGCAAACCTCCCTCAAGACTGCCTAACATAGGAAGTGGAGAAACTTCTTTGTTACCCGTTAATTCTTTTTTTTATGAAACCGTACACGATGTTCATATTCCTTTTCCTAAGACTTGTGGAGCTAGATTTTGTGGTGTAGGTAAGCATCTCTAATTAGATAACTTAATAAATGATAGCGAAATTAGAACATTGCTAATTGGACAGGTTCAAGAAGTTTATACGAAACGGTTTTATGTTTTCGTTTCAGATAACCTGGTGTGCTTTTATCGGCCATCACTTTTCAGAAGAGTCGCCACCAGGCCTGATACACCTACGCCAAGATCATTTTCTGCGGTTGCGGGAAATGTGGGCAGATCTTCCGTCTCACACTCAGTCTTATATATGTTACCAAATGCTAGTCAAGATGTTACCGATGGTTCTGTTTCCTTTTATATCCAAGATCGAGTAAGAGCTCACGATTTGATTTCCTACCTAAGTCTTTTAAAGTTTATTTTTTTACTTTAAAAATTATATTCACAGAACACAAGCAGATCGAGGAGTGCTAGAGAAGGCAATTTCCAGTTAGGCGGAAGATCTCATGTCAAATCCCAAAAAAATGTCACCATATACGATTGCTCGAAACTTTTTTTTACGAACCGTGAGTTGGGAGAAAAATACGTGTGAGTATCTAAATCAGTCGATTTAGTAACTAAATAGTACATTAAAAATTGATTTCAATTACATAGAAATTTTTTTTAATAGATTTGATATTCAAAACATAACAAATATGTGTAACAAAAATGCAGAAATCGCTGGATCCGTAGGAAGATTGGATCTAGTGCAAGTGTGGACACTAGCGGGCTTGATCTCAGCTGCAACCTTTCAAGGAAATGACACAGAAGAAGATATATCATGGGCCCACCATCCGTTTTTTAAATCTCAAATTGAATATCTGTAAGCTAAACTCTGTCTCCTTTATTGGTTACTGACTAAACTTTGAAATGTTAAAGACGAGAATGTTTTACACTTAATAATTCGTCTTCGATGTCTAGAATAATGCATTATGCCAAGATGTCGGACGTTCAAACCGCAGCCATGCTTTGTTGTGCGTTCACAGCTAAACCAGAACAAAAAGGATGTTTCTTCAACAAAAACGCGAACAGTAAATCTGTTACAGGAACTGTAAGTTTTATTCCAGTTGAGATATTTAAAGGATTTTAATATAAAATTGCGAAATCAAACGTATTCAGTCGATCCGTAGTATGCATCGATTCGTGGAAAATGCCGCTTCCTGTGCTGACTTGACTTTTAATTACCCAAATTTGATTGCGTGTCGGTCTTCATAATTATCAGTTACAACGAATGGCCGAAGAATTTTATAAAAGGCATGTCGAAGCATGATAACACCCAATCGGTGTCGCATCTTAATTTTATGTTGCGTGATCGCAATAAATGCTTTTCTAAACTTTCCCAAATTTGGTTTTTTGAATTATTATTGCTTAATTTTCTTTTTTAAATTTCACCCGGAAACAATTTCCTTTTTAAGAATTTCTGCTGGGGATTTTATTTTTGCTTAAAGAGTTTTGGAAACGAACCTGCCTGTCTTTTGATTTCTTTTGCTTACATAGTCAAAATGATAGGGGAGATGTTACAATTCTTTCTATTCCACAGCCGTTAATGAGTATAAAAATTAGGCAGTTTTGAAATGAGCACGAGGTTCTTTAAAATAATTTTTTTGCTTTTTTTTTTATTAATTCCCTGCACATATTAAATTATTTGTTTATTTGTAGCAATTGGGCCGTAGGAAGTGGAGGCTGAAGGTAATTATTCGAGTTTGAAAGCGGTTATTAAAAAAGAAAAATAATTTTTTTGTAGTTGTCTGTTTTTGCTTTGTCCATTGCCTTTGTTAGAATTGGTCATGTTGTTGAAATGTTGGCTATGTAATAAGTATTTTCGCCAATTACTGTTGCTTAATCGTAGCTTAGTAGATTAGCTTGTTGTCGTCGACAGTCAGATCGGGTGGTTTGTAGGATTATTCCATGAAAATTTTAGTTTTGTCTTGTTTTTAGGTCGAATAATTTAGTTTTTTGTGTATCTTATGTTGTACATATGTGACAAGTTTCCGAGTGAAGATTAATTATGGTTTTGACTTGTTCTATTTTGTTTGCCAGCCTGGTGGATCTCCTTATCATACTATTCATCCCGCTGACGACTTTAGAAGGTTGGAATTTCCCAACGCCTAAACACAACAGGTCTAACTCGTGGTCGGATTCATTGGACGATTTTAAAGCTATAGCCAACATTCTTGAACACAAAGAAGCGAGTGAAGTCGATCATGAGAAAAAGTAAGTCCTTATTGGAAAAACCAATTCGGTTGTAAAACAAAAATTTTTTAAATTTTTATCAATTTTGTTTTGCAGTAAGTTACTAGATGATAAAAACACTTGGATGTACGACGAATTCAAAAGGAAATACGCAGATATTCTCCACAGATGGAATCTTTTGGAGGCTAGAGCTCAGGTCGCTAAATTTCTCCACTTTCCTAAAGACTCAGCTAGGGCAATGGAATTTTTAACGGAATGCCATCAGTGCAAAAAACCGATTTTGCGACCGCCTTATTGCTCCACATGTAAAAAAATCGTGCTTCGTTGTGCTGTTTGTAGGATTTTAGTGAAAGGTTTGTGAAATTTTAATGAAATGTTAATTTAAATTTCATCTCGTTTTGTTGTATAGGAGAAATAAATTTTGGTATATTAATCGACGCATATGACGACCCCTAACTTTCTAAACTTTTTTTTTACTGATCACTTTTATAGTCCAAAAAGTATATCAAAGTCTTAATTTTACAATTTCAGGTTCTTCCAATTTCTGTTTCGTTTGTGGACATGGTGGTCACACCAATCATATGATGGATTGGTTTGAATCGGAAAGCGTCTGCCCAACCGGTTGCGGATGCAAGTGTATGACGGAAATTTCAAATATATTGGAAGGATGAATTCAATTACAGTAAATCAAACAACATTTTAATGTCAACTTAAATCAAATATAAAATGCCACGAATATAATTAATTAATTAGCTGCAAAAATTATAAATTAAATCAGTGTATCAGAAATTATATAAAATTCAATTAATTATCTGTTCACGATTTGAGGGAGGTTTTCACCGTAAAGAATTTTTTTTTTCAAATCGAGAAATGAGAGTTGAAAAAATTTTTTTAATGTTAAATTAAAACTCGTTGCGCTTGTTCGTTTTTGAATTTAAAAACATAAAATTTGTCGGTTTTATCTCAGAATTTTTATTGTTTGTAAAAATCTTTGTGACCGCGCTTACAAAATTAATTTACAGAAAAATTATTTCCATAGTGAATTTTACTACTATTAATTGATCCAGTCTTGTCTAATAAAATAAACATGTTAAAAATATTTGAGCATTCAAGTCCTTTTTTTTTAAATAATCAAAAATTTGAATACAATGATAGATAACTAAAAGCGCAATTTCGAAAACTGTTTTTGCCTTGACTGAGTTGATTAAAAATTTTTTTCTCTGATTCATTTTAAATACAAAAATATGGTGGTTCTTAAAACAACTTCAAATTTTAGAAAATTCGTTATTACATTAAATTATAATTGTGAGGTTAAACGTATAATTTCGATTAAAAGTAGTCATTGAAAAAATTTTTTCATCTCGAGAAGGGGAAATGGCGTCATTTTTTCCACCATATCAAACCATTGCATTCAAAACCATCCATTCGACTGTTACTGTAAATTTATTTCGGTTATTTCAACATTAAATTATTTATTTTTAAATTTAAAAGCTTGTGCAAAAAACTAAATGCTGTGCTCCTTTTTCTTATTAAAAAAAAAGTCTTAAGTATTAAATTTCTTTAACGATCTTCTTTAGTTACGAATAAGAAACCTAAACGAATTAGCTATCATAAGAATCATTTATGTAAAAGCCTTGTAGTTGTTAAGTACCTCTAACCCATTTTTTAAAAACATTGTGGCACAGATTTAAATTTTATTTGTTTTAATCCATTGATTCAGTAAGTTCTTCAAGACCTATAAAAGCAGAAAAGCCACACCAATTTTATTTTTATTCAAACTTTATTGATATAAACATACTGAATGATTGTCCTTTGTTTATATTTAAGTTGACAAAGTGGAACCTGTTTGGCGTATAAGAACTCTCGAGAGCTTTCTGCCGTGAAAATTATTTTCCTTGTACTGTATTTGAAGGAAAAACATAATAAACGTGCAATTCAAGGATGCCAATGAAACATTAAACGAGATATCTGTAAATTAGTTTTCTTAACTCTTGAGACATTTTCACCAAAACGGTTGTGCTTGAGTAATTGATCGTTAATCAAAATCACTTATAAATCGTCCAAAACTGTTCTCTTATAAAGGATGTAAAATGTGAGTCCATATCAGAGTTCTTAGATGAGTTTTCCCAATTTAAATTTATCGGAAATGAAATTTTTGCTTTGATTTTTGTTGAAAGAATCGACTTAAATATACATCACAGTTTAGTTGTTCTGTTATAACAGCTGGAAAACAAGAATAATTTTCAGCGTCAGATCTACTTTAATTAAGAGGTGAAAACGATTTCAAAACTCTCTCCTCAACATTACCTCTCTAAAAGTCGCCTTTTGAGTTCTGGTGGATATGTAACACAAATGTAACGTTCGCTTTGTCCTGGGTCCCCCACTTCAGAAGTAGTATAAAATTCGTCCGTGTAGGGAGGTTGGAACCTTGAATTAATGAAATGCAATGGAGTTGTCCTTGCACTAACATCTCGGCTTAGAAAACTTCCCTCTTTCGAACTACAATTTAAAACTATTTTTAGTTGACTAAATTATTCTTTTCACTATGACTTTTAGTAATATTAGTACATTTTTCTGTATTATTAGTTTTTCGTGTACAATCCAAAATTTTTCAACGGCTTTGGGTTATCTTAAAATTCCTCTATCAAGAAATTTTTATTTGTCCAATTTAAGTACCGTTGACAGTCATTCACTATTTTTAAATACACACACAAAACTTTTGGGTTTTAACAAAAATCGCGTTGCTGGTTTCAAAAACGGTGAGCACTTAAAACACTAAAAAGCGCGGAAACCACGATTTTAGTTTATAGCAAAAAACACTGTCCGAAAAAAAACTTTGGCACGTTTTGCCGACTTACAGCGGTGGGCATCATCAGGTTAAGAGAAAGACTGTTACTATTCACTTATTGTGTGATCTAATAAATAAAGCGAAACCAAAGAAAAAAAAGTTCAGTAAAAATTTATCTACTAATTTATTACACACACTCACTTTTTATCATCCTTTTCTATCACTCATTTTCAATAGATAAAGTAGATATTTTGTTGTACTTACTCAAACAAAACCCATATTATATAATACACTAAGCATATACCAAGGGAAAGTACCATGACCACTACAAAAACAAGGCCCCAAGGAAACGGTCTTCTGTCACTAATCGAATCCTCCCAATATCGGTCGCAAGTTAGATACCAGCACACAGCCTTGTTCAATTCTTCCTCTACTTCTTTGAATTCTTGCATGGATAAATTGACTAAGAGACCTCCTATACAGTCTTGTACAAGAACCTAAGCAAAAATGAAAATGTTATTAGGTTGTGTCAAGATAATTTCTCAGATATTGGAAAGCGAAATGCAACTTTTTTTTTACCTCGCATCTTTGCTTTAATTTTAAAAGCTCTTCCGGTTTGCAGTTGGCCTTGAGTTTCTGAAACTCATGAAGCTTTTGTTGCTTTTTATCCGAAGGTGGCAGAGCGGAATCAACCAGATCGCTATTTTCGCAAGTGTCTTTTGTAGAGTTCAAATCACTGTCTACAGAACCGGGAGAGCTATTTCTGGCATCGGTCCTTTCACTTTTCCTTGAAGTCTAGAAAAATGTTGATTTTAGGCTTTCAAATTGATTCACAATTTCACAGCCCTCTATAATTTATGTGAAGAGCTTTGTATCATAATTACCTTAGTGCATCGATTTTCGGCGGATGGAGTTGTACGTGAGGACGATATTGATTTCAACCTTTTCCCTTGGGCCATTTTCCCATCTTTTGTATATACTTTCGTCAATCCTCTGGGTCCGGACAAAGTCAGAGCTGTCTTATACATAGTGGCATCCCTCCAAATGTCTATATCTGTATTTATTTGATTATTTCCATACTGATTTTTTATTTCTTGCGTGACTAAAACCTCGCAGCGCATTATATCGCAGTAATCAGCCAAACAGACGGCGTCTTCTGCCTAAAATTTTACAAAGTCCTTCATTTTTTTAAAACAATTTTCTTCCAAAATTTATTAGTAATGGATGTTAAATGAAACTTACAATATTTATTTCATTTTTGTGGACGTTATCGAAATGCAATTCGAGGAATCTTTCTTCGTAAAATGACTTCCCGCAAAATCCGCAGCTCCATTGGGATGGGCGATATTGGTATTTCGCAGCCTGTTGAGGTCCGAAGATGTCTCTCTTTGGATGGAACGGACATTCTATGGGGATTTTCACTTGATATTTTTCTAATACGGGAACCCATTTCTATGAAATAAGTAAAGAATTCATGATTTGAATAAAAAATTTGAAAATTTTTATAGTAAGGTTATGAAAGTTTTTTGTCTTCACTTAACTATGACCTTACCTTTTGGATTACCTTTCTAACAACTAAAGCACTTTCTCGGGGACATGATATTTTGAATATTGTAGGTCCTGGCCAAGGAATAATTGACAGCAAGACTAGCACTATTACCTGAAATTATTCATTAGGAAGGTAACTCATTTACATACAAACTCGTTACTTCGTTATAGTTACTTTAAATTTTTGCTTTAAAAGAATGATCGGTAAATAAAAAACGTTTTACTATGGAATTCATTAGACATGTGAGAAACTTAAGTTGAAATTTTTTTAACGTTTTAACTTTTATTCACAAAAACGAAACGTCACGATATACAGTTTTCAATTATTAAAGTCAAGGGACCGAGGATGTTTTGCACCCCTAGAGTATCGATCTTTAGTCGTTGAGTGTAATTTTGAATTCTGGTCTTAAATTCCACCCTCATACATAGAAACTCACTATTTGGGATTAAAATAATTTGTTGTACTGTAAAACAATTTCCAAAAATGTACTGTTTTTATTATAATTAAATTATAAAAGGTAACTAAAACTTCACTTTCGGGAGTAAAAAAAAACATCGGTCAAAATTCGCCAGACTACTTTAGCGATGTAAATATCTACAAAAATCCATTCTGATATCTTAAAAGCATCTCCACTTACCTCCCAGATAAAACTTTTGGTCCTCATTCACATTTTATTTTAGTTTTATCAACTTTAACTCATAAAACTTCACTTTTCGGACAGCGACAGGGTTTAAAAAGATTCTTAAACATTTATGTTCTTTCGAAATTCCGGTCGCTTGTTCAAAATAAAACCTTTAATCAAAAAAAGGAGATTTGTTTCTTACTCGTTTAGTCCGACACATACAGCTATAATAATTTTTCTAAAAAAAATTACTTTTTTCAAAAGATTCATGACTCTTTACGAAAAACTTGCAAATCGATTAGGAAAAGAAATTTTCAGTTTGTCTAAGGTGGTATTCATACTCAATGAAATCAGAGTTGCCGACCCGATGTTTTATCTCAAAATTATTAAATAAAAGCTGCAAAGAACTCATTTTGATAAAGCTTATAAATAGAAGGAATTTTTTAAAAAGTTATTTTATCATTATGTAATTATGAAAATGTCGGAGAAATGAATTAACTGAAAACTAGTTTTATAATTTTTGAATGCGAACGTTGACGTTTCATAAGTTGGTACGCTTGAATGATGAGTGCATGGGGAAAAAATAGAAAAATAAAAATAATAAAAATGGAGTTTTGTTGATGAGGGTGAAAGTGAACTGTCAAATTATAATTTTCATTTTTACTTTAAATTAACATTACTTTGTTTTATCGACATTAAAAACGGATCGGACTGGAATTTGAAAGGGGTGTGTTTTATTTAATACAGTAGATTAAAATGTGCATTTAAATCGCATTCCAGATTTTATGAAAAGAGAAAACATGAGTGCAATCATTGATCAGTGGTCCAACAACGTCAACAATTACGGGCATGGGATTATGTGTGGTAATTGTCTTGCTAGAAAATATTCAGAAGGAGGGAATGCGGTCGAATTAGTTGAAATGGGTACATTTGTGCAAGTGCATTCAATCCGTGATAACGATGTTTTATTTTGCATTGTACGGGATGACATGCAAGTCGATACAAATAAGCTGCTTTGTAAAAAAGCAGATGTTATTTCTGTACCTGAAAATCTCTGGGGTCCGTTATTTACCGTTGAGCCAATCGCTAGACTGGCCCTTGTAGCAGACAGTAATGTTGCTGAGAGTATGGGCAATATATCAGTTGGACATACAGTTCAGGTTTTGGGGCCTGACCGTAAAATCGTTTGCATGGGAAATGTGACCTTTAGAAATACTATACCAAAATTAGGAGTAGGTGTATTTTTTGGTTTAAAAGTTGTGGTAAGAATTTTTTTTTAATTTACTCTGTTTTATTTAAAGAAACAAAATCCAGGAAACCAAAAAAAAGATTCATAAAGCCATTTTTTAATTCCTTAAAGAATGTTTCATAAGAACTGTGAAAGTGTTGCATTTATTTTAAAATCAGTAACAGTTCTTTTTATTTTTTTTATTTTTTAGACATTCAAAAATAGTCTTCAAACAGTTATAGAAAAGGTTTCATTACTGAACCCAGGCACTAAAGGGTTCCCTCGTGGTTGTGATATAGTTGTAACAGTAGACAAGCTTCGTCCAAATAATTTATGTCATAATACAGAAGGATCAGTCCATCAGTATGATAGAGAAAGTAGAAAACATTCAGACAAGAATCAGATTCTTGGAGAAGATGTAAATAACTTGACTTATAAATCATCTGTTGTCCTCAACTTAAGGGACAAATTTTCAAACAATTCCAAAAAGTACCAGAATATAAATAATACCAATGCAGAGTCTAGTAATAACTATACATCAACCAAAGAAGTATTAAATTCAGATAATTCATTATTTGTTGGAGACAAAATTGTTTATTTACATGGTGACACACCAGAAAAAGGTGTTGTCAAATGGATAGGCTTCATTAAAAATTCACTTAAAGTTGGAGTGGAATTTGACAATCCTATTGGGAGTGGTACTGGAACTGTAGATGGAAAAGAGTTGTTCAAAGCTAAATATTCTCATGCGTTAATTGTTCCTCCAAAAGCATTAATCAAATTGTCTGATTTTATGATGAATAGTACAAAAGAAACAGTTCAATACAAAAACAATAATTTTAACAGTAATGTCAACAACAACAACAACAACAATAACAACATCACCCATAATAATAACAACAATAATAACTACAATAGCTTAAGATCAAATGATTTGTGTTGTGAAAACAAGCAAAACAGTGAAGACAAATTAAGATTGCTGAAATCAAATTCATACCAGTGTTTGAAACATCCTGAAAGGACATTCCAATCTGATGAATCATTCCATTGCAAAAACAGTGATGAAGACAATTTCTTCAACAAATATTCATGTATAAATGATGGTCACAAATTAGATAATTTATGTGAGTCTCAGTCACCACCAAACTCAAGAAGTTTCGATTTGGGAAAACCTTGTGAGAGAAACACAAGCTGTAGAAAGCAGTACAATTCTGTAGATAGTGACCTGATTGAAAATAACGATTCAGGATTCTACTCTCAATCACAAAACTGTAACATTCCTGCTGCTAAGAGCCCTAGTCAAGATTTTTATGATTTAATGGGACCAAACTGGCTTAAACAAGAAAAAGCTCACAATTACTGCATTCAAGAGCATTTAGAAAAGGATTTAGAAGATAAGCGATATGTGTCTTATAAAAACAAAACTGACCACTTGGATGATGAAAAGAAGAAAAAAGACAAAGGTAACTAGTTTTCTTGTTTTCCTTAAACAACATAGAGATAAGGAATTGGGCTTTGTAAACATGGTAATAACACAAAATTATTTTTATAAATTATAACTCAAATTAAATTAACCTTAAAGGTAAAATCAAGGCATTCCTAGGATGAAGCAGTCAGCATTGGTCGTTGAACAAAAGCAATTAGAATCTTGAAATTAATTTTCCCCTCTACTGCTCGTATTATTAAATCATTTTCTGGTTTCACTTGGTAGGGTAAGGTAAAAGAGGTATCTAGTGTTTTCAGTGTAAAAGCTAAATCCATTCAAAATACAATGATCAGTGATCTTATAAATATAAGATTCGAGCTGTTTATTTTGTCCCCAATTGACCAAATCAGTGATATTATAATAATTAAGTTTGTCTTGTTAAGTTTATTTACTTCTCGAAAGGAAATTCCTCTATGTATTCAAAATTTACTACCAAAGATCAAAAGTCATTAATGTGACATTGCTTAGCTGATTTGCAGATTAACTGATTTTCTTTGTTAAAGTGCAAAATGGAGATTTAACGCCAAGGTGATATGTACATTATCGCATCCTTATCATTTAAAAGTTTGTCTCCCTCATTATATTACATTTAATTAATTGATTGATAATTGATTTTATCAATTAATATGTTGATTGTGCCCACTTATAGAAGTGAACTCCTATTAGGTAATGTGCAGTTTATTAATATAATTATTGAGATGAAGAAATTTTGGTACTCTAGTTAATGAGCAGAATCACTGATTTCTACTCAGAACCGGTAACAAGTGCCATGTAATTCTAATTAATCTGTTATAATGAAATTTTGAGAATATTTGTGAACTAACACTTCCACAGACTATTTTTAAAATTTTGAAAATGAGAAAAGAAAGAAAACTTTGAAGGTATAGTCATTTCAGTGCGCAATAACAGATTTTAATTAAATGAATTCTTTGTCCGGGGTACCAAAACATATTCTGCTTTCGGTAGATCGTTTTTAGCAATAACGTGGGTAGAAGAAAAAAGAAAAGAATAAATGGAGCCAAGAAGTTTTAAAAATAGACCGGTTTTGAAGGCGAAGGCGCTGCATCAAGTAAACTCTCATTTTGAGTCGATTTTCGATTAATTATAAAGAAAAAGATTTATTAGTAATTTTATACATTTTAGAGTTGTGTATTCGTGTGTGAATTGCCTTTAAAAAAATTTTCGTGTCTTAGAATATGTATTGATGTGTGAGGAGCCATTTTTAAAATCGGATGTTTTTGTAATTTTTGAAATGATTTTTGAGCAACGTTGAAAGCCAGATATGACGAGCAAAAGTTTCGACGATTCATACATTCCGTTACCAGTTTTAGAACAAAATCTTTTGGCTAGAAAATCAAACCGGAAATTAAATCGTTCGCCCGAACTTCCCGATGATAGTAATACGTTTTACGATGTTCCTCCATGTGCCATTCGGAGAGTTTCTTGTTATGCCGATCCCCCATATAGTTGTCCGAGGAAGGGTTTGCACAAAATCTCTCGTGTCGACTCCCAAGAAGATTTGTATAAACAAGATTTTTACAAGGGTCGTCGCCATACTTTAGCACCTAATTTTTATGAGGGTGAAGTCGACAGCAATGACATCACAAATTTTCAAAAAGGTTTGTTACCATCTCCAACACACCTTTATCCTTACTAAGACAGTGATCAATTACGGTGTGTTGGTGAAGACGCATTTAAATGATTCTCGCCCTGTTGAGGAGATAATGATCAAACTCATTTATGCAATCATGGTGATTTAATTGCTTAATTAAAGCCATAGTTTTCTCTAATTGCTTTATAACAAAAATTTTTTATTCTAGGCTCCATATATTACAAACCACGTTTCTAAGTCAGCATCTGTTGTCACGTTTTACTGTACACCCGCTAACGATATAAATTTTGTTTAGGATTAGTGTCAATTAATTTTTTTGTTCGTTTTAGATGCCTGGGACACGCCATATTCAGATCATTCAAGCAGCGAGGATCTTGCTAATTATTACGATACTCCAAAACCAACGTCCTCTCATACACCCGAAGAACTGGGTAAAGGCTCAGTCGTAGAGTTAATATTCAAAGGTGAGGCCCATTATGGAGTTATCAGATGGATCGGAGTGCTTCCAGAAGAGAGGGACGGGTCTCCACCGGTTCTAATCGCCGGCATTGAAATGGAGGAAGAACGAAACGGACTCACGGATGGAACTTTCAACAACAAAAGATATTTTCAGTGCAATCCGAAAAAGGCTCTTTTCGTACCTTTAAGTAAATGCAGGAAGGATTCTAGGTTTCTCGAAGAAACGCAAAAACAAACCGTGTCTTCCAAGATTAATTGTAAGGAGCTTGTGGTGGTTGAGTTGATATTGTTTTTGTATAACATAAAGGTTGAGAGATTTTGTCTTCTGTTTTTAGATGGTCAAATCGATTGTCCGGTTGTTGAAGGCACCATCCCACCTATTAATACAAAAGGAGAAATAGACTCAATATGTGGGAAAAATCGAGGGATTCAAGGTCATCACAATTCTTGTTATTTAGATGCAACATTGTTTTCTATGTTTGCTTTTACGAGGTGAGGAAGTGATTTTTGGTGGTCGTTTTGAAAGACAAAACTCTCCACAAAAGTAGAAGAAAGAGGTCAAAAGTGAAAAGGAGCAAACAGTAGTCTGTAAATACTCGAAAAATATATTTTTCATTTTAATTTTAATTTATTTTCAGTGTGTTTGACAGTTTACTATATCGACCTCCTACAAAACATGATATACCACGATATAGTGAAGTTCAAAGAGTATTAAGAGATGAAATCGTTAATCCATTACGTAAGAATTTATATGTTCGAGCGGATAGAGTTATGAAATTGAGAACTTTACTGGATAAACTAAGTTCGGTGTCTGGACTTACGTCGGAAGAAAAGGTGATGAGCTTGTGTTAAATTCCTTTCCCTAACGAAATTTATTTATTTATTGCGGAGTCTAATTTTGAATTTTTCTAGATCCAGAAGAATTTTTAAATTCATTATTAGCCCAGATATTAAAAGCGGAACCTTTTCTTAAATTAAGTTCTGGTCAGGAAACTTTCCACTACCAACTCTTCGTAGAGAAAGATGAGCGATTAGTTTTCCCTTCTGTTCAACAATTGTTCGAACAAAGTTTCGTGACGAGTGACATTAAACTAAAGCAAGTTCCTTCGTGTTTAATCATTCAAATGCCGAGATTTGGAAAGTCCTTCAAAATGTACTCCAGAATTTTACCACCGCAGTTACTCGATGTAACAGACATCATCGAAAATTGTAAGTTCTTATGCTTGTGTGGGAAAAATTGAATGGATTTCACTTATACAGGGAAACAAATTTTCGTTTTTGCAGCTCCCAGACAGTGCACCGTCTGTGGAAAGTCTGCCGAATTCGAATGCAAAGATTGCTTCGGTCAAAACGGAATCGGAAACGGTTTGGAAAGTATTTCCTTTTGCAGAACTTGTTTGGAAACCGCTCACAATCATCACTGTCGAACAAGGCATAATTATAGGGCGTTAAGCGTTCCTGTGGAATTTTCTGAATTACAAGAACATTGCATTATTCCCCGCCTTTACATGGAATTATTCGCTGTCGTCTGCATCGAAACTTCTCATTATGTTGCTTTTGTTAAATGCGGAAGTGGATCCGATGCTCCTTGGTGCTTTTTCGATTCGATGGCCGATAGAAAAGGTAGAATTTAACTTTACTTTTGAGTTTATTATTTATTTAACTAGAAACTATAATTGACACTATGTCATTATCAATTATTAATATTTTCAGGTGAGCAAAACGGTTACAACATCCCCGAAATGGTTCCTTGTCCGGATTTGCCTTATTGGTTATCTGAAGACGGCGCCAAAATGCTGAACGAAATGCGAGATGATCGACAGTTGCCAGAACATGCTAAGAGACTATTTTCGGACGCATACATGTGCATGTATCAAAGCCCGGACATGATGATGTATCGGTAGATTAGGTTCAAGCGAAAAAGGCCTTACCACATGAATTTATACTTTCTTACTTTAAACATTTCCATTAAAATCATTTTTCTTAGTCCCTGTCGGGATTCCGCTCGGTTTTCTTTCAACGAGTCAACCACTTATCACCAACAACTTTTTAAAAAGCTCTATCGAATGTATTATAAGCAGGATAAATAATGAATTTGTCATTAAAACCCGAAACCTCTTATAGTATTAAAGTTGCTAATGAGTGCACTTAAAACGAGAAACAGTTAAATAAATTTGTTATTACAGCAAATACTAAAGCTTTAATTTGTAACCAATTTAACTGAGTACTGACGTGTGAATAATATGTAAATAGAATTTTGTATAATGATTAAAATTAAGAATTTGAGAGAAATATGGTTAAGAAAAGCCTAACGTTCACAAATGTATAGATTGATTCCGTAAACGGTTGATTTTGACTTTGGGAGTTGAACAGTTTTGTTTTATATTCGTGCGAGCTACACATTTTGATACAATCAGTTGTGGGAATTTTATAAATTTAACAAGATCTCGTGATTATAATTGATTAACAGCACTGTGATTTTAAAATAATTTAGTGAATTTGGTCTATGACACTATAAAAGACTGTTTATAGTGTCATAGACCAAACAGTAAGTAACAAGACCCAGAAAATTAAGTTAGTATTGGAAATTGATTTTTAATCTAATTGGATGCCTCTTATATATGTCTAAACTATATGGCTACCCCTCGAGTTCTATTCCGTCTTTAAACTAGGAGCTTATGTCGAGGTTAGGGAATCGTTGCAAAATTATGAGGATTTTTTAAACAAAAATTTCAAAGTTAGTCATAATAGTATATATTATTGTTTGTTCATTGATTATATGTTTATACTTTAGATGGTTTTTAAAGTGAGGTAGAAGATTTCATTAAATCGCAGGTCGAAACTAGTTTAGAGAGAATTGTCCACACATTATGAGTATGCACTGATAAATTATTTTTGAAAGTTTAGTTGTACACTAAAATATTCTTCTGCTTAAAATTTATCTTTTATCTCTAGTTCGAGGTTTTCAAATAGATGAAAAACTGTTGCAAATAGGTGAAACCTTTTACAAAAGTTCAGAAGTTAGTCAATTATAGTTACTAGGCCCCATCCGCTCCTGAAGCAAAGTTGACATGACGCACTTCTATTATGGTGGACACGTCATTCATTGAATGGAGGGAGGACTCGCGTAGAAATTCTATACAAGTCCAGGTGAATGACGTCTAACAGAATTGAGTCGACTTTAACTCAGGACTGGATTGCATTCATTCACTACACAGTCTTGCTAACTCAGGAAGCATTTTCAAATAAACTTTTATTTCATATTTTGTAGAAGTAGACATCGTCAAAATCAGCTGTTTATTTCAGAACTAGTTAATTCTTTTAAGAACGACTGAGTATAATTAATTTTTCAGTTTTTAATTAAACTGCTTGGAAAGCAAATTAAATTTAAAGACTTTTTTAATGTTTCTGTATAGTTTTATAACACAACACTCATGCACTTTTATGTAATGGAATATAAAACGACTTTAAAAATTATTTTTTTATAATGTCGTGCTAGCGAAACAATGTTTCTCAAAAACTCTTAATAAATCTAATGAGCACTGTTGCAGGAGAATTTTTTTTTCTGTTTTTAATAACACGCCCTAAGAGAACTATCGGTGATGTTATTGGAAAAGGAAAAACAGATGTTGTTTTAGTCCATAAAATTTTATTGCAAGATACACAATTTTTTATATAAATCAAAAATTAATAAATTTAGAATAATATTATTAACAACAACTGACCCAGAATAAGATGTTGGTGAACATTTTAATTTTTTTGTTTGTTTTTAGATAAGTTTATACCGAAATTTAACCCCTTGGCATACTGTTACGTCTATGAGGTGTATCTTATATACTCTGACGACTCCGAAACATTCAGAACTGTCTCAAACGGGCACTGTATAGTATATTATTCGATTATTTAACTTATGCGTCGATTCGTTTTGTTTATGATGTTCGAAATGCCCCGATCTCCCATCTTCTCAAATCGGAATTTAAATTGTATGTCAATGGGATTAACTTTTTTTTTTATTCCTCGGGAAATCTATTTACGTATATTTTGGAACTGAAAGAAATATAAAACGATTTGGAGAAATATATTTATATGGAGGAGATTAATTTCGATTAGGCTTTCATTCTAAATTTGTATACGCATTAATTTCCTTTTTTGATTTTGTATTTTTATTTTTTTAATGTGTCGAAATGGTGTAATTGAAACGGTTTCTTGTTTATAATACGAATTTAGTTTTACTTTTATTTATTTTTGTAACTTGATGAGTTAGACGATGAAAGTTATTAAAAATTATATGATTGATTTCATTCATATTTTTGTCTTTAGACTTTTTATGGCTGTGGTAAAGTTTCGGAAATCTGTTCAAATGAGCCGTTTAGGTTCCGAAAATTGTTTAGTTTCTTTAGTTGCCTAAATAATTTGCTAATCTCCCTTCAAGAAATTATATAAAGGGACATTTATTAATTATTTTTAAGGATTCGTTGAAAAAAGATTAAAAACTAAAAATAACGAAAGTAAACCTTCAACCTGACTACACCATCTGAGCCAATGAAAATGTCGTATGGACTTGGTCTGGAAACCGGACTTATCCTATCCTCATCCATTTATATAAAGGGTGGTAAAGTTTGAGTGAAGACGGCGGAAGTTTAGGATAATAATTAATTAAAATATTCATTTTTAAGTTTGATGTGTAATGATTAATGCATGAAGCTGTACATCAGCTTTTTTATACAATCCCAAAGTTCGTATTACACTGCCATCCGGTTACATAATTTATTACTCTATGACATTTCATTTTTGGGCTAATCCCGATTCGAATTACTTAATGTAAAAAGGGTTTAACTTCTAATAGGCAAAAACAGTACCGACCAAGGGAACAAAATTAAAACGTAGAAAAATGGACTGAAATATTATTAAAAATAAGTGAGAGTTTAATTTATTTACTGACAAAGGCTCGCTTATAGTTATGAGAGGTTTAATGGCAAAATTCATAAAACTCACTTTGGAAAAACGGATTCGAATATTTTAAATTTGGCAACAAAATATGGCGGTTGAACATGGCGGTTAAATTAACCAATCAAATTGTTCAACAGAGCCTTGATACGCAAGTGGTATCACACATTTTTTAAATACTGTCAATAAATCTTTCGTATCACTTAAAATTTTTATTTTTAATTATTTTTTCACTTTTGGAAATGCAAAGTGTCTTGAACACGGTTAAAGGCACTGCTTTAGGAGTTGCTGAATTTTTAACACCTGTTCTTAAGGTAAGTGGATTTTTTTTGAGGAAATATTTTGTTATTTAGTTTATGATGTAATCTGCTTAATTCTTGTGTTAGTAATAGATGGTTCTTTTAAAATACTCTTAATTTGAAATCTTTCTCATTTTACTGCTCAAGTAATGAGTAAAGTTATTTTGACAAGTTAGTTCACTTTTAAAATTCAAGAGATTCCTCATTTGGGGCCTTGACAAGGATGTTGAAAAATTTTTATTCACCCAAATTTTACATTTTTAGTAGTATAAAACAAATAAAACTTTTCAGGAATCAAAATTTCGAGAAACTGGAGTTTTGACACCAGAAGAATTTGTTGTAGCTGGAGATCATTTAGTCCATCATTGTCCCACATGGCAGTGGGCTGCAGGTGATGATACAAAAGCAAAACCTTACCTTCCCAAAAATAAACAATTCCTCATCACAAGAAATGTGCCATGTAGTAGGAGATGTAAACAAATTGAATACAGTGATGAAAAGGAAAAAATAATTGAATCAGATGATGCTGATAATGGGTGGGTGGACACTCATCACTTTGATCCTTCTGCCATAGAAGAAAAAGTGTCTGAAATGACTTTAGAAAATCAGCCTAGTGATAGTCCACATTCTGAAAAACACAGGAATAATGAAAAAGTTATGGTGGGTGATTTAGATAACAATGATGATGATGATGATGATGACGATGATGGAGATGTATGTGATATGGATGAATATGAGCGTGAAGGATTCCCATTGGATGAAGATGAAGTATGTGATTTATTAAAAATTTTTATTTTAGTTTAAATTAGGCACTTTAACACTTATCACTAAAATCAATTTAATTTGAATAAGAATAATTTGGTAGTTTCAAAATATCAAATGTCTGATACTTTTTCTTTTCGTTACAATTTTTATGTTGTCAAATATATTTTCCTATTTGTAGTGTATAGTCGATAATCAAGCAGTAGCAGACACACCTAATGTCACTGAAGCAGGAGACATTCTTAGGACCAGAACATATGACTTACACATTACCTACGATAAATATTATCAAACTCCTAGACTTTGGTTGTATGGCTATGATGAAAACAGAAAGCCATTAACTGTTGATCAAATGTATGAAGATGTGAGCCAAGATCATGCTAAAAACAGTAACCATGGAAAGCCATCCTCATTTGCCAGGGCCTCCAATGGCTTCAGTACATCCCTGCAGGTCCGTACCTTTTTTCCATATAATTAAATGAATGGAATATCAGTTTTATTAAACGTTGACATGATCTTCTTTTAGGCACGCAGAAGTCATGAAGAAAATTATTCAAACAGTTATGGAAGGTGGCAGTGAATTGGGGGTTCATATGTATCTCATTATTTTTATAAAATTCGTGCAAGCGGTTATTCCAACGATAGAATACGACTACACTCAAAATTTTAATCTAACAAAGTGAACTTCTCAAAGAACTTTGGTCCTACAATCAGCCTCTTTTTAATCAAAATATTTACTTCACTATTTTCTACTAAACAAACAAGGAAAACAAACCAGGCTTTTGTTGACATTTGAAAATGTGGCTTTCTAGTCTAAACATATATCTGTTTCGTGCTTGAGAATTACAATCCTCAGTCAAATAATCATTGAATAGATATGGATAATGAGTCATTGTGCTTGTTTTGCCACTACTGCTGCTAGAATTCTCTTTTTTTACTGCCCAGTACTATTTTTTATCCGTTGCGAGTTACCTTGCGTCTAATGCACAAATAATAATCGATGAAATGATATAAAATTATTTTCAGCAGTACAGTTTTGGATATTAAAACCTAATGAGATTATTTTTTTAAGTCCTTAATTAATCATTCTAACTGAACACAAAGAAAGGCACACATTTTACAGTGATAAAGTCTACCAATCTAAAAATTTTTATGCTTTTTGTCTAAGATGATGAAAACAATTTTATCGCGTCGATAGATTTTTTATGTATCATTGAAAACCCTCAATGTAAAGTTTTCAGCAATGTTAATTGAGATGGTTATTAAAATTTTTACAAAGATATTTTTAATGTACAGTTGAAATGTAAACAAACTTCTCGTTTTTTGTTTGATATATATAATATATATATACATATACACGCAAATATTTAGGACAAAATAAAATTTTATAAACGTCGATAAATTGAGAAACGAATTCACATTTGAATTTTCCTTATCGAAGCGACGGAGGAGTGAAAATTTCAATTATTGCTTACGCAGGTTACGTCAATTAAATACCCCGCAAATAACTTCTTTCAATAACATCGTTTTAAAGGCGCCCCAATGGGTAATATTGCAATCATGATAAGGTAGCTACGTTAAAAAAAGCTATATATGTATTAAGCTAGAGTTTGTACGTTTCACCTCACCCGTGAGAGGCGAGTATTGAAAGCTAACATTGCTGCGTTGCCAAATATTCGTTAATTTTTTTATAAGAGTCCATTTCGAATTCAGTAACTAATTCCAGCGGCTTTGCTTCTTCACCCTCGAGATGAATATTACCGTCTTCGCTGATTATCTGAGCAGAACTTAACATGTCTTCTGTTAGTACTTGTCTGCTAACTTCGATTTGGTTGTCCTCCAGCTCCCGTTGTACATTCTAAAATAGAAAATGATTAAGTGTTCAAACAAACGCCAGGTCACAAACATTCCCATACGAGTAAACAAAACGTCAATCAGATAACTAGACATCTATTAAGAAATGACTTACGGGCAGTAATATTGACTTTTGGAATTTCGGTTTTGGACCTTCTTCCGACACAGCTCCTTGTATTCTTTCGATAAGCTCTGATTCCGATATTTCTTGGTTTTTGGGTAACTGAACAAATACTCTTGGTCCCTCGAGAGTCCTAACTTGAACAACGTGCGACTCCATGTCCATGGACACGATCTCTATAGCTCTGCCATCCGGCATAGTTAGCTGAATCGGATTACCTTCTTCGTCTGTCACTCCAACGTGAGACTGTAAAGCGGATTCGTTCGGTTCCATTTTAAAGTCTACCGCCTGACTACCTTCCGCCATTCCTGCCATTTCTAACATTCCTTTTTCAGTTCCGAACCTCATTTCCTAAAAAAAATTGATTTCGAAACAATTTTAAAGCAAGTTTTTACTTCCGTTTAATACGGTTATGCTTTGATTGAATCATTTTCTTTGTGACTGAAAAATTCTCAAATTCTCACCTCGTTAGAAACATCTGGTATATTGTCAACTAAATGCAAAGTTTTCGTATCATTTCCTTCTTCATTATCTTGATAAGTGACATAGATTATTTGTTGTACATCTTCAGGTTGCTCGGGCTGAAGTCCTTCAATAAGATGAGATTTGATTATACTCCAAACGGTGTTATCTATCTTAGGACCAGTGGCACCACTATGAACCTTTCGGTGTTTCGTCAAGTTGGAGCAATCAGCAAATTCCTTCCCTAAAAATATCAAAACAACTTAAAAACCCTGAACAAATTTCTTCATTCCAGAAACGTGACACTACTCATATTAGTAGCGTTGGAAAATCCAAAAATTTTACTCACCACACGTTAGACATTTATAAGGTTTCTCGCCTGTGTGCAGTCTAACATGTTTTTTAAGCGACCAGTGTTCAGCGAAACCTCTCATGCAAAACGTACACTGAAAAGGTTTTTCCCCTGTGTGACGGCGCTCGTGGGTTTTCCACGTATCTTTATGAAGAAATGATTTTCCGCAATGACTGCACTTCCACGGTCGATCTCCAGTGTGTCGTTTAACATGAAGCTTATGCTGGGAAGACGTGGTGAAGTGTTTGCCGCAGTATTCACAACCGTACGGCTTCGTTCCGGAATGTATTCTCATATGCTCTCGAAGATTTCCGTTTTGTGTAAAACGTTTTTGACATATTGAACATTGAAACGGTCTGTGACCTTAAATGTAAATTTAAATAAAATTTTAATCTCGGATTTGAAACAGGAACTTAAGAAATAAAATCTTCAAACCAACTTACCTTTGTGCCACCTCAAATGTAACGTGAGACTTGTTTTATGAGCAAACTGTTGGTCGCATATCTGACAACTAAATTTCTTTTCTCCGGTGTGAACTACTTTATGGTTGAATAAGTTTGACTTTGTCTTAAATCTAATCCCACAGTCGGGACAAGGGAAAGGCCTAAAATTAAAATTTTAACTAATTAGTAATTTACAATATACCTTTTAACATTTCGAAGTGATTAGGCTTTTATGACAAGTAAATTCAGATGACAAAGTTGACAATTAACACAAACACCTGTTGTTCACTCATTCTGATTATTTACTGAACTTTTAACCAATTAAAAACTGTGCTGACTCACCTAGAATCAGAATGAACCATCTGATGTCTTTGCAACAGTTGCTTATGGGTAAAAGACTTCCCACACTTACTGCAAACAAAGCGTCTTCCATCATTGTGAACTGATTCTTTGTGATACATCAATGAACTTGGATGATTAAATGTCCTTTCACATTCATCACATGCATACAACTTTCCACAATTCTCTTTCTTCATTTTTTTTTCCCATCATCTTTATCTTCACTGAGCTCAGGTTTTGCCTGTTCTTTTTCGGTAGATAATGCATTGTATAAAACTTTAAACGATTCTGCAAAGCTGTTGTCTACCAATGACTGATCTTCACATTTTTCATTTTCCTTCTCTTCCAATGTTCCATCAGTTGATTCACCTGGATGTTCATTTGTCACATGCCTACTAAGAACAGCATTTGAAGTGAAAGCTTTATTGCAGTATTTGCAGTATGTTTTCTGTCTTGTTAGTTTTTTCGTTTTAAGGTTTTCACTTTCATTATCAACAATATCTGTAAGGAAATTTTCATTTATCACAATATTTCTTTTCATTCATTTCCAAACCTAACTTTCCATTCTTCAACACTTACCTTCACCTTCATGTCCTGTCGTTTTTTGGTGCAATCTTAGTTTGTTTTTACTCGAAAATTTTTTAAGGCACATTTCTTGCAAACACTGAAACTTCATGCCCTTATGTGTGATCCTAAGAAAAATTTTGACTTCATAAATCAAACCTTCATAAATTACAATCAAGTTTTTATAAGAATATATAAAATAAATTGACAAATGGGAGGACTTAACAATTACCTATGTCTTATCCATCTTGTTCTATCCTTAAAGGTCTGATTACAGAAGTCACAAATAAATTTTGTAACTTTCTTTCTTTTATACTGTCCTCTTCCAACAGCTGGTGCAATAATTTGTTCAGCAATATTACCATCTGGGGTTTCAATGTGACCAATTATTTCTGCAAAAAGTTTGATTTTAAGTTCAACATTTTTCAAGAGCCTAATTGAGATAACCAAATCATCATCCAATAACTAACATAAAAATTAACTATTATCTCACTATCATTATCTAATAAAAGTTATCATTTCAAAAAGTTGGGTCAAATTTACTTTGATTCAGCTTACCTCCTGACAAGTCTTCTACTTCAGTTTTCAAATCAATTTGATTGTCAGCAGCATTTACTTCCTCATCAACTTGATCATCAGATTCATTCCCATCGATAGCTCCCTCTTCCCTTAATATTCTGTCTAACTCCTTTCCTTGGACAGCTTCCATAAATCTCTGAGGTACCTTTCTTCTCCTTCGTTTTCTTCCATTTTCATCAATTTCACTCTCTTCTTCCTGCTCTTTCTGAATTTCTATCTCACCAGACTCATCAGCTTGTTTTGTTTGATCTGCTTCTGACTCATTTCTTACTTTTTTTGGCCTCCCTCGCTTTCTTTTAGGTTTCTCTAGTCCATTGATTCTCAAAGTCATCTCATGTTCGTCTCCAAAGAAATTACCATCAGGCAAAACTAAAAAAATGTGTCAAAATATTCAAATAATTATAACCCAGCAACTAAATATTGATGCTGCTTTTAAGGGTTATTCAAGCATTTACAAAATTGGTATCTTTTTGTTGAGGTTCATTCATTAAAGAAAAAGTTTTATTTACTTTTAATAAAAATCCCATTTCCACTGTTGGTTTCTTCATTCTCTTCTGTATCGTCCGCAACAAGTGAAAATTTAGCGTTTACTTCCAAAGGTTCCACTAAACCTTGTTTTTCCCTTTCTAATCTTTTCCTGGTATTCGCTTCTATCTTCAACAACTCCCGTATTTTCTTCTGTCCCTCCACCAACAGGTCAAAAAACTGAATTGTTGCTTCCAGTTGAATATTACATCCTGGACAAATCGTTCGTGGCAATTTCCCATCATCTTCAATCTGTGAAAAATGACTCGATAGTCTTAAAAACGTTTAAAACCGGAAAAATTCCCCAAATTCACATTAATGCTTGTTGACAACCGACCAAAACTTTACTTCTCGTATAGATGAACTGATTCCAGTAGTAACGGAATTTCCTGCTACGAAAATCAAACAAAAACCTTGCTTCGATGAAGTCAATTTAATGTCTGAATTCTCTTTTTAAAAAAAATCAAACCCTCACCTGTATGGGTAAATAACGATTTATTAACATTTTAAAATCAAATTCATTTTCACTGTCGTATAAGTAAATCCCTTCTGTATTTTCCACTCCACATAAACGACATATTATTGAATCGTACAATAATATCCCAGTGAAGTCGGCCATTTTGTCGTCCATTTTACTTAGCATTTGTAAATCCGGATTTAAAACCGTTTCAGGTTACATAAATAAATTTTCTTATAAGCTAAGAATAAAAATGTAGTTGTGTAAAATGTTTCACAAGAATTCTACTTTGCTCAGCGTACGGTGCTGCCAAACAACGTGAATGTTTATACAAAACTAAAATCTCAATCCGGAAATCCCAGTTATAATTCATAGAGAAGGAAATATAAATCCATTTGAATGATTTCAGAAGAAAATATTAATACCGAAATAATATTTTAATGAAATATATTTTCTAGTAACAAAAAACATGTCTATTGATAAAATGTTAAAGAATTATTATACTTATTTAAATGAAAAAACAAACTAAATTTTGAATTGCGCACGCAAGAGGCCTCCGTTATCATGCTCACTGAAATACGTTCAGAAAACACGATTACGGTTCGCTAACGTATAAGTTTTAATTAAAAAATTTTTTTTTAAGGATTTACATTTGAGCTTCCGTACAAAGACATTCCGTAAACTATCCATCATTCCGAAATCAAAATTAATATTAATAACAGTTCACGAGTTACGTAATTTATAAGTCATAAAATACTCATTCATCTAGCCTAATGATGAAAACAACACCGCTTTCAGTTATGTCAGTTGAAGTTTTCGCGCGGACTTAAATGGTTGTATCAATACGAGTGAACGCAACTTAAGCTTGTTTAATCTTGATAGAAAAGTGGAATCGTCGATATGATTGACACGTTAAAAAACAGCTTTTGTTACGTAATTAAGTGTAAGAAATGGGCGACCTTCCGCATATAATGTTAAATAATAATAATAATAAATATTTCGAGACAACTGTTAAAGATGGTGGTGCGTCCGATGAGTCAACAGCCCGAGCTAGGAGAAGGCGGATTTTCAAAAATGACCCGTAAGTTTATTTATTTAAACATTATTACAAACTTTGAGAGTTATTTTCACGATGTCATTCACCGAGAAACTCGTTTTGTGTGGAAAGTTTCGCAAACTTTCTGTGTGGGGGTGTATAATGGCGGGAAAACCAAGAAAGCTACTCCTCCCAACCCTTTACCTAAAAATGTTCTTAATAACTCATTAAAATTGATTATGGAGACTGATTTTCCTTATGTTCTCCACTTGAAATGAAATATTTCAAAATTAAGTGCTTCTATTATTTGGATAATCAAAAAAATTGTTTACTTATTGATAAACTTGATTACAGATATTAAACTAAAATAAATAGAATTTTAGATGAAGGCGACTGAAAGGACTTACATGAAAGTATCACAAAAACTATAATTACTATAATATTATTGTAAAATATTAAAACCTGATACTTTTATGTTTTTAATATTTAATAGCTCTGTTTTTTTGCTATAGCCAAAGGCAAGGGTTATTATGTAAATTTTGAAAGGGAAGTAAATTATGTTTCATTAAATCATAAAAATTAAATTATTCGCTCGCCATTTTGGGATTAAAATCATTTTAAGAATGGAAATTGATTTTGAATTATTATAATCGAATACTCTTCTCCGCGAAATTTTATGATTAATGGCGTTCATTAACATTCAATTCATATTCAGCTTTCTTAAATTCACAAGAAAAACGAATTTGGTGAGAATAGTCACGTCTCATTAAGAATAAAGGTAGAGGGTCAGTATGTAATCTATTTATACCCTCTTGGACCTGCTACACTAATCTGTTTTATGTTTAATCCAACCCCTAAGTGATAGACCTAGTTATTGTTTCATACTTGGAGACAAGTGACAGTTAACAGTAGGATTATAAGAGTAAATAAATAAGAAAGTCTTATTTCCTGATAGGACTTGCACACTCCAATATTGTTATGAGTAACAGAACAAATTATTTTGGCTCTTACTTTTGTAGATATTGACTTGAGAGCATATGGTAGTATTAACCCCTTAAAGTAAACATGTCTGGAAGCTCTCTAATCTAAAAAACTTGTAAATTAACAAAAACTCTTTTTGGGTGTTCAGAGACAAACCAACTGGTACTCTGAATCTAAACCCAAATTCTATTTCAACTATCACCAAATCCAACACTAACTCACATCCACCATTTTGATTTCTCAAAAACGCCGCTCTAATTTATTGAATATTGGTTTTGTTTATGTCTTTGAGGAACCTTTATCCGCCATTGATAAATCTTAAAGCCATAATTAAAATTCTTTTTTTTTTCAATTTGAATTTTATTTATAATTTGCCAGATGACCTTGTTCCCATATTGTTAGGGTTAATAAAACCAATGTGAACCAAAATAAATTGACTTGACATGCCTTGCTTTCCTTTTGGGCCTGTGATTGAGAAAGTTTATGCTTCATATTCAAATTGTGTCTTCATTAACCGATCATTAAATAAAGGTGCTTAAAGGTCACCGTGTACAGAGAGATGTAATTTTTCAAATGTCATTTATATGGTGAACAAAAAAATTGAAAGAACACAGATCTGAGAGTGGAGTGTTAGGTGTGAGTGGCCTAATGGATGGATCTAATTCTTATTATTGACATTTAACAGGTACGATAGAAATTCATCTCATTAACTAGACCTGCCAAGTTAAAGAGCTTACACAGAAATTGAAAGAGCTAATTAATGAATGGTTAGATTGGAAGACACAAAGAAATTGTGTATTTCTCTATCGAAGCACGTGATGTGCACATTACCTAGCAAATTTGCAGATAACCGATTCGCTCTTTTAATGCCCTATCAAGAGACATCATCTGGGTAATGTGCACATTAAAAGCTTCCGTATCGTTTAAAGTTTAAAAGTTTGTTTCTCACATTCCCTCTCTTGTATTAATAATACTTAAACTAGAAACTAATAAATAAAATCAGTTTAAGTGTGAAGAAATGTTTCTGTTGTTTCAGCAAAGTTATCTTCACTTCAACGGGTATCTGGGTAGTAATGTGAGAAATGAAACTCACTTTAACAATACTTCTTAGGTAATGGTCATCTGTTCCCAAACTAATTCCTGCACTCTATATATATTTATCAATAAGTGGTGTTAATAAGTGTTAATAAATATGAGTTTTAGCAATTAGGTTGTCTGCTGAAGTTGTTACAGTGTGTTCTTTTGTTTCTTTTCCATTTTAAAAAAATTAACCTTTACACCAAAAAGATTCTTTAAAAGAAATAATTTACGAACAAACGGTTCCCGTTTAAAATAAATCATATTGCATCAAGATTTAAAATTTTTAAATACCAAACGGTGCGAATTTATAGTCCGCACAACTCATATTATAAAAAGCAAAATTTTTTAAGCTTCATTCCCTGATTTATCATGAGCTTTTCAAGTAGAAGGCATTAATTACGCTTTGTTGCCGCCATGACTGTCAATGATAATATTTTATGATGTTTTTAATTGCTAGGTTTTTATCACTATGAGAAGGCTAATCACATCTTCTCATACTAAACCTGTTGTAAATCCTCAGTCAGGATTTTTCTTTTTTAGAACACACGAAAAAAACTGAGAAACAACTGACTAATAAATTATTTATTGAAATCAGTTTGTGTTTTAAAATAATAAAGGCCACATTGAAAGGAGTTGTTAATATGTTAAATTATGGCTATTTTATAAATTTATGTTAAAAATAATAATAATAATCTGATCTGTGGGATTGAAATCCTCCAACAACTTGTTTTGTAGTCGTGTGTTTAATAAATTATCGGTTTGTTAAGAAGTGAAAGAGTTGTACACGCTACTCAGTCTTGTGAAAGGATAATGATTTTGTTAAAGTAAATCTAAAACTGTCTTGGACTTATTTTTGTATATCCTTAGATTTAAATATTTCGTGAGATTTTAAATACAGAGTGCTATTAATGACGTTAGGAAAGACGGATGACGAAGACGAAGGAGGAATAGTAATTTGTTTTATTGCTAGCGTCCAGAAATCAGTTAATGTCTAAAGTGTCTAGCTAATCCTTAGATTAACTAGGGTGATCTGAAGATTGTTTCATTTCACAAATTATTTAGATATACTGCTCAATAACTACTACAAATTCAAACTGAAACAGATCTTTGAGATGAATTGTTCTTAAAGGCGTGCATTACTTTTGAAATAAAGTCTTCTTAAGAATATGCATTAGTTTTAAGTCTTAGTGGGAATAAATGTGTAAGTGCTTAAAGTACCTAGAACCATGACAGAGATTTGGGGGTGTATGACACTATCTCAGTCACAGTTCCATGTTCACGATTAGGATTTCCCCAAAAACGGGTGAGCCTGTTGGGGCTATTACACTCCAACTGATCTTGTCCTGTTACAAAGATGAATATATTCTGGAATACTTCCAGTTAACTTATTTCACACCTTCCATGTACAGTTCAATCTCAATCCGATGACTTATGGATTATTTAAAATAAGGCCTTCCATAAAGAAACGAATGGATACGAACATAAATCATTTTTAGGCTACCATTATCTGTCATTATTTGACTTTCAAGAATTATTTTATCGTAATCTGTGCAAAAACTATCTCATCACAAAAGGCAGAAGAGTCGGTTAAGTAGAAAATAAATCTGAGTTTACCAAGAATGAAAGGTGTAGAGATTCGGGCACGACTAGGAAATTAACAGATGATAAAGCAACTCTTCTTCTCATTTTCTCAGAAAGAAATAAAAAATTGAATACATTTGATAACTTATTTGAACCTCCCAGAACTGGCTAAAATCATTCTGGCCATCACTCTACTGAATATGATTAAAAGAAACTTCTAAAAATTTAATTTTTGTTCATTATAATTACACTTACTGTTTTATTTATTATATAAACTCTATATGGATCAGTATAATATTTTTGAAACCATTTCTCGATAAAAGTGTGCAGTATTTATGAAATTAGGTAGCGGACGATGACCAGACATTGCGAACAAAATTACACTCACACTCAAAAACGTTCGTTTGACTGTATCATTAGATCATTGATCATAAAACGAAATCATTATGGAAATGTGCATTACGATATGAAGTCTTGAACATTTAAGTATATTTACAAAAGTATAAATACATTTTTATGCAATGAGAAATGTTTTTCTCTCAATGGAATCTCGATTTCTTAAACGCGTAAAACAAGACCATTTTAAATATTTTAAGACTTACAATTAAATTTTAAGATATTTATCTACAGTTTTGTGGTTTTAATTTTTTTCACTTAATATAAACAAATCAGAATCGTTATTTCAAGAAAAATTATTTTAATGGATCATTAAATGATAGTCAATTGCATAATGATGTGGAATAAATCGGTTTGAATCGATATACACCAAATTCTATGAAATACTCAATTAAGATACCTTCAACTACATATATCAAGGTGTCATGTGTTTGAAGAACTATTAATGACTGAATAAAATTAAAAGTCACCAAAAGTTAATAAAATTCTTATAACATTATTAGCCAATAAAACCCAATAATAATATAATTAATAGTTATAAGTGAACAATTTTAAACTCTCAACATTTATTTGACCTTTGGTTAAACCTAAAATTAAGTGATTCGAACAATCTCTCTCTCTCTCTCTCCTAATTAATAAGTTTAAAAATTAAGCACTGCTTTGATGTCATGTTTTGATTTCTTAATATTTGTGGGAAGAGATTTTTATTTAAGATCAGTGACCTATTAACAAGTTAAAAGTTCTCATACGGCTTATTATTCCTCCGCCTTATGGTTATCGTGACAAGATCACTTCCGTTTTTTCCTCTCTTTACATCTCAAGAGGTATAGACTCTTAACATTCTTTTCTCAGTCTCATTCTTCTGTTCCTTGTCTATCTTCTTCATCACTCCCGTCTTCTATTGTGTTATATTATTTTCCTTTCTCTTACTAATCACTTTTTGAAATCTCACTCTATTATCATCTTACTTCTTATTCTGTTCTTCTTCTTTATTGCTAATATTAATTTTATCTTCTCCTCCTGACTGGAATCTCAGCTCTATTCTTTATAACTGTATACTTTCAAAAGCTTACATCCTATTCCTCGAGTGAATCACATCCGGTTAATCAATTTGCCAAAAACATTCCTCCCCTAAAATGGGACTCAGTGATTGATGAGATGAGTCATTTTATTATCGTCATATCATAAAAATAATTAGAAACGGTTACAAGCAAAATAATTTCAGACAAGTTCAAAGGTGTGAACACCACCCCTCAAGATAAGGTTTTGGTCTAAGAAAAGAAGCAAGAATCAAAATCGTCGGTGAGATGAAGACGTTATCATCGAATAATCAGTTTCGATAGATTGCTTATATATCTGGCAAAAGAAAAGAGAATGTCATCCTTGACCCGATTTTTGATTCGCTTTAGACGTGCAGGTTTATCCAGGTGTGAAGAAATGAAAAAAAAATTTGTCAGAATCACCTTAAATAGGTGCAGCTATTATGTCCGAAGAATTTTTCTTTTGTTCGGTTTGTTTGTTGTTTTCCTTTTTTAAATAATTGATTGACGAAAGGTTTGTTGAATAAGTTAGAAGAGCGTTGAAAGCGAAGGTTTCGTAATGCTCATGTCATCTGAATGATTTTTCTATTCTTGAGGAATGATGTCCCGGGACAATCCAATCCGTACCTACTAGTACGCAATTGCTAATTTAAGAAACATTGAAAATTTTATCTGTAAGAAGATTGCGTGTGAAATAATTTATCATATTTGTATGAATATCAGTTTATGTTTGTTCCATCCGACAGCTGGTTTGATGGTTGAAATTCTCAGGTTTCGTTAACTAGAACCATGCTGCTGATCTTTTCTTTTTCTTTTGGGCCCTGGATCTCTTCATTCACTCCCTCTGCACCTTTTTTATTTATTTTTCTTATATTATTCCTCTTCTGTAAGAAGGTATAACTTACACTATTACTATGCTTGGTGGTTCATGTTTCCAGTTGTCTGCATAATAAAGATTCTAGCACTACTGTTGTCACCAAGAAGGAATTAAGACTTATCGACCTGTATTATAAATTACTATTCCCTTTCAGACCATTTTTATGCGTCGAATCCAACATGGTCTTCTTTGTTGGGATCATTATTCAAAGCAATTCAAGAAAAAAATTTTCAATTTTCAAAACCTAAGCCACCAAAACAAGATTTTTAAAAAGAATCTGACCTTTGACCTGTCGTCAAATACCCAACCTCAGAGTATATCGGAAGAGGTCATCTTAGGAACAGTTTACCATAGACTACCTTAAAATGTTTTATGTTCCTTCATGTTTGTTATCTTCTCTTCTCAACAATGACTTGACAATTTTTATTTAATAGTTTGTAAAATGCGTGAAAAATAAATCTATTAAATAATGACAGTCATCAGGTTTAAGTAACAAGGAACTTTGACTGAGTTGCAGGCTTGCCAATTATAAAAATTATATCCGGAATAACTTCATTTCTGTTGTGTTGATTTTTCGTAGTTGTCTGTTTGGTTATTTAATTTCACACTTCAAAAATATTGCACACCTATTTACTTATTTTATTGTTTTGTATATTTATATAGGCAAAGAAGTGTTGTACCCAGTGTTGCAACTAAGACCTGGATTAAACCTCTTCAAGGCCCGGTGGTATAATTTATTGCTAGCTACCAATAAGGAACAGGGAGAAACGTATTTATTACAGCCAAACAAAAACGTGTAAAATCAATTTTTTTAGATCTCAATTTTGCTGTCTGAATTCGCTACCACCCTGGGTTTGATCTTTTTAGGCTTTCTCACAAACCATAATCAAATAAGGCGAGTAAGATACAAAGTTGTTCTGATGGAAACGTCCGATACATCCATTAGGAAACAACCAAAATGATTTCCAACGCCCCAAAGTAAAAAAAAATTTTTTTAACCGGAATGGATAAATAGGACCATTAATAATTGTTCTCAGCTTCACTAAAAATGGTATGATTACTACACAAACCATATTCAATCTGAGAGGAATGTTTTTATCCAACGAGATCAGATCAAAAACAAATCATTAACGTCTGAGAAGGTGACAAGGAAGAAAAAAATTTATCGGACTTGGAAGGAGATGAAACCATATTTATTCGCCAAAAGTGAAACACTCGCTAGCATTCTTTTTATTGACTTATATCACGCCATGTTGGTTCTCTACAGGATATCTGAGCTCAACATGTATTCCTCTGACAAATTATTGTCTTAAATCAGTGGTTTCAAAAATTTTTGTCCTACCGCCCCCTTTCCAGAAAAAAATAGCAGTTAGCGCCCATTGAAATTTTATTTTTTAATAGTAATTAATAGGAAGTGTTGAGAACCACTGTCCTAAATACAATCAACGAATTATGATTAAAATATGTTGTACTTAAAGTGTGACATGATCTCCATTCTGTAGGACTTGGTAATAAGGTGTCATCTCCAAGACGCGTCTGAACTAAATTTGGTCGAAGGGTATAGTGAGGTTCAAATATGGCGACAGCACTTTTCCTTGTTTCATTTTACATAATAGCAGTAAGAGTAGCAGTTTAAATGATTCACTCTGTATTCTGATGATATTTTAAAGGATGCTGGGAAAAAGTCTGAAACATCTTCAGGTCGCGTGATATTTATTTAATGAAAATTACCTAAAATTACGGCCATGTTGCGCAGTCATTAAAAGTGAAATGTCCCTGAAAATATCATGAAGCTTTTTTTTTTAAATTTTAAAATGTTAAAAGTCCTTTCTTCTTAACGCCCTTCGCATGCGCGAGAAACTAAACCGTGAACGGTAATTTCATGATAATTGATTAACCTGATGCGTCTTAATGAAAATGCCTTGTTACTTGTGACTCTCATAAATTATGAAACGAATTTTTGATAAAAGTGTGCATTATTTATGACACGAGTAAGCGGAGAAGAAATCAACCAAATTAGAGTTTGAGAGCTAGTAGTTATATAAAATAGCATATATTATTTTTTGGAGTGTAAAATCGACCGGAAATGATAGTAATTGATTCAAAATTTTGTAATAAACGGATCTTCCTTGGGCTTTGAAGAGATTCGCAGCTGCCAAGGTTTTGTGATAGTATTCCCAGAAGGAAAGTCAGTGAGGCTTTTGAAAGTGTTTCCGGTTTAGAACAACACCCAAAAAACCTACTTTCCTTCATATACATATCTTAATATAATATTTTGTGTATGTTTTTTCAATAAACACGTTGGCTTATCTCTTTCCTCGTAATAATATCCTGTTCTCATTGAACCTGGGTGGAGTTTTGAATTGTCTTGGTTACCCCACAACACAATCGATACCTGAAACGATTCTTTCTTTTACTTTTTAATTTATAGAAGTCTCCGTCAGATGTGCTAATTAACGGTTTTTTACGATCGGTTTTGTTTAGTCTTGAACAGAACAAAACACGCGAACCATGATCATCGTGTTCTTTTCCTTTTCTAATTAGGTTACATGTTTTGTTATTTACAATCATGTTCGAGCCAATGAAAGGAGGGCTCCCCAAAAATTAGGTTCACAATAGCTATTAACATTCGGGTAAGAAAGGTCAAAGATCTGATCTCCGAAATTAATAAACCACATTCTTAAACGTAAAAAGAAAAAAAAAATTTGGTGGAGAATTAAAGAGTCGTCGAACCTTTTTTTTTTCGCATGTCTTCCGGTTTTATTGTCTTCGGATGACATTGATCGAAGGGAACTTTCAAGCAGTGCCGAGATAAACTCTGGCTGGCTCGTTGGGAGATTAGGAAAAAATCTTATTTCAAGTTTGGGTTTAAGAGAACAACTCCACCATTGGGTCAAACTGTTTCAAAACCAAAGGAATTTGACAACCAACTGATAATTTAACCCAAATGGTTGGGTCACATCGAGCAACGTTCCCTGTCGAATCTCTCGGATTTGAATTAACTAGCAATGAAAAGCGTCGGCCGCGAATGGTTCACTCTTATGTTTCACTTATGTGATTGTTTTAATTTTGGATCAGTAGGACCTCCTTAAGTGTTTCGTATTCTAATTACACAGAATCCCGTAAATTTCACGAATATCTAAATTAAAGAGGATTTTTGTTATAAAAGGTAGAGAATTTGAGAAAGAAACCAAAAAAAGTTTCACGACAGAAAAATGAGAACTTTGCCCAAAAAAGAAGTTAGTTTGTTTAAAAAGTTGTAAATGGATCACTTTCATTTCCTGTTGATTTTAGGACAAAAAAGGAATTTATGGTTTTAATTACAATTATGAACATTACTGTCTGTCTGAATACAAATTCTCTTTCATCATCAGTAACCATTTCCTACAACCCTATTCATTTGTGGGCGATTTCCTGTGTACTTCATTGGCTAAAAATTTGAGATTACAAAACAGATTCTGTCTGTGCATTATTTATGAAATGAATTGGTTATTATCAATAGGAAGGATGTAGAGTTGGACTGGAACAGAGACTTTAATTATCGATTGGATGGACTCTATAACCGGAAGGTATATTTTATGAGTCAAGGCAACAAACTTTGGAAAAAATAAAATAAATATCGGGTAACGTCGGATTATCTGGTTGTTCTTAGATAAATATTTTAATAAGTTTTGAAAGTTTAGTGTGGTAGAGGAATCAGTCAGCGTATCCGGAGAACAAGGCCGTTAAAATCGATTAATTCAGAGGATTGGGGAGGTTTTTATTTCATAAATAATGCACAGTTGTATCGAGAATTTATTTCAAAAATAAGGTTAATTACTTTTCCCGTTTTCTGTCCCACTTCAAAAGAATATTTTATGTGATCTTTCTGATTTGCAATCTTGTTTGATCTGTTAGTTGACTAAATTTTAGTCAAACGAAAAAAATTTTTTATTTGTTCGTTAATTTCTTCATTTTACAGTCCCGTTCGAAAATAACCGTCGCCACGGTTGCATGTAATCTAGGAATTCCTTTGGTAGCCCCCATTCCTAATTCCCTCATCCAAGAAAAGTCTTGACAGAGTGTGACAATCTCTGGTAAGTCATCTGTTAATTTCTTTGGATTGGGATTTACGCGGTGCCAAGAGACCTTGTTTCCTGGTGATTGGCATTTGGCGATATGATTCATGGAACCGAAGAAATGTCTAATTTGCATGGACAGCCACGTTCCGATTTAAGCGCTTCTTTCTCATGCACGGACAGTCTCATTGAAACACGAAGAATTTAAATAACAAATGAACTCAACCTAGCAGTATAATCACAATGTCGCTTTTGATAGAAGTTTTTGTCACATAACTTGAGCGACCTTTGCGTAATTGTTGCTCAGCTGGAATAAGAAACGCTACAGACGTCTCGGTCTAAGGACGCCATTTGCGAAAATATTAGGCGAACCGGAAAATAATGGCGGTTGTGTGTGTTACATGTAATAAATACGTTACGGTAAAAGTGATAAATTATATACATTCGCTGGGGATTATTCATAATCACCAATTAAGCTTGGTTAATGTAATAAATTATTAAGTATTTATCACATTTACCGGTTAGTTTATAAAATCTCCAACTCGTAATGGATCAGATATTTTACTTCTGTCACTTCTCATGTATTCATTGTTTCTTGTTGGGTGGTTCCTTCACTAGTACAGCTGCTTGGGTTAGTTGTCTTTTGCCAGAAAAGTGACAGAAACGAACGTGATAAATATTCATTAATTTGTCAAATTTACCAAGCTACTAGTGATTATGAATAATCCCCGGACATTGTCCATTGAGATTTATCATTTTAACCGTAACATATATAAAATGTAACTTTTCGTTCCACATAATAATTTTCTTTTGGTTCACGACAACCCATCCAACTGAATATGTGTCACCGCCAAAGTACGAAAAGCGTGATCGTGTACTTTATCTGGATAAAGTCACGGATTACATAATCCGCTCTGTTAAAGTGTGAAATCAGAAGTGTTCTTGTATGTAGTTAGGTAGGTGTTCGTGAACCGAAGTGTCACTACCGAGGAAAATGTTGAGTGCTGGGTGTGGAAAATGGGGAAAAATTTTTTAAATAAATTTTGTTCTTTAATGAAAAGTGATTCAATAAGCAGATCACCGACATCCTAGTTCGCTGTCTAATTAGAAAAGCTTTTCTTAGAAACGTGAAATAAAGGCAACAAACCTGGTGGTCAGATCGATATCTTAATGATCATGAGGGAATGAAGGATTTAACATTAGTTGTTTATACTGGAGCTTAATGTTCGGCCGCCATTTTTCTTCAAATATGGGGAAACAGAATTAAATACGTGAAAATCGGTGTGGTTACATGTGCACTTACAGGTGACTCATTAATACACTCTTTGTGTGTAATGCTTTTGTGTTTTTGATTGTTTGGTTATGGCAAGCTCCGAAATTCGTGGGAGCGGGGTAAGGTAAGAAGGGAAAGGACATTTAATAGTTTCGTACATCTTTCACATGTCTGTTAGTCTCTGAAAAGTCTGAACATGCTACAATATTAATATACCCGTGGGCGGGATTTTGACACGGTGTATAGGATAAGTAGTTTGGTTGCTTGTGCGTTCTCCATATCGAATTAAAAACTAAATGTCTGGTGTCATTATTAAAGTTCAACAAGTTTTTCGCAGAAGATGTTTTTATTTATTTATTCTCTTAAATACTCATCTTCACATCATCCGTGAACGTCAACTTTTTGTTTAAATACTCCAACCATGCTTGGGAGAGTCAACTGACATACGTTATGAGACAACAAGTCGTTTTGAATCTCTAAGGGGTTGCAAAACTGACTAGTGTACATGCTGAGAGTCTTTTCTACATGTACAAACTTTTAGAAAAAATTTTTTTTTCATAAATAATGCACGCTTGTACGAAGATTTCATTTCACAAGTAATGCACACGTTCGTCCGATTTCATTTTACAAAAAATTCACGCTTGAATGAGAAATCCGTTTCACAAGTACTGCACAGTTTTACGAAGTATTTATTTTAGTAAATGTCCGACACCTTCACAAAGATTTCATTTCATAAGTAATGCACACTTTGGAAGAATTGATTTGATTAGTATAGCCTGTGAAATATTGTTGAATTGAGTTCATGAAACAGACTCTCTAAGTAGGTGTGCATTATTATTGAAATTAATCCTTGAGTGCAATATTTATGATATAGATTCTTTATAAAAGTGTGCAGTACTTATGAAAGAGTACACTAAGAGAAAATGGATCAGAATGGAGTTGGATTAATAAAAACAAATTTTTCGATGACGAACGGTGCTACGGTTTGAGCACTTTTTGTAGTTTTAGCTAAGTCAAAGGGTTCTGGTGTTAGTTTCAGGGCCGTAGTTAGGGGACCATAAAATTCAATTTGCGATAGAAACTCATGCATGGAAACATTTACACAGGATTTTTAAAAACAAGATTAAAGTTCTAAGAATTCAGGGAGGCCAATAGTAGGAGAGTGGAAGGAGATAAAGACGGTTCACGAGTTAGGAAATAAGTAGTGTGCGGACATAACCACCTGCTTTTAGAATAGTGTTTGATTAAAAGTTCCATCATCGGCCATCATGAGAACATTTCGGTAAAAGAGATGAAAAATGGGGGCGCGATGGTTTTCCCCAAGGCTAACACAAAAGAAAACAGTTTTCGATTGAAGAGGTGATGGCTTATGGTGGACTGTTAGGTCACGCGTTATGTATTAATAGCTTTCGGATCGGGATTGTGTTCGTTTCATTAGTTATGACTTGTATGCTTAGTAAATAGTCGTTCATGCGTATATGGGTTCCTACCTCACGACATGTTCGGCTTAACTGATGGAATCTTTGACTGTTGGTCATTAGAAAAAAAATAATAAAAATTTTTGGTTTGTTTAAAAAATCCGAAAGGTCCTTGACAATGACTGACGGTAATATTAGAAAACAAGCATAAGCGGAGGCGTTTTGTTTAATAAAATTGCGCACAGGTGCTATAAAAGTGCGAAATCACGTGGCACACAATTTACATTCGCGATCGTCTTCTCAGTTTACTCATTAACCAACAACACGAAGTTTAAATTAGTAAATGAGAATTGGCGGTAGTTACCAATCGCGGATTTATATCTCTAAAATATTCTCCGCGGTTATTTTAATAAATTTTTATAAATATCAGTGATGGGAATACGGTGAATATTTATTTTTTTAAAATGGCGCATATCCGACTAACTTTTCAAAAACCGGACGAAACAGAAATTCACGAGATTTTAGATGATGATGACGACAAGAAAAATGAATCCGCACTTTCTAATAACAACAACAACAACAAAGACAGGTAGATCATATATACAGTATATAATAACTAACAATCAATAAATAAATAATTAATTGATGAGTATGGACTTTTGATTTTTGTCCTAACCGATTCGAATTGGGGTAGTTCCATCCATACAGATAGCATTTGTTTCATATTTAATGCACGTTTTTAATAAAATTTTATTTCAAATGTAATGCACACTCTTCTGAAAAATAAACCCCTTAAAAATTAAATAAACTCATTTCATAAGTCATGCACATAAATTTTTAAACAGCTTTTAGGTTCAGATTTAGGTTTGTGTGAACTTTTGAACTTTGTGAGCTCTGGGGCTAAGATGCTGGTCTGTTTTTCAGGTATAGTGGGTTATGGTACAGAAACAGAATGAAACTCATGGGTTACGGTTTTACTTTTTAAAAATTAAAGGTTTTAATACTTTTCCAAAAATTTGGCCTTTATATCAAATAACTTGGCGGCTTTATTTAATTAATAATTCAATACTGATAGCGTCCGGAATTCTTAACCCATTTTAAAAATAGGTCGAGGACCAAAACCTAGAAATGCTGAAATCATAAATTTTTGCTCGAAGTGCGTCCTCGCCTTTTTTTCCGCACAAGTATGGATGATTAAAAATTGTTTAAACTTGAAGAATTTCGGGAGTGCTATAAGCAACCGATCGGAAACGTCGTCTCTTTTTATTTGGTCACGTGCCTGTAATTATTAATTAAGTCAGGGGTGTTCAGATTCGATTAAAACACGGAATGGTTTAAAGCGAGTGATAACGTTTTCGCGCGGACCACGTGAGAGATTTACAAATTTTGCGAAATTTATGTCTGTTCAGGCTTGAACCCACCCAACGTTTGTTTTATTGTAAAAATATATTTTTTGAGAGCCGCAATCCAACCATCGTCCGAGTAACTTTATCCTTTCGTTTATCGTCCATCGCACTTTGCCGGTCCTTCGTTTCATTCCTTTTCGTACCTAACCTCACATTTTCGTCATTCTATCCTTACCAATATCTTTGAGCTAGGATTCAGGATTTAAGAAAATTTGTTTTACGGTCAGTGGTGTCGGCTCAACCACTTCTTGGCCTGATGTAGCAACATTTTAAATGACCTTAGTCCCCCTCCCCCAAAATAAAATTTTTTTGGCCAAAAATTGCAGCCACTTTTTATGGAAACTTTTGAACAGTTTATGTTTTTTCCAAAATTTTTAAATTTTGTTTGGTTTCGTTGAAAATTTGATGAGACTAAGACAAGCATGTAAAGAAAGAGCTGCCTTTTTATTCTACAAAAATTATGAAGCATTGGGTCGGCAACCTGCAGCCCTTTTCAACTTTTTTGTGCGGCCCACCAAAGCACCAATATAATTATATTTTTATTAATATACGTATAATTGTATATTCCTTTATTTCTCTTAAAGAATTGTAAAAATTTTGTTCTGTGACATAAATATTATGATAGTAAGTCAATAAAAAATAAATTTTGTCTATTTTTCCTATATAGTCATGTGAATAGTATTTATACTCGTCTATAATATAAAAACACTATTTAATTTACATTTGACTATGCGGTCTGGGTAAAACCTTTTATTTTTTAAAGTGGCCCGCCGTCCGAAAATGTTGCCCACCCCTGTTTTAATCCAAATTTTTACATTCAGTTTGATTTTGTTGAGAATTTGACAAGACAAATGAGATGAGCGTGTAAAAATGGAATCTGCCTTTCTCTTCCATTAGAATTATAAAGAATAAACGTAGAAATGGAAGCATAGGTCTTGCTCACACTAAATTCGGTCCTGACGATTCATTATAATTTAAAGAAAAATAAAGATACGTGTGACATATTCCATGAAATATTCAGCAAGAATTTAGTATACCAAAGCAAAATTTGACAGTGACAATTCGGAAAACATTGAGCTTTCCACATCAGCAATTATTATTGACTTAGATGCAGGCAATATAATTTTATAGGAATAATATGATTAAATATAAAATGATTTTGAGGTGATTGTATAATAATATATTGATGTCATAAGTACCTTTCGTTAATGAGTAATGTTTAATTATAAGTTCAAGGTCAAAAAAATTAATTATAATTATAATTAAGGCAAATTATTCATTATATGTTGTTCAGCCACTTTTAACTTCAGCAAGCACGAAATTTCCCGAATATAGCTAATTTTAGATATTGTTTAATTATAAATTATACATTACTTAATTCTAAATTATATTTATTTAATTAACACATGAGATCAGATAAGCAGTAGCTTAACTCAATCCCATAACACTTTAAAGGTGACAGTACAGCTAACTCCCAATATTTAGTCACTAATATAGGGAGTGCGGGGCAACAGTGTTCAAAACAACATGGCCGAAATTAAATCAGCCGAAGGGAAGGGAGTTGACACACGAACCAGTAATTTGAACGAAATCAAAATTTGAGATTTAGTGACCAGAAAAATATTTGTGTTTCAACTTGGTGACCTTAAGTATTTTGTTAACAAATTAAACCTGAGGATCAAATTTTGTTGGGCACTGTTGGTGCTATGACAGAATTTTAAGGTTTAAGGGTTTTTGAAATGGGATGTGAACGTGACAGTAAAACCGGAAATGTTGATAAAAATATTTATCTATCAAGTGGAATGGATTTTACAAAGCTTTTAAGTGATAAAGTCGCGTTTTCTTTGAATGAGTGGGGTGTCAGTAGCCACGAGCACTTATTCATTTATTTATGGCCAAGGAGGAAGTTGATAACTTATGTGGTTACCTGTTGTTTTATCATTCTCACTGTTGTTTTTGTATTTTGATTGGTTTAAAATGCTTAACAAAGGCCCTAATTGTTTCAGTTTGTTACACCAAACCATCGTGGACGAGTCTCAAGAGCTTTCACTTCCTCTGGATGTGTCTTCCCGTAGAGGTAGCGGGTTATTCGTGTCACTCCACAGCAACCCTCCAAACCTTCAGCAGAGGAAATTTAGCTTTCCAGCAGCTCTTCCTTCCGGTTTGTTGGGTCTCGAATCGACAGGAATGGGAATATCCGCGCGGAGACGTTTCAGCAACGTTTCCGATGCGGTGACGCGAAAGTTATCGCACACCATCGGTTGGAAAAGCGGTCAGGTGCAGTGTCAGGAAATAGTCGCCGTCGGTAAAAGTCTCTGTAGTCAGTATATTAGAAGTAGATTGAAACGCTCCGGCTACCTGAATAAAAAATGCGGTTTGCAAAGACTGAGAAGTGCAGTCAGTCTTCCGGGTGGTATCGTGTTCCGGGAGGTGTATCCAGAGCTTTTAGGACTCGGAGTCGAATTGGAAAGATTGCATCCGAAGGTTTATATGAACGTGACTCGACAAGCCAGTTCCGCTCCCGGAGGAAGGTTAACTTCTGATAAAGAAGCTGGAACGATTCTCACTGCCGTATCCAGGGAATTGTTAAAAAACGTACGTACTCCTTCAAGACAATCGTGTCCAAAGTGTTAGAAAAAGGTTCGAGCTACGTGCTCGCTCGTCCATCTTCACTAGTCAAAACTAATATCGTGTGTCCAGCCTTGAATAACCGGATAATTAAATGTGTCACATATCTCAGATAAAAAACATCAAGATCCTCAATAACGGGAGAACTAACATCGTGACAGTCATTTCCTAATTAGCATTTCTTGACTTAACTAACTTAAACCCCCTCCCACCGCACTCTTCTCACCCTGACGTCACTTATCTAGTCAGAACACATTTATTTTGGTGGACTGGATTTGAAATTTTTAAGACGTTAATAAACGAAGAGTTGATAACAATTAACTTTGGCAATATTCGCCGGAGGTAACATTCAGAGAAGAAAGAACTGTACAGGAAATCCGGACTTAATTACAGCTCGAACGTCTTTTGAAAAACTTGTTATCGTAAAAAATTGAAAATCTTGATATCCAGACATAAAAATAAGAAAACAACTTTTGTAGTTATGATAATAGTTAGTGAATAAAAAGTTATTTAATTCAAAAGGTGGAAACTAAAATGAAGTTTTCCTCGTAGGAGTTAACATGGGGAAAAGTGGTGTCTCTATATGCAGTGGCTGGAGGTTTGGCCGTTGACTGTGTTAGACAGGGTCACTACGACTATCTGACGTCGATAGTGGAAGCGATGGAAGAAATACTTGAAGAGGAACTGGTTCATTGGATACAGTATAAAGGAGGATGGGTAAGTGGGATTTGCTGACTAAAAGCTTAACAGAACCAGTATCATCAAAATCGGTGGGGAAAAACATGTGCAGAACTTAAAAAGCGAACTGACCTTCGTTATCCTTAGGTTTCCATTCCATTTTTGGGTGGTAGTCAGTCGATTCTTAGTTAAACTCCCCATTAATGGTTTTGCCTTTTTAAGTGATTTTGGTAAAAATACTGTCTTCTGCTTGAAGTCACTTGAATGAAGATGCAAATCTGACTAGTTCACTCTCTCCTATATATATGACAGTGGCGTGCGGTTCATGAAAGCTGCTGGAAAACCACTAACACTATAACTGAAACTCCTTAATTCATCAGATTATACTAATGAATGTCTAAAATTTAATGTTATTGTTATTAAAGTTATTGTGATTAACTGTTACTCAATATCCCAAAGCTGAGACCCAATATCTGAGTTCATATTGAAGGAGAACATTTAGGTTTCTGTCGGCCAACTCACTTACCACTGTTTTCCAATTATTTACAGTATCTGTAGTAAGTCTGTATTGTGATATTAATATTAGGTGGACCGGAAAATAATAGCGGTTCGGTGGGTTACACCTAATGTATGTGTTAGCTAAGCTTAATTGGTGATTATGAATAATCGCCGGGTATTATATATCGCCTAATTTATCACTTTTATCGTTACGCATAAAGGATATTACTTTCGGGTAAAAGTGATAAATCAGGCGAATATTATTCATAATCACCAATTAAGCTTGGTTAATGTGTCAAATTCTTGAGTATTTATCACATTTACCGGTTAGTTTATAAAATCTCTAGCTCGTAATGAGGAATTTAATAAAAGTTTGTTCAGTTGTTTGACTTCTGTCACTTTTCATGTATTAGCTGTCTCTTGTTGGATGGTTCCTTCACTGTTACTGGTAAGTACAGCTGATTAGGTTACTTGTCTTTTGTCAGAAAAGTGACAGAAGTCGAGCATGCCAGCAAACTTTTATCAACATCTCCATTATGAGTCGAAGATTTCATAAAGTAACCGGTAAATGTGATAAATACTCATTAACTTCTTCCATTTACCGAGTTTAATTGGTGATTATGAATAATCGCCGGGTATTATATACATATTCGCCTGATTTATCACTTTTACCGTAACATATGTAAAATGTTACTTTCGGGTTCACATAATAATTTTGGTATTGTAGTGAATATTCCAGTAAGGTCACCTATTGTAAGTTTGTCATGCTTTATTTATTTGGTTTCAAATTATATTTATGTCCATAGATTCAAAGAACACAGGTTCTCTAACAGCAAATGTTACCGCACGCCACTGTTGTACCTTAAGGTTCAAAAGTCTCATTGTAGCACTCGATGAAGTAAGACTACAAGGAAAAGATTCTTTGATGTTACAGACTAATGTTACAGAATACTTGGACTTTAAATTTCATTTTAATTTTCATAACGCGAAATCTCAATAAAAAAAAATTAATTGGAAGGATGTCTTATTAATATTTGGATTTTGGTTTCAGTGTGCTCTCGCAGCTTTGGTAAAACCTCCAAGTTCAAAATGGCCGTCAGCGAAGGTCTTCATTTTCGTGCTATCATTCTTCGCCATCATGTTCTCGATTGTGTTTGTACTTAGACTTTTTGGAATTTCTACTTTCTTGTAGATGATGAGGCGGTCCGTCGGAGTTAATGGACGGATTATCTTAAATTCGTGAGTTCCTCATGAAGACTTTACACTTCCACAATGTACCTGAATATTAATTTAAGAAGAAAAATTTTTTTTCCTGTGATTCTAAGTAGATGGGCAAGAGTAGAAAGGAGGTTTCTTAAGTTTGGTGAGCTATTTATCTTTGTTTTTGGGTTCTTGTTAATGGAAAGGGAAATTTTGATCTCTCACAAAAAAGACATACTTACTTCATTTGAATATTATACGAGCATGAGTCATCTTATTTTATTATAAAATTATACATAAATACAAATGAAAGACATCCAGGATTTAATTAGTGCTCATCGTCAAATTGTAATTAATCTGGGTGCAAAATTTGGCTAAGACATTGTGCATCGTTTTTGTGTAGTCCTATCACATACACATAACATACAAACGTCCCTCCATCAGAAGGTAGGGTATTCTGTCTAACGGTTTATAAATCTGTAAAACTATCTACGAATGAAATCAGTATTGAAATTCTTTTACGACCACACCCAGATAGTGTTAGTACTCCCTGTTAACAGTATTCCTATTGATAATATCGGCAGTGTTCGTCAAATAAGTGCCATCAATTTAATTCAATTATGGGTTAGATGAAAAGGGGAAGTAATAAAAGTACACGTACATAGCTTAAGTGAAGAATCGTAGCTCTAAGTTCTTAACGCTGTACTTAAAACACGGAACATCACATCGCATACTTCTTTCGAAGGCCTTCGAGTTACACGTATATTTATCTTTATTGTTATTTATTATTTGATGTGTATTTAGTCATTAAAAATTACGACTTTATATAAATTTTTTTTCCACGACCTTTCAACAAAGCCTCAATTGACGCGTTTATTTTCAGATTTAAGGCAGATGAGCTGTTAATTTGTTAATTATTGCAAAACCTAGTTTCTTAATGTCGCTCTTTATACCTGAATACCAAACTTTGAACCTTAGCCGCTGTACTCGTTTCAACACAATCTGTCTATGGTGAGACTTTTCCTATCTATTGCTTTTGGGTACTCATTGTGTGACACTTCATCAAGATTTTGACTGATAGCTTTTAAGGTGATTTCTATCATTCTATCAAACAGAGCAAACGAAATTAGTTTCTGGAGAACTTTGGGATAAACAATTCCATGACAGATTTCCATTTCTGTTGGTTGCTGACCTAGAAACCACTACTAGATACATCCAGCAGAAAACATTTTCGTTGGGTCAGGTGGTCACTCCATTCATTCCTTTGGTTTATAGATAAAAGTTGACTTAGAGCCTTGGTATTCAAGCTTTTCCCTTCCGGGCCAAATTTCCATTGCGACTGGGCCACATGACTCATAAAGATATGTTGAGGCAAATAATGTTAGCAGTTTCAGGTCGAACATTTTCATATTGGCCAGGCACTATAGTTCAGACTTGACAATGAGCAATCACATGACCTTTCACAAATTTTGACTCAATCGGTTTCCACTGGACCACTCAGTAGAGCTTGAGTACAAGGAATACAAGCTATTTAATTCTTAGGTTGCATCATCACTGGGTGAGTTTTTAAATTTTTGCTGCCATTAGTAATGTTAGTGTTATTATTGGGTCATTCCTCAAGTCATCAGTTGAAACGTAACAGCCACTCCGGATATTAGGGAGTGAAAATATTAAGCCAAGTGTCTAGAAGAGGTAACAAGAAACTACTCAGACAATCCAATAGCCAATGCAATAATAATGCTAACATCATAGTGGACTGTCTACAATATCCACATCAGACCCAACATAAACAATAAAACATAAATAAACAATTTCGGATTTTTTTGTAATGTTTGTAATTTTTTTCAGTTGCTGATGTACAAAATTAAATAAAATCCTTCCAATTTTTAGACAGTCAACCTTAGAAAAGTGACAAAAAGAATATAATTAATAAATAAATAAATAAAAAACATTTGATACAAGAAATATTAGTCACGAAAGAACACTGTTTCATTTATTTAATTTTGAATTAAATATGTGTAAAAATTGCCCTTGTCAGAAACAGAAAACATTTCATCAAGTTCTTTGCACTTTCATACACCATTCAGCGCGATTTTCTCAAAGGGTGAAAGCATTTTCGATATTTTAACTGGCATTTATCAAACTCTTATTATTTAGACTCACAATGGGCAAAAAATTAAATAAAACTCCAGCTTCATCTGGTTGTCAAAATACTTATTTAACTCTGCTCTCATAATTCAAAACAAAACTTTTACAAATTATCGAGAAAAAAAAATATTCCTAAACGAAAAATTGTGGTTTAATATAAAAAAATTTCTTTTATTCCAGAGTTCAATTTGTCACTTTTTTAACCACTCAATAGCCTAAAATTTCTCTTCTTCTAAGCCATGTTTGAAAAACATCATAATGGGAACGCTTTCTCCATCGATTTCCCGATATTCCATAAGGCCAATCATTCCTTCAATCTCCATCGATTCTCCTGTGAAGAACTGAAGTTCCTTAAACCTCCCGAGGATATCCTTCATTACTTTATTCATATTTGTTTTAAATATTTCCACTTGATCAGGACTCTTCTCTTCGAGTTTTGCTACTAATCTAAAATTTTCAAACAAGTCAAAAATTAATTTCTGATAACAGATGAATTAAGGTCAGCTTGGCCTTGACAATCAGCAGATGTATTTTCAACTGTTTAAACAAACAGTATTTATGCGAAATAGTTTTCAAATCACAAATTAAAACAGTTAAATAAAAAATTTAACTTTCCACTTCTGTTAAAATATCAAGGCACATTCAAAACAAACACTAATTACAATTTGAAAAGGGAAATATGTAGTGTAATGGTCAAGCACCTAACTGAAGAACTTACGATTGAGATTTCAAGCCCTCATTGATGTCTTATTATAACTAAGGGTGAGAAATGGGACTGAAACTTAAGAAAAAGACTCAAAACCACAAATGAGATAAGATTCACCTTAATCCAAACCTATGCTTATGAATGGTCATATCAGGGACCAATTATTATATAAAAATAAACTTAATGGCAATACAAAGCTCAAAGTCCAAAGCCATAGTGACATTTTATTACCATTTAAAACTTTTAAATCTTATGAAATCTGATACAGATACTCACTTTTTCATATAATCCTTCAAATATGCTGTATATGATTTTTTATCTGAGAAAGCAAATGTTTCACACAATCTGTGATTTAGAACAATGTCAACTCCTGATTCTACTGCTTCATCTGTTCCTTCGTTTTCTTCTTCAGCAGAAGGATTTGCACCTTCAAGTTGTACATCATCCAATCTTCTTTGAATAAGCTATGGAAAGATGAAAACATTTTTTGTTAATGAATTGCTCATTCATTTAAATCCTTTATATCTGCTTTTGCAAATTATTACTTGTTATGGTGCAAGTGATAAAAAAAAATCACAAACAAGCAATTCATACCAAAGCATTTTGTTTTCGCATGTTTTTGCTTCCAAAAAACCATAAAAGATCTCTTGGATATTAGAACATGCTTGAGACATTATAAAATTTTGTGACACTTACCTTCCCAGTTACCTCATATAAGACTTCATCTATCAATTTTATTTTGTAGGTATCAGAGAACATCTCATCACCTATAGAAACAAATAAAATATGGTAACAACATTGTCCAACAAGACAAAATGATTGAAAATTAGAATACTAAGCATTTTTTGGTAAGTATGGAATTCGGTTTATTAAAAATTTTAATTTGATGATTCACATCTGGATTTCTTGGTTAGCAAAAATGACGGCATTTTTTTAATAGGTCATCAAAACAGTCTACGTCAAATGACGAAACAAGACTTTCTGTTAAAAAATAATTAAAACTAAGAGAAAAAACGAAATAAGAACGCTCTGGCAGCCTTTACTGATCTATTTCATAAGGAATTCGATAAAATTAAGAATGCAATAACATGCCACAACTAAAATTATTGTAACCAAACATTGACAGAAACAAGTTTGAAGTTCCAAAAACTTCTTTCTATGGCGAACAAGGTGGTTTTAAGAGTCACCCTAAAGAAATTAAACACTCAAAAGTTCATACTAACCTGTAAAAATGTCTTTGTAAATTTTCATTTTGGAAGATTGGAAAAGATATTTTTCACTAATAAAATAAACGTTCGCTCCTAACCCTGTTGAGCGAATCGAAAAGAACTCTTCAGCGCCTTCTCTTGTCACTTTATGACTCAGAACGCTGTAATAAAGCCTTTGTAACAGGCTGTGACAAGTTGAGCAGGCCCGTTTTTAACACCGTTTTAGGCCATCTTCGGAGTAGGCTAGTCAAACATTTTGTAACTGTACTTGGCAACCTAGGTGTTGTCTGATTTTACTCCTAAAAGGTTGGTTTTTAAATTTGGAATATTATTATTGTGTTTTTGAATACGTATAAAATAAAAGGTTATTTCCTCAAAGAAATTGATTTGTTTTATTAGCCTTGAAATTGTAATGTGATAATTGACCTTGATCGATTGCTTTGAAAACAAACATATCGTTCAACAGGCTACACCCCCAATCATGATATTTTTACACAAATTTTGGCTTATACTTAAAAATTACTCATGAAAATGTTTTCCGAAGTTTTTTTCCATCACTAATTTTAAAATACTAATTAAAGGAGTTAAATTTACTTATAATAAAATGTTTTAGACGTTGATAATTTTCCTGCTGTCACGCTACAATTTAATAATTACAGGAGGACTAATACATCAGTTGGCCATGACCAACACATTAGACTACGTTGTAGTAACGGCTTTTTCCATGCGAGCCACTTCGGCCACAGTGGTTGGCTTACCGCCAGACGAAGTTGGTGTTCTGTTAAAGAAATTTACCTGACCTCACTGTACTCCTGATGAAGTGACATTCCAGATTCCACCACTACAGATTATAAAAGCATTAAATGAGCTTCGTTACAAAGTCATTTTCTTTACTAATCTGGGTGATTGTGGAATCACCTGGACATTGGTCAAAGATCAAGATGCCCCAATAAATATGACAGAGGTGACTCAGTAAATAAAAGAAGCATTGCGATGTAGATCATTTGAGCCAATGTCACCAGTTATGGAAGTTTATTATCTGCTTTTTGATAAAGCCCACATTTAAAAAAAACTTATTACTTTTATATTAAACTGCTATGTGTACATTTTTCTATTCATTTGAATATTTTGATGTTTAGATTGTCTTCGATATTTGTAAATGGTACTTTCTACCATCTTTGAATGAGATGATTTTCATTGTTTAAAGAAGTATTTTGTGGTTTTTGTATTTTGTAATAAAATATGTGTGTATTGAATGTCTCATAAGAAGCAAGGTGATTTAAAGTTTGAAGTTCTTTTACAAGGTGATGATTTGTTTACAAGTCTCTGTCTACTGGTACTTTGTTTTTCTTTTAAACCATCACTATGAGGTCAGGTGGCTTTAGTCCAATTGAAACGTCAATTATTACTCAACTTGTTTCCTGAAAGCTGACCTTACATTTAAAAAACCTAAAAGTCTCAAACCTTACTATCTACAAGATATATTTATAAAAAAAAATTAAATGAATTCATTCTTGAACTTTGCTTGTAAATTGAAATTGAAACTTTTCTTTAAGTTCAACCCTTAAATAAGGGACCTTTTATACAAAGCAAAGAAAAAATGATTAAATTTTTTGTGTGCACAATATTTCGTTATTGATTCTCAAATTCAAAATTTCATTCATTCAGAAATTCTCATAAATGTTATATATTCCTTTAGATGACCAATTGCACACACAGCAGCCAAAATTCTTCAGTCTGTCAAACTTTAGATGAGCTCGACTTCGAAAGAGGCATTTGGTTTGCAGGTTTGTGTTTGTGGTTTTATTTATAAATTTATTTCTAAGCTTACCTACAATTTGTGTGTTTTTTAACAATTGATGTAAATTTATGTGGGCAAAAAAAAGATAATTTTTGACTTTGTAACTTCTTATAAAACTTCTTGTGTGGAAAGAATAAAAATTTCTTAATTTACTCATGTTCTATTTTGTTCACTGACCTTTTGTCATCCTTACAGCTTGTAGTACTTTGGTCCTTATCATGAAAAAGTTTAATCAAGTGGAGTTTTAAGTCATCATCCTTTGTAATGGTTTCATTTACTGAGGATGTTGCAAACTTCAGATATAAAGTTACATGGTATCAGGGTGCAACTTAGTTTCCAAATCAAGCTTCTAATTTCTCCAAAGTCAGCTAAGGTTCTGAAAAAACCTGTTACGATTTTTCACTTTCCATGGCTTTTCTGTAATTACCTAAAATAGTTTCCATACAGGTTGACAGTTAACTTTTGAAATTATCGTTCAGGTGGTTTCTACCTGGTTTCTTGCAAGCAGCTTAAATACCTCTGTAACCTCATCAAATTATCATTGCCTTGAACTTTAGTCTAAAGAAACATTATTTCCCCATAGAAGACTTCCTTTACAGTAGCATCATACAGTATCTAGAATATAGTGTAGTCAGTACAGTAATATTGTACACCACTGGGGGTTTGATTTCACTTTTCTTCACATGTTACAAACCCAAGTATTGATTTCTTATATTGAGTCTATCAACCCAAATATCAAATTTCAAAGTGAAGACATTTTAATGATTTTCAGTTATTGTGGGGACTCATCTTTTTGTTTGTGAATCTATTCTCTGGTAACCATAATTTTATCATACTTTAGCGCAGCACAACGACATACCCAGAGTCAAGGAACTCATTGAAAAAGGGAAAAGTGTCAATTTAGAAGATAAATCTGGATATACCGCCCTTCATTATGCTAGTCGTAACGGACATCTGGAAATGTGTAAATTACTTATTTCAAAAGGCGCCAATGTAAACGCTTTAACTCGTTCTGGGAAAGTGAGCCCCCTGCATAGGTAAACAAGAAAAAATCTTTTTAATTGTATAGAGAAAAATTTTCATTCTTGTGGATGATTTTTCTTGAGTTCTAATTTTTTTCAGGTGTGCATCCAGAGGCAATTTTGAAATTTTCAAACTCCTGCTTGATTCAGGTGCCTCAATAAATGTTAAAGACAGTGATGGCAAAACAGTTCTTCACAGGGCTGTTGAAGGAGAGAATGCACAAATAGTAGAAGAAATATTAAAAATAGATCCAATACTGGCAAAAGAAGCTGATAATAGAGGCAATATACCAAAACAATATGTGAAAAATTCTCAAGCCATAACTGATGTACTTAGTAAATTTTGCTGACTGAATTTCTAATGAAATTCAATTGTTGTGAAAATGTTGCAGACACTGTGTATAATACTCATATTTTATCAATGATCATTTACTGTATTTATTTTTGAATGTTTTCCTCATATGAGGTAATGTGATTTTATGTGAGAATGAGAAAGTAAAAAATTTCCAGTTTTGTATGAAATATATTTCAACATTTCTTATATATATTTTTTAAATTCTTATAGAAATATATTCAGTAAAAAATATGGTAAGTCAAAATACACTTTCATCTATTTTATGGTTAGATTTATGAACTGGACTTCATCTTTTCAGTGTCAGGAGTTAAACTCTCCAAAAGTTTGTTATAATCTGCTAAAATATTATCTGTAGAAGTACTTTTCTTTACAGAGAGTGTATCATATTTTTTGCCGACTGACCATAAAGTTTCAAGATCATAAGTCTTTCGATCATCTTTTGAAAACACATGAAGGGCAATATTTCCTAAATCTACTGCCATCCAATTCTTAGACCCTTGCCCCTCAATCTTGGGTATATGATGATTACTCTTAAGTTTATACACTTTTCTAGCAAATTCTGCCATTGCTAACATATGCCTGCTTGATCTTCCTGTTACAATTACCATATAATCAACATACATGTAATGAGAAGGAACTTTGACGACAAATAAGTCTATAGCCTTTTCTTTTCTTAATAAATCGACTAATTCTTCAATATCAAAAACTCCTGTCTTGCCTCCTAAAAATATAAGAAATTTAATTAGCCAAAAAATAATACCAAAGTTAGTAGTAATCACTTTAAGCGACTAATTCCTTACTTGAAATATTTATTCCTTCCAGTTTATCATGTATCTTCTTTTCATCTTCCGATTGTTCATCTATTTTTCGTCTTTCTTCTTCTATGTCTAATATAACTGGAGCTGTCTCTTCTGAAAAAGTTTCATACCGAGAAGACATTGTCTGAGGTACTTCGCCCTCTTTATTATCTGAATCGGAGCGATGATTTTCACGTGCAACATGACCCAAATGTAACTTGTTGTAACAACTTAATGAAACGGATTTATGAACAGAAACAAACAAACTGGACACTTTTGGGATATTGTAAAAAATATTTCTAAGAGCAAGCATCATCAACCGCTTATTTACAAGTTTTTAGCAAAAGTTGTCGACATTTTTTTTCCGTTTTGTTTTGTTGGTCAACCTGGCGTTCAACTTCGTGTTTCCAAATATCGACTGTGGTACTCGTATTAATGGTATCTAATGCGGAAGAGAATATTTATTAGCTCTAATTTATAAGTAAATCGAAACTTTGGACAATATTATTAAAATAAATTGCAGGAAGGATGACCATGGGCGATGAAACACCAGTTTCCTCTCTTGTTCTTCCAGTTTTACTTCGCCCTATTTTGACTCAGGTAAGTTCATATTAAACTGGTTATATTCAAGGCTTTGGGAAATGTTACGTTCCAGTTTGCGATTTCTTCTTAATGATTATTTTGACCGTTGCACAATTGTAATTGTTTACAAAGGATGTCATGATCACTGACTGATTTATTTCCCTTTTGAATTTTAGTTGGAAAGAAGAGATGTGGCAGCCACTCAAAGTCTTAGGTCAGCCATTTCCAAAGTGGAATCTGCGTATCCTGGCTTTGCTTATGATTTAGTCGTCGGGATCATGCGAAGAGGAGATTTAAGTATTAATATGAATGAAAGTATTCTAAGGCTTCAGAGTTCAGCTTCTGATTCAGATGGTGAGTCTGTTAACTTCATACTGTTGACCAGTAGTTTGTTGCATATTGTCTAAATCTTGGTTTAGTTTTTCAAAATTTCTAAAATTCTCTGCAAAATTTATGTTAATTATTAATTGTTGACTAGTATGTAAAAATTTAGGTAGAATCAGAAGGAAGAGAGACAGATTGTATTTGGTTTTATTTTTGCAGAATACGGTTGACTCGTTCTGAAGATGTATTTCAAGAACTCAACAAAAAGGCTTCATCCTTGAAGAAAATTTTAAGTCGGATACCTGATGAAATAACTGACAGAAAAACATTTTTGGAAACAATCAAGTTAGTTGAAATTTTTATTAGTACATAAATGACTTAAGCTTATTGTTCAGTTTTGATTTCTTTTTTAAATTAATGTGTACATTTTTTTTACAGAGAAATTGCAAGTGCAATAAAGAAATTATTGGATACTGTCAGTGAAATATGTGCTCACACACCAGGTTCGTCAAGTAAACAAGCCTTGGAACAAAGGAAGAGGGAATTTGTAAAGTATTCTAAAAGGTTTAGCAATACTTTAAAAGAATATTTCAAGGAAGGACAGTAAGTGATTCAATATTTATTTTTCTTTTCATAAATACTTGTAGTGTCACTTTTTTAACTCTACAATCTGGGTGACTTATTAACTTTAAAGCTCACAAAACTGTTAGAAATGTACAAACCTGAAGGATATTACCAAGATTTGTAGATGCAAGTCATACATGTATTTTAAGTCATTCTGGAATTCAGTATACATCAGGGAGATATAAGGTGTAGTTAAAGCACTTTGTTGTAGAAGATGCAGTTGTGAGCTCAAATCCTCTCCCACATCCTCTTATATTCAAGGGTGAAAAACGAGATTTGAAACAAAATCAAACTCAAATTTAGTATACATAATTCATCAGACTCAAGATTTGCATCTTAAAATATACAACTCAAGAGATTATAAAATTAAAATATATCTAAATAATTATAAATGGAATAGCTCTATATATCACATTGAATGCTGCCAATATTAACTTTCTTAATATGTTAACACTTGCTACATTTAAAATTAAACAAGTGCACAGGGTTAAAATTGGTATTTAAGTATGAAATGGAATTGAAATAATTTTTGTTTCAGGGCAAATGCTGTTTTCATAAGTGCGTTGTTCTTGATACAGCAGACAAATCTAATTATGATCACAGTAAAAAATAAGTGCGAATGATAAGGGTAAAATGATATTTAGTATTTCAGTGAAATTTTGCAACTTGAGAGTACAAGAAAACATTCCGATTTTAAAATTTTATAACAAGGGAGATATGATTGAAAATATTTTTTATTGTCATTAAAGCACAGTGTATATTTGGTACTGATATTAATCATACCTTGTGTATGAGCTATAACAGCAATTAGCAAAACAAGCAAACAATCTTTTTAAATAAAAAATGAGTTTACCATTTTGTGTTTGTATCGATTATGAAAATAGTATTCAAAACATTCTCGACAGATGTTTTCAGATTGTGATGCAAATGCAAAAATATACACTTAGAACAACATGATTTTACAGTCACTGCCATATATGAGACGAGGGAAATTGTGTTGGAGAAATAAAAAAATTTCATTATGAGGTACTTAAACAATCTTTCAAGACTCTAAAACAGGATGTCTTTCCATAAACATTTTCCAGTTTCATTGTGAAGTATAAAATCAAAACTCAAAGTGTGACTGCCTTTAATTTGTAATGTTTATGAGTGACCGAAAGTTAACTCATAAAGAACAGTCTTCAATAGAATTTTTTTTTATCCAGACTCTAATCTGTGTCTGTGATCATCATCCTGAATAATTGTTTTCATCATTTCAGTTAAAAGAAATCCAAGTGACCTTGAATTATAAACATTTTAAAATCATTTCATTGGAAAGTTAAAAACTGTAATTCCATAATAAATATAAATATATTATTATTAAAAAAGAAAATGGAGATAGGTGTGTAAAATAAATTACTTTGATTATCGATTTGATGAATTTTTCCAAATTGAAATAATCACATTTAACGACTCACTTAACAATAACTTCTTTGTAACAGTTGACATCTTACAATCATGATCACCACTTCTCTCCATGGTTTGCCGTTAACGGTTTTATCGACTCAGGTTGCCAGGTACTCTGGATAAGTTTTTTTTCTCGTAAATGATGCTTTGATTGCTAACAATTAGACAAAATGTAGGAGGATGTTGAGAGGATTTTTGTTTCAATCAAGGTGTGTTGATTTGGAGTTCATTAATAAGATTAAGTGTATGAGTGTAGCACTCTGTGAGGCAAAATTATTAGTTTTATAAGCCTCAACATTAACTATGTAATATATATATTTTAACGGGGTTGTTTTCTTTATAAATAATTTTAATATATATATATATGTTCAGTATGTATACATAATAATTAAACAAATTATAGTAATATATGTATTAACACTATGTTTATGTAAGTAAGGATTGTATGGGCACAAATCTATTTTATCGCAAAAGTAGGCCAAAGGAAATGTATTTCGCTGTATGTTTAGTTGAAATTAAAGACTGCTTCTGATAGTTTAGTGTCATGATTATTGTATAAAAAAGAGATGATATGCGGAAAAATTTTGTTTACAAATTATTTTATGGAAGAAAAAAATTAATAAAGTTACGTCTTCGATTAATGATCTTGTTTTTATGATTTCATTTACTATTTGAATTTTGAATCCTTTAAAGTCCTTTAATCCTTGAGTTCTGAAGTCGGTTGGCTGGTTGTGTCTTGTGTTCATTTGTTGGGTTATAAACTTAATTTTTGGTTAGTTTTGCAATAGGTGGGTAGATTTTGGGTGTTGTACCTCTCCCAGACGTTTTTACTTTGGCTTTTTAGTTGAATGAACGTCTTGTTCGGAGAAAATCTAGATTTTCATTGGGTAGTGAAAGATTTCTTTTAGATCAGCGGTTCCCAAAATGGCGCTGAAGCGATTCAGGGGGCGGTGATGGGCACAGGTGCATTTAGGGGACGATGAATAACTTTTAGGTGACAGTATGGTATAAAAGAAAGGAGAAAATATTTACGAAAATTGATTTGGGTATTCGGCTACTCTTCTGGGTCTACTCCATACTTTTTAGTAGGGGGTAGACCATAAAGCCTCTGCTAAAAAAGGGTAAGGAAGAATACCCGGAAAAGGATCGAGTTAAGAGATGTTAGACGTAGATGTTAATTTGTGTCTTTCTTCACTTTATTTTACGAAATAGGCAGAAACATTAACACATATATATTTCTCATAAATTTCTACTAAAATAAAAACCAAAAAAAAGATCCGGGGGTGCTATGTAATATTTTTTCTAAAAAGGCGGTGATCGGACAAAAAGTTGTGAACCACTATTTTAGATCATAGAAGGTTTAAACGACGATTTTAAGGAAGTTTAAAGAAACAAAAGTTGGAGATGTTAAGGGGTCAAAGCACCTGAATAGCGAAGTAGTGGTTGAAAGTTCTAACCCGCTCTTCTACACTGAAATAGCCAACAGTGAAAAGTAGAAAGACGGATTTTAAAGAAAGAAAACATTCGAGGAGAAAATATGTGAACAAATGAAGACTGAAGGTATAAGGCCAGGAAACAACCTTGATTATTTATAAGCTCTGATATAACCTGTGATTAAAATTAAAAGGGTGAAGGTTGGAAGGTTGAAAGATTAAATAGGTTGCTCATCCTTCCAAACTGCGTCTAATGCAAACATTTGGCTTTTCACAATCAGTGATTATCGTCACGATAAGAGTATTCGTCAGTTATTATTTTTCAGAATTAAGCAAAAGAATGTAGTAGAAAGGATGAGGAAGTCTAGCTTTAAACTTGTGTCTGAAATCATATATTTTTTTAGAATGTAGGTAACAAGCCCATTACAAAAGTTATAATACTGTCCAAATGGGTTTTGGACCCAAAAATTAACACAAAATGGCGTGACCACAAAGATTTTTTTGTTTAAAGAAATACTTCTGGAACAAGGGTGGGGGTCATGCTAAGGTTAGCCATCAAATTTTACCGGAAGGAAAAGTTTTAGGCATTTTACCTTCGTAACAATTTTTTAATTAGAAATTACAAGTCTGAATAAAACAATAGGATTGAAATTGCGTTTGATATATTCAAAGCAAAAAAATGATTTTTATTTAATGAGGAAAAAAATTGAAGAAGATTACGCGATGTGCAAAAATTCCTCCATCTAGAAAACAGCATTCGGACTCTCATAAACATTTTCACGTTGTAAACGCACGTGATGCTGATTTGTAGAAGGGATATCGTTCAGTCAGTCAGTCTCCTCTAAATGAACCGTTTGCTTGTTTTGACTTTCTGAAGAAAAATTTTTATCTGTGTTTCATTACAAATTTAATTGAATAAAATTTTTTTAAACTCGAGATAATTAACGTAGTATCGGTTCCGTACATTTTTTTGTTTAAATATTACGAATTTTTTTTCGTTTTCCTTTAAACGAAACTTCACCGATTTTATAACATAAAACGCTATCGACAATTGTGAAATACATTTTTTTATTCGATTTACATTTTTGTGTTTGAGAAGTGGAATTTAAATATCAAACTAAAAGTGTTTTAAGTAGTAACTAACGGAAAAACTTGGTGCTAATGAATTTCAGTTAAAAAATGGCGGCAGTTTTACAACTGTTCAGTTTTATTTGTCATAAGGTAAGCTATCTTTTATTTATTTTTTCCCCCCATTAAATTTACATTACATTCTTAGGAATTTGAATTTAAATGATCATATGGCTAAATTTAAATTCCATGAAAAATTCATTGGTCCTCCAAAAGTTCAACAAGGTAAAAGTAAATGACATACTTGATAATGTTTTCTCATTTTTCAAAATGTCACTCAAGTATTTAAGAGGTTTTTTGTTGATTTTCTTTGTGTTATCTTCAAATTTTAAATGTGGGATTGTGATTAGTTCAGGGTAAAAAGTTATTTTATTAATTATTTTCTCACACTGTGCTCTACTGTTTTCGAAAAGTAGGAAAAACCTTTTTTGCCAAATTTTGTAAAGATGGCTGTCAGTTGTATTACGCACATACGAACTAAAATAAATTTTTCAGACAATTGTCAACCGAGAACGCACAGTTCACCCGATTTTCAAATGTCAAATGGTTTCTTCTTCCAATCTGGAACTAAAAAGGAAGAAATTGTAAAATTTTTCATACCCACCCTAATTTTTCACTCAAACAATACCCTCATCCATCACAAAACTATTTTTCGCTAAAATGTCAGAGTTCAATTTTGTAACCCAAAAAATTTCTTTTTCTTTGTGTCAAAATTGAGATTTTGGTTTTGATAACACAGAAAAAGACAAGATTTTTGTTTTGTTTCAACGTCCCGTTCGTTTTGTACTTGAAGAAGAGTTTTCAAATAAAAATTCTCTTTGTCAGGATCACAATAAAAGAGACAGAGGCTCCATTGAGAATAAATCTGAAATTGTTAATCAGCTAATTAATCTAATTTTGCTTATTAATTAAATATTTAAACAGATTATTAATTATCTATATGAAAATTATCACATCAGATTATATTATTACATTACATAAAAATCATCAAAAAGTTAGTGACAAATGGTTTTTCACCTTTTGGAAGTAACTCAGTTGCACAGTTCATATCAAAAAGTTTTCATCAACTAAGTCAAAAATAAAAATTTATTTATTTACTTTTAGAATCATTGTTTAATAAATAAGTAAATTGAATTTAACTCCCCATGATTTAATTTAAATTGAAAACAATTTTGTTCAAAATATTTTATCAAACACAGTAAGATCAATAATTGTACATTGTCAGTGTGTTACAGCATACTTATTGAATATTTAAATATTAGTCCTACTAATTAAAATACTACATAAAAAACTAATTAACACCTAAATTAATCAATGCCCAAAAATACTAATTGAAATTTTTATCCCTTAAGAGAGAAGAACCAGATAATTTGAGTATTAGCAAAAGAAAGAGACATGAATAAAGTGTTCTAAGTATTGGAGTTAGTTATTGTTCTAAGTATTCTATATAGAGAAGGAAAAGAGGAAGCAATAATAACAAAATCATAAGATTAGGAAGAATAGTGGAAGTAGAAGAGTCTAGTACATGAAACATGAAACAATTTTTATTATTATTGAAAACTTTAAAGATAATTTTAAAATTGAGCTACTTCCCAAGTGTGAAAGTAACTTTTTTATATAAAACAGATTTGATTATCAAAGCTTTAAAATTTAAAACTGTTAATTTTAGTCATAAAGTTCTAATAAAGTATTTATTTAACAATATTTTACCAAAAAATGGTTTTCAGGAGGTAGATAAGGATCAAAATTAATTTTTTAGGAGTATTAAAAAAATTGTTTTTAATTTTTGCAGTTTAATGTTTTAATTTGATTTGCACTTGATTTAAATGTTTTTAACCACTTTGCATTTTTAAATGAGCTTTGTCTCTTTATCAGAATAATTCCTTTAGTAAATTATCCATATTCAAAGAATACTTTAGCAAATAGGTTAAAAATTTTAAAGGTTCTCCAAAGACCTAGTTTAAAAAAGTATCAGACCACTACATAAATATGTATTAGGATCACTTAATAAATATACAAAAGGATGCAACATAAAATTGTCTCATTTAACCTGCTTTAAATTAAAAATAAAAATCTTGTGTCAGAAGTACTTATGATAGATAAAAGACTAAATACTAACTTGTGTTAGTGTTCTTATTGCGTCTGGTCACTCAAATCAAATTTTTCCTTGTTTCATGGGACGTTATCACTCATTTTGAAAGCTAGAGCCATCTTAAATGCCTGAATGATTAGTTTCGACTTTGTCTTCTGAACTCAACTTCCGTAAGAAGTTGTTCACCGCTCAATCAAACCATAAGTATGAGTTAAGAGGCTTAGTAACCAACGCAATAACAAGGCTGACGTTAGTCGGTGAAAATGTCACCAAAACCAAATGTTTAGGTAAAAATTCTTTGCTAACCATATTCGAGAGTTATGGGATAGTCATGAGAAGTAAAAACGATATTCACTACAATTTTCCCTAAGGATTCACGTGGCTACACCATCAGCGTTCTTGTGTTTTTGACTTATGGATGATATAGCAATGCTTGTGCGTCATCCCTGTGAGAAGGATGATTTTGTAGATACGTTCGTCATAATGTGAAATATCTTAAAATTTATTACGCCCGCACTATTTGGTCGATAGTTGAGGTTAAAAAAAATTTAACCTAACATACATAATTAAAGTCAGTGTCGTGATACCATTCAGCAACAATAGAAGGTCCATTGAATTCATTTTTATCAGTATCAATTGAGGCTGGGAGTTCAATGCCAGAGGATCAATTTTTTAAGACTGAATGATTTTTTTAATGAAATTTCCTCCTAAATCTCTGAAATAAAGAAAGTCTACTATGATAATTGATCTTTAATACTGTAGCGACTAGCCACATTCTCGGTTCGAGAAACATAGTTTTCAAAGAAATAAAAGAAGCGGAAACAAAATTAAACATAAAATCATTATTCTGACTAAAAGCTTCGTGTCATCAAGAGCCTGTTTGAAAATTTTATAATTTTACGGTTCTTTAGTTTCCATATTAAATATATATGTCGGTTAATTAATATAACGCTTCATTTGGCGACCACGACTTGACTGGAACCCAGAATGTTAGCTATCCAATGTGATGATAGAAAACGACAGGACTTCTCTAGTATTCAATTCTAACAGTTTCAATTTCGATATTTTAACAAGCACACCGCTATCAGTTCCTCGAAGACCTAAATGGTCGGTCATGACCTTGCCACAGCCCTGTCTGATACGCAGGAAATTTGGCAAAACCGACCGCTGATTAAGGTGGACCAGGTTTAACCAGTCCTTTTGCCTAACACCTCTGTTCTCCACTGGAGGGAATTTATGTGACGACCAGCCATGTTGCAACAACAATACAAAAAATTATTCTGACTCGAAGCTTCGTATGGACAAGAAATTTTTTTGATTCCTGATAATTTTAATTCGTTATATTCGAATTTTTCGGAATTCTATTTCGGTCCATTAATTTAACTCTTCAATAGTAAGGATTAATAAGCTTAGCTGTACTTGGTTTTGCGGGAAACGTATTTTTACGTTTAAAGTGTCGCTAGTGCGCGGGTCACGTAAAAGTACGTATTTAGTCGAGTTGTTGTGGATGACGGATATTTGTAGTCTCGTCTATTTTCGTGATTTCGTGGAAATATCGATTTCTTTGTTAAAATAATCATAAAGCATACATTTTGTTGATGAAAACGAGGTACTGTAGTTTTCCATTTACAGCAATTTTTTTGAATAACCAAACTTCCAAGCGATTCACTACAAAGCGCCTTGTGTTGGCAACGAAGTATACCTGCATGCCAACTTTTAAAAGATGAAAAGGAGAAAAATAAGCTCATTCATTAATTTAATGATTATCATTTCCCTTTTCCTACCTCTTAATCTTTAATAATTAATTTAGAGAAGAATATTGTTTTATGGTTTCTTGACTAATTAATTTTTTGAAAAGAAATAACGTGAATCAAGATCAATAATTAAAAATAAATATGAAGTAGGCAGATGATAAATTAATTTTTACTTATGATTGTAGGCCGTGTTAACCCCCATTCATAACTGTTAAAGTTTCTGTTTGATTTTAAAAATTTGATAACTTTATTAATTACTTCCTAATATTAATCATGCATGAAAAATTTTATTCACTTATTGATTCACTGTCAAGTAATTGATAAAACTAATTAAAACTTCACTTCTGTCTCTTTTTTGTGAGTTTGTTGGTTGGCCTTTGAAGAAAGTCCTCTTAAGATAAAAACAGTCTTTACGGGAATATGTCTGATAAGAGGACGAAGTCATTTATTTTTACAGACTTTTTACTCACAGTTGTAGAAGTGTCTGGTTCCAAGTTCAATTGTGGTGATTCCCCTTTTATGATTCGAGCATGGCTCCTTGTGGTGTTTGTGCGAATGATGCATAATATAAAAATTACCATGTTTATCTTCGTTATTGATATCCAAATGTTGACGTTTAGGAAAATTTCAAAAATTACAATACTCCGCCTAAGAGATGTCCTTCGTATTTTATTTATTAATAACTGGGATCAATGATTTGAATATGTTACTTTGATGGTGCCAAATTATCATCGAAAGAATATTTTGCTTAAAAGAAAAGTATGAAAGAATTATGGAAGGTCTGCACAACAACAGAATGCATTCATGGGTGTGAGGGTCATTTTTTATAAATTTTTATTTATTTTGAGTTGGTATTAAAAATTTAATTATCTAATGAACAAGTCATTAATTTGTCTAATCCTTCAATAAAGTATTAATTAATGGATTAATCGCTTAATTATTTTAATATGTTATGACTGAGGCTGTTTGGAATAGGAGGTGATGGTTAGAACGAAACAGAACTGCTTACAAACCTTTTATCTGTGGCATACTTGGAATTTTGGGCCCTCGAAACGTGATCGCAGGCCCTTTTTTTTACTATTTATAATACATAAAATAACTAATTAGACTTTTGATTTGAATGTGTAATAGATTTAGTACTTAAGGAACTGGAAATTTGAATATACTCTGAACTCTGAGCATTGTTGTATTGTTTATGTACTACCTCTTAGTACATTTCTTTATAGACTCCCATCCCGTGAGGCCTTGTACATTGCTTACTCTCACTATGTGATTGCTATGTCTCTGCCTCCAGAAAACATGATAAATAAAAGCTGCAGCTACGAGGCAATGTATAACATCCCATATATATAAGACACTGGAGAGAACAATCAAAATGTGCGACAACTTATAATATTCAAGTTAGAACAAACAGGTTACAACATACAACATACATTATAGATTATACAATAGGTCAACTTTGTCATAACCTCCATTTGGTATTTTGAGTTTTGAATACGAGAAAAGGAAATTTTTTTTGTTCAATTTATGGAACTTTTTGACCTTAAATGAAAACAAAAAGAAATCGTGCGTCTAAGGGGATGGGGAAAAACCAAAAGGGCACGTCACAAATGTGTAGGAAATTTAAATTTCAAAGAGGAAAAAAAATTCCAGTGGGCATAATGCCAGAGAAAAATTACAACCGGGTAAACGCACACAGGATAAAGGATGGAAGGAGGAAAGGGAGGAAAGGAAGAGAAAGAAGATACAATTTGCTGCATAAAAAAAACATTGGTCAAGGAATTTAATTGCATTTTCCTTCTCCCACTCTTGTTTATTACAACTTGCGGATTTCACTTTTTAATAAGAGAAAGCCGCAAATGGAGGAAAATTAAAATAAGGTGGTTGGGACACGTGCAAAGCAACGGGACTACTCTAGGCACATGTACTGTAAACGTGATCACTTTTCTCCTTACTCTTCAATGTACTTGGAATGGAATTTTTCGGTCTTCAAAAGGCAAAAATTTTTCCATTTTCCTTTTGTTTCCTTTTTTTTAATTAAGGATTTTAATTTTCTGAGTGGAAAGATTCCCAAAAGGTGGAGAACTTTTCCGACGAAGTAAAATTTACGATCAATTGCCTCTTTGTTAACGGCTCGATTGTCATCACGACTGGAAATTTTTTGTTTTATAGAGAATTAAGACAATGAGGCAAAATATTTTATGGTCATTTTAAAAAGTAAATAGATTACATTACCTAAGCAAAATATTAATTCTTTATAGAATTTTTCCTTATTTTATTTATTGAACTATTACTTTCAATAGTCCATTTTAAGGTAACTATCTCTAGCATCCTTACAACACCTAAAACTTTCTCCAGTTCTAAATATTTACATCCTGATATTGAGTATAATGAATTTACTAATCCTTGATTAATTTTTAATTACAGAGGAACTTGACTTGTATAGTGAGACTGTTCTACAACTAAATACAATCATGGAATGGATAATTGGAAATACAACTGATCAGAACCGGATCCCGAATGGTTCCCTGGGTACACAAGTAGGAGATTCTTATGAAGCTAGTTCGGACTGTCTCCGTAAGTTTATTTTGATTCTGTTTCAATTTGTCAACAGCAGTAAGCTTCCCTCTTGCCATCTATTAGTATCAATTAGACTTTTGAACAAACTTTATTGTATATATATAAGTATGCATGATAGGTTCTACGATGACTTGTCGTGTTTTGATTAACTGCTTAATTACTGCAGAAATTGACCAACAGATTTTATGTTCCAAGACCCTTTGTATTTTTATGAAGATTCTCAACCCTTTCATGCTGAATTTGATCGGCGAGATAAAAATCTTAATTCGAAAAACCGTGATGGCATGTTTTTAAAAATAGAACTCTCTGGAAAGGAAATTTCGAAGTATTTTTGTGACACATCCGTTGAATGGGATAAAATATGTATGTCCGTGTTTTTAATGAAAGTGTAACACGAGACTCGAAGGAGTAGGCCTCCGCCTTTCACGGTGGCCTTCATTGTCTAGGGTCCACGACCATCCAGGAAAAACGTTAAATCTCTATAAAGGAAGCAACGTGACTGTTCCATGCAAGTACGTCACCGGCGGTTTCAATTTCGTTTTTTTCTTTCGTGCCACCTGACTGACGTCTTTTTCGTTCATATTTTTTTTGTTTGAAATTTCTGAATTTACAATTTCCTTATTTTTTATTCTAAAAACGCACTAAACTTTATGTAATTTCCAAATTTGAAGTTTCCTGATTTTTGTTGGTTTGTTTGTTTTTATTTTTAATCACATCTGGAAAGCTTTTAGACATTTGATCTCTTCTGAAACCTACAGGAAAAAGTGCGAAAGACTGAATCTGTCTTCAAACAAGGAAATTAATTAATTAATATTTTTTTCCTCATCACATTTCCTCGTCACATATTTTTTAATTCATTCTTGTGACAATACATGAGTTATTAACTTGCTTCTTCTTAATCCAGTAAACCCCAGCTTGATTAATAAACTAAATAAATAAAAATTTTAACATTTCTAATCAACATTAGTCTAATCTACCAGTTGATGTACTAGTAAAACAAGTGCAAAGCCCTCAACTCTGTTTATTTAAAAATATTTTTTTATTATTATACATTACAACATAAAAGAGAAAAATTATTTACATTACAACTCACTTTTACATTACAATTTATATTATATTTGCATTTTTCACATTTACAATTACCACAACATTATTATAATTTATATTAAATATTCATAAATAAGTCAAACATACATTACAACTGTCTTTGTGGGTATCAAGTAGCCAAGTATAATAACTCTGTGTCTCTTTATCTAACCAATATTTTCTAGTGTATAATATGTAACAATAAGAAAGCATCTAAAATTATTATTTATAATTAATAACGACTCAAAAACTTAATTAATAAGTGATGGAATTAGTTCAAAATTAATTTTAGTCTAGGAGGCTGTGACAAATAACATCAGGGCTTCAAATTGAAGACAGTTTATTACCTTCTATGGAAATTTTAAATAAATTTTATTTATTTATTCTGATCTGACTTTTACAATTTAATTACATAAGTGGTTAATTATTTATTGAGTACTTAATTAAGGGACTGATTATTTTATTGTGTAGTTCTGAAACTATTCTGAATAGATAAAAGTGAAATAGGGTAGATTTCCTTCTAATTACTTACAAAGGCTTTAATGTGAGTCTACAGACAGAGTGATACTTGAATACTGCTTTAAATACAAAACAAACTACAACATTCTGGTAGAAAATGTAAATTATAATATACAGCACAATGAATAATTATAATTATTTATTAATATTTATCTAGTCGTTTATGTCTTGAATCACTTATTGAGTAAAAAATTGATGATTTAATCATGTTAGTTTATACTGGCTGAAGGGTCTAGACTAAAATAAGTTGATTGTTGAAATAAAATAGAGTAGAATCATATTATTTCTGTAATATGACTAATATACTTAAATAATATTTCAATAGAATCAGTTTATTTCACACAAAATCAGTTTAGTTAATGGAACCAGTTCTTTTATTCCTTTTTTTATAACATCAAGTATAAATTAATTCAAAAACTACTGTAGTAAAGTTATAATTATATAATTCTAATGAGTTATAATTAAAAACAATAATATAAAACATTAACATTTCCAAGTTTTAATAACCTCAGCTACCTTTAAAAATGAGAACAGGATTCAAATGAAAACAGGAAAAAATATTTAAAGATGGCAGTCAAATTTATAAAAGTTTAATTTATTGTTAGAAACTGGTTCGTTTCTTTATACCAGTGGTGCGCAAACTTTTTCCGACTGCTACCTCTTCAGTAGAGAGAAAAATTTTGACAACCCCTTGAGGTAGATGTTCACAAATACGATATATAGTTCGCGCATTTCTTTCATTATATCGAATAAAAATATCATCAAATATGACACATATTAATTTCATTTATAATTTTAAGAATATACTTTTATACAACATAAAAATCAGTAGAATTCCCCTTTAATGAGATGTATGAGACTGCAAGTTTCTACTTATCTCATCCATGTTCGGCGATAAATTCGAAATTTAGAAAAATTTGGCGACTCTAGTTTGAGCACCTCTGCTATATACAACTATATTATAGTATTAGCATTCACCAAACGTCTAAATATGTTACATATTCGTCAAATGTGCTAACTGACTGAACTGTTTTCTCTTCTTTTTTCAATTCCCAAACACGGTCTGTTACTGGATGAACTCATCCCCAGACACATCATTAGAAGAGTTATGAAACACCCACCACGACTTATTACTTTAAAATTGTACAATCCGATACCGAGTCTCATATTTATTTTTTAATTTTATTCCCAATATAAAATAAAACAGGCTTAACTCTTCGAATTGACATGTGCGGGGTAAAATCGTCATTCGACTCCCAATGTACGCTCATTTATTGAATAACGTGATTTTAGCACGTGTTTTGGTTCCAAGGGCAATTTTATTCGTTTACGGAACAAAATGTTAGTTCCGGTGGAAGGGAAAGCGTTGACGTACTCCAGGGAAGACGTTGTTCTTTGTTTATTCATTATGTGTTGTTACATATTCAAAATTTGAAAACTACAGTCATCTCAAAGATCCAAACAACTAATAAATGATTATGAGCACGAGTAATTATTTTTTATTATTAAAAGAATTAGTGTTTCACATTTTAAAGTTGTCTTTAATTATTTATTCACTGCTTTGTTAAACAGTAATTGTAATCCTGCTTTATACAATAATTGTAATCCAGTATCTTGTAAACAATTTATATAAGAAGGGAAATTTCTGTCCTAGGCTCAGATTTAATAATATATTGAGGGGAAAAAATTTATTGTTATTAAAGGTTTTATTTTTAATTCTGTTATTACTTCTTAACTGTGTTATTTACTGTTACTATATTGTTATTACTCAATTCGCTTCTTAGAACTCCAGACTGAAATATTTTTCAGTAAAAGAATTAAACTGATCCTTGTAAACTTATTGAGAAGACATGAATTTGGTTGTCTTAGGTTGATTATTTGGTAGTCCATTAATTGTGATAGCCACTTTGATTACGTAGCAATACTGATTACATTATCGAGCATCCTTTGTAGGTGTTAGATTTTTTATGAGGAGAAAAATTTCAGTGTGCATTATTTTAGAAATGAATCGTTCGTAGAAGCGTGCAATATTTATGGAACGAATTTCTCTTGAAGTTGTGTTGAATGAACCTCCCATTAAAATTTGAGTAGTCGAAACCTAACACTCGTTTCGGATAGTTGCAGTTGTCAAAGTAAGCAAAACGTCTGGGAGAGTTAGTGAGATGTAATCCTTCCCTCAAACTAACAATCTGATGCAACGTAGTAGCCTGTCTAACATCAGGTGATTGTCTAAAAATCACAATAGCACAACCAAAAATTTGAATACTCATCGATTTTTTAAAAGCAATTGTGAATTGTAAGCTGCAGAGATTGCGAATGTTATGACTATGTCTAAATAGATCATGGGTTCAGTATGACTAGGTTTAGTCGTTTGTCAAAAATTTGTTATCCTCAAATTTGCAGTTGGATGTCTAAATTTTAGTTAGTGTATAAATTTTGAGTATGATTTACATCAGAGGTTCCCAAACTTTTTTGTGCCGTAGACCGTTGCCATGTTTTCCGGTTTTGGGTAGACCCCCTACTTCCCTGATTTTTGTAAATTTCTCACTGTAGTGAAGTAAAGTTTTTGCTTCATAGGTACTATAAGTGTATGTTGAGATCCACTATCATGGGCCCCTAAATTTTTTTCGCTGACCTAGACTCTTTGCAGGTTGATAGATCCCTGAGGGTTGATATGGACCACTTTGGGAATCACTGGTTTAGGGTTATTGTAGTGTACAGATTATTACAACTACATACTTCGTATCGAGTCTCATCTTTGTTTGCTTTGACATTTCAGTTAAATAATTACCAACTGTCTCTAACTACTTGCTTACAAGAACATAAATGTGTTTTTATGTATAATAGATTCCAGAACATTTTTACTTTATAAAATAAAAGGAAAAAGAAGACTTTCCAGCTTTCTTGGATTCCGCGTCATTATCTGTTACAAAATCAATAGCAGATAAAATCAATATTTATAGAATCATTCACGGAAGTGTCAGAGAAATATACTTCGAGTTAAGGAAAAACAAAAAGAAGAATTAAAATTAAAATTTGACCGTCTGTTGATTTAGGTTTCCCAGTATGTTCCATGGTTACTTTAGAAGAGTACGACGGATCAGTACGAAATTTGGTACAGATGCCAAATTTTGTCCCAGATAACTCCGAAGTTTCTTGTTCAAAGGATATCGAAATTGGAACAAAGGGTATTTTGCTTTCTATTATTCTCATTTTTGCTTTTTAGTTTCGAGAAATGCTTTTCTAAATATACAGAGATAGTTATCTCTTAAAGTGCTCAAACTAAACTCGGGGCTTATTTCTTACAGCAGAACTTTATGGTTGATAAGATGATTTTCCTCTTTTCCTACTTTTGGTACATATTAGCAGCACATAACAACTTGAAAGAAGTAGAAAGACAGCTCAAAATGCTTTAAAGAAATTGTTACCAGCAGACTTTTGCTGAAAACTATAATAATTGTCACAAATCATATTTGAGAAAAATTGTAGTGTTTTCCTTTTGCAAATAAAATTTGAATCCATTAATGAATAAAGTCAGTTGTTATTCAAATGTGCAGTGCTTATTGAAAAGGGAAACGTATTCCGTCGTTAATTTAATTTATTTTGATAGTTTTTTGACGTCATCATCCGCTTTGAAAATGTTAAATAAGATAGAAGCGGATATTGAAGAAATAATAATATATAATACACGTGAAAAGTATTTAAAGTGAATTAGTTGTTTCTCTTTAAATTCTTTTACCGTCTATTTAGAGACAAAAAGAACAATTGTTTGCTCATGTTTAACATAAATATACTAAAGCACTCACAGCTGTTGTGCGAATTTGTAAAAGGTACCAGATTTCTTTCTCATCCGTCAACCAACTGGTTTTCTGCAGGCGATAGATACCAAAGTTTCTTTATCGATTTATTGATACTTTAAGTCTCTTATTTTTATCTTTGTTTTATGATAAGTTTGTTATATTTTGGTTTTAATATTATTCCAATTATAAATTCCAGTAATTCTTAGTGAGATCAGCAGAAAACTTTCATTCGAGGATAGGACTGCTAGAAATTTTAGAAGAAGTATAGCATTTTCAGAAACACTAAAAAAGGTAAGCATCAATACAATCAAAATATCTTTAATATAGTTAAACATGGGTGTTAGAAATATTTTCCAGAAGGAAATCCCAGCGGTACAGTTAAGACCTGACTGCTTACCCAGGATTTTTCCTTTTTGTGGGTGTTCAAATAGATTGGGCACTTGTCTAAAAATATCAAATTTCTGAATTTAACTTTCTCTTTGTAGGATTTTATTCCAATTCTCATTAATGTAAAGGATACAGAAGTAATCGATGCGATTATAAGGTAAGAAAAGTCTGATAACTGTTATAAACTCTACATTACTGAACTTAAAATATTGTTTTAGTCGCCATGGCACTTTCGAGACTGGTAGTAATACTCCTCATCACCTCTATTAACAAGACGGTGCCTTTAAATAAAAGCCACCAACATATTCTGATAAAAATTAGAACAAAAACTGTGTTATTAGAACTCCACGTTTGTACTTTACTTTTAGTGGGGGTTTCATCTTTAAATGTTGTTTACAAATGCCCAAAAATAGTCTAAAGATGTTTTAGCAGTTCAAAGTTAATATATACTAATATTAATGAACTTATTTATTTTATAGGATTCTGGTTAATCTATCAATTCCTGTAGAATGTCTTCTGCCCATCGATATCATGTCGAAATCTGACACTGGAAGAATGACCATTCTAGAACTTAACAGTTTCCTCGTAAACAGCAAAGAAAGTTTCGTCGATCCTCGAACAACAAGAGTTATAATAGACTATATGAAAAAAATTATAGAAATGGTGAGTTTTATAAATTTATGGGTTATCGTTAAAGCTTGTTGTAGGTTTAGAAGAATTTTCATGTCAAGTTGAAGCTGCTAATTATCAGTTCTCTCCTGTTGTGTTGGCTTTTCCGGATATTTATTGTGTTCGTAATATATTTGCAGGAAGAAAAAAGAAAACTATCAGAGAAAGAATGTGACAGTATCAACAACTGTTTGCTTCTTCTCAGAAATGTTCTACATATTCCAGAAGCTAAGGTTACCTCGCATTGTACTATTCAAAACCAAATCGTTTGGAATTTATTCGTACAAAATATCGACAAAGTATTGATTCATTTAATGACTTGCGAACAAAAGGTAGAATTATATTATTATTATTATTATAATCAACATGAAAATTAAAAAAGATTATAATGAAAAGAGAATTAAGCTTATCACAAAACTTTGTTTTCAGTCTTATTGGGGTGTGACAATGGTTCAGCTTATAGCCGTCATGTACAAAGATCAACACGTAGGAACTCTTCAAAAATTGCTTAACTCCTGGTTCGAAGCATCCCTCAGTGAGAGTTCGGAGGATAATGAAAGCAACACATCGCCACCGGTAATCACTTATAAAACGATGTTTGATTTTATGAATATATACAGTATATCAGGGGTGAGCAACCTCTTTAATCAACGGGCCAATTTTATTTTTAAAATTTTTTGGCGGGCCGCATACACATGTTTAACAGGCCGCTTGTTGCTCATCCCTGCTGTACATAAACACAGTACCACTCTTGGGTTTTACGTGTGAAAAAAGAAGACGTTAACAGTTTTTTTTTCTTGACTGTAACCAATTCACGAAGACGCTGAATCACTTTTAAAAACAGCTGAATTAACATCAGCAAACGTAAGCTGTGGTATGTTTACTGGTCGGACTGTAAAACCTTTTAAGTGTTTGTGTTTATACACGTTTCTACCGTGAGAATTTAAATAACATAAACAAAATGTGACTTCAAACGGTGATTAATATTGTACAATGCTTTAGGAACAAGGATCTGATTCGTCTCCTATGCTCACGTCTTCGGATCCCACTTCCGACTCTTCGGATACAGGCGGAGGTGGTCATAAATCGGCGGGTAATCATGAAGGTTCTTCTGGAGTCCCGGTAAATTTTTCTTCTAAATTTATGAGTCATATGGTATGTCTTATACAAATAACAAATTACCGAGTTGAAAGGTAGTTAAGTCAAATCTTAAGGTAGTTGTTGAAAAGGTAAGCCAAAAGTAAAGGATTAAGTCAAGAAATAGATTCCATTTTTGAAGTTGTGTTGAGTTAAAAAAATGGACTTGATCATCGTTTTAATTTTCTGCTTTTGCTTTTCAAATACGTAAGGATGACATTGTATGAGTCAAATTATATGTTATGAATATTTTTAAAAAGTGATGTATAGTTTTTTTAATGAACTTATTTTCTTCTTTAGCACGTGACACAGAGATGTTGTCAGTCAGGGACAACGGAATGCAATAAACCAGCAGGAAAAAGTGAGTAGAGTCTTTTGTTCAATTTTTTAAATATAAATTTCTATACAATAACAATAATAATAATGATAATAGTACTATGAATGACTTATTCTGTTTTTATCAGACGAAATTTGAACCAATATAACAGCAGTCCCCTTGTAGGGTAGAAGGCTCGCAATATTTCTTAGTGTTCTTTGATCTTCGCTTTCTCTTATTATCCTATTCCTACTGGTGTGATCACTCTGGTCCACCTATCGCCCAATTCTTGGCTCTCCCATTCTCCTTTGAGTATTTATACATTTCAAAACGTCTTTAAATCTTATTTTTGGGCTGTTTTAATTTTATCTAAAAGCCATATAGGATCCATGTTTGATAATTTCAATTTTTCAATAATTTAATTCAGAGAAATTTTTAAAATATCAATTTCGAAGTCAGTAGCTTATAATAAAATCATTATTTATTTGTTATAATATAATATTTTCATTGGCACTATGTCAGTGTTTGTTTTTGAAGAAGGAGGAGGAGGAACTAGTGGAGGTGGAGCTGGAAGTGGAAACGTAACAACAACAGGAGGAAGTAACACCAATTGCAGTGTAAATGTCAGCGGCGGCGGTGGTGGTGGTGGAGGATGTGGAAATACAAATGATAGGAAATCAAACTCTCAGGGATCAAACAGAAAAAACAAAATTTCGTCTAGTAAAAATCAACGGATGTCGATTCAGGAGCTGGTTCGCAGTGTTCTTCGGAAGCTTCTATCACGACAAAGGTAAGTGTAAAGTCATATACTGAAATTGGAGGCAGAATTATGTTTTGTGTAAAGCGACACATTTTCTAAGCTCTACGTTAGTGTTACGGAATTGGTTCTTCTATTGTTTTTTAATTTTTGAACAATTACAATCATGATATCACAATGATAATATAATAATAAATATGATATCGCAATGATAAAAAATCGCTCAAATACTAAATTCAATCGTATTTAACCAATTTACTGTTACTTTTTGGCAAATTATGGACGTAAACAAAAACAAAAAAAAATAATCTAGACTTCAAGCACGCACGGCCAACATCTTCCATCGACCCGAGGAAAACAAAATTCGGACAACCAGCAGCAAAAACGCGAATGTTTTTCTCCTGAAATGTCCGACTGTGGCTATGGCACTCAAGCTGAGAATCCAGAACTCGTATCCACTTCCAGTAACGAAGAGGAAATGCCACAGGCAAAAAGGTGAGATATATATTTGGTGCTCTTCTATCCCTCTCTGCTGTATGTAGATAATAATGGTTATTAATAGATGAAATTTTTCTTCAGGCCTGTTCATCAGAAGCCCCATATACAGAAGACGAGATACTGCAATAAACAACCCTCGATACTAGAAAAAAAAGAACTTAGGAGAAAGAAATTGGTGAAACGGAGTAAGACTACAATGTGAGTATTCCTGTATAGTGTTGTTGTACTAATTTTTGATTCTTTTATTGGGAGTGGGAACGTTAAAAAAATAATGAATTTTGGTTTCAGTGTGAATATCAAGGCCATGGCGCATCATGTACCCACTAATGAAGACATAACACACATATTAAAAGAATTTACCGTCGACTTTTTGCTCAAGGCTTACAGTTCTCTTGTGCAAGTCCTTCACACGCAGCTTCTGTTACCACCTAATCTGGTTAAAATCGACACTTCTCATTTCTTTTGGTTGGTCACGTATTTTCTTAAATTCGCGGCTCAACTAGAGCTCGACTTGGAGCACATCAGGTACGACTCCAAAAACTCGAACAAGATCCAGGATGAGAAGTCAATTTGGGGGTTCAGCTTCTTTGGCGGTGTGATATCGAAAGAAAAATTTTTTTTACTTGCTGATTTTAGAGACGTTCTTTCGTACGAGATAATTTCTTACCTAACCTACGAAGGAGTTAACATTTGCGAGAGCCTTGAAATAGCTTCCAGACAAGAAACCGCCGACCTGAAGCCATTTCTTCGACGACAGCATTTAGTAGTGACTGCTATCAGAGAATTCATTCAAGCCATCGAAACTTATGGGAAAATATCGCATCTTAGTAACGAAGATAGAGAATTTCTAAAAAATTTACAAAGTAATTAATTTAAATTATTAATCAAATACACATCCGCCATCTTGATTAATTGCAATGACCTTTTTATAATCTTAAAAATATTCTACAGCACAATAATTAATTTGATTCCTTGTTGCAGCTCAAATTAGTTCGACAGATGATCTTAAATGCATGTTTGTTCTACTATTACGGCAGTATAATCCAAATATACACAATAAACAGTATCTACAAGATCTAATAGTCACGAATCATATATTGCTTTCATTCTTAGAAACTTCATCCAGTTTATTTAAGAACAAATTCGGCCTCTCTCTAATCAATCATATTAAGCAGTAAGTATGAGAGAAATTTTAATTCTGATGCCACGTTTATGTGATTTTATGAATTTTGTATAATCGGTAATTACAATTAATTCTTCTTTATTTAGGTTCGCTACAGTTGATGTGATGCGTCAGTATGGGATCTTATTAGAAGATTTCGAAAGTAACGGAGAATATATCAACGACTGCGTTTTCACCATGATGCACCACATTGGGGGCGACATGAACCAAGTGGCGAGTTTGTTTCAGCCTAATATACTCAAAACTTTTACTCAAATTTGGGAAGGAGATTTTCAAATATGTGATGTGAGTTTGTGTTAAGACTTGTTGTTGAAATAAAAAGTTTTATATACACCAACGCATAGGGAGTTGTTATAAAAATTAAACTGCTAGATAGGCCGCAGGTGTCTTCTTGTCTTACAGCATAAAGCCTGTTAGTGACTCATTCAGCAGACTATAAGGTGTTAATCCAAACTTCTTTCCTTACAGGATTGGTCGGATCTAATCGAATACGTAATTCATAGATTTATTAACCTATCTCGACATTGTCCTATCCCTGGATCAAATGTACCCTGTTCTCCAACGCCTGCAGAAGATACAGAGTAAGTTGATATTCATTAACTCAAACTAAAATTTGTTTATTTATTTATCAATGAATAACCTATTCAAACCTTTTTTCTTCTTCTTCTCTTTAAAGTTGGTCTAAAGAGGAATGTGAAAACTTATCGTGGTATTTTGCTCAGAGTTCTTCAGACACAGATCCCATTTCAACGGTAATTAAACTTTATGAAGAATCTGGAGTCAATAAGGCGAGAATTGCAGTATGTATACACTTAACAATCATATAAGTCTCCTCATGTTGCTCGAAAGCATCTTAGTATACACTGTTAATTGTTTGCCAAAGTAAACGATATACACTCAAGCGACTGTATTATTCGAATTAGTCTAAATTAATGCAAAGATCCAAAAGCGGATTTCAAAAGGCGTTCGAATTATATTTGAACTCCTCTTGAGATCGCATTTTATAAGATAATCTGTATAATTTGAAAATTTGTTTCTAAATTTGTATATCTTGACTCGCAGGTAGTGAGGAGACTTCTAGAACAAGACGCTATCAGTGCAAATCAATACATGGATTTGCTTAACAGTGAAACGCTGGTTTGTTTTTATTTTACAATAATTTCTCTGGTTTTTAAGCTCCCTATTCATTTTCTCCGTTCAGTTAACTCGAACGCAAAACCTAGATAATAACCTAGATAATTCTCTATTAATGCTTACTCCTTTGAAACTTGTTTGTCTTTTCACCATTTTAATTTTTTTGTTTTTTGTTTTTTTCTAGCACTCCTCTAAATTAAGATTTTTAGACGAAGAAAATATGGCCGTAGAAGACGCCGCAGATGAAATAACTCATTTGAGAGGTATGTTTACGGGTAGAAAAAAATTTTTATACCGATAAAGAAATCGATGTTGATGTCTCAGAGTTGACAGATAAGCAATATCGGCAATAGGAGGCTTTACAAGTTCAGTGATCATTTCTAAATCCGTTTTTATTGAACTGAGAGGGCGGTGATTTAATTATTTGACCAAAATTAGTGATTATCGAAAGAAGGTGTTATACCTCTTTAATCTTAATAGAATTTTTTATAAATATAACAAGAAGTATGCCACTTTCTTGTGGTCACATCCATACATCAAGTAGTTCTTTTGTTTCTGGGAGGGAAACACTGTTTCTTCATCCATCGAAGGGCAATAGAGAAGAAAACTGTTCGGATTTAGCGGGTATTGCAGATTGCAGTTTTGTTATTTAACAGTCAGACGGGGGGCGATAGTTTAGAGAAGAATAAAGCTTCCCAAATGAGAATTAGGGGTTGGAATTGAAGGGAAAAAGTTTATTCCACACCTACACTAAGTTTCTAAGCCTCTAAGTTATTGATCTACAATTTTCAGGCTTATTAAAAGTCTCTAAAACATTTAGGGAAGATAAGTAATCGAAAGAATTAAGTAACAATGGCCTCGAAAGTATAAGTTTAAGTTGCTACGAAATATTTCCTCGATTTCTATACTTATACGGTTACCATGAGTCATCAAAGTTCATTTAAATAAAAAAATTGTATTAATGGAATCTTCTAAATCTCGATTTTTAAAGTTAAAAATTTTTGTCTAGAAATACTTATAAAAGACAACAGAGGAGCACAATTGTCCTGGCTTCAACGATTGCTCATCGAAGTCTGCTATGTTAAGCTGGTCAAGGATGTAAATTACAAAATCAACTACGATCCGATATCAAAACCGTTGGAGCCGATACCACATTATTACTCACGTGAGTTTTGTTTCAAATTAAATTCGCTAACTTAATTCAATTCATAATTTATCAATTCTTATTTTATTTTTCTAAACACTATTATCTTTATCTACTAGTTGACAGTTATAACTTTTATCTGCTTTTGGGGCTGATGTTTAACATTAAACAAACAAAAATTGAGAGAAGTATGAATTTTGATTTCAGATTTAAATCAATCAATTCCTGTCGTTTCTTGGAATTCAGAGCAGGCAGCTGTTCTTCTTCTTCAACCATTTCAAATGCTACTCCACAAATTAGGTTTCCATTTGCCAGCAGACACGGGAAAAGTTTTCGCGCGAATACCAAGTTTCTGGACAGTGGACGTTTTGTTTAGTGTTGCTCAAAAGTTAGGCCCGATCGATTCTTGTAAGTTTGCTCTTTAACTAAATATAAATTTTCCAAGGTTTGTGTACTTAAAGTAAATATATCTGATTTTGACATTGTTTGTTTCTCTTTTAGCTGAATTAAAATTTGAAATAAAATATATAACCGAAAAATTTGGAGAATATAAAAAACAAGAAAACGGAAATAAGAATTCTATGCATACGGATAATCATCAATTTGCTCTTCCCAGAACGAAACATCAACTTCCTTGCTTGATCAAATACACTCCTATGTAAGTACACAAATCGGTGCTACTACAATGATCTTTTAACCCTTAACATACCAAGGCTTTGAGGTCAAGGTGGGACTCAGAGTTTACAATAGATTACCCAAAAGAAATTTTTGGTAACCAAATCTAAAGTATAAATAATGAATGATGTTAACGTCATACATGACGTTTCCATTCACATACAAAAGGGATAATTTTTTATGTAAAACCAGTTATGTCATTTTGTTTTACAATTAGATCCGTTTTGTGAAGACAGTTTTAGTGATTCTGTAACGCCATTTATATAACGGGAGTTACAGATCTGTGCTTTACATCAAGTTCTATAGTTGGTGACTGGCCTTCTTGTGTGTTTCAAAATTTTTAATAGTAATCTTCGAGTACCCTAACCCCTGTTTTAATTATCTACTTTTCATATGAACTATTTAATTTATGTTAATGAGAGACACATAGAAGTATTAACAGAAAATTATCCCTTAAAATTAGGTCAAGGTCAAAAGAAGCCACTCTTGGTTCCTGAATGGGTCATTCCTTGGTCTGTTGAGGGTTCTTGTAACTAGATTCTCCTCCTTTAAACTTTTTGATTCAACTCAAAAATTAAAAGATTTTTATTGAAAATGTTGAATCTTTAAAACTTCTAGGCCAAACTCTACCTGCCATTGGTTTGATATTGTCAGGCCGTCAAAAAGATCTCCACCAATTAATTTTATTGGAAGGTAGGTCAATCAATGGTAACGAGTTTAGGATGCTTTGATTTTCATAAAAAACCACTTTTGCATGATTATTCGATAAGAAAAATAAATAATATAAGTTATACTATTATAAATAACATATTGGTTTATTGGCTTTCAGAAAACCGGATGAAGAAGAACACAAAGTTGTATCTTACCTCACAGTAGGGAAAACGAAGGAGTGTGACATGGCGGATTCAGACATAGCTAGTGTTTGCAGCATTTGTGAAACGAACAGAGAATCGGTCGCTTCGGATTTAACACGAATGTGCATGAGTGATGAAGAACAAATGATTTCCACTTAATAAAAAGTTACTTCCGGTGATGATGACTTTATCAAAAACTTAATATTAATCTCAGTGAGGTTTTATAATTCCAGTGTTGCCTGTCGGATTTACTTTAAAAGAAAAGTTAAAGCGTTACTCAAAGGACCTACCAATGACAAAAACTTTTTTCTATATAACTTAGAGTGTAAATATTATGTTTGTTGTGTTTTCTTCAAATTTTAGGCATGGTTGCCTCTCTTTCTTTTCTGTATAAAAATCTGACTTCAGTCTCCGGCTTCTATTTACTTTGACGTTTCTGATAGTTTTGTTTTGCCTAAGCGATAATTTTGTCACGTTTTTAAGATTTAGAAGAGTTTTTGTGTAAAAATTCTTGAACATGAGACTAACTGAAAGAGTGATCTCCTCGCCCTTGTTTAAGGTACTAGACTTCATAAGCTTAGCTTAAAGCAGATGTATATAGTCATCAAACTCTTCCCAAGAGTTGGTGAGCCAGGTTCAGAATCAAAAAAGAAAGTGGAAGTAAAGGAGGAGAGGAACCATATTTTGATAATTTTTTGTTATTGTCACTTCCGGTTGGTGTTTTATTTTTAAAATATTTACCATCTACATAAAAAATTTTTAATTTGAGACATCAAAACAAAAACATAAATAGCATTGATACCAAACAATAGACCTAAATAAAATAAATCCCAGTACCGGAAGTGATTAAATTGTGTTAAATTTCAGTTCAAAGTTTTTAATTAATCAATCAATGAAAATTTAAAAACAAAACAGTAACGCCATTGCGAAAAATCATATTTAATACAAAGTTGTATATTTTTCTAATGCTTTTTTTAGAAGTTTGAAAAAAATTTTTTTATTGAAACTATTATAAATTTATAGAACGTTATAACTAATTAGCAAAAAAGAAAATTTTTAAAAACTAACTTAAAGTTTGCTTAAATTTTTTAAAGAGCTTTTTCTCTTTTTACAGATTTGGTTGATTTTTTAGGAGTTTTTTTTAGAAATTTAATAATAACAAATAAATTCGACTTCGATTTCAATTATTATATGTGTTTTATAAAAGGCGTTACCGAATGTGGCCTACCAACTTAGACATAAAGTTTATTCTTTGTCAGTATGCATGTTGGCTTATGTAGGAGATATAAAAGGAAAGTTTCATTAGCCCTTAAGAAAAAAAATTCAGATAGTATTTTTCTAAATAAATGAATAAATAAGGGTGTAGTGAGCTGTATAACTAAAGTTATTATCTTTCACTTCAATAAACGCAAGAAAACATAAAAAAAAATGAATATATTGAAAATTTGAAATGTTCGAATGTTAGGTTATTAGAATGCATAAATTGATTTCCAAATGTTTTGCTTTTGAAAAGAAAATTTTTTTCATTATTTCGTAAGAATGCATTTATTGCTTTTTGTGCTTTCATTCTTTCATTTCTTTTTCGTTTGGTGTTTGAATTAATTAAAACTTTTGCTGAAATTTAGTTTTTGAATTTGTTACTTAGTTTGTTTTTACTGCTTGAATAAATTCTAATGATTTATTGTTTTTAAAATTAAAAACTTTTTTCATTTTTTCTTTGATCTCTTTGCTAACCCATTTGGGTATTTCATTAAAGCACTGAGGTAAGTTGTTCGAGCATTTCGAACGGCAAGTTTCGTAGAAACCCTATGCATCCAGTACGGGCGGTGAGCCGATGGAGACAAAATACGGGTTTCTGCGAATCAGGCTATTTTTGGAGATAAGTTTTTTGTTGGTTTCTCAGGAACTCAAGTCTTGAGACATCCTTGGTCTGAGAGAGACGGTCGGTTGTCTGCTCCGATACGGGTTGGAGTTATCGGCCAGGAAAGCTCTGTACGGTTTAGAGCATTTTGTCAAGATTCAAAACATTGTATAAGCCCATGTTACCCCTCGGATAGGTTTCTTACATAGGTACTATTGAACATCTTATAGAGTGCCTTCTTTAACAACATAAAGCACGAGTGGGATGTTGACCAAACAAATTGAAAAACATAAAAATGACAGAGAGTAAATGGATTTAAAAAATTTTTTATATTATTTATTATAAAACTAAAACAACAATTCTTTGATTTGATTCTTGCCTTAATTGAATTTAAATTTTCTAAATTTCCATTAGTACTTTTGTTGTTGCTACAAGAGATTTCTGTTTTGTTTTGTTTGGTTTTTTTTACCATATCACCAAACTCCAAATTATTTAATCTGCCAAGTCTGACTGTCCAAAATATTTGCTCACCAGACAGATAATGAGATTAAGGGTTATCACATCAGGATCATCTTTAGAGCTCTGAAAAACAATTAGTTGAGTATTAAATATCCTCAAAATAAAAATCAAAATCAGGAAAAGTTGGCATGACTTTAGTTTCTAAACTAGGGCACTGATTAATGTCTTAGCCCCAAAAGTTGGTGGGAGGAAACAAAAGATCACCTCAGGTGGTCTTACAATCAGGGATCCAAGTCTTCACCCAAGATATATCTAAAAATGTTTCGTGAAAGCTTGATGTACTCTTGGATTTTGTAATTTGCCTTACATGATGAAAAAGGTTTGTAATCATCATTAGTAAAGCATCATTTGACACCCAAAAATCAAAATTAAATAAAAAGAAAGAGTATATACCTTGGTAGATCTTAGTTTAGCACATTGTCTAGCTAAATCTCTCACAGCACTGCATATAACAGAAGTCAATGGAAGTTCTAAACAAGCCAATAAGGCATATATCCATTTCCCCTGATTCGGTTTTAAACCATCCTCAAGCCATTCAACATGGTATTCCAACACCTGTCCCAACAAAGGCTCATTCATTGATAATAAAACAGTGAGAGATGGTTCCAACCTTGAATCTTCATCTCCAATACATATTGCATACCACTTTTCTTCACTGTGGGCTTTAGGCTGAAAATAAATTAATTTATTCATACCATATATCAATTTGAAATTTTATACTGAGCTTTGAAAATGCCAGAACAATAATTCATAACTTACCACTGTTGCACGTTTTAATTTCTTTGACTTCCTACATATTTCCACCTTTTTTCCTTAAATCTGAAAACAATGCTATCTGCTCCTGCTGCCATTCTATTGATGGTGCTAATTCACTAACACTACTCTGATCACCAGAGTCCAGTCTTAGGTTTACATTATTTTTAATTTTAGTTCTATCTATATCAGCAACCACTACTTGTGGACATTTTGAAGCTTCATACCTAAAAACAAAAAGATTCATAACAATATTAGTAACAACAAAATATTTTGATGTCTGTGACACTATTTTTAACACAATCAAATTGAATACACAATAATAAACTGAAACCTACATAACATGTTGCAGGTATTCATGTCCATTTGAGGGTGGTATGGAAGGATCAAAATCTTCTGAAATCTCTTCTACTTCAAAAGCTCTACTTAAAAGTGCATCATCCATTTGGCATACTGGTGGTTATGATATTTTCCTACTTAAAATTACATTCATTTAACGTGATTTTTCACTTCATCTTTTTTTCAGACTCCGTAAGGTACTAAACTACCGAAATAATAACATTTCACGAAATAAAAACAAGCGTGTTAAATAAAAATAAATAAATAAGTCTACGTACATTCACCACGAGATGTTTTGTTTATGTTCGGTAATGATGGTTACACGTTAAAAACGTCGTGGCAGTAGCTCTCAGTGAACCGCCTTTTCTTCTCTCAACCTTGTTTGCACCAAGATGGTAGTCTCAAATTTTTCTTCTGATTTTCTAGGTATAAGGTAGGTTCGTTGTTTTTTCCTGGGTAATATTTAATGAAAAGAATTTTAAATAAAACCTAAATAGCAATGTTGAGTTATTTATTTGAATTAAGAAGTCTGATTGTTTAAATTCAGCTACAAATTTTTTGATGCATATAAGGTGACATTCGTGTCATCCGTTAGTACCTTCTCACTTGTGTTGTTGCAATTTTTGCTTGTACTGGAAAATCCACTTCAACCTCAAATGAGTTAAGGTGAGGTAAAAAGTGAACGCCCAAAATATATTCATTTACGCAAATCATTTAACAATAAAAGGATTAATTATGCGTTCAACCTTTGCTTTCTCCATTTTGCACTTTTCTACTTTTTGTTATGAATGATGGTAAACACCCATTCGGTGACTATACTAATTACAGGTTATATTAATAAATAATTATTCTAAAATCTAGCATCTTCAGGAGCTTGAGAGTATTTTGGAGTAGTTTGGTTAGTTTTGGGGATAAATATGACTCACACTTTCTTCTACTCCACAACCTTTCATTTGATCTTTTCCCTATTCACTGGTTGTTTAAAAATTTTTTTTCAAATTTTGGTGTATTCAAGTTCTTTTCTTTGGTAGCTGAGACTTTGTAGGTTTTAAGTGGTAACCTGGTGTTTTTAATCTTATTACTTTCAAACTCTCTGACTAGGAAAAGAAATTGTTTGCAAAAATGTTGTACTGATTGACAGTTGATTTGATGATTTAGGTTTTATTTTACAAATAGTCAGTCAAATAATTAAAAATTCTCCAAGACAGCTGTTTATTTAGTACTACTACTTAAATTACTCCTCAAATTTATTTTGCAGAAGTGATTAAATGCCGAGTAAGTGGGCAGGAGGACGAGAATGAGAGAGTGCATATTTGTGGTTCACAGTACCATTGAATAAAATGGAAAAGCAAAACAGTCAAGAAGAAAATGGAACCTAGCGGGAAGATCCAGCCAACATCGTACTTAGTTACAAAAAATTTCTGTAGTTGGGAATATAATTTTTGAGTAAGTTAAAAATACGATTCGGCCCCAACTGAAAATCAGTCCACGCATTAAATGACTCGTGTTTTAATTAATTCTGAGACCCCTTTAAATTTAAAGATGGCGTAGGATTTCTCAACATAAAGAATCTTTTAATAAACTCCTCTTTGGTTTTATTTAGAATAAAAACACCTCAAATCGATTTACGTCACTCAGCCAAACTGAATACAATTTGTTTCAACGCGTTTTCTCGTGTTTTGCTTAATCATACGCGTAGTGAAACCACCAAAATAACCTCAGACTTTTTTGTAACAATCTACTAAGAGTTAGCGTTTCATTAGTGACGTAAATTCGAATCGTTGATTTTCTCTATGAATTTAAAAAAATCAAAAAGGCGGCAAAACGGTTCTGACAACATTGGAAACTTATAAAAGACTCATTTCCATACGAATTCCGTAGGTATTTGCTTAAGTTATGAACATGACTGTACCTAACCGTTACCGTGCCTTAACTTAAAAGTACCCATCAAACGAAAGTTAAACCTAGGCGTGATTAAAATACGACTTTGGTTTTTATTCAAAACGAGTCATGTCACATTCGGACTTATTGAAATGAATTCGTATTTGTTTGGGAGTTAAGTGGGACGCTTAAAAATTTATGCAAATAGACAATATGCATGCATAATTCAATTTTCGCCAGACGAATTGTGTCTGGAACGTTTTTATCTTTTGTTTGATTTAAGGTTTTTGGGAATCGAATATGAATTTAATGATATTTTAAACGACACGACGACATTTTGCAAATGGCGGTTTGGAGTTAGGAATTTGGTATTAAACTTGAGTTGTCTGTACAGTCTGTTGTCGTGAGTTTCTTACTTGGGATAACAGATGAGTAGGTTAATGTTAGTAATGTTATTCTTTTGAATATTATTAATTACCCCGACATTTTAAAACGTTTAAATCTTGAGTTTTCGTGAATACGAATGATTAGCTCTTCCATGAACTTAAAGTTTCGGTTTTTTCAGTGGTCAGCACCGGGGCAATCAAGCCACAGGTCGTTGAGACATACGACCGTTAGAAAGACTCAAAATTTCCATCTATCGCAACAACTGCCGCGAAATAATTTTTTTTCGTCACTAAGTATGATTTATCACGTTTCAGAATTGAATTACGTATGGAAGGAGATATGAGCGCCGTCGACTGCAGTTTAGTCGGTTGGTTGACTCCGACTCGAGAGCTGTGCTACATTGCATAGAGAGAATTATTTGTTCCAAGTAGTTTGGTGTTTCATTTGTTTCTTTGAAAAAAAATGTCGAAATATGTGGATAACGGTTTGCTTATGGACAGAAGGGAACGTGCCGGCAAAAAGAAGGGCGCTCTACAATTTTTATACGATTCCGATGAGAAAACAGTTTTGGGACGAACCGCTGAAAGTTGGGGTAAGTGATTTTAGAACAGAGAGAAACGTACCTGTTTACACGTAATTCAGGCATTTGTTTTGAAACACGCCTTCCTTGCGTGTACAGTCACCACCATAATCCCAACCTTAACTGTTTACTTTTTGGTATTTATTAATTTTTTTTTCTTAATTTTAATTTATTTTCTTACACTTAATCCTTGGACAACAATTAATTGATGAGCTGGAATTAATTCTAAAGTAGAAGAGAACCGGGCAAAACCGTTATCGAAGAAAATAAATAATCTCAAACAAAATATTTGAATTTTTGGTATGAGAAGCTCTTTGCTTGAATGTTTTATATGCCAAAGTTTACCATTTGAATCGGATCCAAATTCGTTGTCATTGACTTATAATATTAAAATATTCTAGTCTGCTTCGAAAATATATTTATAACATGACCCCTTTCAAATTTGTCCTTTGTATAATTAACAATTTGTTTATTGATTTAGTTATAACACAGGAAACATGTATAAAAAATTATTTTGTCAATCTGAACTCCATAACAATTTATTTATATTTTGACTGGGTATTGGTTTTTAATAAAGTGTTCACAATTAAACATTTGATGGGGTTTTGGCGGAAATCGCTCGTGTTTGTTGTATATCAGTGAAATTGGATATTAATGCCTTGAGGCCACAACCGCAATCCCCGTGGTTTCATTTTTAAAGCCGATCTTTGTTAAGTTAATTTATTTTAAATTTGTTTTGTTTGGATGAGAAACTACGACCTAGAGAAGTGTATCCGTCTTAGAGATTCGTTAAAATTGATTTCCGGTTTGAGATAGTATCTGTGAAATTTTTACAAGGCTGTGGCTCAAATCGAAGGGGGTTTTAATGGCGTCACCCTTAATTTGTATTTAATCAAACGCAAGACCGGAAGAAGCAGAGTCATGAGCTTCAGATTGTGTTAACGAAATTATGGAAAATAGTTTTTATATTTGTTATTTATTTATATTTAAATCAATACCTGACATTTTCTTTTGGTCTGGATTGATAAAAACAAGCCATGATCCTTAAATTGAAAGTAATTTGAGGAAAATTCGCACTGTAACTTGTAAAGTATTTGTTGAAAAGCTTTGACCTTAAAAAGGGATTCCTGGCACTAAAATTTGTCACATTAACGAGTATATACTTAAGTACATGATTATGGGTTTCTGATAAAAAAGATTCAGATTGTGCGTCAGAAGCTGTGTGCATTAAACCTCGATTTTAGATAAAACTGGGACAATTTTTATTTAAATTTTGTTTTGAGAAATGAAAATTTTGATGTCAAGAACGCCTCGGACTCTATTTGATCTTAGTTTCCTTTTTCTTTTTAGTGCTTCCCGACATGGCTGATTTCTAGATTTGTGATGTAATTTTCTCCTTGTGAATGGTTTCTAAATTTAAATTATAAGGGAAAAGATTTCTTTCTTCGCGTAGAAAAGATTTCTTGTTTTGCTTACTCACTGTAAGCAATAATTTTGTGGAGAATAATGATTGTTTTGAAAGCAATATTTTCATAAAATTTTTAAATTCCATCCGCAGTATTTATGTAACTTTTATTGAAAGGCTCGTTTCATAAAAAACGCACATTTTCTTCTAATAAAGAAGCCACATTAATTTTGATGTTCATTTGTATTTTTAACAAATTTCCTGGTCTTAAGCCTTCTATTTATTTCATAAATATTGCACACTTTTATGGTGTTTTCATTTCTTAAATAAATGAACCGGAAACAAATAATAAAATTGTTCAATATTTATGGCATAAATAAACATTTCAACGCCAGGAAATCTGTCACAAAATTTGGGTGTGAAGTAGTATTGAAATGACAAACTTTATAACTGATAGAAGAGTATATAAACTTATAATTAAATTTGTCTTGATGGAATTTTAATTTAGTAAGGTTTCACATTTGTTTCATAATCAATTTTTGGGTTTCTATGTGACACAAAGGGAGTTGGATTTATATAAAATAAATCAACATCATTTCACAACAGTGCAGGACATACTTTCAGACAATGTAAAATATAATTATACATAAATAAATTTGAAGTTAATAACAAACGTTGTTAGACTGGTGTGGTTCTAGAAGAGTGTGTAGTAAAACCTCAAAGTAATTTTTTTATTTCATCTGTCTTCCATCAACACAAAGCTTAACTATTCATGTCTTTGTAAACGTTTTATGTTCTGTGCGGTTTAGCATTCGTTTTCCTTACACAACTATCGCTTAGGGTATGACCAACCAACCATCTTGTATAAGGTCCTTACGACTGATGACTAAAAAGGTCGACTTGTTTGGAAAAAAAATTTTCTTCTTTTGGGATTAGGTTCTTGGAATCGGTTTGTTTAGCACGGTTGACTTCTCGGTATTAATTACTTCTTAGAAGGAAACTGATTCGTGATAAAAGTTGTTCTTGTGCAAAAGTACAATCGAGCTTGCATAGAAACATTGCTGGTTAGCCGACGTTGGAAAGTATCTTGAAATTGGTATAAGTTTTTGGCAAATACCTGTAAGGTTGTATATACTGAAACATAATCAGGTGCGAAGTGGTGTTTTTTGTTGGTTTCGTTGTCTGCATGGTAAACGATCACATTAACGGAGACAAATTCTATAAATTAAAATTCGTGTCAGGTGCAACCGAAGCTGTTTACATTGATTGAGAGCTATTTGCAGTATCGAATTCAAGAAACCCATTCAGCGTACTGTGACGATGACGACGACATCGAATTGTCGCACCATAGAAAGCTTTATTTCAGTGAGACTTGTTTTCACATTTAATTTGCCGACGAATATTTCCAATCTCATAATTGACTTGGGTTTAACGAAGTCTTTCCAGTGACATTTTGTTTGTTCTTCTTGTCAAAAACCCATAAAAAAATTATTTACTTATTTTTTCTTTCATGCTTTATAAACGCTTTTTGCTTTAGGTACTTCATAAGTCAATATTAAGCATGTCACCTTCATGGAGTTAAAATATTTAATGAGGATTTTGAAAATAAGAAGTCGAGGAAAGGTTTGAACGATTTTAATCTCTCAAAAAATTTTTTTAATGGGATTTGTGGCATTGTTTTGAAATGAACTTGACTGTTAGCAAAGAAAACCTTGAAACAAAGGAAAACCTTCATTAAGGCTTCGTACCTGGTCTCGGATACCTAGTAAGGGTTCCGCAAAGTTGTGTGGTGTGGATTGAGCCATTTTTTCTTTTACACTACTGTTGAATGAGTTTTAGTGTAAGAAAAGTTGTGTATAAAATTTTTAAATGAGATGAGACTGTAGTGGGTTAAATACAATTCGTGGATTCGTTCTAAATTTACAAGGTTGCTGCTTTTAGATAGACGAGGCCAATGATATTAACTATCAAGACGCGACAGGTATTTACATTCTTATCTGTTTTCCATAAACCTAAGATCTGAAGTTATCTCATTCTGCATACTTGACATATCGATTTTTATCGTGATTTTCCTAATTTTTGTCAAGTGTTTGAAAACGGTAAAAATCAAATAGTAGAGAGCAAAAATGGAGCTCTGATTTCAAAAACTGTTTGACACTTGAAAATGGTTACGATAATCAGATGTTGTCTAGACGAATGCTTCCCAACTTCAAAGAGGATACGAATAGAAGAAGAAGCCTTTTGCGGCGGATTTAATAGGTGACCTAATTTTTCGTTAATAATGTTTTTATCTAATTGGGAGTGAAGGGTAAAGGGAGTGGCTATCACCGGTGTGACTTACATAAGCTTTTCCTTTGATATGCTTCGACTAAGCGCAATTAACCCATATTCATCACTGTTGGCGTGACACCTGCAAAAACAATGTCAACAAATTGATTGGTTTCTTGTAATCACCTTAGTTTGGTTATGAACGTTGCCAAGATAAAATGCCTGCTGCAGATATTTCGTCCTTTCCTGTGAGCAAGAATAATCAACAGAGATTTAATGAAAGGAAAAAAAAATCGTAATCACCATCGATTTGGGAACTTATATTTGAAAAATTTCAAATGAACAGTAGGAGCATTCAAGTTGAGTCGAAAGAACTTATTCTCATTTCTGATTTGAGTTGGTGTCACGTGGGAAGATCTGAGAAGAAAGAACTTTAAGCTCGATATGTGTGAAGCCTTTCTACCTAACTTTTCATCGCTGTTTCTTTCATTCCGCTGTTTGTCTCTACGTTTTTTTTTGTATTTCACCCATTTGGCTGTAGTCTGTTTTTGATTTAAGCTTTTGACTTGATGATTAATAAATTGATTCAATTTGGTTTTATCTCGATGAGTTTAAGAGGATTCTGAGTCTTCATGAAACACGAGCAATGTATTGGAATCGGTAACAGTCATGCGGGGCACATTTACAAATTTTCTTAAAATTATATCTCGAAGTGAGGATTCAAGGACGTAGATAATCATAGAACATTACATAATTAATTAAATTTAGGGCAGTAATTTATAATATCGTCAAATAATTATCTTTGTTATCTAAATATGTATTTAATGTATCTACACAGATAGAAATTAACACAGGCTCCGAAAAATTATGTGAAAAAATGCAGTTTTGACACCCCTGAAGTATGATTATTGTTTATATTTATACGGTTATAATGAAATATGACTTATATTTATATGAATAAAATATTAACGCTTTTAGGGTCCATGGGTGTGCTTAAGGTTTTAAAACAATATGTCGGCATCGTGCTATAGTCACAACCTAATCAGAAAGTCTTGTGGTACCAGATATCAAAAATTAGTTTTAAGGTCATGGATATCTCTTATTTGGCAACAGAACATTTTTTTTTATCTATTTGCCTATTTTAACGCGAATTCTTGATTTTAGAACTCTTCCCACTAAATTTGTATTCAAAATGTGGAGGGAGTAGTGTGGTGGTTAAGTTCCTGACTTGGACGCAAATGGTCGTGAGTTCGAATCCTCCTCCGTTATACCCAAGAATTAAGGATAACCAAATTTGTATTCAAAATAAATTCTTCAACTCTCCTGGGGTGATAATAAAATTTTTAAGGTATCTTGGTGTTTGCTCTTTCAATTTGAATAAATTTTTTTCTTTCACTGAGGAAACCCAATAAATTGGATTTGGACTATAGCCTATACAGGTAGATGGAAGAAAGGTCAATAAACTCTTGTTGGGGTTGGTTTTTGATTTTTGTTATTTTTCAAAAAGTTTAGCCTAATTGGAAGTGAAGTATGAGGGAGTGGTGATGTGACATGATGGGTTTTCCTTTAATATCATTTTACTAAGAACAATTAAGACATTTTCAACAGAACAGAACAAACGAATGAGGAGACACTGAGAAATAAAGAAAAATGAAAAAACTCAAAAAGGTTGGATGCAATCCGATTCTTTCATACCTAAACCTGTTTTTTCTTTTTACTTCTTTACGTTTCTTACAACTATAGACCATTCAAGAAACATGACGTTAATAATAGTTAATAACTTTAATAAATAGTCAACAAGGGAAGAGCAAAAGGGAAAGGGAATAGGAGGGTGTCATGGTCAGCGCGATACCTGTGAAGAAGGCTGTTTCCCTTCAGGCGTGTCAAACTCATTGCTTTGTTTTGTAATAGTCTAAGCACGGTTTTGAGGAATGATTGAATGCCGTTTTCTTCTAGCGAATTCGAGAGTTTCTTGATGGCCCATCAGAAAAAAAAATTCAAACCAAACCTATTACACTGGAGAAAGAAAGGTTGGTGAGTGTTTTCTCTCTAAAAAAAATTTCTTGAAACACTGTCGTGGTTGCTTAATTGCTTTGTCGTCAAGCTTCTTGGGTTTACGCTTCTTGAGTCATCATTCCTGTCGATTAGTCATTAGTCCTATTTTTAGGCCGTTTTTTTAATGAATGATTTTTTGTCTGCTTAAATTTTTGGTTTTGTTTTGAGAAAATCTCAAATTCAGAAATCGTCAGAAGGTTTGGATGACCATGAATGAATTTGAGTTAAAAATTATTTTATGATGGTTTAGCCCCCTCCCCCAGCCGTCTAAAGTTTTTTAACCTACTTAAGAGTCTTTCTAAGAGCATCTTTGGAAGTCTAAGAGAACTTAAATTTAAAGCTGTATCTCACTGAGACGGTGAGATACCTCAAATCTGTCTTCCTTTAATGATAAACAACTTAATCGTAAAAGTCGTATAAATATTTCTAGGTCTTAAGATAAAAATTCTAATTCGTTTTATCGCTCACACATTCTCGATTTTGGAACCAGGGAAATCTTCAAATTTTGAGAAGTGAACAGTGTTGGGATGCAGTAATTATTGTCTCCCAAAAGTCCCTAAAATAAATTCGACATGAAACTTTCAAAACAGAGGAATCAAACTAGCAAATTTTATGGCCTATGAGAACCTAAAATAAGATAGAACCAACATGGAATTTAGAGGAAGGACGAGAGACGGTAGTATTAACACAACTCCGCCTTTGGTTAATTAATTAATTAATTAATTAATTTTGAAAATCATCACTTCAGAATTTAATTATTGACCTTATGTGATCTGAGCCATTATGATTGTTAGCAGTTAGGTTAAATGATCCGCGTTGTTCGTGATTTGTACACCCCTGCTTAAAAATATTTCTCGCCAAATCTCTTTAACTCAATAAAGATTAGGCCTGTGTACATTTTGAAACAACAATGCGATGCTACAGAATGCGTCTACAGTCTGGTAGTCTTGGTGTGATATTCAAGGTCATTTTTTAGAACAATATATCATTAATTTAGCAATCATAAGTTTTATTCTATTGTAATAATAATAATAATGATGATGATCGTTATTTTATTCATAATCAATTATATATTGTAGACGTTAGCATCCCGAGGTTTAAGCTTTTCGCCCTAAGGCATCAGTTCATTATTGTGGCGGCCATGACACTTATTTCTTGGAAGTGATCGCGCCAGCCCAGACCCTTGACAACAGGCCTTAGATTCAGGTGGGGTGTTACAGGTTTTAGATTCGAATCAAGTTTGAGGTCTGGCATTTTGGCTTAGGATCTGAAGACGCGTACTCTTTCAAACGGTGTGTGGGTATCAAAGTTATGAATTTGCAAATGAATCCGATCGAGTTGTCAGGGATGCAAACGCGTTCATTGTAAGTGAAAACCACGAATTTTAGCTTTTACACAAGGCCATTAATTTTTTTTTTTATGGTGGGTTGCACGCGATAAAAATTGTTGTGCTTGCTCAGCAAATTTGTTGAGAGTCAGGTTCTTAGGCATCTGCTTTTCGAATAATTATTTAGTACTGAGTGGTGATCTATCAACATTAATTAGTTGTGGATTTGAGTTGGAGTTCTGGGGAATGATCCTCTGCCATTTTGAAAGGAGGTAGCCATTAAATATTCCAAAGGATTTGTGCTTTCTAGGTTTTTCTTGTGGTAACCCCCCAAGGGAGCTTTTCATCCAGATTTGGGTTGCTGTTACAATATCATATTTCAATCACCTTTTCAAATTTAACTTTTTTTCTATCCACCCATCGTTTCTTCGGTTATATAAGATCAGGTTTCACTTGTAGTAAGCATCCCCGTGATCTTCCAACTTGTTTTCAAGCCTACTCTCAAACACAAGTTATAAAAACCTCATGAAACCAAGGCGAGGTTGTTTTTGATCTTTGATCCATGGATTAAGCTTTAGACAGGTCAATCGGAACAAAAACTGAAACAGTGGTTAAGCAATCCTGTAAAGATAACTCAATAAATTATACAGAATTAAAAACCAGGATCTGTCTGGAAAAACCTGAGAGGGAGAAATTGTCATTGAGCAAAGAGAAGAAGAATAAAAAGCTTTGCCACGGAGGATATCACAATGTGGAAACTTGCCCTTGATAGGTAACTTATAACTATAAATAATTATTTATCGTTGAATCGTGAACTTCCAACTTTTTCAGGTAGCCTTCAGCTTACTGAAATGAAGTCATGTGACTTTCAGCAATAGCCGCCATGTTAGATAAATAAAAAATAATAATTGAACCGGTTTCGAATTAATAAAGTTAGGATAACGGTGTAGTGTCTTGAGTTATTTATTAATAATTTCGTCATATGTGACGTTTATGGGGAAGGATGTCTCATATCACTTCATTCACTAAATCAATTTTATTTATTTATTTTATTTTGGTTAATATCAATTAATTAGTTAATTAAATAAGATAAAATCATAATTATACTAATTGAGGCCTGTAGAAGTTGATTGTAGAAGTTATGACCATGAGTTCGAATCCTCCTCCCGTATCCTGTTATACTTAGAGGCGAGAAACTGGGTTAAATATAATAGCTAATTAAATAATATTAATCAATCTTCTACTTATGTAAATATGTAAATAATCGGTCGTTGGAAATGTTGTTTACGGATTGCTTTCTGATCTTGGACCAACGTTACATTTGCATGGGATCGTGTTTTCTGCTACATCTATTGTGTATTGATAAAACTGAAAAATTATTGTTTTCAAGTTTTGTTTGGTTTCCGGTTTTTTGTAGTTGGTGTATACGGTTAATTTTTATTCGATTGTTTACGTCAAAAAAATTGTGCACTGCTTACCACCAAAGTATAGAGTTAACTGATTATTTTAACGACTTCCGTCTCGTTAAAGTTTGTTTCCTTCATTTCCTTTCTCACGCTAGCTTGAATCTTTGAATATCGATAAATAAATAAAAAAATGTAAATTGAAGCCTGTAGAGAGGTTGCACCGGCAAAGATCTTAAATATAACGGTTTTGAGGTTAAACTGTCCTCTTTCTCTGATGGCCATGACGGTAAAGCTTAAAAAGGTTCAAATCAGTCAATTTATAATCGAACGAACAAGGAAGGAGTGGAGTTGTAGTCTGATTTCGTTCACACCGACTTAGTATTCAGGCCACACTTTCAATTAGACTCTCATTGTCTCTCCGTCCTTATTTTTATCCAGTGAAAAATGATAATTTAAAATCGAAGGAAGTGTCCTCCGTTTAAGGCCATCTCTCTCTCTCTCTTTCCTTCTTTCCTCTCTGAAGCTTTCGTTCCAATTCGTTCGACAACATTTATCTGCGTGTTTGTGTATATCGGGAAAATGAAAAAGTCTTCACTCTGATGGAAGGTTGTTATATTTTTAATAAAATTTGGGAAGTTTGAATGAACTTGTTTTGAATAATCCGCCGGTTCGCAAAATGGCTTGGTCTAAGACCAAAGGTTCTGACTTGAGATCTCAAGTTTCTGCCCTGCTTAAAGGTCAAAAACGGGATTAAAACTCAATTTTGTTAAATGTTATAATTTATAATATGTAAACTGGAGTGTAATATCGTATATACGTCGCGGTAAAAGTGATAAATCGGGCAAATATATGACAGTTATTTATAATAACCAACTAAGCTTGGTAAATGTGATAAATTACTATCACATTTATCACATTGACTGGCTAGTTTATAACATCTCCAGCTCGTAATAGGGAATTTGATAAAAATTAACTCAAATCACTGGTTAAGTATTTTTAAATTAACCGGTAAATGTGAAAAACATTCAAAAATTGATCACATCAACAAGGCTTAGTTGGTAATTATGAATAATCGCCGGGAAACATATATTTTCGCCTATTAATTTTATCTAACATACATTGTAAATTATTGTCCATAGTATAATATGGTTTATAAAAAGAATATATGTTGGGGGCTTTTGGAGGTACACAACCCGATTTCAGCTATACTTTCCACATATACTAAATATTATTAACTTGGAAACTAATTTTGTCTCTCTAGTGGTTCTTTCGGTGTGAAATATCCAAGGTTGATACTGTATCGTTAGTCAAGTCGTTATTAACCCTAAATATATACAAAGTTTAGTTGATTTATGACGTTTTACGTTTACTCGTTTCATAAATAATGCACATTGTCATATGTTTCTTGGTGATTTTTTTTTGCTCTGTAAGAAGACATCGTCATTTTATTTTAATGATTTGGTTTTATCTAATCAGAAAGTAGTTGTTAATGGAGACAGTTCTGATTTACTTCAGACAGACGGTATTAGTTAGCTTATTGAAAATAATGTGTTTGCCATTGGTTCGTCCATTTTTGAATTATCCTGAAATTTTTCATGTTGTCCACTCAACATACAACTCGTTTTTATATTCTCTTTTGTCTTCGTAACCGGTAACTATAAAAGTAGATAATTATCTTTTTCACTTCTCTAACCCTCGTAGTATTTCGAGCACGACTCTCCCTTTACCTTCCTCTTTCCCAATCTCATTGCATAATGTTGTTTTGATGATGTAATTCAACCCTCGAAATGCCTCCTTTTGGGGCGGTAGGTGTTATGACTGTTCCTAAATTTTTTCCAATTTTATCCTTGAATCAAATTTAGGTTCTCAGGTTCTCTGTGAGTCGATTGTTTATACCAACGAACAGTTTTCGGAATTAATAAAAAGGAAGAAAAAACAGCACAAGTGTTGTCGTCAAGACCGATCATGCACTTCAAACATGGAAAATGTGGAAAAATCACGTTTTTTGAAGGGGGAGGAGGGACGTGTTAAAAATTTATCCGTGACAATTAAATTCGGTTTCGCATTATTAGAACACAGAAGTGAAAAGTGAAATGAAATTATCGACCTTAAAATAAAACGAAACAAAAATTATTTCTACTCGAGAGAACGAAGGCTGTTTTAATTAACCCATTAAAATTATGATATTAAGATAATATTCACGATTTTTATACTTTTTCGGCGGTGGGGGGTTTTTGGATAGGTCCAACTTCCAAACATGGAGCTTGATTAACGACTCGTTATTAAAATAATCCCAACTGATAGGTTGAACCATCGCGAAGCATTTTAAGCCAGCCAGAATCCTTTGGAGCATTGCAAGAGGTCGGATTCCTCGTGATCCCGACCTTCTTAGCTCAACGGGGGTTACTGAATATAGTAGTTTCTAAAAATTTTTGATTTTGAAATTCTGTCTACGGTCTGTTTTTATGCGAGACGAAAAGAAAAATAACCTTCTTATAAATTCAGAAACAAAGGTTCCCGGTCCTGTAATTAAGATTCCTGAAAAGCTTCCATCCGGGAATGAGAGGAATTTTTTTTTTCTTTTTCGTGACCCCCAATCCTCTCCGCTGCTCTTTTTGAAATCGTCATAGAATAAGAGTCCGGTCGCGAGTTTATTGCTGAACATGAAAAAATTCAGTCGGGGAAAAAATTTTCTTTTCGAATTGGGTCACAGCTTTCGACCATTCGTAGAATTCCATAAGCCTCATTCGAAGTTATTTTATTTTATTTTATTCTTCTCGAGTTATAGCGGTTTTAGAGTTATATCTTAGAGAGGTCTTCAAACTACAACCCGCTATCATGCAAAGACATAAAATGAAATGTTATTTAATGAGTAATTAAGAAAGTGCAATAACTGACATACTTAATGGGAGACATGGTTGATGAAGAGGATTTATCTTAAAAGCAGCAAGAAGTGTTACAAGTTGAGAATTTATTAATAATAAATAAAATTAAAATTGATATTACGTTATCTGTTACTTTTCACTTTTACACTGACAGTAATGGGTATCAAACCAGAAATCATAAAAAGCGAATTCGAAAGCTCTTCAGAGACTTTGCATTCGCATAAATTTGTTATCGGCAGGAATCAGTCACAGCTCAAATTAGCGCCTTTTGGAGTTTAGCGATAATAATCTTTGGGTTTCGGTGGAGAGTCAGCGTGATTTTAGGTGGCCTTGTATACGGTTTTGTCGTAAGTTTGATGAAATGGTTCGTATTTAACAGACGATTCATAATAATTTTGTCGTGATTTGAACAACTTTTCTGGGCTAAATTGTTAGCAATGAAGCTCTTTAGTACTCGTGTGAGAACACCTAAACTAAAATGTCATTACGTCGTTAGAATGGTCAACGACATAAGGTAATATACGATGTTGTTCCCAAGACTTGTTCCATTATATCTCATATTAATTTTCCTACAGGTTAACGGACAATCTATTCGAAGGTTAACTGGTACAGGGATAACTTAAACATCGACAGAAATGAGGAGGTGGCAGTGTGCTAGAGGGATAAGAACCTTGAAAAAGCAATTTCAGTTTAACTCTCTCTGTCTTCATGGTTTGGAGTTCAGTTTTGTCGTTTGAATGAAGAAACGGGAGATGAGGAGGGGTTGTGGGGTGGTGGGGGGTGAAGGAATTCAGAAACAACTTTTCAAAATAGTTGGAGCTTGATCTGTGTCTTAGAATGCGCGGTGAGAATTTCCTGTTCAAGTCGAGTCCTCTGAAATTTTATTTAATCAGCTGACATCTATCTCATCAAAAGCTTGCGCTTAAAAGGAGCCTAATTAAAATGAACTTTGACATGTGTTAGGTTTGACGAGACCCGGTTTAGGCACTATTAACACCGCCGGCTATGTTATTTATTAGGTTTAATTTACCGGACGATGATCTAGTTAGGTTACTTTTTATATTATTAAAAAAATGAGGAAATTGGGCTGGGGAGGGGTATCGATTTTAGGAAAACCTGATTTCGAACTTCAAAGTCAAAACTCGTTTTTGCTTACTCAAGTGAAATGATTACGAGTGCTTTGATGGCGCATTTTTGCAACTGCTGAATGAGCTTGAAGCTCTCAGAAAGTATGCGTGTAACACTTAACCGATTCGGTATCCAGTTTTAATGAATCTTGTTTATCAGACGAGTGGGTTTGCCATATCTGACTTGAGTTTTGGTTCGCAGCTGCCAAAAATGACCCCGTTCGCCCGTTCGTTTTGAGTTTTTTTAAAACGTGATCAAATGGGATCTTGTTCGCGGCGGCAAAGTTGGCCGATAACTCACTCCGTTTTGTGTTATATTCAGGTCAGTTTTTGTATATTTTTTGAAATGGCCTCCTTGCCTTCAAGGTCGGAATTCGTAATGCCTTTGAATCGTAAACGCGTATCTTTCTAATTATTTCTCTTACTCCCGACCGACTACTTCTCTTCCTGACATTCGCCATGTTTATTTTTATTTAACACATACATCTCTTCCGGTTGAGGTTATAGAAATTCGTTGAAATCTTTCTGAATGTCTCTAAGAAAACTAATCTAATACATTACTTCATCTGTCTTCCATTGCTTAGCTCACAGCCTTGCGGATTATGGATCGGAAGTTCAATTATCACATTGAGGGGCGTGTCAGTTAATTTAATTTAATCTTATTAATAGGTCTGTAGAAGTCTTCTCAACAACACTAAAACTATTTTATCATCTCTTACACGCGAATTTCGAGGTTGAGTTTGGGGAGGCGGGGGGTAGTTAAAGTTTTATTTTAACCCTTACCGTAGCTCTCCATATAATATTATCTGGGACAGTCGACCGTATTTTTCTGGTAGAAGAGAAGAAACGTTTGACCCTTGATAAGTAGGATTTTAATTTAAAATCTTGTAGCCGGTTGTCAGGTTGTCGTTTCGTCTCGACAGAATCACTTGCTCGAATCCGAAATCAAGTTGTCTACTGAATTAATGTGAGGTTTGAACGGTGCCATGGGTTTTGGACTGAGATAGTGACTCCTCTTCCTAGTTTGGTGTTCCTTCATTTTTTAGAGGATAACTTTGGTTGTTTGTGTGTTGTTTTTAGATAAAACAAAAGTTTTCTTGATGGATAAAGCCTCGATTTACTTAATTAGTGGTTTTGTTATACCTCTCATTTTTATATACTCAGTTATAAAGATTTATACAAGTATGTGAGTTAGGACTTGCATTTATTAGGTCATTTGTTGGTCATAAAGGGTTATGATTTGACTGGATTTGTATTTATTTATTTTTATTGCTCTTTCGATGTATATAGATAATTTATTTACTGGCCTATATATTTATTCATTGCACTGTTTCGTATTTATTAATTATTTATAAATGAAGAATTTGGGGTTTAGCGTTTAATTATTTAGTTATCGATTGGTGTATTGGTTTTATCGTTAATCGCATATTATTTATTCATTTGGGGATTCTTTATATATATTTAAAAATAATTTTATATTGAATAATTGTGTACCCTCCTCGGGCTTTACAATATATAACCATATTACACACTATAAATAATAGTACCGTGTCCATACAAAAACAAAGAAGCAAAGGTCACCACAAATCTGCTGTCTGATTTTTTTTTAAAGAGGTACCTCGGGACTCTTTCTATCCTCAACTTGGAGGGGGATATGCCCTAAGCACTCCAAAACTCCTGTTTTTTGTTCTCAGTTCCAGAGCTGCAAGTTTAATATAAGCTAGGTCCTGGAACACTCCAGTTATGTGGCGGGTTGTTTGTTTAAAAATTCATCTAACCACCCATGGGTTGTAAGACTTTGGAAGGAGTAAGCAAAAGAACAACACAATAAACCGAACACATATTATTATCTGAAGCAGTGGGAACGGTCCAACTAAGTCATTATAGTTATCAACCATCGCACCACTGCCACTAACCTTCATCAGATCAAGTATGAGATCCCCTTCACACGTGTGTCTTAGGTTTTAACGGCCGATTCGCGGTAATTCGATATTAAAGTCGGGTGTCATGAGTAGAATGGGAACTCATTTTGCGTGCACTTCACTTCTCACACATAGACACAAGACAAGAAAATGATTAACCATGAAATTATTCTCGAGCTTGCATGTGGAAATTTTTAGTTGTTTTATTTAAAATAAAAATCGTTGTTGTGTAGGGAATTGTCTCTTTGATAATACCAATTTTGTTATGGGATGGAAAATTTTTTTTTTCTCTGTGTCTGTGCGAAAATCATTTTCGACAAGATGGCGAATAAATTTCCACCTGAGAATTTTTTGTTTTCGCGAAAAGATTTATTTAAAATTTGGATGACCGGCTTTTTAAAAATTTCCGAAACTTTTTGGCATTGCTTCGGAGAGTTATTTATATTTTTGCTAAATTATTGATTTAAAAATAGTCAAATCAGAAGGAGGTTTGCCATTTAATAAATATGAAAAATTTTTAAAAGGTTTTTCGCCCGCCAGACAAAAATCGGGGTGGCAATAAAATGGGATGAAAATGGCGGCGGATATGTGACACTGTTGTTTAGCTGTAGTTTTGATGACTTTTTATTGTAGTAATTAATCAACTTTTTTTCTTTATCATTTCAGCTCAAATTATACTATTCTATATAATATTCTACATAGTCCTATGCGCATTATTCGCATTTTGTATGTGGGTCTTCTTCCAAACCCTCGATCCTAGAATACCAAAATGGAAGCTTGACGAATCACTCATAGGAACGAATCCAGGTAATTATTTTTGTTTTATCCCCTTTCCTTTTAGTAACACTAATACTAAAGTTTATACTGACAGAAATAATTATTTTCTTTCTATCATTCAAAACCACACTCTTGGGCATGATACTGGTCTGTCTTCTTTTGATTTAGCCCAGACCAAAATTTGTTACAGACATTTTTAGAAAATAGTATACTGCTTGAGTGATTAATTATCTATATGTTCCTTTGTCTGGTCATTTATCTTATCAAAGAAAAAATGTTCGAGGGCAGATTTAAAAGTCGTTTTCTTTTTATTGTTTTGGCCATAAATTACCTCTCTCGTCGGTTGTTTGAGTTTTTTCTTTCTCACATATTGTGTTATGTATTCGAAGAAATCTAAATATAAATATATATATATGCTTGAAAGTCGTTTAGAGATATACAGGCTATCTAAACTACAAAGTAAGTGATTTGTTAGGTTTAAGCGCGGAATTTAAATTTGTCTGCATTTTAACTAGGTAGTGTGAACATTACCTACCTCACAATTTTGTGAGTATCATTTCGTCAGTTAAAGCGTACAGAAAGATTACAGTCCTTCCTGCATTTTCACCTGAACGTGTTCCTACTAGATAATATGCAGTTTACCTAAGAGAGATGAGACAATTGGGGTCATTTTGCAGATTAACTTGGTAATTGACACATTAACTGATTGTCATACTTTAGCAGTAACATATATATACATCTCATAGCGAGAAATTCGCATAATGAGCACCATGAATTAAAAAATGCCTCTCACAACGAGCAATGTTTGGCATAATAAGCAACACGTACCCATGGAATCCCCCGACAGTTTTTGTTCGGCCTGGAACGCAGTATCCCGTTTTACATTAATTTATTTGGAAAAATTGTTTCGCATAACGAGTAAAACTCGGAAACGAATTAAACTATTTGTGAGAGGTTCCACTGTATCGTTTTCGAGAGAGGTGTGAAGAAAAAAATTATAAACTGAACAGAATCAAAGTCAAATTTTTTTTGTTTTGTTTTGCGAGTCGGTGTTTTAACTCTTTGTTGTTATTATTATTATCATTATTATTATTGTTGTTGTTATTAATAAACTCATCAATTTTAGTTAGTGCGTCACTAGAGAGGGAATTCAAAACCAGAGTTTTTAAATCGACTGTTGAGTTTGTAAACCTTAATTTATTATTCAAACCCTGGGATCCTATTTCACGATTCTTATGTTGAGATGGTGTAACTGTCTAACATTCCTATGTCGAAGTGACGCGGTAACGAATAATTAAACGCTGAAAGTTTCCGATTATAAATTTATAAGAAGGATCATCGCGTAGGATTCTATATGTCTCTCTTGAGAAACGTTAGGTCAGGTGTTTTGAAACAGTTTCTAAAAAAAAAGGGTTTTTAAAAGTTTATTAATTTTGTATGGAAGAATGGGCTGAGGGAAGTAACTTTATTTATAAAAATTTTCATTTCTATGGGATAAATCGAAAATGGATGAAGTGGTTTTGACGGAATTTAGCATGAATGTGGAATAGTATCGGGGAAGAAGTACTGTTTGGGTTTTGAGTGTCTCTTATCGGTAGTTTTTTAGAATTAAAACCTAAAAAAATTTTAATGGAGTCGATTTAGCCTTAGAAATAGAATTAAATCCCAAAGAATTTTTTGTAGGTCATGTTTTGACTTATTTATTTACTTATTTATGTATTTTGATAATTTATTTACTCGAGTAATCTGGAATCAAAAGAAATACCATCCTGTAATTCATAATTCCGATTCTAGAATAAAAGTTTGGTTAAAAATAAGTGACCATTACTTTTGAAACGAGTTACTCTTGGGTATGTGCATTATTTATGAAATTCAAAACCTTATGTAAGGTACTCGAGACATTTTCTTTACAAAATTTCAAATAAATGGGTGAAAAAGAAAAAGTCAGTGATGCCAACATTACAAATTAAATCACAATCTCTTCAGAATTTCATGGGTTTCCCTCCAAAAACCGGATTTCGTTGGAGACACCAAACCGGTCGTCCTCGTCGTCGAGTTCTTCGTCGTCCGCAAGATTGGTTCTGTTCTTCGGGAAGGTTTCTACTCCCGAATGTGGGGGCACAAAGAATTTGACTCTGATGCTCTGGCCAAATTGTTTCCCAGGTTTTATCATTATTTCCTTCGAATTCCGTGTAAAATGGTCTCTTGTCACCCCTCTCCACCTCGGTAGGAAAAACTTTTTGAAGGCCATCAAAACGCACATTTTTAGCCGACGAGAATCAAAGTAAGAAGCACCATTTTCGAAAGAAATACCTTAAAGTGTGCATTATATGTGAAATAGATTGTCCCCACAAGTGTGCATTATTTTTGAAATGGGTTTTCCCCACAATTGTGCATTACTTTTGAAATAAATTGTCCCCACAATTGTGCATTATTTTTGAAACAGACATTAGAATACCAAAATAAACTTTATAAAACGTATAAGAGAGATGTCTTTGTAATTATAATACTGAATTATAATGAATTATAATATTAACTAAATTTTAATATAAATAAATTGCATGAAGGGCTGGATATCAATCAGGGGTATGCGGAGTTAGTAAAATTATTGATGGAAGACATTCTAGACCCTAACAGATCAGACAAGTAGAACTAGATATTTACAAAGTACAGTAATTATTTTATTTATAATATTTATTACAGAATGTAGTAACAAAGTTTTGAATAATTTTATACAGAAATATCAGGCAAAGGCGGTATGTCGAGTAGTTATGTAAAATTAATTTTTTTTTGTTTTTTGGTTTACAGGCTTAGGATTCAGACCAATGCCTGAATCAGGAAATGTTGAAAGCACGCTGATATGGTATAAAGGAACCGACAAGGAAAACTACAAACACTGGGTCAAAAGTTTAGAAGAATTCTTGGGAAGGTAATTTGAAGAAGCAACAACGATGTTGTTACGATAATATTGAAATGAATTATTGACAAAGTGTGCAGTACTTTTGGAATGAATGAGAACGGCAGCTGAGAGATGTTGGTTGGCGCCAAAAGATATTTCTTAAGATTTCTGTTTTCCAATTTTCCAGTATCCTTGTTGATAAACTCAGCCTTGACAATAATGCTTTCGAATCATTATTTCGATAAACAATCGTGATATAGTTTTTATGGGAGCTTTGGACGTCTTTACTATCCACTTGAAGGCTTTTTCTTCCTTCAATCCGCCAAGTCATCTTCGTCGAATTTCGAACGTCATCGAATTCCCCCGCTTTCCGTTCTTACCACCACCACCGCATCTTCCATCTTCTCACTCACTCAAAGTGAATAAGAAAATAAAAACATCGTCATTAAAAAAAGTTTTTCTCTTTTTATATTGATGATGCAACAGATGCTTTTCCTAGGGGGGAGCGGGGAGCCGCGACAGTTTTGCACTTTAATAAAAAGATTGAGAGCTGGTGAGTTGGAGTTTTGCCATGGCCGAGTTCGGCTCCGTACATGAATGACGTACAGAAAATAAAAGCGAAGAAACGTCCAGATGTTTTGAAACACACGTATATACACGCATGTGTGTCTTGGCAGAGATTTCCCATTTTCAAAAACGAAAAAAAAAGTTTTATAACTAACCTTTAGCATATCCATGATTATTAATGTCTTTAATTTTGGCAGGCCGTTGAAGTATCTGTCTGCGATTGTGTAGTTTGAGTCGCGCAGGTTCTTCATTCTGGTCTTGAGAACGAACCTTTTTCTCACGATTATGCTCACTGTGAGAAGAATATTTTAAGGACAATCCCAACAGGAGATTCTATAACTGACGTAGAGCTTCAAAAAGCTCATTTGACGAATAATAAGTGTGCATTATTTATGAAATCAATAATGTGTTCCCTATCTTACACCAAATTTCGCATGAGAGCGCTGCTGTATGACATTTTCAGGAACGTGTACGTTAGCTGTAGATCGTATTTTGTATACAGATGTGCATTATTTCTTCTCTGAATGTTTTGTAAATAATAAGACCATAATTCATTGCTTATTGATTGATTAATTATTATTAAAATTATTTTACAGTGTACAGGAAACCTGGTCTAACGCCCGGAAGAGGTCAGAACATCTACAACTGCGACTATGACAGACCACCAGGCAAGGGTCAAGTGTGTAACGTGGACGTTCGTAGCTGGGATCCGTGCACCGTTGAAAATGACTTCAACTATCACAAAGCATCTCCTTGCATCTTTCTCAAACTCAACAAGGTGAAGAAGTCAAATAAAAATTTTTGAAAATCTAGTTACACGTTAACGAGAACTATTAATGCTAACCTCACCCTAACTGCTTTCAAATTACGAAATTTGATTTATGACTGCGGTTTCTCTCTCTGTACAGTTAAGCACCTTGTGTTGTTAGTTTTTATTAAAAACCCGCAAAAAAATCACCTTCGATGAGTGATTTAAAAAACATGTAACCAACTTAATCCTCTATTTAGACGCCATCTTTGTTATGTTTTCACGTCGACCGTTTGAAGGATTTAGTTTTCCGTGCGTAGGAAAAACGGTCACTTCTGGATTTCTTCAGGATGTGCTGCTGCTGCGTTTGATGTTTTCACTTTGATCACTTGTTATTGTAATCATCTATTTAGTCTATAAACTTCATTCACACTCTAGATGCTTGTAATTTGTAACTTCCCCTCCTCTTCTGTTTAGTTATCATTTTGACATTTTTCAGATTTATGGATGGGTACCAGAATATTATAATTCGACTGCCAACCTGCCAGAACACATGCCGGCTGAATTGAAAAACCACATCGCTAATGTTGCCTTAACCAAACCTCACGAAGTAAGTTGGGACTAGATAAGATTAGAAACTCTCACACACTCTTCTGGTTAAATATAAGTATGACAAACAAATATGTTGCGCAATTATTGATCATCATACAGGGTGGAATTTATCTGTTGGTGTATCTTTGCGCACCCACTTCTCAATTTTTAGATTTTGCCGCAAAACAAAAATCAATTCCGAGGACAAGATGGATGTTGTATCATGTTATTTCATTTGAACATTTTTGAAATTTGTTTCTCGTTTTCAGTTGAACACGATCTGGGTGACCTGCGAGGGAGAAAATCCAGCCGATATCGAAAATTTAGGACCCATAACGTATATTCCTAGACATGGATTCCCGGGATACTTCTTCCCTTATGAAAATTCTGAAGGGTATCTGAGTCCACCCATCGCCATTCATATTAGTAACCCCACAAGTAAGTATTATACTATTCAAGATGGAGGATTGAGTAAAATATTTGAATTTTGTTTGTAGTTCGGTGGGGACATTCTCAGGTATTGATCTGATAGGAAACAACTTATTTTGACTCTCAAAGATGTGGTTTGGGTGTAGTACTTATGAAATGAGATTGTTAGGAGACTGTGCATTATTTATGAAATGATTTTTCTCATAAATCAATTAAATGTTCAAACACCAAAAATATTACAAAGGTTGTTAGCTATCGAGAAACTTTCTAGTTGGGGGATGAAAGAGAGATGGGGTGGTAGAAGCGTAAGGGAGTATTAAGGTCTGCAAGAAGTTATAGAAAGATGGGGCGGGGGTGAGAACCAAAGTGGAATTTAGAAAAATTTCAAGAAAGACCGATAAAAGCTTGGATTGGAAACGGGAAGTTTATCAGATTGTCGTTTCCGGTGAGAAAAAAAGTTTCAAATTTAAACTAATTGTCTCGTAAAAAAAAATTTATTAATTAATAAATTATCTTCACTCGCTAATCACTCCAATCTTCCTGTTTCAGGTGGTGTCATCATCAACATCGAATGTAAAGCATGGGCTAAGAACATAAAACACAATCGACAGGATAGGTTAGGATCTGTACATCTAGAGCTAATGATCGATTAAGGTTTATCTAAAATTAAAAGAAAGAAAAAAATTATTTCTTGGTGATACATGTCGAAGCTTCGCTACTGCCAAGAGGTTGTTTCGGTGCAATATCTACCGACCGCATCTCGTTTTATTTTCTTTTTTTTTGCTGAGGAAATAAAAGAACAAACAAATGAAAATCTATACGTGGGGCTAGGGAGGGAGGGGGTTGGTTAAAAGAAAAGAAGAAAAAAGGGATAAAGCAAAAGAAAAAATTATATTTGTCACGTGGGTTTATAAGTCAATCGCCATTTTTTTTAATTTTTATGTTACAAAGAAAATTGTATAGTCTAGTTGATTAAGTCAAAGGATTAACGCTTTGAAAAGTTGTTTTTATAGAGTTATTAATTAGTTTTTTATTAAGTTAGTATGGTTTGAAGTTTACGTATAAAAGTATAAATAAGAAAACCACAAAAAAAAATTTTTTTTGTTTAGGAGAGTTTCCATAACTCCCATAGGCTGTTCGTTGTTTTTTTTTGTAATGTACAAATAAGAGGAATTATTTTTATTAATAATAATCATTATTTAATTGTTTGATTAAAAAAAAAAGTTACAGTTAACAGTTACTTATGTCACACAATCTTAGATGAGCTCTGATTTTTTGAAAATTTTGTTTCCAAACAATTCAATCTTTCCTTTGAATCATTTAACCGAACAGTTATTGATGAACAGTTTCCGTTTAGATTTTATTGATACATGGTATATAAAAAAATAAATTTGGAATGTTTTACTTCTAGTCGGTGATGAGATGATACAATAACTTTGGGGTTGTGAGACTATTTTTTCTTTTGTTCCAGTTCAGGATCCGAGCATTCCCAGATTCGTTTTTAATAATTCCTCCGGTTTAAAGCCCTCTTTCAAAGTGACATAATGAACTTTTTTCTCTTTCTTAATAATTAATTAGTAGCAGGGAATCCTTGTAGGTTGACGTATTCATCTTGTAATTTTTGTTTTCCTCTTTATTTTCGTCTCTAGAGTTTGGAATCGGTATTTTAAATGTAAGATAATTTATGAAAACTGTTATAATAATAAATGTTTGTATACTTAGAGTATTTTAGTTCTAAACACAGCAGCAGAAGAGTATTTAAGTATGTTTAAAAAATTTTTCTTTGGTATTCGAGATCCTTTTTACTAGCCTTGATTGAAGCAAACTTTTCGACTACAAGTTGAAGTGTTAATGTGTTAACGACTTACTTACCTTTGAAATAATTTATGAGAACATCTTTCTGTAATAAATTTACTGTTTATTTGAATGTTACAGAGTTTAAATAAAGGAACTCGAATATTTTATGATTAATAAAATAGGGATCACACTGGTCAGTATTTTGTTAAGTGCTTAAAAAGCTCAATTATGTTAGCGTTTTGTGGTCTCCTACAAGAAATTAGTTTTGACATGAAACGTTTGATTTGGAGTGGTTTTGAGTGTATCAGGGCTAAAACTTTTGAAATGTATTTTGAATTGTAACGCGAAGATTATGTTTAGGTATGAAAGGTAACAAGTTGTGTAGGACATTTTGTCATTATTGATTTAATTCTTTATATAATTTTTGAGTCGTTGGGGTAAATGTTTAGACTCATTCAAATTATCTTTATTAGTATTTATTACCTAATTTTTTAGTTATTGAAACTTTGTTACTGTTCTTCTATCTCATCTCAAACATTGCAAGGCTAACTTTATTTGGAATGAGGGAAACATTTTAATTGTCTTTCGAAGCAAAGGGTACAGTTGTATTAAGTCATGTATCAGACATCAAAAACCTTTTTTTAGACTTCAGTTTTATGTAATTACGATCCGGTTTGATGAGAACCACGGAGATCAATATCTCCGATACTGCTTCTCAGAACCTAAGCTTGTTCGTTACTCATTGTCGAAATTTTGACAAACCCTTATATTCTCTGAACCAGTTTGAATCAAGCATTTCCTTTCAAAAACTCTTAAAAACAATTTCTGTATTTATATAAATAAAACGCTAACTTAATTAACAAGTATTTTTTTGTTTGCTTAAAGTAAAACAAAAAAAAAGTTTCTTAAAAGTATTGTTAACAAGTATTACTTCGAATTACTTAATTAAATTCCGATCCTAATTAGATCTCTGGAGAGTCAGCTGGAAGAATATTTTAAAAAAGAAACCCACAGACACACACTCAGACTACTATTTGATGTACTTAGCTTACTGCGATGTCAATAGAGTAATTTATTAATTATTATTACTATTACTTTCGTCACTTCATAGTTTTTTAACTTCAAGGGTGTTACAAACTTAAATCTAAATTATTATTATACTATTACTATTCATTAAATATAATTATGTGTTTCAGAATTGTATTATTTATGTTGTAGTACAATTTTTTTTTGCTTAGAGCTGATGATTGTAATGTTTTATGTCGCGGTGCGACATTATGAAAATTTTTTTTTTGGTGGAATTGCTTACACAGATACATAAATTTGTTTGCACATACATAAATAGATTTCGATATAAAGGCAGAAAGCATTTTAGAATCTTTTTTTGAAGGAGAACTACTGTCAGTAACAAAATGGATATTTACAGTTTTAACAAATCAGCCTCTGTTTGTTTCAAATTGTTGTTTTGCATTTTATGCAGTTTATCTAATTATTATCAATAAATAAATAAATCAGTTGATGAAAATGTTAGTTAATCCAAAGTGTGAAGGAGTTTTTTTTTGTTTTTGTTTTATTGAACTTTAGTTTCCGCTTCAAAGTATTTTTTCTAATTTCTTTTGCGCACCATTCTTTAAGGAAATTCTAATATTTGATTGATTGAAATCTATTTATTTATTTATTTTGTATTATTTTTCTTTGTATAAAATTTACTTGGTTTTGAACGCAGCTTTGATTCACGCGAAACTCTTCTACATGTCTTGGATGTGTTGATTAAATAACGATACGAGGACGTAGGCCTGTCGGAAAAGGAACTGGCTATTAATGTGTTTTTTGTCTTTTTTGGTAATTTCAAAATGGAGTCAAAATTTTTATTATTTGGAAGGGGGAGACGTTGAGTTTCGAAGTCGATCAGATTTTGTTTAATAGCGAATTTCATTTTTGTTTGAATAAAGTCTCACTTAATCTTGTCAGTTTATTGTAAATTTTTTTGACATTATAGACAATTTTTTGTTTATAGATTTGTCTTTGTCTCGTTTTGGCTTTTTTTATTACCTTTTGTAATTGAAGGAAGTGTCTAGTGTATATTACCTGTCTTTGGTGTTTTATTACTGTAATAAGTATTCTGTATTAGCTCTTTGAATTAAATTGTGGGTCGAAAGTGTGCTATTCTCATGATATGAATTTGAATTAATTATGAAGGAAATTAGCCTTAACTCTGTGCAGTATTTATGAAATGAGAGAACAGCACTGGGAAGTCAAATACAGTTGTGTAGAACTACAGATTTAATATTTACTTTATTTATTTATGAAAACACTTCCAGACAAAGTCAGACAAGCAGGCAGACAGTATTTGTTCTAAATGCTTATTATGACTGTGCAAAGTTAGGCTGAAATCCTTTTCTGGGTCATTTGCAAACCAGGAAACTTGCATCAAGATATTCTTTTTATTTCGTAATAATTAAATGATTCTGCTTTAGATTTAGGGTCTTTTAATTTTCAGAAGAATTTATTTTACATGTCTGATGTATCAATAGACAGTTTTGTTTCTTTTTTAAATTTATTTAAGGTTAAGATGGATTGTTGTATATAATTAATTGTTCTCAAATGGGAAATGGTAGTTGTATTTGAAAACAAAATTTTTGTATAAGTTTACAATCAAAATTAGGTCCCAAATCTGTCGTTTGTTGTTACATTTATAGCAACACAAATACCTCAAGAAAAAAAATTTTTTCAACCGAACAAAAGTTGGCAACAATAGACGGTTTGCGACCAAATTTTTACCTCCCCATACAGTTATAATAATAATTCCGATTAATGTGGTATAACATATTTCAGTTTTGTGTGCGCGGAGTTAAACTTTTATGTTTTGTTTGTAATTGTAGTAGTGGATAACTTGGCAAATTCCAATCTGGGCTTAACTATCACAAGTGACGTCATCAAACGGCGTATGGCGATAATCCTTTTAAGAGCGAACAGTGTAAGGTCTTGAACTCAGAGGCATCGTTATTCATAGTCTGGCAAATAGATTACATAGTTAATTAAGTGTCGTAACGGTTCCGCTCGAACGGGACTTAAAATTTATTCAAAAATTTCGGTAAGTAAACCTTTTATCATGATTTTTTACAAAATAATTTTATTTCCATCTCGAACTCAGAGAACCGTTAAATTATTTCAAATTAATTTCAATAAATCTCGAATCGTGGGATTTTGTCGGTCCTTCGGTTTCCGTTAAACTTACAACAATAATCATGGAATTGCAATCGAGCTTTAAAAGAATTATTTTTATTTATTTTCAAAAATGAATTAATTTTGTTAAACTTTAAACTTATGATTTTCATTATAAAATCAGCGGGAATGTCCTGATTACTTTTGTTTTTCAACTTTATTTGAAAAAGAACTGGTAATTTATTAAATTCTGATTTTATTGAGGCATTAAAATGAAATTTAAACTCATAAATTTAATATCTAAGATTATTTCAAAAACTCCTAATCGCCTTTAGAACAAATTCAATATACATTGAACACAAGGCAGATCTCAAAGGTTGGCAACACTGCAACCCCAAACAAAATATTTGGCGCCAAACTAGTTTTGAAAAACGTTCCGGAATGTTTTTTTTCTCTCAGAAGCCATTTTACCTCTGAGCCATTCCACACAAAAACAGGTGATTTCGTGGAAATCACCTTTTTCTTATCTTTACTTTTCGACAGTGTCTTTTAATTATTTATTTATTTATTTGTTGGAAACTTAATTATGATTTGATCAATTTCGAAACAAATTTAGAATATCAGGAAAGTCATTAACTTGAAAATAGTTTACGGTTCTCGGAATTTGTGAATGAATTGTCATCAATAAGAAATACTTAAAAAGAATTTTGGGATTTTGTGAGCTTTATGGATTTATTATAGGAAAGGTAAGGAGACAAATATTTATTTATTTATTTATTTTAAATATTTAAAACAATTTTGACGTGAAGTTGATTTGAATGGCGTGAAATTTTGTCGTTAAAAAATAATCATGACTTATTTTTGATTTCATAAAGAAGATTTAAATTTCAGTTGATAGGATTCATTTCTTTTATGATATAATTCAATTCGTTGATAGTATCATGATATAATTAAGACGTGTTAATTTCAAACATGTTAACAATAATTTAGATGTAAAATGTTTTTGTTTTTTACACAGTCAACTTGGTGAATTGTCTTTTGAGTAGTCTGAAGGAAGACGCCATCATGTCATTTATAAGTTGTAATGGTGCTGTTGTTGTTTTAAAGGTTACTGAAATAATTTTATTTGAATCTTTTGCTTCAATATTTTTATATCAAAGGTTTTTCGTACAATTTTTCAACAAAATGTCTTAAAGCCAGTGGTGATATAACCATTTAACTGTGAAAGTCCGTGAATGTGGAATTTCCTAGATAATCCGTTAAAAATTGTTGTAAATTCCTCAAATCAGCTATTTGAACTTTGGTAAAATGAAAATAAGGTCTTTGCTGGAACAAGATGAACATTTCTGTATTATTTTTTCACACCCAAAGAATCAAGCTTAAACAATCAACAAATTAAGTGATAGAATCAATAATTAATTATTCAACAGAACTGTAGTATAAAGATTCAAAACCTCATTACTGTAGAGAAATTATTATTATTATTCATTAATTTATTTTTGAACTATTAAACTTATTAGTAGAGGAAATGAGATAAACAATCTTGTGAAGTTTAACAACACATACAGTACAATAAATATCCTTCAATTATTTTTGCAAAAATTTGTTTTCCTATTGTTAGGTGTTTATTTAAAAAGATAATACAAAGAATGATAAGATAATATACAAAGAAGGGACATCATATGTTCAACTTATGATAACAAGATATAATCTGTGGGGGCGGGTAGAGTTAATCATATTTTATTCTCATATACTAAGTTGGAAGCTTTTTCTAGTTATATTAGATATGGTTCCACTTTTTGCATCTATTTTAAGAAAATAATTTTATTTTGTATATTAACATTCGTGTGGTTAAGAGGAGCAACCTTCTAAATGTAGTTTTAGTTTAGTTTGAGTTTTAATCCCGTTTTTCACTCTTGGGTACAACAGGATGTTGGAGAGGATTCGAATTCGCGACCATAACTTCCATAGTCAGGTGATTTGAACACTACACCACAGATCTCTCATACCCTTCTGTATGAATGTTGCATTGGTACACCATAAGGCGTCTACTGATTTCATCTCCTAAACATTCTTTGATTTAGTTCAATTAATCGATAAAGTGTGCATTAATTATAAAATGATGTCTGTAAAATATTGTGCATTATTTTTGAAATCACGTATTAACAATAGTGACCATCTCTTATGCCACTTATGTTGTAAGAAAGGGCAAAAAGTGTCTCAAATGAATTTTTCGTAAAACTGTGCATTATTTATGAAACAAAGTCGACCTAAAAGTGTGCAATATTTTTGAAAAAGGCTCCTGTGTACATTGCTAATTATTTTTTCGTTTGATGTCCATTCTTTATTTAAAATATATGGGACAAAGTTTTTTCACTATACATCAGAAAATCCTGTCGCCATTTTTGGAGATAAAAAAATTTAATAAAAAAAGTTTTAGGCTGGTAACAACAGTAAGAATGTTCAAACTGTTTACCATACCCAACATTTTCAGGCTAAGGTCACTTCGTTTTTATTTCAATTTTATATAAAAATTGAATGAAATTACGAAATTCTCCGGTTGAAGTGAAATCGAACCGAGGAAGGAGTGTTGACGATTGATCGCTTTTCAAAATGACAAAACCAATCGCGGCTAAGGATTGGAACTGACAAAAAGGACAAAACGATGATCCCAAATATAGTAATCGCTTATCATTTCATTTCGGCAGAAGATGAGCCTGAGTGAAAATGGCATAGGGTCTAATGAGTAAGTCAGATTTACTTAAATGTTAGTGCTAATGAAGCGAATGTATGTGTTCGCAATACACATTCGACCATTTTGGAAATTTTCTTCTACCTCGGTGTATTGGAAAAGAAAATTTTTTTCTCTTAAATCATGTATAGATTAATTATAAATGAATTTTCCGGCGGGAGCATCGACACCGATCCTACTTACGAGTGAGTTTTTAAATTTGTGTGTCACGTGTGTGATTATGAGCACTTATTCGAAATTGAGCAAAAAGTGAAATTTGTAGTTTTCTAATGACGGCATTGTTTCAGTGTTTCGTGTAGATTTATCTCAAATTCACACCGTCAACGGAATTATTTTTGATTGGTTAACTCTCTCCTTGGTTTTTAAGGTGAAGGAAAACATGAAGACCAACTGATAAACCGACAATTATTTATCAATATCCGTGACCCAGCTACTAACTTGGCTCGGTTTTCTCACATGCTAGGTGCCTTTCCTTTTGGCTTTCAACTAAATCACTGCCCTGCGTTTTGGTTTTATAAAACTACCGTTGAAACATCTCCCTGAGAGATTATTTTTAATCACTTTTATATTATATATTAAATAGTAAAAGCTGTTAAGAGAGGTTTACCGAAATACAGATCTAAAAGCTTTGACGGTTCTTCTTTAAAAGTTTATCTAAAAGTTGTTGATTGTTTATGACTGGATTAACTCGGTTCAAGCCACCATGTGTAATCAAAGACACCAAGATAGATGAAGCTAGTCGGGGAGCAAACATTGGGTTTTGCGGTTGTAAACCTTGAGCGTCTATATAAGAAGATAATTAAATGGCCAAATAACCGGTATAGTTTTTGCTAGAACGAGTCAAAATTATTCGCAATTTAGTGTCAAGTTTTTCAACTTGTTTAGATGAAAAACGGAGACGAGCACTAAAAAAAGCAAATAAATGTCCTCTTAAATGGGTTTTCAACTAGGAAGAACACAAACAGTAAAACAAAGAACCTAAACTAATGTTTATATATTCAGTATTTATAAAATGGCTCCTTTGTAAAATTGTGCGTTAACAAAGCCTCGAAAATAATTTTTTCTTAAATTAATTTTCTATGAGGGTTTGTATTTTTGACAACTCCCATGAGAAATCAGTTTCAAAAATAATGCACACTATTATCAAGAGTTAATTCAAATAGTTACTCACATTCTTAATAATAATGTATTTAATAAATATACACTCATGAAAAATAATTTTAAAAACTAGAGCACAGTTTTAAGTAGAATCCATGCATATTTTGGTTCAGGTTTCATTTAAACCGTTGGTACTCAAACTACGGCCCAGTATTGAATGGCCCAGTGGAAACCGACTGAGGGAAAATTTGTGAAAGGTCGATTCCTCATTGTTAAGTTTGAATTCTAGAACATAGTGCCAGACCAGGTTTGTGCTAATATTGCTTGCCTCAACAGGTCTTTAGGAGGCAATATACAAAAACACATACAGAGACTGAGAGATGTACATGCAGATGACACCCTGAGGGTGGACTGTATGGGTCGAAAGCCGGACTTTTCTGCCCAGACGTAATGGTGACAGTGGAAATTTGACCCGGGAAGGAAAAAGTTTGAGTACTCAGGATTTAAACCTTTCTAAAACTGTGCAGTATTTATGAAATGAATTCGTCTTTGTACCGTGCATTGCTCATGTTGTGAAATTTAGTAGAAAACTAGGTTAGACTAGAACTTCCTACTGTTTCCCTAAAACAATAATTAGTCAGAGTTTAAAAAGACCTGTATCCTTTTAGGTTCTCCTTTTTCCCCTCGTCTGAACCTAGAAAAGGATGCTTGGTACTAAATTAGTATTAAAGTCATCGCCGGGCGAGGTGAGATTGCGGAAGAGTTTTCGGGTCTCACCGTCCGAACCTAGATGGTGTCCACTCAGGGGTTTTAGTGGGTGCAAATCCTACATGCTCCCTCCTGCCTCCCAAAGGCAGGACGGACAACCTTCGAAAGGTTTCCCTGGCAAAAAAAAGGTTTAGATTAGTATGTGAATCCTCCTCTTAAGCTCTTTCTTTTCACCTTTATTCTCTCTCTGGTAGTTAGTATCGAGTCTTCACCGAATCTTTCATAAAGTGTGCATTATTTATGAAACGAACGTTTGGTGAAATTGCTACGAACATTTTGACCCACCAAATTTTAAGGAATTCTAAATTGTCCTCCTTTGTTTTTTGTTAGTATCCATCAAAACCTGAGAGTGTCTCAGTTAAAGAGAAGACTGGGGGAGTTAATAAATATTACAAACCAGAATGACAAGACCGACTGTTTATTTATTTTTATTTTTTGTCATTCTATCCTCGGGTGGTTGGTAGATAAGTCACGTAAAAGAATTCGATGAGTTTATTTGAGCTCGATAGAAAGTAGTCAAAGTAGGAACAGTGTTCTAAAAATGGAAGAAGAGACACAACAAACACGAATCCCAAACGAAGAACCGTAAAAAACGTGATATTGCATAACATGTTATTTTAATCAAATAAATATCAATTGGATATGACAAGACAATGAGGGAGGATGTTCGGTAAAACGTTTCCTTCTCATCTTCCTTTAAAAAGAAAAATTGTCTTCTTAAAGAGATTGTCACCCGGCGAGCGGAAAAGAGAAAAAGAAAGAAAGAGAAAAATAAATTCCTAAAGCTATTACCAAACAAGAAAATCTAATTAGATTCTTTATTTAGAAGTGATTAGACGTTTTCATTTCGTTTGTATGCTATAATGGTTTGCCCGTCGTCGGTAATTATCATCCTTTGACGAATATTTACCGTCGATTCGAAATCCTCATTTTTGGGGGTGGTGGCGGAGATGGAAGAAAGGGGTTCATGACGATTAAGTGTTTGTGTTTGTAGCGTTGAAGAGACGAGCTCTCGCCATTTCTCAATAATTCGTTCCAAAAATGACGAAAAAAAGGAATTCATATCTAAAGTGATGCACACATTCAACAAGTCCTTCTTTCAAAAGTAATGCACACATTCAACAAGCCATTCTTTCAAAAGTAATGCAACATTTAATAGGTCCTTATTCCAAAAATAATGCACACATTTAATAGGCCTTCTTTCAAAAGTAATGCACACATTCAACAGAAGTGTGATGCCCACATTCAAATAATTCTTCTTTCAAAAGTAATACCGACTTCAACAAATCCTTCTCTCAAAAATAGTGCACACTTTGGTGGAGAAGACTTCATTTCAGAAACAGTGCACAATTCCAAGAAAGTTTTAGCTCGTGCACAAGTTTAATGTTAGTTAGTTTAACGCAAATCATCATAAAGAACGCATTTCAAAAATGGTGCACATTGTCGGGTAGACTCTTTTTCATAAATATTGCACACTCTCGTAAGAATTCAGTTTCAAAAGTAATGCACACTCTTATCAATAGTTAAGGAGAATTTATTCCATTACTAATACACACTCATGACAAATCACAATTTCGAGTAGATTTTGGTTGAAGTCCCATTTAGGTCATTCTTAAACTTTAAACTTTAGTTTCTAAATGAGTCAAATTGGCTCACTCCCAGTAAAAATAGATACTTAATGGTTGTATTGGATTAAAAAATTTGTCAATTTATTGTGTGAATCAAGTTGACGTTTATTTTAAATACCGATTAGAATAATTAATTTTTTTCGGCAATAATTTTAATCTCTAAAGTATTAACACATATCAGTTGTCACAAGGCTAACGTTACGCACAGACCCTGCACAAAAAGATTATTCGAGAACACCAAAACAGATGATACAAACTACAGATTAAAAAGCTTCGAAACAATTTCTAAGATTAAATTTCGATCTTTGACAAAGTAGTTCTCTAATTAATTGGATTTTCCATCAAAAATATGAAAATCGTGTGAGTTATAAATACCAAAAAAAGGGAAAATGGCGTCTTTTTACCTATCAGTCGGAACTGAACTCAGTCGCGCGGTAGGAAGAGGGAAAATAATTTTCCTTGGCAACTTCCTTGTGAACCGTGTTTCGAATATAAAAAAAAAGAAGAAAAAGGGCAGAACCTTGAAATTTTCTCAGCTCGATGTTCTTCTTTTTAAAAACTTGCGTATCACAATTTATTTTCAAGGTGATGCGAGATAAACAAATCTGCGCCATTGAGCATTTTTCATCAAACATAGCCGCTGGGTAAATCGAATTAATAGCGACCACAGCCTTCTATGAAAACCCGATTCCTCTACCACCGATTGCTATAATTGAATTTTAAAATTTTAATTTTACTAATTTCCGATGATAATGGCGAACAATTTCACGTAGTGTTTATTTCATAAATAATGCACACTTTGGAGATGACTTTATTTAATAAAGTTGTTGTTATAAGTTAAGAATGTTTTAAAAAATTTATGTCGGACTTTTGTTGAGCCCGGCTAGTTAAATGAAAAGTTCATTCCATAAATAATGCACACTTAGAGGAGAGATTCGATTCAAATTTGATGAACAAGACTTCGTTTCATAAATAATGAACGGTTTAAAGAAATGACATTTCCATAAGAACAATTTATTCAATTATTTATAATAGATTATGTATGAGTGTGCAAAACTTATGAAATTATGTCGTTGCTTGTGCATTATTATTTGAAATCAGTCCTTCATTTAATTCAACGTTATTTTTAAACTTGGGAGACAGGTTCTAATTTTTACGAAAGGATGTGCATTATTTATGAAATGAAATCTTCCTACCAGTTTCGTTTTCTTGCATTACTTACAAAACATTTCGGGCTGCCACTTATTGCATAAACAGTGGGGAAGGGTTTAAACAAACATGGTGTCCTGATGTCCAAAAATTATGGTTTTAATTAGTGGTATTCCACCTCGAGGAACGGAACTTATATAGACAATGAGAAAGAAGTAGAGGAAAAGACGCCTCGGGCCAGATAATGACCGTGACCACATAATCGAATCGTTTACAAACATTTTAATTTGAAACTTGTTATTCGTAACATTAACCTTTAGCATAAATTATGGATTTAAAAAAAATTTTTTTTCTTTTTGAGGTGATCGATATTGATACTAAGGTAATCGATAATGACTTACAGACTTTGAGGTCGCTTTGGCTTCTGAATTTTTATTTTTTAGTCAGGTCTTCTATAGAAAAGTGTACACAAATAAAGACTCCAATTTTTGTATGAAGAACAGTTGCTTTTCAAAATTGATACTTGAAACGTTTATTCATAAATAATGCACACCCTCAAATAAAAACTCATCAGTATCTTAATTAATATAATAACAGTATGGTAGTATTAGACCCATCATTTGAAGCACTATTCCTCCCGCCTTAGCAGGCCAAGGTCTTGAGTTTTAGCCACTTCGACAAAACCTTTTAGACATAAGTTTCGCAATCAGGCAAGCTAATGACTAATTAGATCTTCAGTAGATTATTGGTTATTTCTCGACTATCAATTACAGATAAGAAATACTAGACTTAGAAAGCAGTTGAAGGTATTTTGGGTCTGAAGCATGCAAGAAGATACTGTTGAAAGGGTAGTGCTATTATTGTAGTATTAAAACAAGACTTCAGATTTCTTGTAGTAGTTTTGTTGTTTGTTTAGAAGCTTTTGGGGAAAGTGGCGACAGTTTTATTTGAAATCGGGACGCCATTTGTTGTGAAATCTTTTCTCAGTATTTACCCAGGTTACTTCAGTTGTTTCTAACTGGGTAGCGTGAAATTTGGGATGTAGCTGTGACGGTAGTTGGACAGTTTTCGTCACGATAACATTCGATGTGGACTTTTGCCGAGATTCTGGTTTGATAAATTTAATTTGAAGGGATTGTCGTGGAAATAAAAACCGCGCCTAAAAAAATCAGGTGGTAATTATTACCACTTGAAATAATCGCAAAGTGAAGTGACTAACTGGGTCGAAATAGTCGTAAGTCGCCCTTTGAAACAATCTCGTGGAAGTTTGTTCAGAAGGAAGGAAATTTTTGTTTTCGTTCCTCGAAGTCTGAACTGGTCAAAACTGAAATGTCACGAATTGATCTGTGGATCCGACTACGATCCATTCAAGGTTTTTGTCTCGGATCGACCATTTTCAAACTGTGATCAACAAAATTCCTGCCATAAACCAGTCGGTGACTTGTGTTAAGGCCTTCCACGCTGCGTGCGTAATGCCCGCCTTTCTGTTCTTCCAGTCTTTTCGTTTTCAATCTCGAATATCAATCAAGTTTCGATCGGAACGCTATCCGATGTGCGTGAATCGCTTTTCTCCGCTCTGACGGGAAAAATCCTGTCCTGTTTTCTTTTCTGGTGAGTTCCTTTATTCTCTTTCATTAATTTGAGACTAGGTGTTTGTGCTCGAATTGAACAAACCCATTGGGCTTGTCAAGTTTGAACATAAATTTAAAGTTGGCCATTTTCAAAACGGCTCAGAGATCTAAAGATGTCCGTGTTTGTCGGCTCTTCTTATCATTTTTATTTCATAAATAATGCACACTCGTATAAGAGTTTTATTTCATGTTTAACCCAAACAATCGTGACAGAATTTATTTCAAAAGTAATACGCAGTGTTATAAAGAGCTTATTTCAAAAATAATGCACACTTATAAGAGAAATCGTTAACTTTCATACAATTTATAAAACATTCACGACTGGATGAAAATTTTCATTCATAAATAATGCACACCTTCGAGGGTAACTTATCCCATTTACTTCTCAACCCATACCACTTCCAAGACCTCATTTCAAAAATAATGCACAATTTGAAGACCTTAGTTCACACTTTCATCAAAAATTTTACAAAAGTATTGCAGATTCTCTGTTAAACAATCCGTTTTTTGAGTCTATACTTTGCCGCCAAATTTTTGGGCGTCAGAAAACAAAATAAATTATAAATTTTAAAAGCTTGATGAGGTTCCTTTCGGGTACCAAGGAAGCGATGGCATACACTCCACGTTCGCAAAAAAATATTATTTGAAGGCGTAAAAATTTTTTCTTACATCTTGTAAACTTGTTGTTTGAGGAAATTAAAAATTTATTTAGGGCACTTGCTGTACCCGTGATATGACACCTAGTCAAACCTGAAAATTTTAATTTTTTTCTAAACAAGGATAGCCTGCATAATTTTGCAATTTTTAATTTTACACCGCCATTAAAAATTAATTAAAATCACCTTCAAGAGTTTCCATTTCCTTCGAGTGTCGCCATGTTTTAAAATTACTGTTAGTTAATTTATTATCAACGAATTTTATTCGACTCGAGGACTTTTGGACACACACAATTAAACCTGACGATACGTTGTCAAATCAGACAGTCGTCAGTTGACAGTTTTAAAAATTTCAGGTATTTCATTTAAATTGGGTGATAGAGAAGGGAGAAAGGGTCGATCGTTTTAGTGTTCAATATTTAGGACAGGGATTCTTCGGTATAATTGTGTTTATTGTGTGCATTACTTATGAAAAATCGTATTTGTGAATTTATGCACGATTTAATTAAGATTTCTTAAGGTGTTTATCATTAATACAGTAAAATGGTTTTTGTTGTGCGTTAAGTTTTAACGGGTTTCATTCATAAAAGTGTGCATTATTTATGAAATGTCCTTACAAATACGTGCGAATAAAATCCGATCTACAAGGAGTGAGTTCATGTTATTATGCTGACTTGTAGGCAGAATTTATTTAATAAATACTGCACATGAGTCTTTTGTATGAATTTATTAACAGGTGTTTTGGTGTTGTTCTCTTATTTATTTATTTTATTAATATTTACAATGAAGAGGCGTTATACTGAAAGGATAAATATTCGTGAGTATATTATAACGTATAGAGATAGTAACTGAAATTAGTAAGTGATAAACAAGACAGATTCTATGAGCTGCCTAGTCAAGAAAAAAATTCTAAGTAGTCGTGATAAAAGGATGAAGAAAGTCCTTTCTGATACCACGTCAATGTCAAACAATGTGTTTAAGCCAGAGGTTCCCAAAATTTTTTCTGTTGTAGACCCCTTGTCATGTTTTCCTGTTTTTGCTAGACCCCTACTTACCTGATACTGATTTTTGTAAATTTTTCACCTCATAGGTACTTTTATATTATAAGATAGTATAATGTAAGTAAGTAGGTACTATCAGTGTATGTTGAGATCCACTATAGTAGACCCCATCTTCATTTCATGGACCCCCTAAATTTTTTTTTGGCTGACGTAGACCTTACAGGTTGTCATAGACCCCTGGGATCGATATAGACCACTTTGGGAGTCACTGGTTTAATCCATCCACTATTTTGACGGTATTAAAAACGCAAAGCTTCATAAATATTTAAAAAGATCATTTCATAAGTAATGCACAGTTTTAGTATGAATTTCTAACTGGTCAGCATTATCTGGTTTACGTTATTGCTTAACATTCCTTCCTGAATGGTTTGGATTCGAACTTAGAAAACTGATGAGCTTTGAAGGGAATGATCTGAAGATTGATCTTCTTTAGATCTTCTTGTGTCTCCGTAAATTTAATTATATGTTCATCGACGGTCGTACTTCCCCCCGTGTGTGTACATTATTTGGAACTGTCTCATTGGATGGCAATTTGCAATATTATTTTTTAATAAGGATAATGGATCAGCTAATAAACTGTTTGTCAGTATTAAGTTTCACTTTGACACAAGATCGTAAACTCTTTAGCAAATTAATGGCTGACAATTACGACGACAAAAGGAAAATGATGAAGGAAATTTTTATTTATCATTTTCCTTTGTTCTTATTTCCGTCAGCAGGAGTTTGAAGTTTTGTTCTTGACTTGAACAGGTAGAGAGAGTCTTCAGCTCCTGATTTAAGGGTTAGTAGTTTGAACTATCAAAGTGGAACGATTTGCTACTTGTCGATCTACGACAACTTCTGGTTTCATGTGTGCGTTACTTATGAACTCTTCAGAATGTGTATCATTTACGAAATAAATTCTCTTTGAAGTGTGCAATATTTATGAAATGAATAGGAAGGAGGTTATAAATTATAGGTACGTGGGGTTGTACGATTGAAATGAGACGTGTGACCCAGACACTCTGATACTTGCTAATGGAGTGGCTCAACACTCACCTGAAGAGGCCCACACCAACTTTTCAAATCTATTTCCTGTTTCTTAGACAAAGATTATCCACAAAATCATACGAAACTGCTTATTGTCTCACATTAGAAAACAGATAAATAATTCAATTCGGACAAAATTATTCATTTATGTAAACAAATAATAGTTAATAATTTTATCCACGATAATTCTTCTATAATTCCAGACTGATTAAGGTTCAAGGAGTCAAGAGTTGTTATAAATTATCCGTGACTTAGCAATAAAAAGAAACCGGAAATAGATCTATTTCTGTTGAAAGTTTTATTCACCTTTCACACGAGACATTTTATCTTTACAAATAAGCCTGATTTGTTTACTTCTGAAAAAGTCATCGAATCGGTAGGAAATCAAAAGAAACTCAAATCTAGACGTAGAGAGACGGGGGTAAAAGACTTCGACCTTAATTTCCTTTTTTTGTTTAATCGGTTAGTTACTTTACCTACGGATAGATAAAAATGTTATGTCAATAAATTGCCAAGAAGGAAATCAGTTTTTATCTGACAGTCGCGTCAATGGTGAGAGCCAAAATCATTCGATTCAGGTTTAACGCGTTTCTGTGAGTTGTCGATGTCTCTCCTTCCCCCCTCGACCCCCCGCATCCGCTCCTGAACCTAATTAGGTAAGTGAGAAGGTAATTAGTTTTGTTTTGAACCAAAATCGCGTTCGTTAGTCGAGTTCTTTCAATTTGTCCGCCTTTTTGTTCCTTTCGGCACCGCCTTCCATCGCTAAAATCTACAAACGACGCCATTACACCGTTTTTGGGATTGTAGACCTAACTTTTCCAAAGGCCCTTTAGGTTGTTGACGTTGTTGACATTTGTTCTAAAATTAATTAATAAAAATAAATTTTTTGGTTGTTGTTGTTGTTATCGGACGGTTGGATAGGAAGGAAGGACCAGGTTACCGAAATTTTTGATGTAACGTGTTACAACGCATAACTTATGTAAATTATGGTGGAGCTATAATTATATTTGTTTGATTGAATGTGGAAGATTTTTTGTGACCAACTCGGAATCCGGAATTTTCAGTTTTGGGTGACGCCATGGGGTTTAGTGCCTTTTTAACAACACGAGCCTAGGTGTTACCTATTGTTTAGCATTCTCGGGTTTGACTAAACTTGTATAGCTACCACCGCTTGTTCCCGTTTATTTATCTGTTCCGAAGGCACTTAATTAACTTTTACGATTGGTAAACAAACTGAATAGTTTTCGGTCATGTCATAAATAACTTCCGATTAAACTTTATAACACTCACATATTGGAAGAACTATTTTTATATGTAACTTACACTTTTGTAAGGAGTTTGTGTCATAAATAATGCACAATTTTATCAGGGATTCAATTCATAAATAGTGCACACGTTTAGTTATTGTTCAATTTATGAAGATGACTGCAATTAACTCGCATTGTTTTTCAAATTTTTGTTTTATACAGAAAGACAGGGTGATTTCACTTTTAAAAACATTATCGTTTGTTAATATTTGGTCGTAACGGTGTGCATGACTTTTGAAATATGACATCTTCTTCCTAAAACTGTGATGTTTGTGAAATGAAATTACCCTTGAAAATGTGAGCTAGACTCAAAAATGACTTTGCAATATCTATGAAATGATTCTCTCTAGTTAGTGTAGACTAATTGCGAAGCTGGTAATTCACTTGAGTGTGCATTATTTTTGAAATGAATTATCACCGAAAATATTGTTTATAATGTGTAACAGAATCACCTTGAAGAAGTTGAGTCAAGTTAAAAATGAATTCTTAATGAATGTGTGAACTATTTTTGTAGCTCTATCGGAAGTTATTTATGACTCAACATAGATACTTTAACAGTGTGATTTAGAGTGATGATTGGTACCTATAGATTATACCATCCTCAATCAGCAGGAAGGGGGGCGAATGAAAAAAATTCTGCATTTTCCTTGTTAAGAATGATAGGTGGTTATTTGATTCGCAGGAATAAATAAATTAATTAATACATAAATGTATAAATAAAATGAGAAAATAGAATGTTAGCTGATGTTATGCAAAAGCAACCTTCAGCATGAGACTGTTTCAATCTGTCTAAAACGGGTCATTAAAACATTTAATTAGATATTCCTTTAATCATCTTATATTCTCGTGGATTTTCCTTACTGCCAAAGGGACATAACTCTAATTTGAACGTGGACCCACTTCTTTTATGTAACCGTAATTAATTTCACATGAAAACACTTAATTAACTATTCCATTGATTGTTTCATATACTGGTACTTGTACTGAGAAAAATGAGAACTTTAAGTTGTGAAAATCATGCGAACTTAAGATGTTTATGAGACCATCCTCTTATTTAAGTTAATTGAAATGAGAATCTCACTTCATAAATATAGCACAGATTGAATTAAATTTATCTTCTAGGAATATAGTACAGTTGTAGGAGGAGTCTATTTCATAAATAATGCACATTTTTGGGCTTGATTCATTTTCTAAGTCATGTATATCTTCACATTACTGTACAGTTCATAAATAATGCACAGTTTGAAGAGGACTTAAGTGAGAAAATCCCTCAAAATATTTATTTATTTATTAATACAATTTTATGGAAGCTTGTTGAAGTGTGTATCTGTGGTTTGTGAAAGTAGTGACCATTTTTGACCAGTAAATGCATCTCTTGGTCACCTGAAATTCTTTAATATGGTCTCATAACCCCAATCACAGTCACATACCCAGATTAACATTATGAGAATTGGTATTACAGTCTGATATACAGTATAATATACACACATCACTATGGCCATCTTTTATGTCAATCATCAAATCACACAATGATGACCTCTATTAAGTCTGCTTCAGAGGACATATAAGCCTGGTCAAGAAGTTGGAGGAAGTTCAGGTCTAATCAGGAAGTTTGTTATGTGACACTACTAATTTCCTTTACCTGACAAGAGCCTTTTGTTCATGTTAGTTACTCAGTTTCATTAAATATGGATGGTTGATATGTTTTAATAATTATATCAAAGCAAGATAATTTGGAGTGTATAAAATCTTATGTACAACAGGAATAACAATGCAGGAATCTGAGACAGATATTTTCTCCTTTTTCATTTTCTTTTTTAACCTAAAAACTCTTTTCAACTTGTAAAGACCAGATCTGTAATCAGTTAAGGTCAAAATTTGTACATTGAACTTAAACAGTTTTGTTATAAAGAGCACAAGGGCAAATGTACCCTTTTGCATTTGAAACGGCAAATAAATTTTTAACAAGAACAGACACCAAAGGACGATTAATGTTTTGTAATATATTGCGTTATGGACAGTGAAAGGATTCCTTTTTGTAACGCGAATCAATTCGATTACAAATCGATAGCTCGAAAGCGGAGGTTAAATGAATTTGAAGAAATTTACGAGTACGTTAATTTAAATGGGATTTATTTTTACGTGGATTCTCAAGGGAAAATTTCATGGTAGGAAATTTTTCTTCTCTGCCTCGAGTGCAATTATATTGAAAATGAATTTTTCCTGTTATTATTCAACCAAAGGCTATGTATTATCTATTTTTTTGTTTTGTTTTATTAATTGAAGAGCTAATTGATGTAATTATTTTACAGAATAAATTTTCCAAGTTTTGATTTTTCGCATCGGATTTTTATTTTCAATTGATTGCTGGTGAAAAAAAAATTTTAAAACGAGGCTTATCCCAGAGAGTAAATAAACACCGGAGCGGAAACTGATTTTATGTCAGTTCCGTTTTAACGTGGCTCCAGACACGAGTGTTTGAATTGGGGAACGTGACGCGAAAAAAAACGGTTTTTGTTTTTTGCTTCACCTAGTAGACGATGACATTGAATGATTAAAGTGATTTTTCATTCATTTATCGCTTTCTCGTCTGCTTTTGTTCATCTTTATCTTTTTGTTGTTTTGTTGGATTTATACTTCTTTTTGTTTTTATCTCGACTTTACCCTTTCTCGATTTACAAATGACATTCCTTTCGGTTTTGTGTTTTCCCCTCGGACGCCATTTTTGTGAATCTAGTTTTTTAACTTTTTCCTCTCATTTTGTTTTATACATTTTTCTTGTTTCATATCTTTATACTAACTTTATTGTTTTCCCTGTGTTTTTGGCTTCTTTTGTGTTTTCGTCCTTTTAATATTAATAAAAAAGGTATTTGAAGGTTGTGTGTGTAGTTTGCGTTAGAAAATTGTCTCCTCAAACACACATTCAGTTGGTTTTATAAGTGTTTAGCGGGTCACTACTTTAAGAGGTTGTAAATGTCAGCTGTTTGAAAAACCTTAATTGAGTTTAATTTGCATTTTGTAATAAATTATTTACTCAAATTTTTTTCTCTTATTTTATGTAAATGTTATTAAGAAATTTGACTTTAGGACGCCGTTTTGACCTAAAAAGGTGTCGTTTTGAAAATTTTTGATTTAAAAAAAAAGCGGAGAAGTGGGAAGTCTCATAATTATGTGTTTAAAAATATGAGAAAATGTTTAGAGTTGGAAAGCTGGGTTGTAATGTTAATTACTTAGACAAACTTGAGTTTTGTCACTCATGGAAGGAGATATAGATCTAAAGAGAAGCGTGAATTTTTATCTTGTTTTTAATTTGGATTTTTTGCTTTTTTGTTCATAATGATTTTAATAAACACATATGAAAGAAATTTATGTACTTGAAATATTGCTGTTTATTAATTGATTAATTTGCTTATGTATAGTATGCATGTGATTGTGGTCTTGTTGTAGTTGACTTTTGGGTGTTTTTCGGTTTTCATTTGGTTGTAGTTTGAAGGTCATAAGTAAGAGTTTCTTAATTTGCCTTTTTTCAGCTGCACAGCGAAAGGTCGGAATGCTATGACTCCAAAGATGAGGCCAAATTCTGATCCCAGCGATGTTTACGTTCCTTATTTGAAACCGGAGAAACTCTCCTTTTGTGAGTCATTCAAACGGGGAGTCTACGATCCACATACAAAATCTTTTTTAGGAAGAACTGCCAAAGGATGGGGTAAGAATCACTTTCGGATTTATAGATTAAGGCCTCAGATAAAGTTCTGTTAAATGAGGATGTAAACAACTTTTCAGGTGGGATCCTGACATTTTACTTCGTTTTCCTTTCCGCACTGGCTGCCCTCTTCGCCATCTGTATGTACGTCGTAATGTACCCTAAGCCCGGATTATCCTCGCTACCAGCTGGCTGACTCCTTGATAGGCGTTAATCCAGGATTAGGTTTCCGGCCTTATTCGGGCGACGTCGAGAAACACGGTTCTCTCATTTGGTATGTCGCCTCGAATGAAAGCAATGTGATGGAATGGACGAAGGTTTTGGATGACTTTCTAGAGGGTGAGTCCTCGGATTTTTTATTTGAGTTCTAACGTGAGGAAAGAAGTCGATTTCATTGTGTTTTCTGTCTTTTTAGATTATATCGAGACGAAACAAAGAGAGAACAAAGTGATTTGTGATTTTGACAGGCCGCCAGCGCCTGGGAAAGTGTGTTCTGTGAATGTGGATGACTTCGGTCCTTGCTCGAAGGAGAGGTTATTCATACAATAAGTCAGCTCCTTGCATTTTTATCAAACTGAATAGGTGAGTTATCGCCGAGAGTAAATAAAAACTCTTGACTAGTCTAAAGGGTAAGAAAAGGCAATTTCTGATAAAGGAAGAAGCCTTTGAAAGATGAGTCAACAATCTGATGAAAAGCTGACCGACCTCTGCGAAACTTTGGTCATTTCATCACTGAAACACTTTCTATATCCTTTTCAGTTTTAATTATCTATTTCAGATATTCAATTGGCTTCCCGAATTTTACAATGACACCGAAAATCTCCCGGAAGAAATGGACGAAGATCTGAAACTTCACATCAAGGAAACGATCCCAGCAGAGGTTGGTGATCTCTTCCTTCCTTCGAAACCGTTTCTGAATTGGCTCCTATTGAGAGGATGAGAGATAACAGAAAACTTGGGGACTGGGATAACTGTACAAATGTTTTTCAAGGCAAAGAGCTTATCAGACTCGGGTCTGAAGCAAAATGTCGTGGATTTAAAGAGGATTATAACTTATTACTTCCGGCCCTAAGCCGAAGATTAAAAGAATGACCTTGAGTGAAATTTCTTCTCTGTACACACACACAGATTCCGATTTTCTCAGTTTCATTTTTATTTTATTTTTCTTTCAGCGAAACGTCGTCTGGATCACGTGCTACGGAGAAAATCCGGCGGATAGAGAAAACCTCGGAGGAATCGAATATTTCCCCAAGAGAGGCTTCCCCGGCTATTATTATCCGTTCACCAACACTCCGGGATACCTGAGCCCTTTGGTTGCCGTTCATTTTGAACGTCCTGCACGTAAGTCATCCATCGGTGGAGTTGACAGAAAGTCTACAATTTGCGAATGAACGGGGAAAAGAGTTTTGCTGAAACTACGTCAAGCAATTAGCAAGGCAAAATAGTTGTAGGATTTTTGAAATAGTCGACTTGGAGCGGTAGTTGACAAGGATTAGATTAGCAGTGGCGGTTACCACTGAATAAATTCTCATTCCTCTGATGTAAATGAGAACTAACCCAAATCGATAGATAAGTGTAATAACCATAAATTAAGAGGTAGAAAAGACTGTTTAAGCAGACAAAAACGGAGTTTTGGGTCGAGTCAACTATAATTTCGGGTTTTTTATCAGACTTTAAACGAAGAATCTTGTTTCGAAATAACTTCATAATGATAGAGTTAATTGATTTCATAATTACTGCTTATAAGAGATCCACAAGTGTTGGATTCATAAGTAATGCACACCGTCAGACGAAATTTATTTTTAATTTTTTTAACAGTGCGCACACTTATTTCTATATATTATTTGAACCCGAATGTTATGTCGTCTATATGTCACGGTAAAAGTGATAAATCAGGCAAATATGTATATCAGAGGCTCCCAAACTTGTTTGTGTCGTAGACCCCTGCCATGTTTTTCGGTTTTGGGGAGACCCCCTACGTACCTGATATTGATTTTTGTAAATTTTTCACTTCATAGCTATTTTTATAAATAATGTATACGTCTTTATATTATAAGATAGTATAATGTAAGTAAATAGGTGCTATCAGTGTGTGTTGAGATTCCCATCATTTCATGGACCCCAAAATATTTTTCGCTGCCGTAGATCCCTTCAAGTTGTCATAGACCCCTTTGGGAATCACTCATGTATATAATCCCTGAGATTATTCATAATCACCAACTAAGCTTGGTAAATGTGAGAAATTACAGAACATTTATCACATTTACCGGCTAGTCGTATACAATATACAACTCGTTGTGGGAATTTAATAAATGTTTGCTCGAATTACGGGTTGGATATTTATAAACTAGCCGGTAAATGCGATAATTATTTAGCAATTTCTCACATTTACCAAGCTTAGTTGGTGATTATGAATAATCGCAGGAGATTATATATAAACATATTTGCTCCATTGATCACTTTTACCGTAACTTGTATAAATTTAAATATGGGTGTAACTTCCAGAACTGACACTGTTTTTGGTTCACCTTATATGTTCACAATCTAAGAAGGGAAAATGAAAACCTAAAATTGGAAAGAGGTGGAAGATGAAGACAGGATTTTACTTAAAGGTGTGCATTATTTATGAAATACCACTGTCGAAATAGTTTTGAAATGAGATCTCTAAAGAGTCTGAAAACTTATGACATAAGCTTTATGTATTAGAGAGCATTATATTGTAGAGTATATATATAATAAAAACTCATTGGCGTAGGAATACTAAGTGTTGTGCAATACTTATGAAACGATAATTGGTTCATTAATGAACCGATTATGAATGAAAATGTTTTGATCTCTTAAAAGATTTTAATTGCCACTCCATCGGAAGTTATTTATGACTCAACTCAACGAAATCCAACTTTTAGGTTTAGGAAACAAAACGTTCACGAAAGTGTGCATTATTTTTGAAATGATTTAAACTAGGTTTCCAATTTCTTTCCTCAGTTCACACTTTAATCAACATCGAGTGCAGAGCCTGGGCGAAGAACATCGAATACAAAAGAGCGTATCAGCACAGGGAAGGCTCCGTTCATTTCGAGCTCCTCATCGACTGAACCCGAACGGCGTTCAAACGGAAGAAGAAAATGACAGACAGACAGACATGAAACCAAAAATAAATTCCTGTACTTAATGGTTATATCGGTTATTTGTGATATTTTGGTGATGATGGCTGATTTTATTATGGATGTTGAGTTGCAAAAGTGTTTTGTGTTATCCTTGAGTGTTGAAAAAAATTTTTTTGTTTTGTAGTTAAGAGTTCATTCCCGAAATTCTCCATAGTACTTAGGCGTGCTTTTTACCAACTGACAAATTTTATTTTATTCTTTATGTATACATAATTTATTTACTTTATTTATTCGTTAATTTTTGAGAACGATGAATCTTTTATGATGAGATTAAATTTTGAGACTGGTGCACCATTCTGGTATAAAAAGAGATTCTACGTTATTAGTTAATCATTCATTTCCGGTGTAACATTTCTCTCGTTATTTTTAGTCAGCTTGTAATGTCGTTTGGACTTATATCGGCGTCTCTCAGAATTTTTCAAACTGGACAACAGAAGAAGTCGGTGGAGGTGATTGTAGACCTACCACTTCTGGCCAAGGCACAACAGTCAAATGAAAGGAGAAGTCGGTTGGGTTTCTGTCGGTTTAACAACTGCGATGGGAGAGTCTTAAAAGGCTTTTGTTTCAATTTATTTCAAGTACCTGGACCCTTGTAAACGCTCCGAGAAGAGTTCTAATAAATATTTTTATAAAATTGACTTTTGATTGTTTAATGTACCTGATTCTGGTTTGTACTACCCCCAAAGTCAGAAGCTTTACTCAGTCTGGTGAGTGTTTCCTGATTTGTTAAGTGGAAAGGATGCTCATGTATGTCCTTGTCATTGGTAAGGTTAACTTGGCTAAAGAGCAGACTACATATCTAACTATAACCTATACCATAGGTGGGGAACCTGCGGCCTCCGGAGGTTCTGTGCGTGCGGCCCAGGAAAGTCAAATCACTGTGCAGTATTTATGAAAGAATTTACTCTTGAAAATATTTATTAACATTATTCAAG